>CM059448.1:6560507-7148007 GCA_030390025.1 Squalus acanthias
GGAATGAAAGAAAGGAAGGAAGAGGGAAAGAAAGATAGGAAGAGGGAAATAAAGAAAAAGAAAGAGGGAAAGGAAGAGAGAAAGAAAGAATGAAAGAAAGAAAGAAGGAATGAAAGAAAGAGGGATAGAAAGAGAGAAAGAAAGAAGGAATGAAAGGAAGTGGGAAAGAAAGAAAGGGATAGAAGGAAAGCAAGAAAGAGGGAAGGAAAGAAAGAAAGAAGAAAGAGGGAAGGAAAGAAAGGGAAAGAAAGAAAAAATGAAAGACAGTAAGAGGGAAAGAACGAAAGAAAAAAGAGAAAGAAAGAAAGAAAGAGGAAATGAAAAGGGAAGGAAAGAGGGAAAGGAAGAAAAAACAAGGAAAGCAAGAAAGAGGGATAGAAAGAAAGAGGGAAAGAAGGAAAGAAAGAAAGGAAGAAGAAAAGAAAGAAAAAAAAGAAAGAAAGAAGGAAGGAATGAAAGAAAGAAAGAGAAAGAAAGAAACCGAGGAAGAAAGTTAGGAACAGGGAAAGATAGAAGGAAAGAAAGCAAGACGGAAAGAGGGAAGGAAAGAAAAAAGGAATGAAAGAGGGAAAGTAAGAAGGAAAGAAAGAAAGAGGAAAGAATGAAAGAAAGAGGGAAAGGAAGAAAGAATAAGGAAAGCAAGAAAGAGGGATAGAAAGAAAGAAGGAAAGAAAGGAAGATGAAAAGAAACAAAGAAAGAAAGAAAAAGAAAGAGGGAAAGAAAGAAAAAGGAAGGAAAGAGAAAAAAGGAAAGAAAGAAAGCAAGAAAGAGGGAAAGAAAAAAAGGGGGAAAGAAGGAAATAAAGTAGGAAAGAAAGAAAGGAAGAAGAAAAGAAAGTAAAACTGAAAGAAGGAAGGAAAGAAAAAGAAAGAAATTGGGAAAGAAAGAAAAGAAGGAAGGAAGAGGGAAAGAAAGATAGGAAGAGGGAAAGATAGAAAGAAAGAAAGAAAGAGAGAGAGAAAGAAAGAAAGTAAGAAAGAAAGAGGGAAAATAAGAAAGGAAAAGAGAAAGAAAGAAAGAAGGAAAGAAAGAAGAAAGGAAGAGGGAAAGAAGGAAAGAATGATAGAAAGAAAGAAAGGAAGAGAGAATGAAAGAAAGAAAGAGAAAGAAGGAAAGAAAGAAAGAGGGATAGAAAGAGAGAAAGAAAGAAGGAATGAAAAGAAGTGGGAAAGAATAAAGAAAGAAAGAGGGAAAGAATGAAAGAAAGAAAGAGGGAAGGAAAGAAAGGGAAAGAAAGAAAAGAAGAAAGAAAAAACGAAAGACGGTAAGAGGGAAAGAACGAAAGAAAAAAAGAAAGAGAAAGAAAGAAAGGGAAATAAAGAAAGAAAGAGGAAATGAAAAGGAAAGGAAGAAGGAAAGAGGGAACAGAAGAAAAAACAAGAAAGAGGGAAAGAAAGAAAGGGATAGAAAGAAAGAGGGAAAGAAGGAAAGAAAGAAAGGAAGAAGAAAAGAAAGAAAAAAAGAAAGAAAGAAGGAAGGAAGGATTGAAAGAAAGAAAGAGAAAGAAAGAAATTGGGAAAGATAGAAAGAAAAGAAGGAAGAAAGGAAGGAAGAGGGAAAGAAAGTTAGGAAAAGGGAAAGATAGAAGGAAAGAAAGCAAGACGGAAAGAAAGAAAGAAAAAGGGAAGGAAAGAAAAAAGGAATGAAAGAGGGAAAGAAAGAAGGAAAGAAGGAATGAAAGAAAGAAGGAAAGAAAGAGGGAAAGAATGAATGAAAGAAAGTAAGAAAGAAAGAAGGAAAGATAGAAAGAGGGAAAGAATGAAAGAAAGAAAGAGGGAAGGAAAGAAAGAGGGAAAGAATGAAAGAAAGAAAGAGGGGAGGAAAGAAAGGGAAAGGAAGAAAGAAAGAGGGAAAGAAAGAAAGATAAAAAGGAAAACAGGAAGAAAGAAAGAAAGAATGCAAGGAAGGAAGAAAAAGGAAAAGGAAGAAAAAAGAAGGAAAGGAAGAAAGATAGAAAGAGGGAAAGAAAGAAAGAAAGAGGGAAAGAAAGAAAGCGAAAGAGAGAGAGAAAGATAAAGAAAGAAAAAAAGAAAGACTTGTATTTCTATCGCGCCTTTCATTAGCTCAGGACGTCCCAAAGCAATTTCAGCCAATGAAGTACTTTTTGAAGTGTAGCCACTGTTGTAATGTAGGAAACGCGGCAGACAATTTGCGCACAGCAAGCTCCCACAAACAGCAATGTGATAATGACCAGACAATCTGTTTTAGTGATGTTGGTTGAGGGATAAATATTGGCCAGGACACCGGGGAGAACTCCCCTGCTCTTCTTCCAAATAGTGCCATGGGATCTTGTACGTCCACCTGAGAGGGCAGATGAGGCCTCGGTTTAACGTCTCATCCGAAGAAGGGGATAGGCCACAGAATGATAAGAGGTAAAGCACATTTACCTGCTTCTTCAACTCACACTGTCCATCCACAATGCGTACTGGATTTGGAGCCATTCTTTGTACTGAATTAGGGGAAGAGAATGATGGGATATGGCTAAAGTAATGAAGACTTGAGCAAAAGCTTAACCAAGGTCCTCCCTCCAATAGCTCAGGTGGTAGATTTGCTGCCCATCGAGAAACTGAACCCTAGTGTGCAGGAAGGGGCCAGGTTTCACCACCACCCATCACTCACCACTACCCCCCCCCCCCGCCAACCCCCCCGCCTCCGCCCATCCCAGTGCTAATTGAAGTTAGCATCCAGAGCTGGACAGCGGAAAGCTCACGTCAGCCAAGGTTCCTGCTCCTGACTGTGCACCAGTGATCTAATCAGTGGCTCAATGGAAGTGCTCTTCCCTCTGAGTTGTGGCTTCAAGCGGCGAGTTGTTGTGATCTAGAACGCGCTGCCTGAAAGGGTGGTGGAAGCAGATTCGATAGCAACTTTCAAAAGGGAATTGGATAAATACTTGAAGGGGAAATATTTGCTGGGCTGTGGGGAAAGAGCAGGGGCAGTGGGACTAATTGGACAACTCGTACAAAGAGCCGGAACAGGCACGATGGGCCAAATAGCCTCCTTCTGTGCTGTATCATTCTAAGCCCTTCTCCAGACGTCAACACATAATGTAGGCTGATATTTCAGTGCAGTGCGACGGAGTGCTGCCTTGTCGGAGGTGCCATATTTCAGATTCCTGCTCATGTGAATATAAATGGCACAATTTTGAAAAAGTGCCCTGGCCAACATTTATTCCTTCAGCCAACACAATCAAAACAGATTAACTGGTCATTTATCTCATTGCTGGCTGTGGGAGGACCTTATCTTGCTCAAATTGGCTTCTGTGTTTTGCCCACATAACAACAATGACTACACTTACGAAATATTTCTTTGGCTGTGAAGTGCTTCGGGACATCCGGAGAACGTGAAAGGTTGCTATATAAATGCAAGCTCTTTCTCTTTTTATCCCGATTGAAAAGTGTGTGTAGGTATCCTAACTCGCACCAAGTCCCATTCACCCATCACCCCCTGTGCTCGCTGACCTACATTGGCTCCTGGTCCAGCAACGCCTCGATTTTAAAATTCTCATCCATGTTTTCAAATCCCTCCATGGCCTCGACCCTCCCTATCTCTGTAATCTCCTCCAGCCCTCCAACCCTCCGAGATCTCTGTGCTCCTCCAATTCTGTCCTCTTGCGCATCCCCGATTTTAATCGCTCCACCATTGGCGGCCGTGCCTTCAGCTGCCCAGGCCCTAAGCTCTGAAAATCCCTACCTAAGCCTCTCCGCCTCTCTACCTCTCTCTCCTCCTTTAAGACGTTCCTTAAAACCTACCCAAGCCTCTCCTAATATCTCCTTATGTGGCTCGGTGTCAAACTTTGATTAATAACACTCCTGTGAAGCACCTTGGGACGTTTTACTACGTTAAAGGTGCTATATAAATACAAGTTGATGTTGTTGTCACGGGGGGAGAAGATCGGGTTTGATTATGATGCCCTTTATGATTAATAACCTGCTGACACTCACTCTCCAGGCTTTCATGTGAGATTGGCCACTTGATTGATGTATTGGTTCTGTTGCCCATGGAGAAGACTCCATTATGAGGCCTCACCTTCCAGAAAATTGGAAGGAAAAAAATAAATAATTCAAGGAGTAATTACTTCATATTTAGTATTAAAGCATAAAATGCTGGAAATACACAGCATGTCTGTCAGCACCTGAAAGGGAGGAAGGGAAGACCGTTCCTCAGAACCAGATCTGACAAAGGGGCTTAGAAATTCCTGGTCTCTGTCAATGTATAGTCCTTACTGGCACGGGCGAGGGAGGAACTTGGTTTGGGACACACTTCTGTCCAGTCTCCGACCCCTATTTTGTCCTTTGTAAAATTCCGATGTCGGGGGGGTTTTGGGTCTCAACATCGAATTCATCAATTTCAGACCATAACCACTGCTCCCATTTTATCGGACAGCAGGTGCTGGTAATGGTTCTGCTGTTGCCATTTACACCTCCTCCAGACCCATCTTTTGTTTCCACCCCCAGCCCACCCCCACCCCATAGATAGACTGTGCGAGGGATAGACTGCCACCTGTGCCAGGGATAGACTGCCACCTGTGCCAGGGATAGACTGCCACCTGTGCCAGGGATAGACTGCCACCTGTGCCAGGGATAGACTGCCACCTGTGCCACCGATAGACTGCCACCTGTGCCAGGGATAGACTGCCACCTGTGCCAGGGATAGACTGTCACCTGTGCCAGGGATAGACTGCCACCTGTGCCAGGGATAGACTGACACCTGTGCCAGGGATAGACTGCCACCTGTGCCAGGGATAGACTGTCACCTGTGCCAGGGATAGACTGCTACCTGTGCCAGGGATAGACTGACACCTGTGCCAGGGATAGACTGCCACCTGTGCCAGGGATAGACTGCCACCTGTGCCAGGGATAGACTGTCACCTGTGCCAGGGATAGACTGCTACCTGTGCCAGGGATAGACTGCCACCTGTGCCAGGGATAGACTGCCACTTGTGCGAGCGATAGACTGCCACCTGTGCCAGGGATAGACTGCCACCTGTGCCAGGGATAGACTGCTACCTGTGCCAGGGATAGACTGCTACCTGTGCCAGGGATAGACTGACACCTGTGCCAGGGATAGACTGCCACCTGTGCCAGGGATAGACTGCCACCTGTGCCAGGGATAGACTGACACCTGTGCCAGGGATAGACTGACACCTGTGCCAGGGATAGACTGTCACCTGTGCCAGGGATAGACTGCTACCTGTGCCAGGGATAGACTGCCACCTGTGCCAGGGATAGACTGCCACCTGTGCGAGCGATAGACTGCTACCTGTGCCAGGGATAGACTGTCACCTGTGCCAGGGATAGACTGCTACCTGTGCCAGGGATAAACTGACACCTGTGCCAGGGATAGACTGCCATCTGTGCCAGGGATAGACTGCCACCTGTGCCAGGGATAGACTGCCACCTGTGCCAGGGATAGACTGACACCTGTGCCAGGGATAGACTGTCACCTGTGCCAGGGATAGACTGCTACCTGTGCCAGGGATAGACTGCCACCTGTGCCAGGGATAGACTGCCACCTGTGCGAGCGATAGACTGCCACCTGTGCGAGCGATAGACTGCCACCTGTGCGAGCGATAGACTGCCACCTGTGCCAGGGATAGACTGACACCTGTGCCAGGGATAGACTGCCACCTGTGCCAGGGATAGACTGCCACCTGTGCCAGGGATAGACTGCCACCTGTGCCAGGGATAGACTGTCACCTGTTCCAGGGATAGACTGCTACCTGTGCCAGGGATAGACTGCCACCTGTGCCAGGGATAGACTGCCACCTGTGCGAGTGATAGACTGCCACCTGTGCCAGGGATAGACTGCTACCTGTGCCAGGGATAGACTGCCACTTGTGCGAGCGATAGACTGCCATCTGTGCCAGGGATAGACTGCTACCTGTGCCAGGGATAGACTGCCACCTGTGCCAGGGATAGACTGCCACCTGTGCCAGGGATAGACTGCCACCTGTGCCAGGGATAGACTGCCACCTGTGCCAGGGATAGACTGCCACCTGTGCCAGGGATAGACTGCTACCTGTGCCAGGGATAGACTGCCACCTGTGCGAGCGATAGACTGAGACCTGTGCCAGGGATAGACTGACACCTGTGCCAGGGATAGACTGCCACCTGTGCCAGGGATAGACTGCCACCTGTGCCAGGGATAGACTGCCACCTGTGCGAGCGATAGACTGAGACCTGTGCCAGGGATAGACTGACACCTGTGCCAGGGATAGACTGACACCTGTGCGAGCGATAGACTGCTACCTGTGCCAGGGATAGACTGCCACCTGTGCGAGCGATAGACTGCCACCTGTGCCAGGGATAGACTGCCACCTGTGCCATGGATAGACTGGCACCTGTGCCAGGAATAGACTGCCACCTGTGCCAGGGATAGACTGACACCTGTGCCAGGGATAGACTGCCACCTGTGCCATGGATAGACTGACACCTGTGCCAGGGATAGACTGCCACCTGTGCCAGGGATAGACTGCCACCTGTGCCAGGGATAGACTGCCACCTGTGCTGACTCAGTTGCATTCACAAAAGAAATAGAATCGTATTTGAACAGGGAGCAGATGGGTCTGAGCTTGGTGCTATGGCAGCAGGAGGGTGAAGGCGGTATGAATAGGCTCTACGCGAGAACCACAATGACAGGACCTTTTCTCATTAATCTAGGTTTAATTACAGTGCATTCTTAAAGACACTTCCAATTAGGAATGGTTGAGAAGGTAGTGACAACTGGAAGAATCTGAGAGGCCATGTATACATGCTCCCTCCTAGCTGTGCGTGATGTCTGTGGATAGAAAGCAGGAGTCAGGATATGTGGTTTGGTTAGTCGATAAAGTACAACGGGGAAACTGTAAAAGAAAGAAAGACTTGCATTTATATAGCGCTTTTCACAACCTCAGGATGTCTCAAAGCGCTTTACAGCCAATGAAGTACTTTTGAATTGTAGTCACTGTTTGTAATGTAGGCAAACATGGCAGCCAATTTGCACACGCGATCTCCCACAAACAGCAATGTGATAATCTGTGACCAGATCATTTTTTTTTGGTGATGTTGATTGAGGGATCAATATTGGCCAGGACACCCTCCCCTGCTCTTCTTCGATTGAGTGCCATGGGATTTTTTACGTCCACCTGAGATAGCAGACAGGGCCTCGGTTTAACGTCTCATCCGAAAGACGGCACCTCTGACAGTGCAGCACTCCCTCAGCACTCTACTGGATGTCAGCCTAGCTTTATGTGCGTAAGTCTCTGGAGTGGGCCTCTGAACCCACAATCTTCTGACTCAGAGGCGAGGGTGCTACCCACTGAGCCACGGCTAACACTGGAACGCTGAATAGCAATCCTGCCTGGTGCTGGTAACAGCTTTTATAGACTTTCTTTTTACCATTACTGCCCTGCATTGTGAAATAGAGAATAGTTTACAGTGGAACATCAAGTTTGTTCTGTTCAAAAGAGAGACAAAGTTATTAAAGTTTCCTTGCAAGAGAATAAATTGACTCTTCCCCACTCTGTATCCTGTGAAGGAATAGTATTAACAATAATTTAAACTTTTTATTGAAGTTTAATGGTAATTATCACTAGTGAGAGTGGTGCATGGACATTCCCCTTTCGATCCTTTGCCTCCTCATGCCTGTCCCCACAGGTAGCTCACTCGCCACCATGTTGAAATTAGTACCTTGTCTGCTCCTTCTTGCCCACAATTGCTGCAAATCCAGTTAAGCCCCATAGATGGTGGTATTTTGCTTTTTAACTTCTATATGCAAAAGATAGAGTTCGAGGCAACAATACTGTTCATGGAATCTTAAAGCAAAGAAGATCAGTTGGCCCATTGCGCCGTTGCCAGTTCTTTGAAAGAGCTATCCAACTCGTCCCACTCCCCCTGCTCTTTCCTCATAGCCTTACAAATGTTTCCTTTTCAAGTATTTATCCAATTTCCTTTTGAAAGTTATTATAGAATCTGCTTCCACCACCCTTTCAGGCAGTGCATTCCAGATCATAACCACTCGCAGCGTAAAATAAATTCTCCCCACCCCCCCCTGGTTCTTTTGTCAATTATCTTAAATCTGTTACCGACCCTCCTGCCAGTGGAAACAGTTTCTCCCTATCTATCAAAACCCTTTATGATTTTGAACACCTCGATTAAATCTCCCTATCTCTGTTTAGGAGATCGTTTTGAATGCGTCGCAAGTGGTGCGTGAGATGTGGGCTCTCTTAATACCCCTCAATCACCCACTCCCCCAAATAGTCGCCAATTCTTCCTTAAATTTCCCCGCACCATCTGGCTCCCCATGCAGTCCATTCCACACCGTCACCACTCTCTGCGTAAAATAGTTCAGTCCAAACTGTTTGGGCACCTCCCTCCTTCTAAGCGTGAGCCCGTGTACCCCGGTTCTGGAGTTTGTGGCAGTCTCCAACATATTATCAGGGTTCAATTTATCGATTGGGGATGGTAGCATAGTGTTTATGTTATTGGACTAGTAAATCCAGAGGCCTGGACATAAGAACATAAGAACATAAGAAATAGGAGCAGGAGTAGGCCAATCGGCCCCTCGAGCCTGCTCCGCCATTCAATAAGATCATGGCTGATCTGATCCTAACCGCCAATCTACTATCTATCACAGAACCATCTCCTGCATCTAACAGAATTGCACACACGAAATAGGAGCAGAATCAGGCTACACAGTCCCTGGGCCCGCTCCACTACCCACAGGGCCATGACCGATCCGAACCTAGACTCATGTCCAAATTCCTGCCCGCTCCCCGTAACCCTTAATGCCCTTTACTTCTAGGAAACTGTCTATTTCTGTTTTAAATTTAATTAATGTTGTAGCTTCTACAGCTTTTTGTGGCAGCATATTCCATGGACCTACCACCCTCTGAGTGAAGTAGTTCCTCCTCATCTCAGTTTTGAAAGAGCAGCCCCTTATTCTAAGACTATGTCCCCTAGTTCTCGTCTCACCCGTCATCGGGAACATCCTCCCCGCATCCACCCGATCCAACCCCTTCACAATCTTATATGTTTCAATAAGATCGCCTCTCATTCTTCTGAACTCCAATGAGTAGAGTCCCAATCTACCCAACCTCTCCTCATATGACCACCCCCTCATCCCCGGGATTAACCGAGTGAACCTTTTTTGCACTGCCTCGAGAGCAAGGATGTCTTTCCTTAAGTAAGGACACCAAAACTGTATGCAGTATTCCAGGTGCGGTCTCACCAATACCTTGTACAACTGAAGCAATACCTCCCTATTTTTATATTCTATCCCCCTAGCAATGAAAGCCAACATTCCATTTGCCTTCTTAATCACTTGCTGCACCTGCATACTAACCTTTTGAGTTTCGTGCACCAGGACCCCCAGATCCCTTTGCACTTCAGTACTCTCCAGTTTCTTGCCATTAAGATAATAAATTGCTCTAGGATTTTTCCTGCCAAAGTGCATCACCTCACACTTTCCAGTGTTGTATTCCATCTGCCAAATCTCTGCCCACTTACTTAGCCTGTCTATGTCCCCTTGCAGGTTTTTTATGTCCTCCTCACTCACTACTTTCCCTCCCATCTTTGTATCATCTGCAAATTTTGATATGTTACACTTGGTCCCTTCCTCCAAATCGTTAATATAGATTGTGAAGAGTTGGGGACCCAGCACTGACCCCTGTGGAACACCACTAGTTACTGATTGCCAGTCTGAGAATGAACCATTTATCCCAACTCTTTGCTTTCTGTTAGATAGCCAATCCTCTATCCATGCCAGAATATTACCCCCAATCCCGTGATTTTTTACCTTAAGCAATAATCTTTTGTGTGGCACCTTGTCAAATGCCTTTTGGAAGTCTAAATACACTACGTCCACTGGTTCCCCTTTATCCACTCTATATGTTACTTCCTCAAAGAACTCCAGCAAATTTGTCAAACATGACTTCCCCTTCGTAAAACCATGCTGACTTTGTCCTATTAAATTATGATTATCCAAATGTCCTGTTACTGTTTCCTTAATAATGGACTCCAAAATTTTACCTACCACAGATGTTAGGCTAACCGGTCTATAGTTACCAGCCTTCTGTCTACTGCCCTTTTTAAATAAGGGTGTTACATTAGCAGTTTTCCAGTCTGCCGGGACCTTAGCGGAATCCAGGGAGTTTTGAAAAATTATTACCAATGCATCTACAATCCCTACCGCCACTTCCTTCAAGACTCTAGGATGTAAGCCATCAGGTCCAGGTGATTTATCCGCCTTGAGTCCCATTATTTTACCGAGTACCACTTCCTTAGTGATTTTGATCGTGTTTAGCTCCTCTCCCCCTATAGCCCCCTGTTTGTCCAGTGTTGGGATATTCTTAGTGTCCTCTACTGTAAAGACTGATACAAAATATTCATTCAGTGTTTTTGCCATCTCCATATTTCCCACCATTAATTTCCCGGTCTCATCCTCTAAGGGACCAACATTTACTTTAGCCACCCTTTTTCTTTTTATATAACTATAAAAACTCTTACTATCTGTTTTTATATTTTTTGCTAATTTACTTTCATAATCTATCTTCCCTTTCTTAATCAATCTTTTTGTTATTTTTTGCTGCCTTTTAAAGTTTTCCCAATCCTCTGTCCTCCCACTAGATTTCGCTACCTTATATGCCCTTGTTTTTAGTCGAATACTATCCTTAATTTCTTTACTTACGAATGATCTGGAGACACAAGTTCATATCCCACCACGGCAGCTGGGGAATTTTAATTCAGTTAATTAAATACATCTGGAATAAAAAGCTAGTATCAGTAATGGTGACCATGAAACTACTGATTGTTGTAAAACCCCATCTGGTTCACTAATGCCCTTTAGGGAAGGAAATCTGATGCTCTTACCTGGTCTGGCCTATATGTGACTCCAGACCCACAGCAATGTGGTTGACTCTTAACTGCCCTCTGAAATGGCCTAGCGAGACACTCAGTTATCTCACCACCACCTTCTCAATAAATGCTGGCCTTGCCAGCGATGCCCACATCCAATGAATAATAATTTTAAAATCCCCTTAAGAATAATAGTGTCAGCCTTGGTTTTAGTGGTAGTACTGTAAGGTCGTAGGTCCAAGTCCCACTCCAGAGACTAGGTTGATGACTCAGTGAAGGAGTGCTGCACTGTCAGAGGTGCCGTCTTTCAGATGTAGACGTTGAACTGAGGCCATGTTCCCCCCTCTCAGGTGGACGTAGAAGATCCCATGGCCCTATTTGAAGAAGAGCAGGGCCAATATTTATTGCTACAACAGATTATCTGGTGATTTACCTCACTGCTGTTTCTGGGACCTTGCTGTGCGCAAAATAGCTGCCATGTTTCCCTAAATTGCAACAGCGTCAGACCTTTAAAACGTAATTCATTGGCTGTGAAACACTTTAGGACCTCCTGAGGTCATGAAATAAATCCGCGCTGACATCCTCTTACCACTCCACACCTATCTAGGTGTTTCATTACCCTATCTTTCAGGATGAATTCTAATAATAATGGCCTCTACTTCCCTGGGTCCCTATGCCCCCTTTTTCAAGATTGGTGTTACGTTAGCTACTTTCCAATCTTCAGCAGTACTCTAGTGTCATCCCTAAAGGTTTCCTAACGAGCCTGGAAAGGATGCGATTGATTTCGCTGGCCACTTCTTTAAGCACCATTGTGTCAAGTCCATTTGGACCAGGTGTCATGCCTGCCTTCAATTTCTTCATTCTATCAGAGACTGTCGCACCTGAAATATCCATTTCATTTAGCACTTCCTCTGTTAGCCCCGGAAATTCTACTTTCGTGCTGGGAAGATTGCCGTGGTCTTCTCCATGAACACACACAAGAAAAAGAATTTCTTTCAGTCCGTTTGCGATCCCTTGGTCTCTTGCTATCTTGTCACCTTGGGGATCTTCCAGTGGTCCCACTGTTTCCTATTTTCAGCTGTTTGCTTTGAATATATTTGTAGGAGTGCGTGATATTTCTTCTGTTATCCCCTGCTATCCTAACCTCATTTTCTACTTTAACTCTCCTGACCGGTTTCTTGCCCTCTTTTACCTTTACTTTATATTCAACTCACTGTGCGACCTGTAGCTTTATACGTTAGCAACAATCTTTTTTCTCTACATTTAACCCCCGCGTTACTTCCACCGTCGCCCACATCAGCCTTTTCTTTCACTTACCCTTCTTCCCTGATGCTCTGTATCTGTCCTGTTTTCCAGTGTCTCTGAACGTAATCCACTGCTCTTCCTTTTTCTTCTTAGGCAGTCCCTCGGAACCGAGGATGACTTGCTTCCACATTAAAAATGGGTTCTCAGGTGACTGATGAGGACCTACAGTCTCTGTGCAGTACAGCGTCAGTCACTGTTGGGGTTGTCCATGAGGGTCCTGACGTTCCAGGTCCCGAACTTCATTTTAAAGGGTGGAAGATGCCTGTGCGTGAATTCTTTTAACGTGGGGTGGCCGTTGCACACCAGCTACCACACGGGCTTGATAGAGCAAGGTCTTGGTCCAATGGCAAGGGGATCCAAGACGATTGGAGACCAGGCTCTGCTACAACGGCCTAGCACACACACACACACATACTCCTACTGTCCTCCTCCCTCCTTCCCGCAGGTCCTCTCTGCCTGGGTTTCATAGGATGCATTGTGGTCTTCCTGACCTCGCTGTTGGCCCGTGCCGCACCTTCCCTGGGCCCCGACCCCACTGCTGGTCCACGCTGCGCCACTCCTGGGCCTTGAGCTCGCTGCTGGGCTCGTCCTCGCTCCTGGGTCCCGGCCTCGGACATGAATGATGTTGTCTTTCACAGGATCAAATTAGCACTGATAGTCTCGCGATCCCTGGCTCCGAACTCCACTCGCGATCCACTAGATCACTAGTCCAGTGGAGAAGCGTAGTCTTGACGGCAGAGAGGTCTGGGAATTTGGAAGCTAAGTAGAACAGGCATGGTCGGGGGATGGGCAGTGGGCTCAGGTAACTTTAACCTTGCAGCTTGAACTTGCAGTTAGGGATAAAATGCACCCATTATTAGAGCCAGGGGAACTTAAACAGCAGAAGAGAGGAGACTGGGGGAGAGTGGGATGGCAACGGATGGCCAAGGATGGCAAAGGAGCTCCCTAGGGAGCTGCCAGCCCAGGCCACGCTCTTCCCTTCTAACGGTGCGATCCGCTCCGGTTTCTGTAGCCCACCCCCCTCCTCCCCCTCGCCCCGCCCGCTGAATGGCCCCAAAACTCCGTAGCGTGGTATATCTCGGCATAAGTCCCGAGATGCGCCAACCCTGGGACTCTGCCGCTGGTCCCACCAGAGTTCCGTGGGTCAGGGAAGGTCCCCTCGTTTGCCTGGCATTGGTCGGTGCCCGCAACTGCTGGGGGTGCGTAATAGGGCACCCACTGATGGAAAGTCCGCCAGAGGTGGGCCTGCCAAAGGTGGGGGTGGGGTGGGGTGGGGTGGGAGGTGGCGGTGTCTCAGGGGGCCCCCTCCCACGAAAGAGGATTTTACACCGGGAGTGGCATGAAGTTTAAAAAAGAATATTCTGCTCCACAATCCACCCTGGAGCCCCTAGATGGGTCTGAAGTCCAACCCTGTTGTCAGCCGCTCTGCCTGGTCTTATTTGAACCATAACTGGGTTGCCATGAATGCCTGGAGTGTGGGAACTCCTGATACAGGGTGCTAAGCCACCCACCCTCCTCCCCCGACCCCAGCCAATTCGCTCCTTACATCGATGGCCTTGTACGGGGCGGGTGCAGGCCCCAATCCCACAAGGCCATCCTGGATTCTGTGATGCTGGGTTGGGAACCGGCTGGGGATTTTCAACCATACATAAGAACATAAGAAGTAGGAGCAGGAGTGGGCCATACGACCCCTCGGGCCTGCTCCGCCATTCAATAGGATCATGGCTGATCCGAACCTAGACTCACGTCCACTTCCCTGCCCGCTCCCCATAACCCTTAATTCCCTTATCAGCTAGGAAACTGTCTATCTCCGTTTTAAATTTATTTAATGTCGCAGCTTCCACAGCTCTCTGAGGTAGCAAATTCCATAGATTTACTACCCTCTGAGTGAAGAAGTTTCTCCTCATCTCAGTGTTGAAACGGCAGCCCCTTATTCTAAGATTATGCCCCCTAGTTCTAGTCTCACCCATCAGTGGAAACATCCTCCCCGCACCCACCCGATCAAGCCCCCTCACAATCTTGTATGTTTCGATAAGATTGCCTCTCATTCTTCTGTATTCCAATGAGTAGAGGCCCAACCTACTCAACCTTTCCTCATAAGTCAACCCCCTCATCTCCGGAATCAACTGAGTGAAACTTCTCTGAACTGCCTCGAGAGCAAGTATATCTTTTCTTAAATATGGAAACCAAAACTGTACGCAGTATTCCAGGTGTGGCCTCACCAGTACCCTGTATAGCTGAAGCAACCCCAACTGTGCCTATTGTTACTCAGGCCTTTTTTCCATCTTAACCCCAACTTTAATTGCCACCAGATTACGATCACTGTTGTGAAGTTATTCTCTTATTCTGATAGGCCTCATTTTAATGTCTCTTCTAAAGGATGGGCATCTCCAGTAATGCAGGACACTGTTAGTACAGCACCGGAGTGGAGGATGGACTGTAGGAATAGGCCGTCCTCTTTAGGTCCAAGGATCTTCATGGCTTTGGGCTGAACTGGGTCTAGGAGCAAGAGACAGAGGCCCCAGAATTCAGTGGGTCATCGATCCCAGGATTAGGGCCAGAGTCAGGGGGCGATCACCCCAATTTAAATAATCCGGGCTGGTGCCTCAACCTGTAAGGGTGCATCTCGGGCACCTGACAGAAGGAGAAGGCCGCAGAATACAGTGGAGTGCCTCCACTCTGGGGCAGTGGAGGGAGTGCTCATTGTGTGCCCGCTACAGGGGAAGAGGGCAGAGTGTACGGGGTGGGGGGGGTGGGGGGGGTTGGGGGGGGGGAGGGGGTCCCCCCTGGGATGATTCTGAAAGTATGCCCTGCGGCCCCTTTGTAAGGTTGCTGAAAAAAAAGCCAATCACAAAAGTCCAGGCCGCTACTCAGGCCTGGAGCCCCCGGTGAGTCCAAGCTCCGTCTGCTCTCACTTGGCGTGCCAGCCTGCCACTCCTCCGCCAGGCCAGGGATGAGGCAACCCCTATCCTGGGGTTTCCCCCTCCCCCAGCCACACCCTCTCTGATGCCACCGAACCCTGTTTGGGACGGGTGGAGGCTGCGCCTCAAACAAGGCCCCGTGGAAATTTAGTGGGGGTGGGGAGTGGGGAAGGTCAGGTCCTGGCCTAATTTCAGGCCGTTCCAACATACGACCGCCAGGGCTACAGATTTCTGGACCCAGAATTTTTTCGACAGCTTTTTACCCAAAACAAGGTACAACAACAACAACTTGCATTTATATAGCGCCTTTAATCGAGTAAAACGTCCCAAGGCGCTGCGGGGGAGACACAGGTAATAGCATTCCAGTGCTGGGTGGATGCAGGCTTTATATAACATTGAGGTTATCAAAAGTGACAAGTAAGGCCGAACTCTCTTGAACATTCCTGCTCTTGTACCAGCCGTTTCAGCAATTCTTCTCCCTTGTTTTGCCCCTGTGTAAATCGAGTATGATTATCTAGTCGAGGAGCTGAATGTCGAAGTGGAGGGAGTTTGCTATCCCCAAACAGTAGGGGTGGGTGGGCATCAGCACCGTCAATCTTTCTTGACAGAGTTATCGACTTGGGCTTTGCAGCTGTCTGCCAGCTGTTTGATTCTTTTAATAATCTACCTTCAGTGATTCGATCGCTGCCTGCCTTTCAAGGAGGTTGGGGAGCTCAGCTGGTTGGCTTGAGCCTCAGATTTAGGCCAAAAGGGTCTGTCGTTTGAAATCCCGACAGATTCCGTCAGCCTTTCGTACTTCCCAAAATGGTTAAAATGATCACCGCGACTGAGGATGTGAGGACTAAGCAATACTTGCCACGTTGACGTGAAAGAACTCGCCACCGCGGGGAGTGGTTGAGGCGAATAGTATAGATGCATTCAAGGGGGAGCTAGATGAACACATGAGAGAGAAAGGAATAGAAGGATACGCTGATAGGGTGAGATGAAGAGGGGTGGGAGGAGGCTCGTGTCGAGCATAAACACCGGCACGGAGCAGTTGGGCCGAATAGTCTGTTTCTGTGCTGTAAATACGATGTAATACATTATAAAGAATGTGCATTTATATAGCACCTTACAACAACAACTTGTATTTATATAGCGCCTTTAATGTAGTAAAACGTCCCAAGGCGCTTCACAGGAGTATTTTAAGACAAAAAATTTGACACCGAGCCACATAGGAGATATATGGGCAGATGACCAAAAGTTTGGTCAAAGAGGTAGGTTTTAAGGAGCGTCTTAAAGGAGGAGAGAGAGGTAGCGAGGCGGAGAGGTTTAGGCAGGGAATTCCAGAGCTTAGGGCCTAGGCAACAGAAGGCACGGCCACCAATGGTTGAGCGATTATAATCAGGGATGCTCAAGAGGGCAGAATTAGAGGAGCGCAGATATCTCGGGGGGTTGTGGGGCTGAAGGAGGTTACAGAGATAGGGAGGGGCGGGGCCATGGAGGGATTTGAAAACAAGGATGAGAATTTTGAAATCGAGGTGCCGCTTAACCGCTGCTTACACATCCCCTGGTGTCCCAAAGTGCTTTACAACCAATGGATTATTTTTGAAGTATAGTCAGTGCTGTCATGTAGGTAAGTGTAGCAGGTAATCTGCACACAGTACCACAAACAGCAAACGAATGAATGAGCAGATAATCTGCTCTTGTTGATGTTGTTTGGCAATAAGAATCATAGCATCATACAGCACAGAAGGAGGCCATTCGGCCCATCGTGCCTGTGCCGGCTCTTTGGCAGAGCTCTCCAATTAGTCTCACTCCCCCCTGCTCTTTCCCCGTAGCCCCGTAAAGAAGGGCATCAGCGTCTGCAAATAACAGACCATCTGCGCCTAATGGAGATCGACCTCTGCGGATAATTTCTCCCTGACCCTCGGATGAGGAGTTTGTCAGCAGACAGTGCTACCCGCCAAAGGGAACGACGGCACTTTTCAAGACACCCGTGAAGTCGTTGGAAGACGAGAAAAAGAACTGGGATCGAGCAGGCTTCCTGAAGGACTTCTGCCGAGATGTTGCAGCAAGAAAACAAACAGCCATTCATCATGACCCAGTGGCAGCATCCGCCGAGGAAGTCGCGTGGCCAGTACAGCAGCTCAACACATAGATCACAAGAAGCCAGCTGCTCAACGAGGCAACAATGCCGATCAACGGGATATTGAGAGCAATTCTGGCCTGCCAAACCGACCTTTCCCCTCAAACCTCCACCCCCATCCAATATCCAAATCATGGTGGTGGCCTTGAACCAAAGACTCGCACTGCTGCTGCTACCATATTAGAATGAGCAATTGTCCTTAAATCGTCTCTTACTAATTGTTCTTCGTAAGCCCGTGGGGCGCATTGTTGGCTGCAGAGATAAGACAGGGGCCAGTTACTTCATAAAAAAAGAATAGGTCAATGTAAGATTGAGAGGAACGTGAGTAATGTGAGAGACAAATCAAGAGAGACAGCCTCTGGAGGGACAGAGATAACACAAGCAAGAGAGAAAGTGAGTCCGAACGAGGCACAGGGAGAGACACCGGTACATGTGATTGACACATGTGATTCCAGGGGAACTGCATTTTATAGATTCATAGAATAGAATCATTGGGCTGGATTTTCATTGGCCCGTGGAGGTGGGTTTGGAGGCGTGTGGGGGGTTAAAATTGCAAAAACTGGCGGGCGGGCACAAGTCCGCCTCCATCCCGCCTCCACGCAATTTTCATTAAATCGTGTCTGCTGGTCCCGACTCCGTCCCGCCTCTAAGAGACGGGATAGGCTGTTAAGGCTCTTAACAAGCACTAAATTGGCTCTATAATGCCATTTTGAAAGGCCTTTGTGATTTTAACCCTTGTTCTCCGTGAAGCACGCCTGTTCTGAAACACGATTGTGAAACCTGGCGGGAGCACATTTCGATAGCTGACTATCAGTGACTGGGACTGGCAGGCATCTGGGATGGAGGAGCCGTATCTGGGAGTGGTGGTGCAAAAAAATTCTCTCTCTCTCTCCTGCTCATTTTGCATCCAGGTCCTCTCACAGCAAAGGCCAGGCAGTCTCTGACCTTCAATGCAGCAGCAATGATGACATCATCAGAGGCGACTTTCAGACTGAAACCACTAATTAGTTCATGGGTTCCCACATGCTGGAACTCAATTGCCCAATTAGGTGAAAATTGCATCAATCTCCCACATCCAATTGCAGTCGGGTGGATAACATGAAAAGTGGATGACACGACCCCAACCCGCCCCAGTATCAAAATCCAGCCCATAGAAACTTACAGCACAGAAGGAGGCCATTCGGCCCGTCGTGCCTGTGCTGGCTCTGTGAAAGAGCAGTCGTGCTCAGTCCCACATCTCCGCCTTTTGTCCGTAACCCTGTGAGTTCCTCATCCTCGAGTACCCGTCCAACTCCCTTTTAAAATTATTGATGGAATCAGCTTCCACCACCTTTTCAGGTCGAGCGTTCCAGATCACGACAACATTTCTCTTTATCTCCCCTCTAGATCTTTTGCCAGTGATTTTGAAATCAATGACCTCTGGTTATTGACCCACTCGCCAGAGGGAATAGTTTTTCTCTCTCTACTCTATCAAAACCTCTCATCATCTTGAAAACCTCTATTAGCTCACCTCTTAACCTTAAACACTTGTTAGTCTTAATAACGCATTAACCTAAAGTTCGCACCGGCCATCGTGGTCCTTTGGCACTCTTCAAGCCACTAAGAAAGCCACCTAACCAGTCGGTGTAGATCTCCCGAAGTTCATTAACGCAGCTGTGGAGTGCACGGCTGGAGACCAGAGTTGAGCGACAGCGGGGAATGGCCTATCTTGGAGATGACGCCCTATACAACCTCTTGTTGACGCTGCCATTGCGTTAACGGGGACAATACAGTAATCATGGAAGAGCTGTAAAAAAAAAGGCGAAAGTGTGTCACGCATGGGAACCTGCTCTCCAGAGGGTCAACGCAGTCTCCAGGAAATAGAGGACCTGGCACGAATTCAGGGCAAAAACGGACAACTTAAAAGAAGAACACCAATTATAATGTGTGAATATTACTGAAAAATAGAAGAGTGGGATAAAAATGGACCTGATGGAAACTTGCTCTGTTAAAAGTAGTGTATATGAATATGCAAAAAAAAGCATATTGACATGTACATATACAGAATATAGTGTGTACGGTATTGTGACTAAAGCAGCATGGTTATGCACACAAGCGTGTACTTGTCAGGGTGGAAGGGTGAAATGTAGTCTAGTGATCAATGTATTTGGGACAAATTTGGCCCCTACTCTTACTTTCAAAGGCAAAACTCTGAATTTCCTTTCTGTTGTGGGCGGGGTGCATAGCGGGCGGCTTATCTGAGACGGGCACAGCTGAAAGTGGCAGTCTACTTGGTAGTGTGGGAGTGGAGTCGTGTGTCGGCCAGACTGGGTAGGGGGACGACAGGTTCCCCCCCGCCACCCCCCGAAGGACATCAGTGAACCGGTAGGGTCTCTACGACAAAAAGAAAAAGGCCAGCTTTCCCTGACAGACTATTCTGGTGCCGGACCACAGATGACCAGATTTTATTCACAATAAAAACAGCAAATGCTGGAAATTCTCAGCAGGTCAGGAGAGAGAAACGGAGTTTAACGTTTCAGGTTGATGAGAGTTCTGACGAAAGGCCATCGACCTAAAACACTGGGCTGGATTTTTCCAACCTCGGCGAAGTCCGTGGCGTGTGGGGACCCGGCATCTGTCTCGATCCCGGCCTCCGACATGATTTTACGTTAATGGGTCTTCTTAAGCCCCGCCCTGCGAGGTTCCCAGCCAATTATTAGGAAGCAGATCTGATGACGTCATTTGATGATGTGTCATCAGCCGGTTTCCTTAAAGGGGCCATGTCCACATTCATTTTGACTGTTGTGCTGTCAGCGTTCTGCAGCGTTGAGGTGCTGCAAACACTGACGAGCACTGCACAAAGGTGCACGGCTGCACCCAGGCTCTCCCATGACTCCCTCCATTTGCTTATGGAGGGAGTCACAGCACGCAGGGAGGTTCTCTTCCCTTCCCATGGGCGGAAGAGACCTCCCCAGGACACCAACGTGGCCTGGTTGAACATTGCACAGGAGGACACAAGCAGGGATGTCGTCAGGAGGACCAGGCTGCAGTGGAGCAAGCCTTTCAATGATCTCAGTAGATCACAAAACATTACTGCAAAGCCACACTCAACCTCATCCTCCTGGGCCACTCATCACATCCCCATCACTCTGCCTTCCCTACCCTACTCCTGCACATCCTTACTCACACCAACTTACATAGAAATATAGAAAAATAGGAGCAGGAGTAGGCCATTCGGCCCTTCGAGCCTGCTCCGCCATTCAATATGATCATGGCTGATCCTCTATCTCAATACCATATCCCCGCTCTCTCCCCATACCCCTTAATGCCTTTTGTGTCTAGAAATCTATCTATCTCCTTCTTAAATATATTCAGTGACTTGGCCTCCACAGCCTTCTGTGGTAGAGAATTCCACAGGTGAAGAAATTTCTCCTCATCTCAGCCCTAAGTGTCCTACCCCGTATCCTGAGACTGTGACCCCTCGTTCTAGACCCCTTCCACCTCCACCCATCCCACTCTATCTACATTATCACTTCCCCATCTCACTAGCCACCCCTCACACTCATCCTCATCCTAGTCCAATCATACCAGCTAACAACACACAAGGGTAGGCACTTGGGTGTTTTAGCCAATGTTCGTATAAACTTTCTGTTAATGTGTTGTCAAGCATTGAAATCCTTATTGTCACCACTTTGTCTTCTTGGACAGATTTATGTGCACCTTTGGAAGTGGCTTAGTGAATGGTGAGACGTAACGCCCCCCCACCCCCCTCCAATGGTGATGAATGTGATGAATTGGACATTGTAGGGATGCTTTATGGTGCTGGTGTGGGGTGGTGCCAACCTGGTGCATCATCTGGCAGCCAGGGTGTACAGTGTTAAGTGAAGCAAATCTGGACATGGTGAGTCTATCGCTGGCATCCCGGGCAGCAATGTGGTCGTGTGATGATGCCCTGTGTCCAGTGCAGCATCAGTTGATTGCGGAGAAGGTTGGTGTGGATGTTGGTGCTGCTGGTGTGCCCGGTGATGCTGGTGTTGGGGGCTGATCGTGTTGGGATTCCGAGGACCAAGGTGAGATTTTTTCAAGGGCACCGATGCTGATGGAATAGATGGCAGGTGAGGTTGAGATGACAGAAGTAATCTGTCAATGTTGAGAGAGGTTGTTCCAAGGAGGTGACAGTGGATGGAGAGATTACTGCAAACACTTCAAAAGTGCATAAAGCTCAAGAGTGGGTTCCAAATACTGAAGGCTGCAGCTTCTGAGATTGGAAAGTGACCAGCTGTAAAATGGCAGGTTTTAAACCACTTTTGCAGCTGTGACCTATTGAAAGAAATGGAGAGTTGTTCAGAACCCGACACACTGACCTGGCGTGATCCCCGAACGACGGGAACCGCGTGGAAAACTTGGGAAAATGTTTTGTAACTGGTGAAATGGTGATTAAATTGCTTTAAGCACCCTCTTAACCAGCACAATAGCCTGACCCGCCGCTTAGTGCCGTGTCTGCAGAGCGCAGGCAGAGCCGGCACTGGGGAAACTCACAAGGAGGCGGGTTTAGAGCGGGATATCGGCCCGCTGGCAAACTTTAGGATTTTGACAGCGGACCCGCCTCTGAACCCGCCCTCTGAGTGCCGGCAAATTCAGCCCATTAACCCTGTTTCTTTCTCCACAGATGCTGCCTGACCTGCTGAGTGTTTCCAGCATTTTCTGTTTTTATGTCAGATTTCCAGCATCCGCAGGGCTTTGCTTTAGGATTTATTCAATTCAATCTCACAACTTGCTCTGGTGGGACTTCAACTCATGGCCTCTGAGTTGAGAGTCCAGTACCAGAACCACCACACTTCCCCTCTCCCTCCCCTCCCCCTCCCCTCCCCTCCCCCTCCTCTCCTCTCCTCCCCTCTCCCTTCCCTCTTCCCCCCTCTCCCTCCCCTCCCTCCCTCCCCTCCCCTCTCCCTCTCCTCCCCTCTCCCTCTCCCTCCCCTCTCCCTCTTCCTCCCCTCTCCCTCTCCTCCTCCCTCTCTCTTCCCCTCTCCCTCTCCTCTCCTCCCCTCTCCCTCTCCCTCCCCCTCCCTCTCCTCCTCCTCTCTCTCTCTCCTCCCCTCCCTCTCCTCTCTCCCCTCTCCCTCTCCCTCCCCACTCCCTCTCCTCCTCTCTTTCTCTCTCCTCCCCTCTCCCTCTCATCTCTCCCCTCTCCCTCCCTCCCCTCCCCTCCCCTCCTTCTCCCTCTCCCTCTCCCTCCCCTCTCCCCCTCCCCTCCCCTCCCCTCTCCCCCCCTCCCCTCCCCTCCCCTCCCCCTCCCCTCCCCTCCCCTCTCCCCCTCCCCTCACCTCTTCCTCCCCTCTCCCTCTCCCTCTCCTCTCCTCCCCTCTCTCTCTCCCTCCCCCTCCCTCTCCTCCTCCTCTCTCTCTCTCCTCCCCTCCCTCTCCTCTCTCCCCTCTCCCTCTCCCTCCCCACTCCCTCTCCTCCTCTCTTTCTCTCTCCTCCCCTCTCCCTCTCCTCTCTCCCCTCTCCCTCTCCCTCCCTCCCCTCCCCTCTCCCCTCCTTCTCCTTCTCCCTCTCCCTCTCCCTCTCCCTCTCCCTCCCCTATCCCCCTCCCTCTCCCTCCCCTCTCCCCTCCTTCTCCCTCTCCCTCTCCCTCCCCTCTCCCCCTCCCCTCCCCTCCCCTCTTCCCCCCCTCCCCTCCCCTCCCCTCTCCCCCCTCCCCTCCCCTCCCCTCTCCCCCCTCCCCTCCCCTCACCTCTTCCTCCCCTCTCCCTCTCCCTCTCCTCTCCTCCCCTCTCTCTCTCCTCCCCTCTCTCCTCCCCTCTCTCCTCCCCGCTCTCCTCCTCTCCCTCCCCTCCCCCTCCCCATCCCATCTACAGTGATGCCAGAATTAACAACAAATGCAATTCATCCCCCCCCCCCTTCAGCCCTCAATGTATTGAAATACTTGTGCACTTTGCTGTGCTGCTGAATTTAAATGGACCATACAGGTAAAAATTAATTGGGAGCGAATCTTCTGAAGCACGCTTATTATTGTAATGAGGATCAATGATATTAAAAGATCTAATGCAGAGCCGGGGAGATTTGTCAGTACTGGATTCCTTTATTGTTTTTTGAGGTTTATACAATCTCTCGCCGCTCTCCTTTTTTTGCCATGATTAATTGATGTAGAAGTGTTTAACATTTTAAAATGCTTTCAGACAAGGGATGAAGCATTCTGATTCATCATTTGATAAAGTCAAAAAAAGCTTTTAAGGGCATACAGGGATTCTTAAAGATTCTCTTCATCTGATAAAACAGAATTTTAAAAGCTGATTTCCCAAAGAAAAGGGCATATTGTGACAGGGAGAGACATGCTGTCTCAAGAAGGGCCAACTCAATGAAACATATCTTTTTTTTTTCCTCCTCTCTCCGTTGTTGAACCAGTGTCTTGGATGTCACGATAATCTTATCTCCTCCGCAAAAGGCACAAACAAGACAAAGCAAATCTGGCTGAACTCGACCTGCTTGTAGGTCCGATCGGTCGCTGATTAATGGGCAGTGTGCGATGGGGACTCGGTCTTTGGCGCCGATGATTAATGACGTTTGGTGTTAACTTGACGCTCGGTGGCCAAGCATGTGGGACAGTAAGAGAAAAAAAGAAAATAAATTTATTTTGCATTTATACAGCGCCGTTCAGGACCACCGGGCGTCCCAAAGCGCTTTACAGCCAATGAAGTACTTTTTTTGAAGTGTAGTCACTGTTGTAATGTGGGAAACGCGGCAGACAATTTGCGCACAGCAAGCTCCCACAAACTGCAATGTGATAATGACTGGATAATCTGTTTTTTTTAGTGATGTCGATTGAGGGATAAATATTGGCCACGGACACTGGGAAGAACTCGCCTGCTCTTCTTCGAAATAGTGGGTGTGGGATCTTTAACGTCCACCTGAGAGAGCAGACGGGGGCCTCGGTTTAACGTCTCATCCGAAAGACGGCACCTCCGACAGTGCAGCACTCCCTCAGTACTGCCCTGGAGCGTCAGCCTGGATTTTGTGCTCAAGTTTCACTGACTCATGGGCCAGAGTGCTACCCACTGAGCCACAGCTGACACAAGTGGAGCTGGCTGGTTCATTTTCACTGCCAAGGCTACCTACTAAAGTTCCGCAAGTGACACCCAAGCCCGTCATTAGATATAGTTGCAAACAAATTAGCATCCTCGGACTGTTAGTTCTGCCCTTTTATTTTGAATGAGCTCCCACTTGTGTTAAAATAGTGGACAAAGGACTTGAGGTATGAAGACGGTAAGGGTTCGCCCGCTGATGTCACCGGTAATCATTTCTAGGCTATTCCAGTGCGGTACTGAGGGAGCGCTGCACTGTCGGAGGTGCCATCTTTCGGATGAGACGTTAAACCGAGGCCCCGTCTGCCCTCTCAGGTGGATGTAAAAGATCCCATGGCCACTCTTTCAAAGAAGAGCAGGGGGAGTTATCCAGCACTGGGCACTGGGAGTGTCGGCCAAGATTTTTGTGCTCAAGTCTCTGGAGTGGGACTTGAACCCACAACCTTCTGACTCAGAGGCGAGGGCACTGCCCACTGAGCCACGGCTGACCCATCGTGTCCTATATTTTAAGCACTTCTACCAAACTGTACCGTAATCTGCGTTGATCGAATGAAAAAAGCCCCAACTTTCCAAGCCTTTCCTCACATTTGTATTTCCTCATACTGGGCAGCTTCTAAGTGAATCCGCATCGTATCATCTCTAAAACCTCAATGTCCTTCTTCTAGCCCAATACACATAGTGCAGGCTTGCAGAATAGGCAGAGGGAGGGATATATAACATTCAAAACTTGGCTTCAGACTCCCACAGGTTACGCAAAGCGCTGCTTGCCTCCTGAAGCTAATAGAGAGATTTGAACTTATCACTAAGTAGGTGGTGACTTGCTAATGAGGCCCCAGCATTCAGGGGCACCGAGCGGGGGGAGGGGGCTCGCGATTAAATCCTCTACTTCACTGAGCCCAACCCCAACTGGGAGAAGGTGATAAAAGAGACATTCCAAAGGGGATGAGGGAAAATTCAAAAAGAGTGTTTGCGAGGCTCAAGTGTTTCCTAGCAACCGGATGATGGGAGATGCGATCAGGGGACTGGCAGAAGACCCACCCACCCCTCTTGGCTGCAGGCAGTGCAGTGTAGCCAGTAAGCCCTGTTAGGGAGAGAAATGTAGAGGGATTTGTTTTTAAAAGACGTGAGGGGTGTGGGGTTTGGGGGGGTGGGGTTACTTGAAGGCACAGTGGCTATGATACTGGCCTTTTTCATTTCTGGGGAACTAGTTTCCAATACAGCCCAGACTGATGGCATGGAAAGACTCCTCTCTGTGGTGTGCAGTGCACCTGGGCGAACGCAACCCGGGTCCGAGTGGGATCGGAGCCACAGCACAGAGCTGTGTCCGACCCAGCAGCCACCTGCACGCCGGAAACTAGCGGCCTCACCCAGCAAGGCCGCAGGATGGCTGGTGCGGGGAAACGGCGAGCGTTGCGCTGCAGGGGGATTTGTTCCCACGCTGGGGTTGAGACGCGCCATTGAGGCGTGAAAAGTGCGCTTAAAGCTGGCCTGGACGAGGCTTGATGCTGACATCGGGTTGTCCAAAATAGGAAAGTGGTCCAATCCCCACCACTGGATGGACTCTGATGAGTAGGAAATACACAGAAAAAGTCCTTTAAAAGAAAAAGTAAATAATGCTTGCCTCGATCCAGTTACATCTCAGCATTTACAGTTTAATAAGACAACTCTCAGGCTACACAGTGGCAAAATATTGACTATTGGATTAGAAGAATGACCTTTGAGTGTGAATTAAACACACTGGCAGTCACTTCTGTAACCGCAGGGTGATACTTTAACATTACAGTCCACCAACTGGTCAATATTTAATTAACTAAAACAATCCAGCATGTGATCCGCCCATGCCTGCTCTGGGCTGGGGCATCGCTCTCGCACCCGCTCAGACTCCGAGTCAAACTTGAGCTGAGAAAAATCGGGCGCTGCAGCTTTTCTAAAGGTTCCTTTGCAGAGATATCGCACCAGCCCCTTGACAGAATGATCGCATCTTACTTACAGCACAGAAGGGGGCCATTCGGCCCATCGTGCCTGCGCCAGCTCTTTTGAAAGAGCTCTCCGATCAGTCCCGACCAATGCTCCCTCTTCTTTTTTTTTGGGGGTGCACGGCCCCCTTTAACGGTTTTTCCATTTTAAAAGCCGGCGAGCCTGGGACCCCCCCCAGACCGCTGAGGCGCGGCCACGCAGCTCAACGGGAACATTAGTCCCAACGTCGTCTGCTCTTTCCCCAACAACCCTGCAAATGTTTCCTTTTCGAGTATTTATCCAGTTCCCTTTTGAAAGCTAGTATTGAATCTGCTTCCACCGCCCTTTCAGGCAGCGCGTTCCAGGTCTTAACAACGCCTCCCACCGCTATTCAGAATACTCTGCTTGTTCCCAGTGTGGCTGAGTGGGCAGCCCTCTCACCTACTGAGACAGAAGGTCGTGGGTTCAAAGTCCCACTCCAGAGACTTGAGTGCAAAATCCAGGCTGACACGCCCAGTGCAGTGCTGAGGGAGTGCTGCACTGTCGGAGGTGCCGTCTTTCGGATGAGACGTTAAAAAAAGGCCCCGTCTGCTCTCTCAGGTGGATGTAAAAGATCCCATTGTAGTATTTTGAAGAAAAGATGGGCAGTTATCTTTGGTGTCCTGGGCCAATTTTTATCCCTTAACCAGCATCACTAAATCAACCATCAACAACAACAACTTGTATTTATATAGCGCCTTTAACATAGCAAACCCTCCCAAGGCGCTTCACAGGAGCGATTATCAAACAAAATTTGACACCGAGCCACATAAGGAGATATTAGGGCAGGGCTTGGTGGACGTACAAGATCCCATGGCACTATTTCGAAGAGGAGTAGGGGAGTTATCCCCAGTATAACAACAGAAAACGCTGGAAAAACTCAGCAGGCCAGGCAGCATCCGTGGAGAGAGAAAGAGAGTTGACGTTTCAGGTCGATGACCTTTCATCAGAACTGGGAAGAGCTGGAAATCAAATAGATTTAAGGCCAGGGTAAAGCTGGGAAAAGGGGGAGGGGATAAAGGAACAAAGGAGGAGATGAAGAGACATTAAGAGACATTAAGAGATATGCAAGGCTAGAGGTGGTGTTAATGTGACAGATTAAGGCTGAATGAAGTGTGAAATCTACTGGCAGAATGAAGGACAGCTGCCAGCTTCTAGGAGGAAAAAAAAGGTGGGGGGGACAAATAAAAGGGTGGATAAAATAAAATATAAATGTGATTGGAGCTGAGGTTATGATCTAAAATTGTTGAACTCGATATTGAGTCCAGAGGGCTGTAGCGTGCCTAAACGAAAGATGAGGTGCTGTTCCTCGAGCTTACGCTGAGCTTCCGTGGAACAGTGTAATAGGCCGAGGACGGTGAGGTCAGAGTGGGAGTGAAGCGGTGAATTAAAGTGACAGGCCACCGGGAGCTCGGGGTCCCCCTTACGGACTGAACGGAGGTGTTCCGCAAAGCGGTCACCCAATCTGCGTTTGGTCTCCCCAATGTAGAGGAGTCCACATCGTGAGCAGCGAATACAGTATACTAAATTGCAGGAAGTACAAGTAAATCGCTGTTTCACCTGGAAGGGGTGTTTGGGGCCCTGGACAGTGGGAAGAGGGAAGGTATAAGGGCATGTGTTGCATCTCCTGCGCGTGCACGGGAAGGTGCCGGGCGAAGGGGAAGGGGTGCTGGGGGTGGTAGAGGAGTGGACTAGGGTGTCGCGGAGGGAGCGGTCCCTGCGGAATGCTGAAAGGGGAGGTGAGGGGAAGATGTGTTTGGTGGTGGGATCACGCTGGAGGTGGCGGAAATGGCGGAGGATGATCCGTTGAATGTGGAGGCTGGTGGGGTGAAAGGTGAGGACAAGGGGAACCCTATCGTGGTTCCGGGAGGGAGGGGCAGGGGTGAGGGCAGATGTGCGGGAGATAGAACGGACACGGTCGAGGGCCGTGTCGACCACGGTAGAGGGGAATCCTCGGTTGAGGAAAAAGGAAGACATGTCGGAAGCACTGGTATGGAAGGTGGCATCATCAGAGCAGATGCGGCGGAGACGGAGAAACTGGGAGAATGGAATAGAGTCCTTACAGGAGGCGGGGTGGGAGGAAGTGTAGTCCAGGTAGCTGTGGGAGTCGGTGGGCTTGTAGTGAATGTTAGTCAATAACCTATCCCCAGAGATGGAGATGGAGAAGTCGAGGAAGGGAAGAGAAGAGTCGGAGATGGACCATGTGAAGGTGAGGGAAGGGTGGAAATTGGAAGCATAGTGAATGAAATGTTCTAGTTCAGGGCGAGAGCAGGAGACGGCACCGATACAGTCATCAATGTACCGGAAAAAGAGGTGAGGGAGGGGACCCGAGTAGGACTGGCCAATATTTATCCCTCAATCAACATAACAAAAAACAGATTATCTGCTCATTATCACATTGCTGTTTGTGGGAGCTTGCTGTGCGCAAATTGGCTGCCGCGTTTCCCACATTACAACAGTGACTCCACTCCAAAAGTACTTCAATGGCTGTACAGGGCTGTGGGACGTCCTAAGGTCGCGAATGGCGCTATATAAATGCAAGTTCTTTCTTTTTTATGTCTCTGCATGTCCTAAGAGTGCCTGTCATCGCAGTCGGACTGAGCCAGAGATTAACGAACGGTTTTTAGCACCTGCACAATGTAGCCACTGATTCAGTTCTTGTTTTACAAACCAGTAATTAGAACACATTGCTTAATTGATTTACCAATCGCAAAGAAGCCTATTCATGAACAGCCAGCTCCTCTTTTTACAAGTATAGTTCTAAACACCCACCAAGAATATTCATTAATCAGGGGTTCACAACAACAGCATATGAATTAGGAGCAGGAGTAGGCCATATGGCCCCTCGAGCCTGCTCCGCCATTCAATAAGATCATGGCTGATCTTCAACCTCAACTCCACTTTCCCGCCCGATCTCCACATCCCTTGATTCCCCTAGAGTCCAAAAATCTATCGATCTCAGCCTTGAATATACTCAATGATTCAGCATCCACAGCCCTCTGGGGTAGAGAATTCCAAAGATTCACAACCCTCTGAGTGAAGAAATTCCTCCTCATCTCAGTCTTAAATGGCCGACCCCTTATCCTGAGACTAGGCCCCTAGTTCTAGACTCTCCAGCCAGGGGAAACAGCCTCTCAGCACTTACCTTGTCAATCCCCCTCAGAATCTTACATGTTTCAATGAGATCACACCTCATTCTTCTAAACTCCAGAGTATAGGCCCAATCTACTCAATCTCTCCTCATAGGGCCACCCTCTCATCCCAGGGATCAATCTAGTATAATCAACATATTTATATAGCGACTATTCTGGGCTCTTGCGCATCCCTGATTTTTATCCCCCCTCCATTAGCAGACGTGCCTTCTGTTGCCTGAGGCCCTAAGCTCTGGAATTCCCTCCCTAAACCCCTCCGCCTCTCCACCTCTCTCTTAACCTTTAAGACGCTCCTTAAAACCGACCTCCTTGTCCTGATATCTCCTTATGCAGCTCGGTGTCAAATAACGCTCCCGTGAAGCGCCTTGGGACATTTTGCTATGTTAAAGGCGCTATATGAATGCAAGTTATTGTTGTTGTAAAACTTCTAATGGCAATCCAAGACTAGGTGACATCTCGGTAAGCAGTCCAAGTGCTTCAGTTCATTCTTTTGCATACATATTTAATTTTATTTTTATATTCTGGGTTTTTATTTTCAGTTTTCTAATTAGGATTATTTTATACATTTTTTTTAAATTTGGGCTCAGATTGGCATTAACACTGCGTTACATTATCACGGACTGTGGAGTCGTTCCTGTCTTTGCTGTGATCGTGAGCTTCATAAAAAGGAGTTCCAGTCATTCCCACAAGGGGGCATCTTCAGAACCTGAACCACTTTCAGCCCTTGGAAGAAACAATCTCTTGTCGTTGAAAGAAGAATTATACACGGCGCAGAAACAGGCCATTCGGCCCAACCAGTCCATGCCGGCGTTTATGCTCCACTCGAGCCTCCTCTCGTCTTTCCTCATCTAAATCTATCAGCGTAACCCTTTATTCCCTTCTCCCTCATATGCTTGTCCAGCCTCCCCTTAAATGCATCTACACTATTCGCCTCAACCACTCCCTGTGGTAGCGAGTTCCACATTCTCACCACTCTCTGGGTAAAGAAGTTCCTTCTGAATTCCCTATTGGATTTCTTGGTGATTATCTTATATTGATGGCCTCTGGTTTTGCTCTTCCCCCACAAGTGGAAACATTCTCTCTGTATCCACTCTAGCAAAACCTTTCATAATTTTAAAGACCTCTTTAAGGTCACCCCTCAGCCTACTCTTTTCAAGAGAAAAGAGACCCAGCCTGTTCATCCTTTCCTGATATGTATACCCTCGCAGTTCTGGTATCGTCCTTGTAAATCTTCTCTGCACTCTCTCCAGTGACTCTATATCCTTTTTGTAATATGGAGACCAGAGCTGCACGCAGTACTCCCAAGTGTGGTCTAACCAAGAGAACTCATATTTCTCCTTCCCACTATTCCTTGGAGGGGGTGCAGAGGAGATTTACTAGAACGGTACCAGGGATGAGTGGAGAGACTAGAGAAGCTGGGATTGTTCTCCTGAGAGCATAGAAGGTTCAGGGGAGATTTAATACAGGTGTTTCAAATCGTGAAGGGTTTTGATAGAGCAGATAGGGAGAAACTGTTTCCACTGGCAGGAGGGTCAATAAACAGAGGACATAGATTTAAGATAATTGGCAAAAGGACCAGGGGGGAGATGAGGAGACATTTGTTTTACGCAGCGGGTTGTTGTGATCTGGAATGCAATGCCTGAAAGGGCGGTGGAAGCAGATTCAATCGTAACTTTCAAAAGGATAAATACTGTAAGGTGAAAATTTTGCAGGGCTGTGGGGAAAGAGCAGGGGCGAGTGGGACTAGTTGGATAACTCTTTATAAAGAGCCGGCACAGGCACAACGGTCCGAATGGCCTCCTTCTGTGCTGTATCATTCTACGATTCTACTGCTGGTGTCGCCCCTTTTGAACTTCCCCGAATTTCTGCGGCGTTCTTTGCAAATACAAATTCTGACCAGCAAGGACAGCGCTGGCGAAGTGCTCCGCCATTGAACGGTGGGGGGTGGGCTTGCCACGGGGTGAGGTTTCAAGCCTGAGCTGCGGTACCACACACAAGTCACGCTCTGCCCAGCGGGAGGCTGGGAAGATTGGTCATCCTGTGGCGCTCACATGTGCCTCCTAGTGGACAACTATAGAGTAACGATGGCAGAGTCTCCAAGGGCAGCCTCCAGGTCGCTCCTCACTGCCCGAGGCGATGCTCGGTGTAGCGAGACTGCGGGAAAAGGAAAACAAAAAAGTGAGGAAATAATTTGGAAAAAAAATTCATTGGCAGCTTCTGCTGACTTCTGAGAGACTTTTTTTTTCAGACATCAACTGATCGTTGGCAAAAGAGCCAGAGGGGGAGATGAGGAGAATTTTTTTTTACGGAGTGAGTTGTTATGATCTGGAACGCGCTGCCTGAAAGGGCAGTGGAAGCAGATTCAACAGTAAACTTTCAAAAGGGAATTTGATCTCTATCAAAAGGGGAGAAGATTTGCAGGGCTCTGGGGAAAGATCAGGGGAGTGGGACTAATTGGAGAGCTCTTTCAAAGAGCCGGCACAGGCACGATGGACCGAATGGCCTCCTTCTGTGATGTAATAGTCTACAAGATTCTATAACACGACTTGTGCTGCTCCTATTGGCTCAATGAGCAATTGCACTGCCTCGTGCGGTACTGAGCCGTGAAGACCGGGGGATGGCACGAGGTTTGATCGCCGGCCTTTGCTGAGTTAGCTGATCTCAGTGATAGCCGAAGGAGCTCTGTGCCCCTGGACTAGGCTGGGCAATAAAATCAGCCCGGGTCGCTGTCCCCTTCCTAGCTGCCAGCAGCATCCGTCTCTGGCTCTGACCTGATGATTTTCCCAGCCGCTTCCTCAGGCTGAAGGTATCAAGGGATATGGGGAGAAGGCAGGGACAGGGTACTGAATTTGGATGATCAGCCATGATCTCATTGAATGGCGGAGCAGGCTCGAGAGGCCGAATGGCCTGCTCCTGCTCCTATCTTCTATGTTTCTATGCCCTGTTTGGCCCCTGTCTCAGGCGGAACCGGACTGTTCGCCTCCTCGGCGTCCTATACGACCCTGAGCTGAGCTTCTAACATAGAAGACATCTACTTATTTGCAAGGAAAAACTGCTTTGAAAAACACAAAGGGCTGGATTTTCAATGACCCGTGGAGTCGGGTTTGGAGGCGTGTGGGGGGTTAAAATTGCGAAAAGTGGCGGGCGGACCTGATCCCGCCTCCATTCCCCCTCCACGCAATCTTGATAAAATCGTTTGCGGTGTTCCCGACTCCGTCCCGCCTCCAAGAGGCTGGAGAGGCCATTAAAGCCCTTAACAAGCCCTAAATTGGCTCTGTAATGCCATTTTGAAACGTTTTAGCTAGTTTAATCCTTTTCCCACGTGAAGCACGCCTGATGTGAAACACGCCAGTGAAACCTGGCGGGAGCACAAGTGGATAGCTGACTATCAGCTGCAGGTCCACTATTACAACGGAGATGTGATGAAGGTAGTAGTAGTATGAGGTCTGAAAGTCGCCTCTGATGCTGATGCATTGAATGTCTTCAGAGACTGCCTGGCCTTTGCTGTGAGAGGACCTGGATGCAAAAAAAATTCTCTCTCTCTCTCTCTCTCTGTGTCACCGTGTCCACCTGCTTCCACCTCCGTAACATCGCCCGCCTCCGCCCTTGCCTCGGCTCAGCTGTTGCTGAAACCCCTCGTCCGTGCCTTTGTTACCTCCAGACTCGACTATTCCAACGCACTCCTGGCCGGCCTCCCATCTTGCACCCTCCGTAAACTTGAGCTCATCCAAACCGCTGCCCGGTTCGAACTCCTGTATCGGAACCAGTTCCTGTTCACCCATCACCCCTGTGCGCGCTGATCTACATTGGCTCCCGGTCTGGCAACGCCTCGTTTTTAAAATTCTCATCCTTGTTTTCAAATCCCTCCATGGCCTCACCCCTCCCTATCTCTATAACTTCCTCCAACCCTCCGAGATCTCTGCGCTCCTCCAATTCTGGCCTCTTGTGCATCCCCAGTTTTAACCATTGGTGGCCGTGCCTTCAGCTGCCTAAGCCCTAAGCTCTGGAATTCCCTCCCTAAACCTCTCTGCCTCTCTTTCCTCTTTTAAGATGCTCCTTAAAACCTACACATCCTAATATCTCCTTATGTGGCTCGTTCTCAAATTTTGCTTAATAATGCTCCTGTGAAGCGCCTTGAGACGTTTTACTACATTAAAGGCGCTATATAAATGCAAGTTATTGTTGTTGATCTGGACTACTGCCAAGATCCCTTCCCGTTCCAGTAACATTGCCCACTTATGTTCTGACCTCTCCCAAGACCCCTGCTGAAACTCTAATCCTCACCTCAAACATTTACTTCTCCCAACGCGCTCCTTGACCGTTCTTCTGCGCCTTCAGCTATTGAAGGCTCCTGTGTGTTCTCACACACACAAAGCCCTGCCCATCCATCACCCCAGTCTTTGCCTAGCTCCCTGTGCACTGAAAAAGCGTTTTTTTTTCAAAATCCTCTTCCTGTCTTCCGATCTCTCCAAGGCCTCGTCCGATTTGTCTTGAGCGATCTTCTCCAGCCATATGTCCCTGCACACACCTTCCACTCTGCTGGTACTGTATAACCACCCGTTCCCCACTCCCTCTACCCTGCCATCAGAGACCAATCGTTCAGTCACTATGTCCTTGCTCTCTAGAATTCTCTCTCCAAATAGGATTGGACGTATTCCTGGAGGTTCCATTGCATGACTCCCCGCCCGCTCAAACAGCCTCTTTCCCCAACCACCACCATCCCCTCCCCCCCCCCCATCAATATTTTGATATGGGATTGTCTCACTATTGGAAAGGGAACGGCAATAAATGTTGCAATGGTTAAGCAGAGGTTGCTTTTCTGAAGTTAGGGTGTGAACTTATTTCTGGGGCAGAGTTTTTCTCGCTGTACTGTCCCTATCTCGAAGTGCTTCCGAGGCCAATCTTTCAGTCACTATTTAAAAAAAATGTATTAATTCACGGGATGTGGGCGTCGCTGGCAAGGCCGGCATTTATTGCCCATCCTCCTAATTGCCCTTGAGAAGGTGGTGGTGAGCCGCCTTCTTCTTGAACCGCTGCAGTCCGTGTGGTGAAGGTGCTCCCACAGTGCTGTTCGGGAGGGAGTTCCAGGATTTTGACCCAGCGACGATGAAGGAACGGCCGATATATTTCCAAGTCCGGATGGTGTGTGCGACTTGGAGGGGAACTTGGAGGAACTTGGTGGTATTCCCATGGGCCTGCTGCCCTTGTCCTACTAGCGGGTAGAGATCGCGGGTTTGGGAGGTGCTGTCGAAGAACTCTCCTTGCTCTCTAGAACTCTTTCCCCATATAGGCTTGCCAACTTTGGTGGGAAGAATTCCTGAGCGGTTGACACATGCCTGGGGGCGGGGATGGGGAGGGTTAGGGCGCTACCAATGTTCCATTTCCCTGGCACTCACATTCTTTACGGGTAGCTTGAGCTCTTGCCCTGAGTTTTGTGTTGAAATGGGATCATTCAGGTGAAAGCCAGACAGTGCTGGGACTGGGATACATGCAGGGCTGCCAAGCAGGAGTCATTATACATTGCAGCAGACAGTCAACATTTACTATATGATTGAACAAGTCTCCACGTCTTAGTTCAGTGCCAGACTAGCCTGCTAACTGCGGGGTCGCAGCTCTGAAACACAAAAGAATTGTTTTAAGATTATTAATGCGCTAACCTTTTGCTGAATCTTGGCCAAAGCTTTTTATTACCACAACGTGGAGAAAACTATTATACTAAAAAGTGCAACACAAAAAAAAAATCAAAAGAATTTGATTTAATGGAAGAAAGTTTTAATTTAATGATATCCTATTTCTCACATCATATCAAAACCGGGTGACTCAGCGCTGCCGATTCCTGCAGTCAAGGTAAAATGTCAATTCTCCAGCAACATCTGAAAGTATTTATTTAAATTCCCCCTCCCTTTTTTATTTATTTCTTCTCCTTCCTTTAGGTCCTTTCGTTCCCCACTGGACATGGCAGGGATGTAGGGCTATAAATAACAGGTGGGAGCTGCGAGGGTGAGCCAAACAGCCGAATTGAAGGTGCGTAGCCATCGGGAATATAAGCTGTATACCTCATATGATTTCCAGAGACTTGAGCACAAAAATCCAGGCTGACGCTCCCAGCGCAGTGCTGAGGGAGTGCTGCACTGTCGGAGGTGCCGTCTTTCGGATGAGACGTTAAACCGAGGCCCCGTCTGCTCTCTCAGGTGGACGTAAAAGATCTATTTCGAAGAAGAGCAGGGGGAGTTCTCCCCGGTGTCCTGGGGCCAATATTTATCCCTCAACCAACATCACTAAAAACAGATTCTCTGGTCATTATCACATTGCTGTTTGTGGGAGCTTGCTGTGCGCAAATTGGCTGCCGCGTTTCCCGACATTGCAACAGTGACGACACTTCAAAAAGTACTTCATTGGCTGTAAAGCGCTTTGGGACGTCCTGAGGTGGGACTGTGGCGTGGGGTCGCACAGTTTCAGATGTGTGAAAGCCGTTTAGGGTTGAGGTCAGGAAATTCTTCGCACAAATCGTGATTAACATTTGGAACAGAGTTTTGGATGGAGTAGTAAAGGTAAAAAAAAAACCTTGGAATCATTTGGATGCTGTGGTAGGGAGGGAGCTGTATAGATTCCTAGGTGGGTGAGCTAGGATGGGTCAGATGGGTGGGGATTACTAATTGGGGATATCATACAGTCATAGAGTCATAACGGCACAGAAGGAGGCCATTCGGCCCGTCGAGTCCGTGCCGGCTCTCTGTAGAGCAATCCAGTCAGTCCCATTCCCCCCGCTCTATCCCCGTAGCCCTGCAAGTTTATTTCCCTCAAGTGCCGATCCAGTCTCCCCTTGAAAACATTGAGTGTGTCCGCTTCCACCACTTCCGTCGGCCAGATATTTATAGTGTTTGTGTGGCATTCTGCCTGTCCGCAATTATAACAGAGGTTTTAACATTTCGAATAAACAGGTAACCACCAGTGTTAGAGGAATCCCACACAAACGTTTATTGAGATATTAAGCTCCCAGCCGTATCATTATGCATCATGAACAGCAGTTTCCATTATTGGGATTGGGGTATGCTAGTACTCGAGAGCAAAGAAGAAAACACAACTCTCCTGCGTCCGCACAAGTACATGTTCTTGCCTTTGGGTGTCCAGAGCTTAACTCAATCAGGCCACAGCCGTTCACACCGGGCGCTGAGCTCATTGCTGCTACCAGCTGCTCTGAATTGCACAGATAATGCAAGAAACATGTTTGAAACTAAATAGCGTCGGGCGCGGTTCAATCCCTGCCCACGTCCATTCTCTTCACACTCGATTCGTCTCTTTGTTGTGATTTTTGCAACTCATTTCACTTGGAACTATTTCTATGCAGAGCAGGGGGGGGGCGGGGGGGGGAGTTCTCCCCAGTGTCCCCCGCGGGGCCCAATGTTTATTCCTCAACCCGCACTACTAAAAACAGATTCTCTGGCCATTATCACATTGCTGTTTGTGGGAGCTTGCTGTGCGCAAATCGGCCGCTGCGTTTTCTACATTACAACAGCGACTACACTTCAGAAGTACTCCACTGGCTGTAAAGCGCCGATGGTAGCGCAACAATGGGAGCTAGCGATTCGACAGTCCCTGTTTTAACAGCTGCTGATTCACTGACGCCCATTTAGTGGCCCAAAGACCAATTCCGCCCCCCACCCAATTAAGTGTATCGCACCTAAATATATAGCGTTTAGCCCAAAATGCTAGTTTATACCTTTCTGATATTTCTTTCTTAGGGAGTTCAAATTCCTATTGAGATCCTGAACTATCTGGCTCCAAATGTTTGGGAGCTGCGCGACCATGTTGGTTGCCAGGGAATGTTCACCACGCTACTGTAGGTGTATTTTAATAAATGGACGGGTCATATCGTCCGCATGCCCGATATGAGACTCCCGAAACAAGCTCTCTACTCGGAGCTCCGACACGGCAAGAGAGCCCCAGGTGGGCAGAGGAAACGCTTCAAGGACACCCTCAAAGCCTCCTTGAAAAAGTGCAACATCCCCACTGACACCTGGGAATCCCCGGCCCAAGACCGCACAAAGTGGAGGAGAAGCATCCGGGAAGGTGCCGAACACCTCGAGTCTCTTCGCCGGGAGCAAGCAGAAGCCAAGTGCAGGCAGCGCAAGGAGCGCACGTCAACCCAAGCACCCCACCCACCCGCCCCTTCAACCACCGTCTGCCCCACCTGTGACTGAGACTGTAGGTCCCGCATTGGACTCATCAGTCACCTGAGAACTCATTTTTAATGTGGAAGCAAGTCATCCTCGGTTCCGAGGGACTGCCTAAGAAGAAGAAGATTTTAATAAATAATGAAAGTTGTGATAAAAATGATTTCAGACAACGTATGCCTTAGCGACGCAGTAGCATTATTGCTCATTGGGCTGTTGCCCCCCCCGCTCCGCACACAAACACAGTGAAGTGCTTTATACAGGTCTGTCTCGTGTCGGCGGCCGTGCCTCTTTGAAATTGGCTGATTTCATTGTGGAGAGGAGAAACACCTGCCTGAAAAGTTCAATCAAGTCAAGTTGGATCAAGGATTGAGTCTGGCAATCAAACATGATCAAGGAGCTGATTGGCAATGAAGTCCTTTTAAACTGACAAAGAGCAGCCTCTGCCAATCAAACAGTCAACTATGCCGGGGGGTAATCAGTGAAACCTTAGTGATGTTTGTTCAAAATGTTTTTATTTGGGGGGTGGGGGGGTGGGAATCATTTTCCGCTCATTGTTTCCAATCATGCTGTTAAGGGAAATTGACTCTCAGGATCAGGGTTCAATCGGATTTTCTCTTTGCAGACTGCAAGGGCCTTAACCCTGGAGAGGAAGCATGCAGTGGCCAACGGTACACTTGAGGCCTTCCGTGACCGGTAGGAACCGCAAGGAATGGCGTGTCTTATTGACATGAGCAATAATGAGTACAAAAGTAGAGAAGTTAAAGCTGAACCTTTATAAATCGCTGGTTAGGCCACAACTGGAATATTGCGTTCAGTTCTGGTCACCACACTTTAGGAAGGATGTGAAGGCCCTTGAGAGGGTGCAGAGGAGATTTACCAGAATGGTTCCGGGATGGGGGATCTTAGCGACGAGGACAGGTTGGAGAAGCTGGATTTGATTTCATTAGAGCAAAGGAGGTTGAGGGGTGATTTGATAGAGGTGTACAAGATTATGACGGGTTTGGATAGGCTAGATGGGGAAAGGCTATTCCCACTAGTTGATGGTACAACGACTAGGGGACATAGATTTAAGGTTTTGGGCAAGAGATACAGGGGGATGTGAGGAAAAACTTTTTTACACAGTGAGTGGTGATGACCTGGAACTCGCTGCCGACAGAAGTAGTGGAAACGGAGACCCTCAATGTTTTCAAGGGGAGACTGGATAGGCACTTGAGGGAAATAAACTTGCAGGGCTACGGGGATAGAGCGGGGGAATGGGACTGACTGGATTGCTCCACAGAGAGCCGGCATGGACTCGATGGGCCGAATGGCCTCCTTCTGTGGCGTTATGACTCATTGGCCGCGATCTAACCTGAGGAGGCGCATTGGGAGCGGGACTGCTGGTTTCCGGGTGCTAGTCCCGCCCCCAGCGACGTCTGACGAGCTGACGCTATTTTGCCTTGATTGGCCTTGTTAAGCCCGCCCTGTGGGCTTGCCGGCCAATTAAGGGAAAGCCGGTGTCAGATGACGTCAGTGCATGACGCTTCATCTGCCGGTTTTCTTAAAGGGGCAGGCCCCATAATTTTTTGACAGATGAATTGTCAGTGTTTGACAGCATTGAGGTGCTGTCAGACACTGACAATCACTGTCCAACGGTGAGCCCTTGCACCCAGGCTCTCCAATTACTCTCTCCTTAGGAAGAAACAGATGGCAGCTGCAGGTGAGATTGCAGAAGCCATCTGTCAATTCTCCCGATCAGATGAGGCTGCACAGAAACATCAAATCTGGTCACCTGCAGATGCATGTAAACAGAATAAAAATATTTCTCACTACATTCTCTCACCTGTCATACTTACCTGTGCACCATTGCACCCATCACACTACCTCTGCAGCTGTCATTTGCACACTTACACTGCAGTAGACCCACAGCTCGCCTCGCTGACCCTGGCGGGGTTTCGCGCCGTCGGGAAGCCCGCATCAGCAGGCTGAAAATGGGGAAAAGCCTCTGAACTGCCTGTTAACTACCTGTTAACAGGCAGTTAATTGGCTCTAATCCCCTTCCCGCTGCTAGGAGACGGGTCCCTGCTCCCAATTTTTCCCATTTTGCCAGCAGTCCCGCCTCCAAACCCACCTCCTCAGGGCTGGTAAAATCCAGCCCTGTGACTCTATAATATTACCATTTAGTTTTATACGTTTCCTCTTGTTTTGTTGTGAAAGAACATTTTATGTTTGAGTTCCTTATTAGTTGTGAAAAGGGAGGCGTGTGTAAATTTGTTTTTTTTCTGCTGATGACACAGGATCCTTATGGTTTGTTTAAAAAAAAGGCAAGGGCTTTAAGGAAATGAGTTAGGGACGGCGTTGAGCCAATTTCCAATGAGCATGGATTCTCAGCATGTGTGTTATTCCGATGAAAACAGTAGTTAATTCATCGGATGCCACATAAAACTCAAAGATCCCACTATACCAGAAGGTGAAGACCATTGTTCTGTAACAGCTATTGCCCTGTGGCCCTCGTCAGTGTGGATGACCGGGCCTGGGTAAAAAAAACGGGCAACGCAGACAGATAAAATCCCACAGTCGTCAACGCTAGGTTGCCCTTGATAGGAGGCAGCTCAGCTCAGACATTGCATTCATATTCCTGGATTCACTCAAAGCATGCATGGAAAAGAAGGGATCTCTGTAATCATACTCATCTTGAGACACAAGAAAGGTCTTTGACGGAATGGAGGCTATGCATCTTCCATCTATTACGTTTGGCTCCATTTCTTCACACAGAACCTAAAGGTATAATTGCGACTGGAGATCATGCCTCAGCTTTCTTCCGTTTAGAAACACCTGGGCCACGTGCGGGGTCCCCCCGGGTCACCATCTCTCACCTCTGCTCTTTTTGCAGATATTGAAGATTCTGGCGGTGTGTATCAGGATCTATTTAACTAGAGAGGATCCTGCCCAGGGTTCAAATGGACGTGTGCCTGTCTGTGAACCATACTCTATTTTTATTTTTTGACTGACCCATCCACATCAGCTTCCTCCCTCTTGTCAGAGGTTAACTGGCTTGGAAACGTACCTGTCTGCAAAATCAACAGCGCCTTCTTTTCCTTTGTCTCTTTGTCCGGTGCTCCACACATGGCATGAATTACTTGGGTATCAAATCATGGAGTTCATGCTTTTAACTCTGATCCCCTTTCTCAACAAAATTGAATCGTTCGTACAGTATGGGCTGGATTTTGAATGACCCATGGAGTCGGGTTTGGAGGCGTGTGGGGGGTTAAATTTGCGGGGTCGGGGTTTCCGACCCCATCCCGCCCCCATCCCGCCTCCACGCAATTTTGACAAAATCAGTCGCGGGGTTCCCGACTCCGTCCCCCCTCCAAGAGGCGGGAGAGGCCATTAAAGCCCTTAACAAGCCCTAAATTGGGTCTGTAATGCTATTTTGAAATGTTGTAGCTAGTTTAACCCTTTTCTGACGTGAAGTACGCCTGGTGTGAAACACTCCAGTGAAACCTGGTGGGAGCACAAGTGGATAGCTGACTATCGGCTGCAAGTCCACTATTACAATGGAGATGTGATGAAGGTAGTAGTACAGGAAACTCTTTATTAACCGGCACCGACGGGACCGGCGTGGTGCCGGTTAATCAAAAAGTCCGGATAACGGAGAGTTATATCTCCCAACGTACGAGAGCCCCGTACACACTGACATGCGCCTGCATTCGGAGCTCCGTCTCCCCGGGGACCGCCAGCTGACCATCTGTCGTGTCCGCTGCCTACCCGGGCTGCACATTCCCCTCCCAATCTACACGCTCCGATACAAGGCAAACGCCTCGGGGGTTTTTTTAAAGTTATTTTTAAAGGAGAGATGAAGGAAAACCCCGGTTACCTACTCAAGAATTTTGCCGGTTAAGAGAGATTTCCGGTTATTTGGGTGCCGGTTAAAAGAGAGTTTCCTGTAGTATTAGGTCTGAAAGTCGCCTCTGATACTGCTACATTCAATGTCATGGCATTTGGTGTAAGAGGTGTAAGCAAAAAATTCATCTCTCTCTCTCTTATATATATATATTTGCATCCAGGTCCACTCACATCAGAAGCAATGCAGACAGGTCCTCTCTCACCAGTAGCCAGACAATCTCTGCGAGCAGGCAGTCAGCAATGATGACATCATCAGAGGCGGGTTTCAGATTGAAACCACTAATTAGTTCATGGGTTCCCACATGCTGCAACTCAATTGCCCAATTAAGTGAAAATTGCATCAGGCATCCACATTAATCTGGAGTCGGGGGGGGAAACACGAAATGCGGATTACACGACCCCAACCCGACCCCAAGACAAAATCCAGCTATCTTTGTGTCTCACTCCACATACTTAACCACAAAGCCTAGGCTGACACTCCCAGACGCAGTACTGAGGGAGTGCCGCACTGTCGGAGGTGCCGCCTTTCGGATGAGACGTTAAACCGAGGCCCCGTCTGCTCTCTCGAGTGGAGGTTAAAGATCCCACGGCCACTATTTCGCAGAAGAGCAGGGGAGTTCTCCCCGGTGTCCTGGGGCCAATATTTACCCCTCAAACATCATCACTGAAACAGATGATCTGGTCATTATCACATTGCTGTTTGTGGGATCTTGCTGTGCGCAAATTGGCTGCCGTGTTTCCTACATTACAACAGTGACCACACTTCAAAAGTACTTCATTGGCTGTAAAGCGCTTTGGGAAGTCCTGAGGTCATGAACGGCGCTATAGAAATGCAAGTCTTTCTTTCTTCAAAGCTTTAGCATAAACATACTCCTAAACTGAACAACCTGCCCTGCCACCTGACTGGATAAGATTCTGAATACCTTTCTATGAATAGAAACCTGATATGACCCACCATTCTTGTAAACAATAAGATCAGCATGGCTTTTTACTACTCTGGGGTGAGAGAATTGTGGGTGGACATGCAAGCACATATGAGGGTGCAATCGCCCACCTAATATGACTCAGTGGTCCATCGCGCTAAGAGGATCCATACCACACCCAAGAGTATGTGCTGGGAATGGTGGGGATCCTACCAGTGTGGTAAAAAAGAAAAAAAGAAAGACTTAATTTATATAGCGCCTTTCACGACCACCAGACGTCCCAAAGCGCTTTACAGCCAATGAAGTACTTTTGAAGTGGAGTCACTGCTGTAATGTGGGAAACGCGGCAGCCGATTTGCGCACAGCAAGCTCCCACAAACAGCAATGTGATAATGAGCAGATAATCTGTTTTTGTTATGTGGATTGAGGGATAAATAGTGACCAGGAAACCGGGGAAAACTCCCCTGCTCTTCTTCGAAATAGTGCCGTGGGATCTATTTACATCCACCAGAGAGGGCAGACGGGGCATCGGTTTAACGTCTCATCTGAAAGACGGCACCTCTGACAGTGCAGCACTCCCTCAGCACTGCACTGGAGTGCCAGCCTAGCTTTATGTGCTCAAGTCCCTGGAGTGGGACTATGAACCCACAACCTTCTGACTCAGAGGCGAGTGTGCTACCCACTGAGCCACGGCTGACCACAAAGTAGACCGTTGAGACAATTTTGGTGGGTGATTACAGCCTCCAATGCCTCTCACATACTTGCATGTCCTTCATTGAGCTGTCCACCCACAATCCTCTCACCCCCTGAATGGTAAAATGACATCAAGCTGAGCTGGGGCAGGACATCTAAAGGTGTTGTCCTTCCTTAGATGCCTGTTGAATAGCAGAGCCAATGGCATTCAACTCCCAATTCTTAGAGATATTCAAGTGGAACCAGTGATAGTTGTCTCCAAGGTACATATTACGTTTGGTATGAAGGTTGCATCTTGCTATGTTCTGCAGGTATCCTGCTTTACTGATTAGTTTTTTTTATATAGACAAACGGTGACCCAGTAAGCGATGGTTTTTCTGAGATTGAGGTTAAGACAGGTTGTTGGGATACAGTAGAGGAGGCTTCACCTCCAAGTTCCCCTCCAAGTCACACACCATCCTGACTTAGAAGTATATCGGTCGTTCCTTCATCGTCGCTGGGTCAAAATCCTGGAACTCCCTCGCTAGCGGCACTGTGGGAGCACCTTCACCACACGGACTGCAGCGGTTCAAGAAGGCGGCTCACCACCACCACCTTCTCTAGGGCAACTAGGGATGGGCAATAAATGCTGGCCTTGCCAGCGACGCCCACATCCCATGAACGAATTAAAAAAAAAACTCTGCATGTTACCACGTTATACCTGATTTGAGGGCAGCTGCTACTGGCAATGGGTGCAAATGGGGTTTCATTCCCCGGCACTAACGTTGCTTCGTTAACTCTGTTTTCTCTCTCCACAGATGCTGCCTGACCTGCCGAGTATTCCCAGCATTTTCTGTTTTTTATTTCAAATTTGAGGCATCCGCAGTGTTTTTGGGCTTTTGTTTCAGTGAATGGAGACCACTTGGCCCATTTAGTTTTATCCTTTCAGAATATCTATCCTGCTGTATCTAGTTGTTTCTTTAGCCTCAATCACTATTCCTGACAACCGGTTCCAACTGTTGATCGCCCATCTGTGTAAAGAAACACTTCTTCTATCCCAGCCTTGCCCACTGCAAAACTTAGGCCAATTTCAGTGCTTTTAGATTTGAATCAGCCTTGGCAACAAAGGCCTTTGAAAGGGTTTCACTTTAACTCGAAGTCCTGGTTTCAAAGCTTAAACCCTGATACAAAAGTAAAGCCAGTTCAGGGGGGTGGGGGGGGGGGAAATATTTTTTTTTTCAAAGAAGCGGTTAACCCGTTTTCTTTTCGTGGAGAAAGGCCGGAGCATTCGCTCCGACATAAATAGTTGAACGCTTGTTGTACTTTGTTTTGTGCTTCTTTCGGTTGCTATGGTGATGGCTGAGTTTCCTAAGGAGAGGAGTTGCTTGCTGCTGTTGTCAGGGCGGTTTGAAGGATGACTAAATTGCACTCAGCTCTTCAGCTGACAGTCTTTTGTAGAAGTGTCTTAAGTCTCTCAATGTCCTGATAGCTTCCATTTCATCTGAAGGATGGGCGTTTGACTCCAGGGATTACCAGCTCTAATGCGGTTCACAGAGCGAGTGCAGTGATTTGACATGAAGGTCACAGGGGTCCCAGACTCACACAGAAGAGCGTAAGTAAAACAGCGGCGAAATCGCAGAGGAGCCAGGAAATTGTTATCAACGTCAGGCGCCTTGAGAAACAGCTAACGTATTCTCTTACAGGGCCTGTCGTCGACACTGACATGTGTTTCTCGGCCAACCCTTTTTGGCGGGGTGAGTATGCAGGTGTTGTCGGTGACATCATCGGTAAAGCGATGTTAGTTACGTCGCAACGCAACCCTTTTGAGGTGACAATTTAAAACCTAACGCACCCTTCGTAAATCTGACGGGATCGGGTGCAACACTGGTTTCACACCCCGCCCGATTTTACTCTATGTGGAGCTCTGACGGGCTGTAAATATAAGATAGTCACTAATACATCCAGCAGGGACTTCAGGAGAAACTTCAGTGTGCGTGAGTGTGTGTGTGTGTAAGTGCCAACATGAGATCATGGTTAATTCTGAATGTCCCGAATGGCTTTTGTCTCTTCCACTCTGCCTGGCTGATTATCCCAGACATTTCTCACTCCTGGAGTAAAGAAGCTCTTCCTCATAGCAGTTTCAAATGTACTTTGCACCATGGCTGAGGGGTGGTCTTTAAGATTATGAAAGGGTTTGATAGGGTAGACGTATGGAAGATGTTTCCACTTGTGGGGGGAGTCCAAAGCTAGGGGCCATTAAAATAAGATAGTCACTAATATAATAGGGAATTCAGGAGAAACTTCTTTACCCAGAGAGTGGTTAGAATGTGGAACTCGCTACCACAGGGAGTGGTTGAGGCGAATCGCAGAGATGCATTTAAGGAGAAGCTGGATAAGAACATGAGGGAGCAAAAAACAGGATATGCTGACGGGGTGAGATGAAGTAGGGTGGGAGGAGACTCGTGTGGAGCAGAAACACCAGCACAGACCAGTTGGGCCGAATGGCCTGTTGCTGTGCTCCACGTTCTATGTAATATTGGGCGGGGCGTAAAACCGGCGTTCCACCCCATCCCGTGGGATTCCTGCACAGCGAGATAGGTTAAAATGTCCCTCCCCCCCGCCCCATCCCCTTCATCAAGCAAAACTGTGAATTTTCATGCTCCAGGAACTCCGTGACAAGAGGAAGCATTCCCAGTCACTTCCAGTACAGTTTAGTTAGAGAGTAAACATCCCTCAACTCTTCCCTACCTCAGTACCTGGGCGATAGTCTCCATTTATTTCACACCAGCCATCCTTTTCTGAGTGAGATTGCCGATTTAAGCCCCGATTTTCAGAGGCTCTGCCGGCAGCGTGGAGCCTCACCGATGGCGGGCACAGGTCAGAAAACTCGGGCGGGCCCCAACCTCACTCGCCCGATGTGCGGCGCGCCCAATTTTCCAAGTCGCACATGTGGGGCGAGCGAGAAGGCTGGCACGACCGGGCCGCATTTAAATTTACGCAAGTCAGGTCGCGCGCTCCATTTCACGATTCGAGGCAAGGTTGTGCCCACAGCGTTCACCATGACCGTATAAAATGGGCATGCGACGGGGAAACAGGCCTGGGGTTTCCATTGAAACCGGCCTGGGCCAATTCTGGCCTCTTGAGCATCCCCGATTTTAATCGCTCCACCATTGGTGGCCGTGCCTTCAGCTGCCTCGGCCCTAAACTTTGGAATTCCCTCCCTAAACCTCTCCGCTTCTCCTTTAAGACGCTGCTTAAAACCTGCCTCTTTGATCAAGCTTTTGCTCGCCTGCCCTAATATCTCCTTATGTGGCTCGGTGTCAAATTTTGTTTCGATAATCGCTCCTGTGAAGCGCCTTGGGACGTTTTACTACGTTAAGAGCGCTATATAAATACAAGTTGTTGTTGCCTATCTCTTAAAGCAAGACTGCTGTTGTTTCGTTGAACGTTGAAGTCTTTTTTCTCGGTTGCTCCATACTTGTGCATTGAAAGTCTTGTGTACTTCTGTTTTCCCCTTACATTTTCATGGAGGTCTTCACACTCCCCTGACGTATTTGCAATTACTGCTGCAGGACAAGAAAGACGGGAGTCCCATTTTGGCCGTTTCCACAATGCTGCAGCAATTCACGAGGGCGCGGTATCTTCAGGTTCAACAACGCCTCGGGTTATCTTCTCTGCTGTCAGTACCTGTGGCTCGGTCGGACAGCTGCTTCAGCGTGGCACGGCAACCCGTCTTGCGAGCAACCTTGGCCCAAAAGCAAGCACGTTTATGAAGATCTTCGCAAGTACTTGAGCGCCCCAGGCAGCACCCCCTGTGTCTTGACAACCTCCCTCCCTGTTCCAGACCTTCTCACGTTTGCTTGCAACGGTGCTTTTCCTGCCAGCACCTATGAAGTGCTACGTGCCTGGTTTTATTTTCTCCCCCGCTGCTAATGTACAATACAGCTTCTGTTGAATGAAGGAGCGTTGTATAGGGGGTTCAGTGTTCTGTGTGTGCTTTGCAGCTTGTTGCCCTGCGGATGCAGCAGATGAACATTTACATTGGGCCCATGCCTTGTAGAAAGGAAGAGCGTACATCGACACAAAGGTGCCCGCACTTAACTTGGCACTTCTCCTGATGCCACTGAACTGCTTCCTCGTATTCTCCCGAGATACAGGGGACCTGGAAGACTCCATCCACTCACTCAGTGACCTCTATCCACACAGCTTACACCTGGAGTTTGACAGATGGAGGCCGTTTAGTCGCCATTCCTTGCCTTTGATCGATGGAATACTCTCCACTTGCCTGGATGAGTGCGGCTCCAAACAACACTCAAGAAGCTCGACCCAATCCAGGACAAAGCAGCCCGCTTGATTGGCACCTCATCCACCACCTTAAACATTCACTCCCTCCACCACTGGCGTACCATGGCTGCAGTGTGTACCATCTACAAGATGTGCTGCAGCAACTCGCCAAGGCTTCTTCGGCAGCACCTCCCAAACCCGCGACCTCTTCCACCTAGAAGGACAAGGGCAGCAGGCGCATGGGAACACCACCACCTCCAAGTCACACACCATCCTGACTTAGAAGTATATCGCCGATCTTCATCGTCGCTGGGTCAAAATCCTGGAACTCCCTCACTAACAGCACTGTGGGAGTACCTTCACCACACGGACTGCAGCGGTTCAAGAAGGCGGCTCACCACCACCTTCTCAAGGGCAATTAGGGATGGGCAATAAATGCCGGCCTTGCCAGTGACGCCCACATCCCATAAACGAATTTAAAAAAATCTAAACACTTTGGTCAATTATCAAAAGACAGTCTCCCCTTTCAGGCTCAGCAATTTTCTATCATCAGGCACTAATACTCAGAATGCAAGTCAGGAACCAGGAGTCCATTCAGTCTCTCATGTCCAGAAATCCAATGTATCGGATACAAAAAGTCAAAAGTTAGGGTCGCAATGATGTTGTAGGTGTCTCTAGAATGTGTTCTAAGTATAACACAATAGTACTGTTCTTTTCAGATGGTGGCCATTCGGCCCATCATGCCTGTGCTGGCTCTGTGAAAGAGCAGCCGTGCTCAGTCCCACATCCCCGCTTTTTGTCCGTAACCCTGTCAGTTCCTCATCCTCGAGTACCCGTCCAACTCCCTTTTAAAATTATTGATGGAATCAGCTTTCAGGCAGAGCATTCCAGTGCTGGTTAGTGAACCAGCTATAAAAAATAGACCTGTCCCGGAATTCCATGCCGGTGCCCTCCAACACTGAACCCTGGCGGAGTTTGCAGGGTCAGTGGAAACTGGAAAGGCACCTCAATTGCATGGGGCAGACAGGAGCAAGTGTCACTTGGTGTCAGCCGTGGCTCAGTGGTCGCACTCTCGCCTCTGGGTCAGAAGGTTGTGTGGGTTCGAAGCCCCACTCCAGGGACTTGAGCACAAAAGCCCAGGCTGGCACTGAGGGAGCGCTGCACTGTCGGAGGTGCCGTCTTTCGGATGAGACGTTAAACCGAGGCCCCGTCTGCTCTCTCAGGTGGATGTAAAAGATCCCACGGCACTATCTTGAAGAACAGCAGGAGAGTTCTCCCCGGTGTCCTGGCTAGTATTTATCCCTCAACGAACCATCAAAAAAACAGACGATCTGGTTGCTGTTTACGGGAGCTTGCTGTGCGCAAATTGGCTGACGTGTTTCCTACGTTCCAACAGTGACTACACTCCAAAAGTACTTCATTGGTTCTGAAGCACTTGGGGCATCCTGAGGTCATGAAAGGCGCTATAGAAATGCAAGTTCTTTCTTTCTTTTTCTTGGTTCCTGCCTGCCCCATGTACCCAGACACTGGGGTGGCCGCCTGCCCATTGGGGGGGGGGATGGCCAAGCTTGCCCGTTGGATGGCTTTCCAAGCCTCTCCCAACACGGTCACTGCTCCGAGCAGCCACTGAGTAAGGGGGCCAATTAAAAAATTGTCACCTTCGAGGCTTTGGGCTGCTTGCCAGATCTGGACCCCACCGGTGAAACCCACATACACCCTTGTGGAGGTCCGCACGCCTCATGTTTCTTAACTTGCCACCCAACACTTATAGGGCAAGTCCCCATTCATGGCGAGGACAAGGAACTTATAGCTGAGGGAGTCCAGTCCCTGGCCCCATCCCTAGACTCTCAGTTGCCTTGTAGGGAACAGACCGAAGTTCAATATGGAAACTAACAGCAACAGACGAGACCCGATGAAACTAGTGCTCCCCTGTTTCCTCGCGGGTTCTACCAGCCTCCCACCGAAGTTATAGTGAGAGATCCCCCCATGGACTTTGGGGGCCATGGTCCCCAATTGGGAAGTCAACCATCCATTAGAGAGCTGTACATATTTGAAAACTGCCCCAAAATATGTCATTTTGGGAGGAAAATTGCATTCAATTTGGGGCCATCTTGAATGGCAAGTGCAGCAGGGCTTAAGATGGGGCATTCCACCTCCCAGTACGGCCAAGAGCTTCACAGTACAGAAGGCTGGCAGCACGGTGGCATAGTGGTTAGCACTGTTGCCTCACAGCGCCAGGGACCCGGGTTCGAATCCGGCCTCGGGTGACTGTCTGTGTGGAGTTTGCACATTCTCCCCGTGTCTGCGTGGGTTTCATCCGGGTGCTACCGGTTTCCTCCCACAGTCCAAAGATGTGCGGGTTAGGTTGATTTGGCTATGATAAATTGACCCTTAGTGTTAGGGGGATTAAATACGTGGGGTTACGGGGATAGGGTGGGATATGTGTCGGTGCAGGCTCGATGGGCCGAAATGGCCTCTATCTGCACTGTGGGGATTCTGTGATTCTGTGAAGGTCCCAGGCTCGAACCCTGGTTTGTCCTATTAGCCGATCTCAACCAAAGCATCAGTGGGAACACAAAAGTAACTCCCGGTGATTGCGCATCTGAAATAAAAATAGACAAGGCTGGAAACACTCAGCAGGTCAGGCAGCATCCGTGGAGAGAGAAACAGAGTTAACATTTCTGGTCGATGACCTTTTGTCAGAATAATTGGCCTCCTTACTCTTGGTCGAAGGAGGGTGAAAAATCAGCCAAGGTCTTCACTCCTTAGTTCCGTCCAGTCCCCTGAACTCTATCCAGTCCCCTGACCTCTGTCCAGTCTCCTGACCTCTGTCCAGTCCCCTGACCTCTGTCCAGTCTCCTGACCTCTGTCCGGTCTCCTGACCTCTGCCCCGTTACCTGACCTCTGTCCAGTCACCTGACCTCTGTCCAATCTCCTGACCTCTGTCCGGTCTCCTGACCTCTGTCCGGTCTCCTGACCTCTGTCCGGTCCCCTGACCTCTGTCCAATCTCCTGACCTCTGTCCGGTCTCCTGACCTCTGTCCGGTCTCCTGACCTCTGTCCAGTCCCCTGACCTCTGTCCAATCTCCTGACCTCTGTCCGGTCTCCTGACCTCTGTCCGGTCTCCTGACCTCTGTCCGGTCTCCTGACCTCTGTCCGGTCTCTTGACCTCTGTCCGGTCTCTTGACCTCTGTCCGGTCTCTTGACCTCTGTCCGGTCTCCTGACCTCTGTCCGGTCTCTTGACCTCTGTCCGGTCTCCTGACCTCTGTCCGGTCTCCTGACCTCTGTCCAGTCTCCTGACCTCTGTCCCGTTACCTGACCTCTGTCCGGTCTCCTGACCTCTGTCCGGTCTCTTGACCTCTGTCCGGTCTCCTGACCTCTGTCCGGTCTCCTGACCTCTGTCCCGTTACCTGACCTCTGTCCGGTCTCCTGACCTCTGTCCGGTCTCCTGACCTCTGTCCGGTCTCCTGACCTCTGTCCTGTTACCTGACCTCTGTCCGGTCTCCTGACCTCTGTCCAGTCTCCTGACCTCTGTCCCGTTACCTGACCTCTGTCCGGTCTCCTGACCTCTGTCCGGTCTCCTGACCTCTGCCCCGTTACCTGACCTCTGTCCAGTCTCCTGACCTCTGTCCAGTCTCCTGACCTCTGTCCGGTCTCTTGACCTCTGTCCCAGCGTGCGGATGTCATGGCTCGCATGGGGACCATTGGACGAGGTGAGCTCCATGGAACTGTACCTCAACACGACTGAGTGGCTTCAGGAGGCGAATGGAGGGGAATAGAGGCCATTTCTTGCCCGACTGAAGCAGCTTTGAGCAAAAGAAACCAGGAAATCCTTAAATAGCAAAAGGCAATTGATCCAAAGACATCAAGCCCCCGATGAAAAGAGCAGAGATTAATAACCTTAGAGCAGCAGCAGCACGCAGTCACCGGGAGTTAGTTGAGCCGAGCTGAGTATATTTGGGAACCGCGAGAGGATCAGTCTGGAAACCTTTAATTAACACTGACATTGCTCAAAGTGTTCCGTACCAACAGAACGCCAAATGCTTAGCTCTCTGACCTTATTAATCAAACGCTCGCTGCAAATTTCTCTTATTTATAGCAGAGCCGTCAGTTCATCAGACAGCTCGTCAACATCTCAGTGGTAGACCTGCACATCCCGCTGTGCCGACCAGCATCACATGAAGTGGCACAGTTTGTTAAAAACAGCCTGGAACGGGGAATATTTGGAAATAAAAGACTGCGGGCATTTTCTATTTTTCTACTCCTCCCTCCTTCGCCTCCTCCCAATCCCGGAGATTTTCTCCCCTAAAGACACTGCCACCTGCTGGGGCTTCCTGCACACAGGCAGCCCTCTGGTGCCTCGCCCGAACGGCCATTTCTTACGTGCAGGTGTCAAGTGACCGTTCTTCTCACCCAGCGTCCATGTAAAGAAAGACTTAGATTTCTATAGCGCCTTTCACAACCACCGGACGCCCCAAAGCGCTTTACAGCCAATGAAGTACTTTTTTTTGGAGTGTAGTCACTGTTGTAATGTAGGGAAACGCAGCAGCCAATTTGCGCACAGCAAGCTCCCACAAACAGCAGTGTGATAATGACCAGATAATCTGTTTTTGTTATGTTGCTTGAGGGATAAATATTGGTCAGGACACCGGGATAACTCCCCCTGCTCTTCTTCGAAATAGTGCCACGGGATCTTTTACATCCACCTGCGAGAGCAGACAGGGTCTCGGTTTAAAGTCTCATCTGAAAGACGGCCTCTCCGACAGTGCGGCACTCCCTCAGCACTGCACTGGGAGTGTCAGCCTGGATTTTTGTGCTCAAGTCCCTGGAGTGGGACTCGAACCCACAACCTTCTGACTCAGAGGCGAGGGTGCTGCCCACTGAGCCACAGCTGACATCTGTGACACAGGGAGATGGGACTTCTCTGGAGAAGCTGGGGTCGTTCCACTCGGAGCAGAGAAGGTTAAGGGGAGATTGAACAGAGGTGTTCAAAATCATGAAGGGTTTTGATAGAGTAAATAAGGAGAAACTGTTTCCAGTGGCTGACAGATTTAAGGTGATTGGTGAAAGAACCCGAGGGGAGATGAGGCGAATTTGTTTTACGCAGCGAGTTATGATGATCTGGAACGCGCTGCCTGAAAGGGCGGTGGAAGCAGATTCAATAGTAACTTTCAAAAGGGAATTGGGTAAAAAGTTGAACAGGAGAAAAATTTGCAGGGCTGTGGGGAAAGAGCGGGGGGGAGTGAGACTAATTGGATCGCTCTTTCAAAGAGCCGGCACAGGCACGATGGGCCGAATGGCCTCCTTCTGTGCGGTGAGATTCTCTGATTCACACCCTTTCCAGTAGAGGACACTGGGCAGCGCATCAGCCTTTAACTTTATCCCCTCCTTAGCCCAGGGACATTGAGCACTTTCGATAATCAAATACATGGACACTCGCTCATCTTGTCGGTTGGGGAATAGTGGTTACAAGATCTGGAAGACATGTTGGTAAGGTAGTGCGTTGTGAATGTTGGTTGCACGGTTGCGAATATTGGTTGCACATCTGTGAGTAGGAGGGAGCCAATTCCAAGGCACCTCTTCTTAGGTGGGGAGAATGAGAGTAAAGCAGAAGGAGAGTTATTACCAGCCCCTTCTCACGCACCCCCTAATTAGTCATCTCATCAGGAGTGACATTGGCAGAGGGGGTGGGTTTCCCACACGCCTGGCAGCTGGGGTTTTGTTGACCTGAGGTCCAGGAAGCCCGGAATAAAAGGGAAGGAACAAACTGAGACACGGAGAGGGGCAATTTTCCGAGCACGGGACAGTGGTGGGAAACCGTGCCCACAAGCGGGGGAGGTGCACTTGCGATTTTCCGATACGCACTGGCGATGGTCGAGGTTCTTCTGCTTCCGGCTGGTACTAGGAAAGTTACACCCAGATAGAGCGTACCCTCACTGGAAAAGATGCAACAATAGATGATTACTTGCACTTTATATTTAGTTATACCCTGAGTGATATATTATGAGTTCATTGTGGACTTTAAGAACAAAGATTTTCCTCTTTGGGGGGTATATAGGTGTCAGCCTTGACACAGTTGTAGCTCTCTCCCCTCTGAGTCCGAAGGCCGTGGGGTCAAGTCCAACATCCTAAAGACTTGAGCACAAAAGTGAATCACTTTGAAGTGTTGTAACTGTTGTTATGTGGGTAAATACCTTCACCGTACGGACTGCAGCGGTTCAAGAAGGCGGCTCACCACCACCTTCTCAAGGGCAATTAGGGATGGGCAATAAATGCCGGCCTTGCCAGCGACGCCCACATCCCAAGAATGAATTTTAAAAATGTTTTAAATGTGACAGCCATAGCAAGATCCCACAAACAACAATGGGACAATGACCAGTCAATCTGTTTTTCGTTGCTGTAGGCTGAGGGAGAAATGTTGGCCAGGACCCAGGGAGAATTTCCTGTTCTTCTTTGAGTCCTGCCTTTGGATCTTTAAAGCCCACCTGAGCCGGCAGATTGGAACTCGGCTTAATGTCTCCTTCCAATGGTGGGTTTGGTCTGGAGACCCTGCAGATAGTAAGATGAAGGAAGGCTTCAGAGAAGTGAGGAGCTCCAGCTGTTTGAGGTCCTGGGAAAGGGTGAATTGGAGTTGGGGGGAGAAAGTATCATTTGCATTGTGTTGGATGCACTTGCACTTGTTGCTGGTGTTAGAGCAAGTTAATGGCTGAAGGGTCGATAACCAAAGGACACAGATTTAAGGTGATTGGCCAAAGAACCAGAGGCGACATGGGGAAAACCTTTTTTACGCAATGAGTGGTTAGGATTTGGAATGCGCTGCCTGATAGGGTGGTGGAAACAGATTCAATAGTAGCCTTCAAAAGGGAATTGGATAAATACTCGGAGGAGAAAAAATTGCAGGGATATGGGGAAAGAGAATGGGAGTGGGACTGACTGGATTGCTCTTCGAAAGAGCCGGCGTGGACTCGATGGGCCGAATGGCCTCCTTCTGTGCTGTACGATTCTATGAGTCTACGATAAAGACAGAGGGGAGGCAAGTAGACCTGTTTATGATATAGGAGCACCAAACATCCTTTCAATATGTGCATAGATCGGCACCTGAAGATGGCAGCTCCAAGAGTTAAAAGGGGCGCAGAAATGAAACGAATTCACTGAATTGCATCGAAGGTTGATAACATTGACAACAATAACAATTTAGCAGCAAGATCATTAGTTTGAGACTCCTTTGCTGTTATTTGTGCACACTGAGCAGCTTGTAGATTAATGAGATTTCCTCCATAGTCATCACTCAATTTGATTCCAGTTGCTTGTAATACAGTTTACGTTATTGCATCCGTCTGATTAGATTTATTCTGTACAGGTGTGTGAGCAATAACTGCCGCTTCAGTGTGCCAGATGGATTTTCTCTCTCTCTCTCTCTCCGTCTCTCGCCTGTATCTCTCGCTGCTCTTCTCTCATTAATGTGCATGAAGGGCGGTGCAGTTACCACCGATGATTACCACTGTTGCCACGCTGCCCTTCACAGGCATCGACAGTGCCGCAGCTTAAAGTCACGCCAACGTGGTCCCACCAGCTTTGGTTATGACCCACTTTCATCCTCAGGTAATAAGGAGGTCAGTACCCTCCTACAACAACAACAACTTGTATTTATATCGCGCCATTAATGTAGTAAAACGTCCCAAGGCGCTTCACAGGAGCGTTATAAAACAATATTTGACACCGAGCCACATAAGGAGATATTTGGGCAGGTGACCAAAAGCTTGGTCAAAGAGGTAGGTTTTAAGGAGCGTCTTAAAGGAGGAAAGAGAGAGGTAGCGAGGCGGAGAGGTTTAGGGAGTGAATTCCAGAGCTTAGGGCCTCAGGCAACAGAAGGCACGGCCGCCAATGGTTGAGCGATTAAAATCGGGGATGCTCAAGAGGCCAGAATTAGAGGAGCGCAGATATCTCGGGGAGGGTTGTGGGGCTGGAGGAGGTTACAGAGATAGGGAGGGGCGAGGCCATGGAGGGATTTGAAAACAAGGATGAGAATTTTAAAATCGAGATGTTGCTTAACCGGGAGCCGACGTAGGTCAGCGAGCACAGGGGGTGATGGGCGATGTTCCCTCTCACTTTTTTGATGGACCGTGCGGCCCCCTTTAACGGGCTGCGCGGCCCATTCAGAATTCCGCGCAGGCGCGGTTTTTCCATTTAAAAGCCGGTGAGCCGGCTGCGCAGGACCTCCAGAGCGCCGCGCGCGCAGCTTAATGGAAATATTGGTGATGGGTGCACGGGAAGAATCAGTTGGGTGCAACGGTGGATGGCTCAGACGGTGAATGTGATACTAAGTCATGGGGGGGGAACTGGTCTTGGGCGGTCGCACAAAATGGGCGATAGTGAATCGGCGGCCCGTTTTGCACCCTGCCCGTTGACTTCCTGCATCACAACAGTGACTACACTTCAAAAAGAACTTCATTGGCTGTAAAGCGCATTGGGAGGTGCTGAGGTCGTGAATGTGCGTTATATAAATGCAAGTCTTCCTTTCTTTATGGAAAATAAAATCAAACGGGGTTTATAACTGGTTGCTGATTCGCTATTGTCTGTTTTGCGTGACGTCCAACTGATGAATTTCACCCTCGAAAGATCCCAGGTTACATCTCTGGTCGGTGTTGGGCAAGCTGATCACTGCTACTTCAGCGCCCCCTAGGTTGGAGGAGAAAAAGAGCACCTTATTGTTCAGAAAAAAAGTAGCCATGATGCGGAGATGCCGGTGTTGGACTGGGGTGGACAAATGTGAGAAGTCGCACAACACCAGGTTATAGTCCAACAGCTTTATTTGAAATCACAAGCTTTCGGAGCGCTGCTCCTTCGTCAGGTGAAGTGAAGAGATGCATACAGGCACAGCATATATAGTCAGAGAACACTTGTGATTTCAAATAAGGCTGTTGGACTATAACCTGGTGTTGTGCGACTTCTCACATTAAGAAAAAAAGAAATAGGTAACACCTTAACTTGTCTTTCAGAAACATCCCCAAAGCACATCATATACAATGAATCACTTTGAAATGCACTCACTGATGCCACATAGGAAAAAGGTGCGAAAAGCAATCAGAAATACCTCAAGGGAGGGCTGGAATGCAAAGGGGAGGACGTGATGGTTCAATGGTACAGAGCCTTGGTTAGACCCTGTCTGGAGACCTGTGTTTTGGGCACCGCACCTCAGGAAAGATATATTAGAGTGAAATCAGGAAACACTTCTTCACACAAGGGGTAGTGGAAATCTGGAACTCTCTTCCTCCAAAAGGCCACGGATGCTGGGGGGGGGTCAATTGAAATGTTTAAGACTGAGATCGCTAGATTTTTGTTTGGTAAGGATATGGAGCAAAGGCGGGTAAATGGAGTCGAGGTACAGATCAGCCTAACAGAGTGACAAAACAGGCTCAAGGGGCTGAATGGCCGACCCCTGTTCCGATGTAAATACGGCAGCCATTTTGCACACAACGTCCAACAAACAATGAGATTAGAGGGTGAATTCACCAATCCCACACACCCAGCAGGGAGCCACGTTCAAAGGGAGCGCGGGATGAGAGCACCAATTCCCCAACCCGCACTCCTTTCGACACGGCTCCCCATGGGAAATGTAGAATTCGTGAATTTACCCACATATTTTTGGCGGTGTTGGTTGAGGGAGGAATGTTGGTCAGGATGCCGGAAAGATTCTCCACTGTTCTTCAACTGGTGCCATGGTGTTAAACACACCTCTGAGTCAGAAGGACTGTGGGTTCAAGTCCCACTCCAGAGACTTGAGCACAAAAATCCAGGCTGACACTCCCAGTGCCGTACTGAAGGAGTGCTGCACTGTCGGAGGTGCCGTCTTTCAGATGAGACGTTAAACCGAGGCCCCATCTCTCAGGTGGATGTAAAAGATCCCATGGCACTATTTCGAAGAAGGGCAGGGGAGTTCTCCCCGGTGTCCTGGCCAATATTTATCCCTCAATCAACATCACTAAAACAGAATATCTGGACATTATCACATTGCTGTTTGTGGGAGCTTGCTGTGCGCAAATTGGCTGCCGCGTTTTCCTACATTACAACAGTGACTACACTTCAAAAAGTACTTCATTGGCTGTAAAGCGCTTCATGACGTCCTGAGGCCATGAAAGTCTTTCATTTTTTTCTTTATGGGATATTTAAAATGCTCTTGAACTAACATACGATGCTTCAGTTTCACATCTCTTCCAAAGGGCGGCACAATGCAATATACCTTCTGTGCAACACTGAAGTGTCGGCCTAGATTAGGTACCACAGGTCTGGAGTGGGGCTTGAGCCTGTAACCTCCTGACTCAGAGAGAAGTGTGCTATCCAGAGACCACTGCTTGCAAGTGCCCAAATATGGCTGCGACGTGAGGTCAGGATTGGGTTTGACTGCGATGCCCACCATCATTCAGGGCTGATAAGTGGCAGGTAACATTCACGCCACAGAAGTGCCAGGCAATGACTATCTCCAACAAGCGAGAGTCTAACCACCTCCCCTTGACATTCAACGGCATTACCATCGCCAAATCCCCCACCATCAACATCCTGGGGGTCACCATTGACCAGAAACTTAACTGGACCAGCCACATAAATACTGTGCCAACAAGAGCAGGTCAGAGGCTAGGTATTCTGCGGCGAGTGACTCACCTCCTGATTCCCCAAAGCCTTTCCACCATCTACAAGGCACAAGTCAGGAGTGTGATGAATACTCTCCACTTGCCTGGACAAGTGCAGCTCCAACAACACTCAAGAAGCTCGACACCATCCAGGACAAAGCAGCCCACTTGATTGGCACCCCATCCACCACCTTAAACATTCACTCCCTCCACCACCGGTGTACTGTGGCTGCAATGTGTGCCATCTACAAGATGCAATGCAGCAACTCGCCAAGGCTTCTTCAGCAGCACCTCCCAAACCCGCGACCTCTTCCACCTAGAAGGACAAGGGCAGCAGGCGCACGGGAACACCACCACCTCCAAGTTCCCCTCCAAGTCACACATCATCCTGACTTGGAAATATATCGGCTGATCCTTCATCGTCGCTGGGTCAAAATCCTGGCACTCCCTCCCTAACAGCACTGTGGGAGTACCTTCACCACACGGACTGCAGCGGTTGAAGAAGGCAGCTCACCTCACCTTCTCAAGGGCAACTAGGGATGGGCAATAAATGCTGGCCTTGCCAGCGACACCCACACCCCAGTAACGAATAAAAAAAAAAGCCTATCAACACTCAAGGCTCACGTGTGAAGTAGGGCTACGATTGGTGGCAGCCAGCTGCTTGGGAAAGATAGTCCAGCGTGAATCAAAGCCTTTGAATAGGAGTGGGAAAGAAATGGGGAAAGACTTCTTCTTCGGTGTGGATCGGTAGTCCTCCTGTGACATGGTGCCAAGTACTCTCAATACACAGCTTCACAAACATCATATCAATTCAAACACAATGTGAATTTGAAATTACTTAAATAGTTATCATTTAGGCAAACAGAGAAAGGCGGAGGGTGGGCAGGGAGAACTGTTTGTTTAAAATGATGGATGCATTCAGAGAAGGTGGTTAATGCAGAAATGCCCTTTGTGTCACTTCCTTCTCGTTCCCTCTTTAGATTCTTCCTTTTAATTTCACAGGTGAAGGGGGTTAATGTTTAATGACATTTGAAGTGACAATTGTAAAATCCTCTAAAATTATTTTCAGCCGTACCTTTCGAAAAGGAGAAGGTCGTTGGGTTAATGTGCATTCCAGTCATCATCGCTGTTTAAGTACTTCTAAATAACTAATTATTATCAAGCCAGGGTGACACGTAGACTTGGGCTTAGTGGTGGCTTTTTTTTTGCTGGGAGAGCTGCCAGTCAATATGTCACGTCAATTAGTATGTGTGCATAAACCAGCGGAGGCAGCAAGTACACTGTCATCAAAGGCCAACTGGATCAGGGAAATGTTGAGTTTAGAAGGCTGCAATGGAGTTTCCTTTGGCTGGGCTGGACTGGGCTGGGGTGGGGTGGGGTGGGCTGGGCTGGGCTGGGGTGGGGTGGGGTGGGCTGGGGTGGGCTGGGCTGGGGTGGGCTGGGGTGGGGTGGGCTGGGCTGGGCTGGGCTGGGGTGGGGTGGGGTGGGCTGGGCTGGGCTGGGCTGGGGTGGGGTGGGCTGGGCTGGGCTGGGGTGGGCTGGGCTGGGGTGGGGTGGGCTGGGGTGGGGTGGGCTGGGGTGGGCTGGGCTGGGGTGGGGTGGGCTGGGGTGGGGTGGGGTGGGGGGGAGGCGGTCGTGCTGGAGTACAAAGACACAGAAGAAGTAGATTCCATTGAGCAACAAAGATGGAAAGTTCTTCAAGTCCCTTGGATAAATGAAGAGGTTGGAATCCAATTAAAAATTGAAGCAGGCCAATAAGGACAATGAAAGGAATTGAGCAGAATATGAGAAAAGAGGTTGAGAGTGGGATAAGCAAAGCTAAGGGTAGTACGAGGAGACATTTTTTTTTTAAACATCCAAAGGAGCAATAAAGTATACGAGTAAAAAGAGAATTCTTAAAAGCCAGGTGGGACTCCAGAGAGGAGAGGATTGGTCATTTGTAAATGGCAATCAAGAAATGGTGGAGTTACTTAATAATAGTGACAACAACAACTTGTATTTATATAGCACCTTTAACGTAGTAAAATGTCCCAAGGTGCTTCACAGGAGTATTATAAAACAAAATTTGACACTGAGCCACATAAAGAGATATTCTATCCTATCACAGTCTCCTGCCTTCCATCCTATCACAGACCTTCCCTTTTGTTCTTTCATCCCCTCCTCCCTTTCCCAGCCCCTACACTTGCTTAAAAACCTGTTCCATCTCCAGCTTTTTCCAGTTCTGACGAAAGGTCATCGACCTGAAACGTTAACTCTGTTTCTCTCTCTCTTCACAGATGCTGCCTGACCTGCTGAGTATCTCCAGCTTTTTCTGTTTTTATTAAAGAGATATTAGGACAGGTGACCAAAAGCTTGCTCAAAGAGGTAGGTTTTAAGGAGCGTCTTAAAGGAGGAAAGAGCGGGAGAGAGGTTTAGGGAGGGAATTCCAGAGCTTCAGGCCCAGGCAGCTGAAGGCACGGCCGCCAATGCACTGCCAAGGGTGGAACGATTAAAATCGGCGATGCTCAAGAGGCCAGAATTGGACGCTTCTTAAAACTCATTTCTTTCACTTGTCCTAATATCTTCTTATGTGGCTCGGCTGTCAAATTTTTTCTGATAATCGCTCCTGTGAAGCACCTTTGGGACGTTTTACTACATTAAATGCGCTATATAAATGCAAGTTATTGTTGTTTGAAAGAGCTATTCAATTAGTTTGCACATTCTCCCCGTGTCTGCGTGGGTTTCCTCCGGGTGCTCCGGTTTCCTCCCACAGTCCAAAAATGTGCGGGTTAGGTTGATTTGGCTATGATAAATTGACCCTTAGTGTTAGGGGGGGATTAAATATGTGGGGTTACGGGGATAGGATAGGAAGGGATATGTTAGGGGGAATTAAATACGTGGGGTTACGGGGATAGGGTGGGATATGTGTCGGTGCAGGCTCGATGGGGATTCTGTGTGAGAAAGCAGGGACAGGGTACTGGATTTGGATGATCAGCCATGATCGTATTGAATGGTGGAGCAGGCTCGACGGGCCGAATGGCCTACTCCTGCTCCTAGTTTCTATGTTTCCATGTTTCTAGTCCCATTCCCCTGCCCTTTCTTGTATATGGAAATTTATTAGCTATTTTGTCAATTTCCTCCCTTTCTCTCCTAAAGGCATGTGGCCATTCCTTATGTACGTTAAAAGCGCTATATCAATGCAAGTTGTTGTTGTTGGGCTAAAGGCCTAAAGACAAAAAGCCAGGGCCCAACGGGATTCATCCTAAGATCCTCAGGGAGATAAGGGAACAAATTGCCGAGGCCCTAGACATTATATTTCAGGGCGGTATTGAGTGCGGAGGATTGGAGAGTGGCCAATGTAAAAAGGGAGAAAGCTAATCTGGGTAATTACAGGCCAGTTCGTTTAACATCTGTGGTAGGAGTCTCTAATTAAGGATGAAATTACCACATATCTAGATAAAGAGACAATAATTAGAAATAGCCAGCATGGGTTTCCAATGCGATGATCGTGATTGACAAACCTCAGAAATCTTTGAGGAGGTAACAGATATGGTAAATGGGGGAAGTGCAGTAGATGCAGTGTACATGGACTTTAAGAAAAACCTTTGACAATGTACCGTACTGGAGAAAATTACAGGCTATGAAATGAGAGGGAGATTAGCAAACTGGATTAACAATTGGTTAGAAGGGAGAAAACAAATAGTAGGAGTTAAGGGCAGTTTTCCAGCGTGGTTGGAAGTGGGTCGTGATGTCCCACAGGGTTCAGTGCTGGGGCCACTTCCGTTCGCTGTTTATATCAATGATTTGGATATAGGCCTCGAGGGAGTGGTGACAAAACTTGCGGATGATACAAAAATGGGAGGTACAGGTAATTCTTTAGAAGACCAAAAGGAAGCAGCAAATTGGATATTGATAAGAGGGGGAATGGGTTCAGAAGTGACAAATTCAGTGTCACTTAGTGTGAGGAGATGCATTTTGTTAAAATAACAATGGGAATTATACTCAGAATGGAAGTAGGCTCGGTGCTGGAGAAGAGCAGCGGGGGGGGGGGGTACAGAGTCGCAATACATTAAAGGCAGCACCTCAGGTTGATAATCATAGAATGATACAGCACAGAAGGAGGCCATTCGGCCCATCGTGCCTGTGTCGGCTCTTTGACAGAGCGATCCAATTAGTCCCACTCCCCCGCTCTTTCCCCACAGCCCTGCAAATCTTTTCCCTTTCAAGTATTTACCCAATTCCCTTTTGAAAGTTATTATTGAATCTGCTTCCACCACCCTTTCAGGCAGCGCATTCCAGATCACAATAACTCGCTGTGTAAATAAATGTTTCCTCATGTTGCCTCTGGTTCTTTTGCCAATTCTCTTATGTTTGTGACCTCTAGTTACTGACCCTTCTGCCAGTGGAAACAGTTTCTCCTTATTTACTCTAACAAAACCCTTCATGATTTTGAACACCTCCATCAAATCTCCTCTTAACCTTCTTTTCTCTAAGGAGAACAACCCCAGCTTCTCCAGTCTGAAGTCCCTCATCCCTGGAACCATTCTAGTAAATCTCCTCTGCACCCTCTCCAAGGCCTTGACATCCTTCCTAAAGTGCGGTGCCCAGAATTGAACACCATACTCTAGCTGAGGCCTAATCAGTGGTTTATAAAGGTTTAGCATAACTTCCTTGCTTTTGTATTCTATTCATCAATTAATAAAGCCGAGGATCCCGTATGCTTTTTTAACAGCCTTCTCAACTTGTCCTGCCACCTTCAAAGATCTGTGTACATACACCCCCAGGTCTCTCTGTTCCTGCACCCCCTTTAAAATTGTACCATTTCGTTCACATTGCCTCTCCTCATTCTTCCTACCAAAATGTATCACTTCACACTTCTCTGCGTTAAATTTCATCTGCCACGTGTCCGCCCATTTCACCGGTCTGTCTATGAACTCCTGACGTCTGTTACTATCCTCCTCCTCGTTTACTACATTTCCGAGTATCATCTGCAGACTTTGAAATTATGCCCTGCATACCCAAGGCCAGATCATTAATATATATCAGAAAGAGCAGTGGTCCTAATACCGACCCCTGGGGAACACCACTGTATACCTTCCTCCAGTCTGAAAAACAACCGTTCACCACTACTCTCTCTGCTTTCTGTCCCTTGGCCAGTTTTGTATCCGTGCTGCCACTGCCCCCTATAATCTCATGGGTTTTAATTTTACTAACAAGGCTGTAAAGAAAAAGCTAATGGAATTCTAGGTTTTATCACAAGAGGTAAAGAATATGAAAGCTGGCGAGGTAGTGATGAGCCTATATAAAACCTTAGTAAGATCTCAGTTAGAGTATTGCGTGCAGTACTGGGCTCGACACTACGGGAAGGATATTGAGGCGTTAGAGAGGGTGCAACGCCAATTCACCAGGATGCCGGCTGGTCTGAGGAAATACAGACACAAAGAAAGACAAATATTGGAGCAATGCAGATTACAGAGTGATGTGTCCTGTGCTTTCACGCTTAGGACCTGTCAGGAGAAGGTCTGAATCCTTCTTCCAAGGCGGGTGGATGGAGTTAAGATACAGATCAGCCATCACCTCATTGAATGGCGGAACAGGCTCGAGGCGGCTGAATGGCCCCCCTCCTGTTCCTACGTTCCTGTCCCTTCTGAGATAGAACAAAAAAAACTGTAAGTGCTGAGAATTGGAAAGTGAAAAGGACAGATTAGCACTTCAGGTAGAAACCCAAAAGAATGTTACCCTATCTTTACAAATGCCGACTGTCATGTTGTGCCCTCCTCGCATTTTCTATTGTTTTTCAACTCTCTGAATCCTCTTCATGTGGATCGGATAAAGAAATAAACCTTATTTGACTTAACTCCAGCTGATTTTTGTGCTTCCTCGGGTGAGGAAGGGATTGTCAGCGCTGGGCAATGAGACGCTTTCCCTTCCTTCCACTCACTGTTTCCTCCCAGAAGCAGCATCAAGCATTCCCATCACCATTGGCCTGGGAGCTCTCCTATGTTCAGCTGAGATGTGATACGCCACGCTTGGGTAGGAGAGAAATATGTAAAAGAAAGCTCTTCACAGCCAATGAATTACTTTTGAAGTATAGGCGGCATTGCTTTGAAAGCAAACGCGCCAGCCAATTCACGCACAGCAAGCTCCCACAAACAGCAATCTGAGAATGACCAGATAATCTGTTTTAGTGATGTTGGCTGAGGGATAAATATTGGCCCCAGGACACCGGGGATAAGTCCCCTGCTCTTCTTCAAAATAGTGCCATGGGATCTTTTCCATTCACCTGAGAGGGCAGATGGGGCCTCGGTTTAACGTCTCATCCGAAAGACGGCACCTCCGACAGTGCAGCACTCCCTCAGCACTGCACTGGGAGTGTCAGCATAGACGTTGCGCTCAAGTCTCTGGAGTGGGGCTTGAACCCACAACCATCTGACGCGGAGGCGAGAGAGAGCGCTGCCCACTGAGCCACGGCTGACCCACAATGTCAGCGAAGGACGGAATCGTGTTTGGCTGTGCTGTTCCAGGAGGGCGAGTGGGATGCCGACACTCTCTGTCAAGGTTCTCATGTGGAGAACGGCCACCGGGAGGAGAGTCTGGAGGGTGAACAGCGCCCGCGGAAAACAAGCACAGCACCAAGGAGACAACACCTTCAGGAGAGGAAGAGGCGGAAAGAAAAAAAAATGACAAACCGCCCCCCCCCCCCCCGCCCCCCACAGTTGTATAAATAAAGGATTTAATTGAACACGGGTCTGCTTTTGGGCAGTGCAGTGTAGCCCAGGGAATGGTGGGGAGTTGGCAAAGAGGGATGGCACTGCACCACTGTCCAGTCACCTTGAGGAGCAGATGGTTGACCTTGGCATGATGAATGAGTATGTGCAACAGTCCTTGCTAGTCAGCAGAGGGTGCTTGAGTGTGCACCTTAAGCCTCTCTGAGTAAAAATGTATTATTGCTTCAGTTATTAGGTTTGATAAGCCCTCTCTCAGCCTTTTCCAATCAGTTTAACCTATTCAGTGCAGGGAGCATGTCAGGACTAGTAACAGAAGCCCTGCACTGTAAGGGTTTGTAATACCCTGTAGCACATTGAAAATGCGTCCTGTTAATGAGATAGCTGTGTGCTGAATGCATGTTTTGAGATTCTAGTGCTTTTGTTCAAATCTGTTTTATATCCTGTTCTCTCCTTTCTGTCACCTTCTGGGTCAGACACCTGGACTGAGAAGGAAGGTGGGAAGGTGACCGTGGATGTCTCCACAACCTCCGCCAATACCAACAACAACTTGTATTTATATAGCGCCTTTAATGTAGTAAAATGTCCCAAGGCGCTTCACAGGAGTGATTATAAGACAAAATTTGACACCGAGCCACATAAGGAAAAATTAGAACAGGTGACCAAAGGCTTGGTCAAAGAGGTAGGTTTTAAGGAGCGTCTTAAAGGAGGAAAGAGAGGCGGAGAGGTTTAGGGAGGGAGTTCCAGAGGGAATTTCACTCTGTGGTCAGTCAGTAGTGAGGATTGAAATGTAACACGAAGTAAAAACCGTGCACAATTTCTCCTTGCCTCCGCACCATGCTGTGCCTGATGACCTGGGTGTGATTGGTAGCTTTTATCGGGGTGCGGGGAGAGGAATTGTGGTGTGGAATCAGTCCTGCGATGGGCTTTGAATTGGGGTCTCCCAGTCATGGAAGATTAGGAACCGGAGCAGGCCATTCAGCCCCTCGGGGTCTGCTCCGCCATTCAGTTAGATCATAGCTGATCTGCACCTCAACTCCAGCAAATGGAATTTAACCCTGAAAAGTGTGAGGTGATGCATTTTGGGAGGACTAACAAGGCAAGGGAATACACAATGAATGGTAGGACCCTAGGAAGGACAGAGGATCAGAGGGACCTTGGTGTGCATGTACATAGATCCCTGAAGGCAGCAGGACAGGTAGATAAGGTGGTTAAAAAGGCATATGGGATACTTGCCTTCATTAGCCGAAGCATAGAATATAAGAGCAGGGAGGTTATGATGGAGCTGTACAAAACGCTAGTTAGGCCACAGCTGGAATACTGTGTGCAGTTCTGGTCGCCACACTATAGGAGGGATGTGATTGCATTGGAGAGGGTGCAGAGGAGATTCACCAGGATGTTACCTGGGCTGGAGCACTTCAGCTATGAAGAGAGACTGGACAGGCTGGGGTTGTTTTCCTTAGAGCAGAGAAGGCTGAGGGGGGACCTGATTGAGGTGTACAAAATTATGAGGGGCATAGATAGGGTAGATAGAAAGGAACTTGCCCCCTTAGTAGAGGGGTCAATAACCAGGGGGCATAGTTTCAAGGTAAGGGGCAGGAGGTTTAGAGAGGATTTGAGGAAAAACTTTTTCACCCAGAGGGTGGTTGGAATCTGGAACTCACTGCCTGAAATGGTGGTAGAGGCAGGAACCCTCAACATTCAAGAAGCATTTAGATGAGCACTTGAAACGCCATAGCATACAAGGCTACGGACCAAGTGCTGGAAAATGGGATTAGAATGGACAGGGCTTGATGGCCGGCGCGGACACGATGGGCCAAAGGGCCTCTTTCTGTGCTGTATGACTCTGACTCCTGCCTTTGCTCCATAATCCCTTGATACCCTTGCCTAACAAAAAGCTATCGATCTCAGTCTTGAAAGCCCCAATTGTCCCCCAGCATCCATACCTTTTGGGGGGGAGAGTTCCAGATTTGCTAACGTTGGGCTACCCTGAATAGAATTTACTGTGCTTTGTTTTCCTCCTAATTCTCCTGAATTAATCATTCACACAAGCATACTTGTCAACTGTATCCCACCTTAATCAAAACGTCCTGACATTAAACAGTGCCACTAAGAAAGAGTCCCATGCCGGCAAAGTCACTGGATTCCACCCTTTCAACACATTCCATTGCCCCATTCCTTGGCTTGTGCCGAATACCGTGCTTATCCTTTATCCTTTATCCGTTATCTGTTATGGACTGATTCCTGGGATGGAGGGATTGTCCTAGGAGGAGAGATTGAGTAGACTAGGCCTATATTCTCTAGAGTTTAGAAGAATGAGAGGTGATCTCATTGAAACATACAAAATTCTTACAGGGCTTGACAGGGTAGATGCAGGGAGGATGTTTCCCCGGGCTGGGGAGTCTAGAACGAGGGGGCACAGTCTCAGGATAAGGGGTCGGCCATTCAGGACTGAGATGAGGAGAAACGAGGGCTGTGGATGCTCAGTCGTTGAGTATATTCAAGACAGAGATCGCGTCCGCTGTCATGTCTCCCCCAATGATCAAACACAACAAAGAACCTTGCACGACACTTTCCTTACATGGCACTGCCTCTTTAAGATGGCACTTTGCCCTCACGTTGGCAGTGTGTGTAGAACTCCCTCCTGTAGCAGTCCAGGGAGTTATGATACCGCGATGAGCAATAAATAACATCAGACTCCGTAAGTTACTGCACCCGTGGGAAGTGGATGTCGGACTTGATACAGTACTCGATGCATTTAAGGGGAAGCTAGATAAACACACGCAGGAGAAAGGAATAGAAGGATATGCTGATGGGGTGAGATGAAGTAGGGTGGAAGGAGGCTCGTGTGGAGCATAAACACCGGCACGGACCAGTGGGGCCCAATGGCCTGTTTCTGTGTTGTACGTTCTATGTAATTCTGTGTAGCGTCAGTGCATTCCTGTTTGATATGTAACTAATTTTGTACATGTTTTTGCTGCACATGTATGTATGTGCTTAAGAGGGGTGGATATAAAGTATGCTGACTCTTAGGGCTGGATTTTGATACTGGGGTCGGGTTGGTGTCGGGAATCACACATTCTGGCTTGTGAACCCGCCTCCATCGAGATGTGGCCAACCCACTGTATTTTCCCTTGATTGACCTTGTTGAGCCCGCCCAGTGGGCTCAGCAGGCCAATTAAGGGCCACCCGGCAACAGGTGACGTCACAGATTGACATTTCATCTGTCAAGAGCTTTTGACAGATGAAATATCAGCGTTTGACAGCTCTGTGAAGCTGTCAAACACTGACAATATGATTTCTAACTTGAGTCCTTCCTCTCAGGCTGAGTTAGAAATCATTCTACCACAGAAAACAGAAGGCTGCAGTTTTTGACAGGACCACGGCTTTTCTGCTTTCTGTGCCGGTGAGATTTCTAACTCCCGAGAACTGAAGGGCTGACACCTGCAGGAGGAAGTTAAGGTAAGTAAAACTTTTTCCAACACTTAGCACTTACCTTACACACTTACCTCTGAACACATGCACCCATCACTCACCTGCCCACCGGACATATCGACCCCTCCAACCCCTGCAGACCCACAGTCCGCCCCGATAACTTGGCGTGGTTGCCACCTGTCGGGAAGCCCACATTTCAGCTGTCAAAATAGGGATTAGGCAAAAAACTGCCTGTTAACTACCTGTTAATGGGCAGTTAATTGTCACTAATCCCTTCCTGCCTCGGGGAGTCGGGTCCCAGCACAGGTCGGGTACCCGCCGCCAGCGAAACTGGCATGGAGGCGGGATTGGGTCGGGACCCCCGAATCTGCAACTTTAACCCCCCCCCCCCCCCCGCCTCCAAACCCGACTCCACGGGTCATTGAAAATCCAGCCCTTAGTCCTTTTTTCTTTGCCCTCCCCATATACTTTCCATGGCTGAAGAACCTGCTTCAAAGACTCTTACCAATGTCACTTTGATCTGATCTCCAGATGTGCCCAAGGGTGACTATTCTTTCCTACTCCCTATGAGCTTCCCTCCCTGATATAGTGAGATAGGCAAAGAAAGAAACAAACAAAAGAACAAGTTTGCATTTATGTTGCACTTCATCACATCTCTCAGAAACATCTCCAAGTTGGTTCCCATGAAGTGCAATCATTGTAGCACATGGGCAAATGTGTCATAGCTCTGAGTCGGAAGGTTGTGGGTTCAAGTCCCACTCCAGATACTTGAGCACAAAAATCTAGGCTGACACTCCAGTACAGTACTGAGGGAGTGCTGCACTGTCGGAGGTGCCGTCTTTCACATGAGATGTTAAACCAAGTCTGCCCTCTCAGGTGGACGCAAAAGATCCCATGGCCCTTTTTGAAGAAGGGCAGTGAGGTGTCCTGGCCAATATTTATCCCTCAACTAACACCACGAAAAACAGATAATATGGTCATTTATCTCATTGCTGTTTGCTGTGTGCAAATTGCCTGTTGCGTTTTCCTACATTACAACAGTGATTACGCTTCAATAGTACTTCATTGGCTGTGAAGCACTTTGGGACATCCTGAGGTCATGAAAGACGTTGTATAAATGCAAGTCTTTCTTTCCTTCAAACGTAGCAGGTATTTTGCGCACAGCAATGTCCCACAAACAGCAATGAGATGGATGACCAGTTAATCTGGGGTGTTTTTATGTTGGCGTCGGTTGAGGGTAGAATGTTGGCCAGGGCGCCGGGAGAACTCGCTGCTCTTGTGGCCGCCGAGTGGAATGGCAGACAGGCGATCTGTTCGAAGTAACGTTGCAGCAGGTTGAATCCTTCACTGGTCCTGCCGTTCTGGCTTTGCTGGTAAGCACAGCGGCCCCCTTGTTACTGTCCATTCAAAGGGGTAGACTTTGAGGCCTCACGCCCAGCAGAAACGGGGTGTTGGCTCCCCGATAATGGTGGGGAACGACTTACCGCCAATGTTCCCGTTCATTTTTTTTTCGGGGGTGCGCGGCCCCTTCAGAGCACCGCGCAACGCGCGTTTTTTCCTATTGAAAAGCCGTCGAGCCGGCTGCGCGGGAGTGCTGCGTGGCCGCGCAACTTAAAGGAAACATTGCTTACCGCCCCATTCACCACGACGCTCTGCCCCATCATCTTGTCCTGGGCATACCTTTTGGGCGGCAAGAGCACCTGCCTGAATCAGGCGGTCAGACCCACTTACGATGCAAATTGGGTGCAATGACGTGGATAGGACCCTGTTCGCAATTTTAAGACAGTACTGGGCGGAGCGCGTGTGTCTCAGCTGACGGTACAGCTGAAATGGAGCTGACGGGTACGTTTTGTGTCGGGGGGGGGAACGGGGCGGAGCAGGAGCGTTCCTCTGGGATCCAGAAAATCAATCTGGCTGCTGCTGTTCTGGAACCCTCCCCGTCCCGGAGACCGACAGGGACCACTGGGATCGCAGCCAATTGCACCGCCTCGACCGCTGTTCGATAAAAACGAAAGGCAGAAATTTTGGAGCACTCTTCGCAACTAGACAATGTGATGACATTTTCAATTCAGCCGTCCTGCAGTCTTCTGCTTCGGAACACAGCTTGATCACTGGTTAATAGAGGGGCTGATGTCACCCTGTGATGGTCTGTCAGGTAATGTCATGAATTTGATTGGCTAATGGTGAAACCACACATAGATTGATGATTTATACACATAAATGAGGGACAAAATGCTCCAATACTCCAGTGGACTGCGTTCATCGCGCTGACAGCTTTTTACCTTACATACCTCAATGGAATTGGCACGATATTAATATATCACTGTCATCCCGCCAATAGACACACTCAACTACGCCAACTCAACTCAACACATGACGTGGATTCAGGGCTCGGGCGTTGCCGTGTTGTCCGACACATTCCACATATTCCGTGCCGTCCGGGGTCGGGTGGGGGCGGGGGGGGGGGGGGGGGCTGTGGGGGGTGCTCTCTACACGGGAGTCTTCCCCTGCACTACTGGGGATCTGGGGCGGAGAGTGTTGCACGGAGCAGTCCCGTCAAACAAGTTTTTAAAAATCATTTTACCAACTTCCAGGCAGCTTGCAATTTTTGGCGGCCTCTGTGTTTTTTTTGTTTCTCGTGGGAGGTTGCATCCCCCTTTTCCACTATTTTGAAGGGGCTGCTCCTCAACTCCTGAAGCTCCACTTCAGTCCCACGCTCCTGCTCGTTGGCCACCCGGTGGGCAAGTCGGAGGACCTCCTCGTGGGTCTGCCCCTGGGCCTGGCCCCTCTTCCGCGGCCTTGTCCTCGCCTGGGTGGCCCTGGAGGGGGGAGCGCGCGGTGTCCGCCGGTAAGCTCGCAGCCTTCCGCGACCGGTGGGCACCGGAGGCACTGGAGTGCATAGTGGGCACGAGCGATAATATATTATTTAATTTTGTAAGTTTTCTTTGTTTTATGATTTAGTTCTTTATTAGTTTTGCCCCTCGATAAAGGGGGCGGTTTTGTTTGATGACACTGGGGCAAGCCAGCGTCTCCTTATGGTTTTAGTAAGGAAAAGCATTGCACACATTCCACTCCATGATTTGTCAACTAGGCGGATTGACGCAAGAAGGAGTTAAAAGGGGGCTTGAGCTCCAAGCTGAGGGAGGTGATGCAATGGGCAGCATACAAAGTGTATCCGAGCTGTTTTCTAGTGCGGTCTTGTGACCCCTATTCAATGTAGGCATCTCTTACTGGCACCTCAGCAGCACGAAGCCTGCAGTTAATTGTACTGAATGAACGGGCTCGAATCAAAGTTGAAAATGGATGGCACAAGACACGAAGGGGGAAAAATCGGGTTGCTTTGCGCTTCCCGTTAGCGCCCCCAGGGGGCGCAAAGTCCCTAGCGCCCGGGCGCGGCGCCGCGAACGCCTCCGGCAAAATTCAGCGGGAGGTTAGCGGCGGTGGTAGCCGGTAGCGCCCCGCGGCGCTGCGCCTCCGCTGATGACGTCATCGCCGTACGCAGCGCTCCGGCCGCGCCCCCTGAGCTATCGCCGGACGATGTGTCTGACAGGGTCAGGGTGGCGGTGGGTGCAGCCGCAGCGGCGGCGGCGGTATTTAAAGGGGCAGGTTTTGGGGCGGACATTTTTTTTCTGTCCGCCTGCCAGCAACCTGCCCCCTTCCCCTCTTTCATTCGGGGTGCCGGCCCCTTTAATCAGGTGAGGGAGGCCTGCAATACCGCGGCGCTACCTGCCGACGCGCGTGGCACTGTTGCACGTAGCGGCGCGATATTCAGAGGTAGCGCCCCAGGAAGGAGGGGGAGCACTTCCAGTAGCGCCCCGCCTCCTGCTTGGGGCGCTACCACTGAATTTATGGCGCAGGGTTAGCGCCCCGGTGAAGTTAGCGCCCCAAAGGGGGGGGGCGCCTCTGAATTTTTCCCCCCTAAGGATAGAAAGCTGACCAAGACTGGAGGTGGGCAGGCCAAGCTATGAGTCCAACTCTCTTGTGTGCTGGTTCCAGGAACGGGAAGAGGCAAGCAGCTGAAATAAATGCAGAGAAAGGGTTTGAAAACAATCTCGACTCTAAATCAGGTTCTCTTCCTACTGTTGATTTTTTTTTTGTTGCAGGCAGATGATAATTGGGCCTCCTGAATGGCTGGCAAAGCCGGGCTTGTGATTGTCGATTACATTATTAATGGACTAACTGCATGAGGCTGGACTCGGAGCGCAGCTGCTTAAAGTGCCAGTTTCATGGCTGGATAAGAGCTCATCCGGCATCACTAATGCTGCAATCTGACTGGTCGCCGGCGATGACATGATTTATAGTGATTTATAATTCATAATGACATGATTAATAATTTTTGTCAGATTAGAATTCCTTAATGCCGATGCCCCCGCTGTGTCAATATCACGCTGACACTGAGCAAAGAGTCAGTTGAGAGCGAGCACCGCTTAGCCCAGACAGCAAAGACGACCCATTATTTCAAAGGTGGCGGGGGGGGGCTTCAGGAGACTTGAATGCTTTTCCAACGCCATCCAAACCCAGAGAACGTGAACAGCCTTGAAGGCATGCCAGGACTTGGCTTCATTTTTACAATTAATAACACAGTTTGACATCTTTCCAGCCACATTGTCGAAATTTCCATCTTCCATTGCCACTGTCAGTCACTGTTGAAGTTTCCTGTGCAGCTCAGTCGGGGGTGGGGGGGGGGTGAATTTCCTCTAAGCTTCTTCCGTAGTTCCGGTGAAGGGGCAGCAGGATTTGATTACGAAGTTTCGCCGGCGGATTACTAGAAGCTCCAAGGAAATTTGACTCCCCCCCCCCTCCCTTGAGGGGTTTATATTTCTTGCAACAACAACAAAATTCTGGTTATTCCTCAGCATGGTTTCCCTGTGGGGGGGTTTCACTCTCGGCCATTTTACAAACAGCAAGTTCTGGCCTGCCCTGTTGAATGGCCAGTTTTGCTGGCAGTCATAAAAGAATCTGGGGGCTTGCAAGCACACACGCCCGCTAGGAGCCATCGGCTTTTACCGTGTTCAGTCCCTTTAGCTGCCACTGATACATCTGGGAATTACCTGAATTCAAGGCTCAGGCCTCTCACATCGGCACAGGCCTTCAAAGAAAAACATCGTTAAAAGAAAGACAGACTTGCATTTATATCGCGCCTTTCACGACCACCGGACGTCCCAAAGCGCTTTACAGCCAATGAAGTACTATTTGGAGTGTAGTCACTGTTGTAATGTGGGAAATGCGGCAGCCAATTTGTGCACAGCAAGCTCCCACAAACAGCGATGCGATAACGACCAGATAATCTGTTTTTTTTGGTTGAGGGATAAATATTGGCCCTAGGACACCGGGGATAAATCCCCTGCTCTTCTTCGAAATAGTGCCATGGGATCTTTTACGTCCACCTGAGAGAGCAGACGGGGCCTCGGTTTAACGTCTCATCCGAAAGACGGCACCTCCGACAGTGCAGCACTCCCTCAGCACTGCACTGGAGCGTCAGCCTAGCTTTATGTGCTCAAGTCCCTGGAGTGGGACTTGAACCCTCGACCTTCTGACAACTGAGCCACAGCTGACACTGTGCAAGTCTTTCTTTTGTTCTTTTTCATTTCCTTGTAACGAAAGACATGGCAGCCAGGGGCAGTGAGGCCACCTGTAATGAATTCACTGAAGAGGGTAAGTAGGAGGTTATTAGTAATATTAAGTAGGGTAATTTCCATGTGCAAATTTAGATTCTGATTTCTGTTTGCTGATGTTGAGGTCTGATGTATTCCTGTAACTGTTTCTACCACATGCCAGCAGCTTCTTACTCTCCAGACCAACGCTTCCCTTCCTCATCCATGTGACCTTGTAACCATCCCCAGCCTAATCTGGCTCAAACCCGCCCCCCTCACTTTGCGGCAACTGGTTCGGATTGGATCAGCGTAGACAGAGGCCTTGAGACAGGCTTCACATCCGTGTCTCCGATAGTGCGGAAAGATCAGGAAAGGGGAGATAATGGAGGAACTCTTACCCTCCTTTAAATTTCGAAGAGAGTCCAACCTGCAACTACCTTTGAGCGTGCAGCCTGTACCCAAGGCCGTACCCAAGACGGTGGCAGCCAGAGCGCCAACGTAAACAGGGCGGCAAAGATGGCCGTCCGCCACCGTCCCGCTTACAACAGGCGAGTAAAAAATCAGCCGTACCTCCTGGGCGCTCACGTGGCGAATGACCACTTGGGTATCACATCAGAGGATTGCCGACGCCCCTGAAACGCAACCCCGAGCGAGTCTCGGCGCCTTCGAGAGGCCGGGCTCCAACTAGAGGAAGGAAGGAAAGCACAGTACACATCAAATAACGTCAGCAGGAGTTAGGTAACGGGATAGCGCAGGTTCTCAGGGTGGGGGTTGGGGGGGGGGGGAGGGGGAGAAACTGCAGACGAAAGCTGTGTGAGGACAGCAGGGTATCCGTGACGAATGAACAGTTTAACTCTGCAAAGCTGCACAATTTCTGCCGAAATGTGCAACTAAAGGAGCCACAGAGGTGACTGCGGGCGAAGGTGATGTGGTCAGCATTGTACGTGACAGTTCAGTCTGTGTAGAACCGTTACCATGACATTAATCTTCAAGAGTACTGAGGGAGGATTTTAATCCCCGTAAGTAAAAGAAAAATCACAATTACATTCCCCCACCACCACCAACTGCACCGCCCCCCCACCCCCCTCCCCCACCAAGTTCAATCTAGAAATGCTATGGCTCTTCTTTTCTCTACCGTCTGATTTTCTCTCCTCCTCTCCTGAAGGTGATGACTTTTGGAAACATAGGACCAGGAGGAGGCCCTTCAGCCCTTCAAGCCATTCACTTAGATCATGGATGATCCGTATCTTAACTCCATCTACCCGCCTTGGTTCCGTTACCCTTAAACCTACATTACAACAGTGACTGACTACACTTCTGAAGTACTTCATTGGCTGTGAAGCGCTTTGGGAAGTCCTGAGGTCGTGAAAGGCGCTATAGAAATGCAAGTCTTTCTTTGTTTCTTTAATACCCTTGCCTGACAAAAATCTATCAATCTCAGTTTTGAAATTTTCTATTGACCCCCCAGCCTCAACGGCCTTTTGGGGCGGAGAGAGTTCCAGATTTCCACTGCCCTTTGAGTGAAGAAGTGCTTCCTGACATCACCCTTGAACGGCCTAGCTCTCATTTTAAGGTTATGCCCCCCGCACCCCCCCCACCCCGCTTGTTCTGGACTCCCCCCCCTTCACCAGAGGAAATAGTTTCTCTCTATCGACCTTATCAAATCCTTTATTCATCTTAAACACGTCAATTATTTAACCCCTTAATCTTCGCTACTCAAGGGACACTTGATATACTTTAGCCGGGACACCGCTGCACAGGCGCTGGCCCACCGTCTGGTGCCAGAGGCGAGTGGTCATGCAGCAGTTGTGAGACTTAAGCAAAGTCAGACCTGTGGGCGGCTCCCCTGTCTCGTCCCAGGAGCACATGTGGCAGCATCGCGCGCTCCCACCCCGTGGGTTTACCATCTGTGGAACGGAGTGATGGGTCGGAATTCACACCTGTGCGTTGAGGCGCATCGGCACGATTTTCTACGTTAAACATATGACCGTACGAAAATGACGAGCAGGAAAAGTCATGGGGGGGTCGACAGTCGCAGAATAAGGGGTTGGCCATTTAGGACTGAGAGGAGGAGGAATTTCTTCACTCAGAGGGTGGTGAATCTTTGGAATTCTCTACCCCAGAGGGCTGTGGAGGCTCAGTCGTTGAGTATATTCAAGACAGAGATCGATAGATTTTTGAATGCTATTTGTTGTTGTAGATGTGAGAAGTCGCACAACACCAGGTTATAGTCCAATAGTTTTATTTGAAATCACAAGCTTTCGGAGCGCTGCTCCTTCGTCAGGTGAAGTGAAGAGATGCATATAGGCACAGCATATATAGTCAGAGAACACTGCCAGACAATTACAGTTAATCTTTCCAACTGCTATATGATATAGGAAATGGGATCAGAGTACATGGCTTCAATGAAAGAGCTGGCACCAGCACAGGGAACCATGGGCCAAATGGTCTCTTTCTTTTGGATGAGACGTTAAACCGAGGCCCCGTCTGCTCTCTCAGGTGGATGTAAAAGATCCCATGGCACTATTTTGAAGAAGAGCAGGGGAGTTCTCCCCGGTGTCCTGGCCAATATTTATCCCTCAATCAACATCACTAAAACAGATTATCTGGTCATTATCACATTGCTGTTTGTGGGAGCTTGCTGTGCGCAGATTGGCTGTCGCGTTTCCAGTGACTACACTTCACTGGCTGTGAAACGCTTTGGGACGCCCTGTGGTCATGAAAGGCGCTAGAGAAATGCAAGTCTTTTCTTCTGAGCTGCGATTTCAATGATAAGTCGGTGCCTTCAGGAGAGGATGGGCCCGGGGGCACGAGGAATGAGGGAAACAGAGAGAGCCACAGTGAGCGCTGCAGTTGCCTCGGAGGGTTGGATTCGATGCCCTGAAAAATGCCATCAAGCACTAAAAGAGTTAATTGTGTTTCAGCAAATTGCGTTCCTCCATGAATAAAGACCGGCTTCGAGTTGTGAAAACACAAGTCACCACTGAAGCCGTGAAACCTCATAATTAAGCAGGAAGGCTGCCCAGGGTTTGTAAAGCTGACACATTATGGTGAGCTACAATCACGTTAATTAATTTAAGCCAAGATAATCAATAGATCTGTAGGATTTCTGCTGCCCAGGAGCTCACTCCTGGCGATTAAAGATTAATAGGATCTTCGGATTCGCTGCAAACACTGCATTTAATTAGGTCACAGAAGAAGGTTGCATTCATTTATTTCATTTATACACAATTAGTGCAGGAGTGACGACAAACAAGCACGACCCACAGCCCAGCACGTGAGTGTCTGCGAGTTAAATCACGCCCCGTCCGCTCCTGTACACGGAACTGGTCCAGGCATCTTAATAATGGTAATCATAGAATAGTACAGCACAGAAGGAGGCCATTCGGCCCATCGAGTCCGCGCCGGCTCTTTCGAAGAGCAATCCAGTCAGTCCCACTTCCCCGCTCTTTCCCCATATCCCTGCAGTTTTTTCTCCTTCAAGTATTTATCCAATTCCCTTTTGAAGGCTACTATTGAATCTGCATCCACCACCCTCTCAGGCAGTGCATTCCAAATCCTAACCACTCGTTGCAAAAATAAGTTTTTCCTCATGTCGCCTCGGGTTCTTTTGCCAATCACCTTAAATCTGTGCCCTCTGGTTACCGACCCTTCAGCCATTGGAAACAGTTTCTCTTTATTGAATCGAATCGGCAGTGTCAGCCGTGGCTCAGTGGGTCACACTCGCCTCTGAGTCAGAAGGTTGTGGGTTCAGTGCAGTGCTGAGGGAGCGCTGCACTGTCGGAGGTGCCGTCTTTCGGATGAGACGTTAAACTGAGGCCCCGTTTTCTCTCTCAGATGGATGTAAAAGATCCCATGGCACTATTTCGAAGAAGAGCAGGGGGGAGTTCTCCCCGGTGTCCTAGGGCCAATATTTATCCCTCAACCAACATCACTAAAACAGATTATCTGGTCATTATCACATTGCTGTTTGTGGGAGCTTGCTGTGCGCAAATTAGCTGCCGCGTTTCCTACATTACAACAGTGACTACACTTCAAAAGTACTTCATTGGCTGTATAGCGCTTTGGGATGTCCGGTGGTCGTGAAAGGCGCTATATAAATGCAAGTCTTTTTTTTTCTTTATCTAAATGCTTCATTGAATATTAAGGGAATCAAGGGATATGGGGATAGTGCGGGAAAGTGGAAATGAGGTAGAAGATCAGCCATGATCTTATTGAATGGCGGAGCAGGCTCGAGGGGCCAAATGGCCGACTCCTGCTCCTATTTCTTATGTTCTTTATGTTCGTAATTTTAAACACCTCTAACAAATCTCCTCTTAGCCTTCTCTGCTCTAAGGAGAACAGCCTCAGCTTGAATATGCCCTGTGTTGAATAATACAAGAATAAAATGCTTTCCCCTATTAGCTATGTTTGATGTTGTCTGACTGACTTTCGCACTCTGCTAGCTTTCTGTAAGACATCTTATTTTGCGCTTATTGTACAGTATTTAAATTTAGATCCTGTCGGCGCACGTGAGTGAGTAAATTGCTCGAGGTACATGAACTGCGTTTGCTTTGTTAAATGCGAGCTGTCTCCAGAATTGCTGATCTGAACATAAAATATCAGTGATGCAGCTGAGTTTAAGCCCTGGAGTTTGCTGCGTGGAGCTCCGTTATCCGAATCTACAGCCCCGCAGAAGGGAATGGGAGGAAGCATCTGTTACTAGGCAGACTGAGGAGAGTTTACCTTTTAATTGTAACAGTGCTTACACTAATATTGGGCCTGTAACGTAGAGGAGTGACCCCAGATGCTTCACACGGGCCACTGAGCCGGAACGGGGGGAAGAGACGAGGGAATACAAGATCAAGGGAAGGAGGAGCAGGAGGGGCTTGATGGCGGAGGCTCTTAAACACCATTAGGAAGTAAAATACTACCGTAGAATGAATATGTCTGCAATTCGCTCCATCTCGAGCCTTTATTTCAGTTTCCTCTCCCTCTGAAAAAGAAAGACTTGCATTTATATAAAGACTTTCACAACCACTGGAAACCCAAAGCGCTTTACAGCCAATTAAGTACTTTTTTTTTGAAGTGTGGTCACTGTTGTAATGTAGGGAAACGCAGCAGCCAATTTGCGCACAGCAAGCTCCCACAAACAGCGATGTGATGTTGATTGAGGGATGAATATTGGCCAGGACGGCGGGGAGAACTCCCCTGTTCTTCTTCCAAATAGTGCCGTGGAATCTTTTATGTCCACCTGAGAGGGAAGGCTGGGGGTTCGGTTTAAACCGAAAAAGACGGCACCTCCAACAGTGCAGCACTCCCTCAGCACTGCACTGGAGTGTCAGCCTTGATTTTTGTGCTCGAGTGTCTGGAGTGGGACTTAGAACCCACAAATCTTCTGACCTGGAGGCGAGGGTGCTGCCCACTGAGCCACAGCTGACGCTGTGATAAACAAAAGCTCGGTCAAAGAGGTAGGTTTTTAGGAGCATCTTAAAGGAGGAGAGAGGAGGTAGAGAGGCGGAGAGGTTTAGGGAGGGATTCCAGAGCTTAGGGCCTAGGCAGCTGAAGGCACAGGCCGCCAATAATGGAGCGATTAAAATCGGAGATGCGCAAGAGGCCAGAATTGGAGGGGCGCAGAGTTCTCAGGGGGGGTTGTAGGGCTGGAGGAGATTACAGAGATAGGGAGGGGCGAGGCCATGGAGGATTTGAAAACAAGGATGAGAATTTTACAATCGAGGTGTTGCCAGACCGGGAGCCAATGTAGGTCAGTGAGCACAGGGGATGATGGGTGAACGGGCCGGCATAGGTACGATGGATCGAATGACCTCCTTCTTTGCTGTATCATTCTATGATTCTATAATATGCATTGCAGTGTTAACAACTCTGCCCCACCCCGCCCCCAACAATCTGTGAAAGGAATACACACCCAACTCCTTTAGCTCTTCCATATCAAGGTCGAAGTTGGTTAAAGTTGTCTCAGGGAATATGTCTGGATTTATTGAACGGAAATACAGGATTCAGTGAAGCTCGGGGAATTACAATAAATGAGTTGTAGGTTTATCCGGATTCAATTGGGCTGCCTGTGGTGAACTTAAGCAACTCGGAGAGTTGTACTGAACGAATGTTATATTACAGCACATGTAGAGAGGCTCTGCCTTGTCCTTGTGGAGGCTGATTCTCCCTCCAGTCTGTGATGAGTTTCCGGTTTCATATTTATTCATACATAAACAATAGTTCCCTAATTCCCTAAAACAGTGTCAGTGGGAGAAAGGCAGGTGGTGGATCTCACTGACGATATCACTTGTGTACAATCACAGGAGGGTGCCCATCACTGGAGTTCATGCCCTCGGTTTTCTCTTCCATCTGTGCCAGCAATTCCCCTGCTTCCATGCCCCCCTCCCCCTCTATATTTCCCGCCCCCATGACAGCGCAGCTAGGATCAGGAACTGTTTGGGAAATCTCAGGATCTCAGGCCAGTGCATACGTTAGAATCCAGAGAAGGGGATGTGAGTCCAGTCAGGTGGAATATTTTCACTCCTGTTGAGTCACTGATTTAAGTAGTCTTTTACTTTCCCCACTGAAGGTGCTAACTAATGCCAGGGTACAGTGTCACCATGCCAGGGTACAGTGCCATGGTAGAGTGCCACCATGCCAGAGTACAGTGCCACAGTGCCAGGGTACAGTGCCAGGGTGGGTACAGTGTCACCGTGCAAGGGTAGAGTGCCAGGGTACAGTGCCAGGGTACAGTGCCACAGTGCCAGAGTACAGTGCCAGGTACAGTGCCAGGGTACAGTGCCAGAGTACAGTGCCAGGGTACAGTGCCACAGTGCCAGAGTACAGTGCCAGGGTACAGTGCCAGGGTACAGTGCCAGAGTACAGTGCCAGGGTACAGTGCCAGGGTACAGTGCCAGGGTACAGTGCCATAGTGCCAGGGTAGAGTGCCACCATGCCAGGGTAGAGTGCCAGGGTACAGTGCCAGGGTACAGTGCCACAGTGCCAGAGTACAGTGCCAGGGTACAGTGCCAGAGTACAGTGCCAGGGTACAGTGCCACAGTGCCAGAGTACAGTGCCAGGGTACAGTGCCAGAGTACAGTGCCAGGGTACAGTGCCAGGGTACAGTGCCAGGGTACAGTGCCACAGTGCCAGGGTAGAGTGCCAGGGTAGAGTGCCAGGGTACAGTGCCATAGTGCCAGGGTAGAGTGCCAGGGTAGAGTGCCAGGGTACAGTGCCATAGTGCCAGGGTAGAGTGCCACCATGCCAGGGTAGAGTGCCAGGGTACAGTGCCACAGTGCTAGGGTAGAGTGCCAGGGTACAGTGCCATAGTGCCAGGGTAGAGTGCCAGGGTAGAGTGCCACCATGCCAGGATACAGTGCCAGAGTACAGTGCCACAGTGCCAGGGTGGGTACAGTGTCACCGTGCAAGGGTAGAGTGCCAGGGTACAGTGCCAGGGTACAGTGCCAGGGTACAGTGCCAGGGTACAGTGCCAGGGTAGAGTCTACCTCCTGTCAGGATATCACCAGAACGAATAGAGTGAGCCTTTGGCTCAGTTGGTGCCATTCCGGCCTCTGAACCAGTAGGTGTCAGGGTTCGAAGCCTAGACAATGTGCGCCAGCATCGGGGACATCATAACTGAGCCCATTTTCCAGCAGCAGTCAGGAGCAGGATGCCTGCTTCACAGAGCGAGGTAGCAACACTTGAACAACTGCATGGGGATACCACGTACACGCATATACATGCATGAACATAGGAATCAGAATCAGGAGCAGGAGTCGGCCATTCGGCCCCTCGAGCCTGCTCCGCCATTCAATAAGATCACTGGCTGATCTTCAACCTCAACTCCAGTTTCCCGCCCGATCCCCATATCCCTCGATTCCCCTAGAGTCCGAAAATCTATCGATCTCAGCCTTGAAGGCACAGCTGCCAATGGGGGTGCAATTAAAATCAGGGATGCGCAAGAGGCAAAAATTGGAGGAGCGCGGAGCAATGTTCCCTGTAATGTTTTTTGGGGGGCCACGCGGCCCCCTTAACGTGCTGCGTGGCCCATTCAAAATATATACACATGAACACACAGATACACACACACACATCGAATCATAGAATGGTTACAGCACAGAAGGAGGCCATTCGGCCTGTCGAGCCCGTGCCGGCTCTCTGCAAGAGCACCTCAGCTAGTCCCACTCCCCCCGCCCTTTTCCCATAGCCCTGCAAATGTTTTTCCTTCAGGTACTTATCCAATTCCTTTTGAAAGCCGTGATTGAGTCTGCCTCCACCACCCTTCAGTGCATTCCAGATCCTAACCACTCGCTGAGTAAAAAAGTTTTTCCTCATGTCGCCTTAAATCTGTGTCCTCTGGTTCGCGACCCTTCTGCCAATGGAAATAGTTTCTCTCTATCTACTCTGTCCAGACCCCTCATGATTTTGAACACCTCTATCAAATCTCCTCTCAATCTCCCGTTTCTAAGGAGGAGTGAAGATTATGGTCAGTACCTCCGCGATTTCTTCCTTCACTTCCCTCAGCATCCTAGGATACATCTCATCTGGTCCTGGTGACTTACCTACTTTAAGTACAGCCAGCCTTTCTCGTACCTCAATTTTTATCCCATCCAGTATCTCCTCTTCCACTATGTCTATGGCAGCATCTTCTTCCTTGGTAAAGACAGATGCAAAGTACTCATTTAGTACCTCAGCCATGCCCTCTGCCTCCACGCGTAGGTCTCCTTTTTGGTCCCTAATCAGCCCCACCCCTCCTCTTACTACCCGTTTACTATTTATATGCCTATAGAAGACTTTTATGTTAGCTGCCATTCTATTCTCACACCCTCTCTTTGCCCCTCTTATGTTCCTTTTGTCCAGGGAAGATCTGTGAAAATCGCCATCGGCTCGTCCTGCAAGGCCCATGGTAGCTGTCAGTGTTTGCCTCCATAGTGCTTGGTCCCTCCCTTCCTTCCTTCCTGCCCCTCTCTCCCCATGGAAACCCTCTACATGGAGTGGGATTTGAAGGCCTCCCTGCCCCGTTTAGGTTACACCACTAGTTGTGAAGCCAGGGCTGTAATATAAATGCGCAGCGTTTGTTTAGAAAAATGCCTTTCTTTCTGTTTACAATCTGAATCAAGTGGTTTATGGCATCTTAAAGAATTTCATAGTGTGACATTTACAAGAAGTCTGTGAATAATGAGGTGTTAAAGTGACCCAGTTAGACAAGCAATTAACATTAGCATTTGGAAGGGTGAATAAGGCCCATTATTGGTTGTGTGCACCGACTGCAGAACTACTTCAAACTGCTTCAATTAAAATAACAGGCCTTCATCATAACATCGACAGAGAAAAGCAGCAAAATAACTATTACTGAAATAGAAACAAAAAATGCTGGAAATACTCAGCAGGTCAGGCAGCATCTGTGGAGAGAGAGAAAGAGTTAACGTTTCAAGTCGATGACCTTTCGTCAGAACTGGAAAAAGTTAGAGATGGAACAGGTTTTTAAGCAAGTGCAGGGGCAGGGAAAGGGGGGAGGGGAGGAAAGAACAAAAGGGAAGGTCTGTGATAGGGTGGAAGGCTGGAGAGATTAAAAGACAAAAGGGATGATGGTGCAAGGCAAAAGGAGATGGTAATGGAACAAGTAAAGAAACAAAAGATGAGTCTAGAGGAGGTGTAAATGGGAATGGCAGAATCATCAACAGCTGCCTTGTGAAAAATAGGGGCAGAGGTTATGGTCTGAAATTGTTGAACTCGATGTTGAGCCCAGAAGGCTGTAAAGTGCCGAATCGAAAGATGAGGTGCTGTTCCTCGAATTATTACTGAAGTTGAACTAAAAGCCATCCTCCGTGCAAAACTAAAGTACAAGAATGTTTTAAATACTAGTCAATTTCCCGTGGTGATGCACACGGGGAGTCATGGCCTTGTGCTGTCTTCAGATTAGAGGCCATGGTGGGGGAGGTGGGGGGGATGGGTGTGGAGGAGATAATTGAACCATATTGCACAGACGTAATACCTTCCTCATTATAACGTCATGCGCTCGGTTCTTATTTTTATATTTCCATTATAAATTCCTCTGCCCACATTTACCATGAAACCTGCCTATGTAAACTTGTCACGCTGTAATTACACCCTCCTGGCAATGGTGGCGCTGCAGCACCTCCACAGCAGAAGGGTGTCACGACAGCGTGACAGAATGGTGAGAATGTGGGACTCGCTACCACAGGGAGTGGTTGAGGCGAATAGCATAGCATTTAAGGGGAAGCTCGATAAACACATGAGGGATCAAGGAATAGAACGATATGCTGATAGGGTGAGATGAAGTAGGGTGGGAGGAAGCTCATGTAGAGCATAAACACCGGCACAGACCAGTTGGGCCGAAGGGCCTGTACCTGTACTGTAAAATCTATGTCATTCTATATGTAATTCTATGATATGCTGATAGGGTTAGATGAAGAGAGGTGGGAGGAGGCATAACCACCGACACAGACCAGTTGGGCTGAAGGGCCTGTTTCTGTGTTGTACATTCTATGTAACATAGGCACTTTCCATTATAAACATGGACATAGTCATTTATAATGAAAAAGATGACAGGAAGTGCGTGCAGATGTAAGATTGTTCATAGAAAGATAAAGTGGAGGACACTCATTTTAACCTGTGCTTTATTCATTTCTTCCCCCCTAACATTTCTCACTCTGTGCAATCAACACCCTATCGTTTTTCGACGGTGCACCGCTTATGTAAGCTTCCATCTAGAATGTGCTCCATTTGTTTCTTCACACATAACACAAGAGAAGAGGACAACGCAGCTAAGGTTCTCCGTCCTGCTCGCTGTCCAGTGGCTCTTGTTGAAAAATACTTGTACGCGAACGTTAGGAACAGGGCCCGCTGGGATTCTCTCCATGGTTAATTAGCTTAGAACATAAGAATTAGGAGCAGGAGTCAGCCACACGGCCCCTCGAGCCTGCTCCGCCATTCAATGAGATCATGGCTGATCTTCGACCTCAACTCCACTTTCCTGCCTGATCCCTATACCCCTTAATTCCCTTAGTGCCCCAAAATCTGTCAATCTCAGTCTTGAATATACTCAAGGATTCAGCATCCACAGCTCTCTGGAGTAGCAAATTCCAAAGATTCACAACCCCGGGAGTGAAGAAATTTCTCATTTCAGTCCTAAATGGCTGACCCCTTATTCTGAGACTATGCCCCCGAGTTCTAGACTCTTCAGCCAGGGGAAACAGCCTCTCAGCATCTACCCTGTCACTGTTCTCTAAGAATTTTATACATCTCAATGAGATCACCTCTCATTCTTCCAAACTCCAGATAATATAGGCCCAGCTAATAATAATAGAATTGGGCAGAGTCAACACGGATTTATGAAAGGGAAATTGTGTTTGACGAATCTGTTAGAGTTTTCTGAGGTTGTGGTGTATTTGGATTTTCAGAAGGCATTCAATAAAGTGTCACACAAGAGGTTTTTAAACAAAATTAGGGCTCATGGGATTGTGTGTAATATACTAGCTTGGATTGAGGATTGGTTAACGGACAGAAAACAGAGAGTAGGAATAAACGGGTCATTTTCGGGTTGGCAGGCTGTAAATAGTGGGGTACTGCAAGGATCAGTGCTTGGGCCTCAGCTATTCACAATCTACATCAATGATTTGGATGAGGGGACCAAATGTAATATATCCAAGTTTGCGGATGATACAAAGCTGGGTGGGAATGTAAGTTGTGAGGAGGATGCAGAGAGTCTTCAAGGCTAAGTGAATGGGCAAGAACATGGCAAATGGAATATAATGTGGAGAAATGTGAAGTTATCCACTTTGGTAGGAAAAATAGAAAAGCAGAGTATTTTTTAAATGGTGAGAGATTGGGAAATGTTGGTATTCAGAGGGACCTGGTTGTCCTTGTACACGAATCACTGAAAGTTAACATGCAGGTACAGCAAGCAATCAGGAAAGCAAATGGTATGTTGGCCTTTATTACAAGAGGATTTGAGTATAAGAGTAAAGATGTCTTACTGCAATTATATAGGGCCCTGGTGAGACCACACCTGGAGTATTGTGTACAGTTTTGGTTTCCTTACCTGAGGAAGGATATACTTGCCATAGAGGGAGTGCAACGAAGGTTCACCAGACTGGTTCCTGGGATGGGGGATTGTCCTATGAGGAGAGATTGAGTAGACTAGTCTATATTCTCCAGAGTTTAGAAGAATGAGAGGTGATCTCATGGAAACATACAAAATTCTTACAGGGCTTGACAGGGTAGATGCAGGGAGGATGTTTCCCCTGGCTGCGGAGTCTAGAACCAGGGGTCACAGTCTCAGAATAAGGGGTCGGCCATTTAGGACTGAGATGAGGAGAAATTTCTTCACTCAGAGGGTGGTGAATCTTTGGAATTCTCTACCCCAGAGGGCTGTGGAGGCTCAGTCGTTGAGTATATTCAAGACAGAGATCGATAGATTTTTGGATATTAAGGGAATCCAGGGATATGGGGATAGTGCAGGAAAGTGGAGTTGAGGTAGAAGATCTGCCATGATCTTATTGAATGGCGGAGCAGGCTCGAGGGGCCGTATGGCCGACTCCTGCTCCTATTTCTTATGTTCTTATGTAAGACAATTCCGCCGGCACTCTTCAGTAACAGACCGCAGGGGACAAATGGGTAAGAGAGGAACAATGATTGACTCTTTTACTTCACCCTCTAAGAAGTGCACTGGATGGCTTAGTATTTTTATTATACTTTTTACAGAATATAGGGGGAAAAATTCAGTTGGTTTGCGCCTCCCGTTAGCGCCTTAAGAGGGCGTTAATGGGGCGCAAAGCAACTAGCGCCCGGGCGCAGCGATATCTGCGCCTCTCATGAAATTGACCAGACATTTTGCGGCGGCGCTAAACACTACTGCCACGATCTCCTGCGCCGGCAGATCGTGACGTCAGTCGAGTGCGCAACACCCCGGTAGCGTCCCGGAGCGGATATTGATTGGCGCCCCCTGCCTTACCGCCTGCCGCTAGCAACGACAGGTTGAGGGGAGCGTTTTGCAGTCAGGAAGGGACTGGGGGAGCGCTATTTAAAGGCGAACGCTTCCTGCCTTTTTTTTGTTGGTGACATTTTTGCACCACACATTCTGAGAGAGAGAGAGAGAGACTTCTGGAGAGATTCAACGCTGTGTGAAGGAGTTTTGGGTACTGAGCAGCACTTTGCAGGTTCATTTTGATTTGCCCTTCCTTGTATCGATTTAGAAGAGACTGTGGGGGCTGCACTCTGAGCTCTTTCCCTGGGCCTCTCCATTGTTCTTTCCAGCAGATTTGATGTACAGCTCTCTCCAGGCCGAGATTCAAGGCTGCAATGAGCAGGATGTGGATGGAGAGCAAGATCAACCCTCCCCTTTAAGAACTGGCCGGTGCCATTGTGTCTGTGTTCCATTGCTGACTGACATCACATGAGCTTCGCCAGCACTCTGAGGTAGCGCCTCGCTCCTCGGCCTTTGCGCCTTAAGACAGGTGTGAAGCGCCTGATTTAGCACTCCAATCACCTCCAGGGGCGATAAAAGCCAAGTTTGCAGTCGGAGGTGATAATTAGCGCCAGGTGCTAATCTTTGCGCCCGTCCGATAATTGCGCCCCAAATGGGGCGATACTGAATTTTTCCCCCACATCTTTAGTCAAGCACCATCTGAGCCCAGATCACAGCAGGGCAGGGCCCTGGGATAAGAACACACAACAATCCCAGATCATCAACACAGATACCATCATCACACGTGAGGACACCACCCACCAGGTACATGGTACATACTCATGTGACTCGGCCAACGTTGCAGGAAAGGATGCCCCGGAGCATGGTACATCGGCGAGACCATGCAGACACTGTGACAACGTATGAACGGACACCGCGCAACAATCGCCAGGCAGGAGTGTTCCCTCCCAGTCGGGGAACACTTCAGCAGTCAAGTACATTCAGCCTCCGATCTTTGGGTATGCGTTCTCCAAGGTGGCCTTCGAGACACACGACAACGCAAAATCGTCGAGCAGAAACTGATAGCCAAGTTCTGCACCCATGAGGACGGCCTCAACCGGGATCTTGGGTTCATGTCACGCTACATGTAACCCCACCTGACGTAGAGTCATCCAGACGTCATTGGCTTGTTCTCTCTACACAGATGCGGCCGGACCTGCTGTGATTTCCAGCAAAAAAAGTTTTTTGTTTTCCATCCAGACCCCAGCATCTGCCACATTGACCCCTTGTGACCCCACCTCATTGTCTTTGATGTAATGTTTTCCTGACTGACCTGTTTGGACACCATCCACACCTTTGATTGCCGTGATTATCTCTCTGCCGAGGTGTGATAAAGGGCAGTTGGAAAGATTAACTGTAATCATCTGGCAGTGTTCTCTGACTATATGTGCTGTGCCTATATGCATCTCTTCACTTCACCTGACGAAGGAGCAGCGCTCCGAAAGCTTGTGATTTCAAATAAAGCTGTTGGACTATAACCTGGTGTTGTGCGACTTCTCACATTTGTCCAGTCCAACACCGGCATCTCCACATCACACAACAATACTGACACAGACCTCCCAGCTTGATCTCCAGTGTGAGCCCCAGATATTTAAAATATTGGAATGCCATTAGCCAGTTTCTTTATGTAGCACTCCATCAGTTCCACCTCACTAATATCGCTGTTGAAGGAAGCATTTAGGATTAGCACGCAGCCAAATATAAAGATGGTGGGATTAGTGTTACCAGCATAGTGCAGAGTGGCCTCTATAGTCGATCGGGTCTTTTATGCACTGCTATGCGCTATGGGGAACAGAACCGCCATTCATAGAATCATAGAATATACAGCACAGAAGGAGGCCATTCAGCCCATCGAATCTGCGCCGGCTCTTTCGAAGAGCAATCCAGTTAGTCCCACTCCCCCGCTCTTTCCCCATATCCCTGCAAATTTTTCCCCTTCAAGTATTTATCCAATTCCCTTTTGAAAGTTATTATTTAATATGCTTCCACCGCCCTTTCTCCCTTTCAGACCATAAACTCCAGATCATAACTCGCTGCGTAAAAGAATTCTCCTCATCCCTCCCTCTATTAAATCTCCCATTAACCTTCACTGCTCTTCGGAGAACAATCCCACCTGCTCCAGTCTATCCACATAACTGAAGCCCCTCATCCCTGGTACCATTCTAGTAAATCTCCTCTGCACCCACTCCAAGGCCTTGACATCTTTCCCAAAGTGCGGTGCCCAGAATTGGGTACAATACTCCAGCTGGGGCCCAACCAGAGATTAATAAGGGTTTAATATAGAAACATAGAAACATAGAAGATAGGAGCAGGAGTAGGCCATTCGGCCCCTCGAGCCTGCTCCGCCATTCAATGAGATCATGGCTGATCATCCAAATTCAGTACCCTGTCCCTGCTTTCTCCCCATATCCCTTGATCCCTTAGCCTTAAGAAATATATCTAACTCCTTCTTGAATATATTTAATGAATTGGCCTCAACTGCCTTCTGTGGTAGAGAATTCCACAGGTTCACCACTCTCTGAGTGAAGAAATTCCTCCTCATCTCAGTCCTAAATGGCTTACCCCTTATCCTTAGACTGTGATCCCTGGTTCTGGACTCCCCCACCATCGGGAACAGCCTTCCTGCATCTAGTCTGTCTAGTCCTGTTAGAATTTTATAAGTTTCAATGAGATCCCCTCTCATTCTTCTAAACTCTAGCGAATATAAGCCTAATCGACCCAATCTCTCTTCATACGTCATTCCTGCCATCCCAGGTATCAGTCTGGTGAATCGTTGCTGCACTCCCTCCATGGCAAGAACATCCTTCCTCAGATAAGGCAACCAAAACTGCACACCGTACTCAAGGTGTGGTCTCACCAAGGCCCTGTACAACTGCAGCAAGACATCCTTGCTCCTGTACTCGAATCCTCTCGCTATGAAGGCCAACATACCTGCATGCTTACCTTCAGCGACTGGTGCACAAGGACACCCAGGTCTCGTTGCACTTCCCCTTTTCCCAATCTATTGCCGTTCAGATAATAATCTGCCTTCCTGTTTTTGCCACCAAAGTGGATAACCTCGCATTTATCCACATTATACTGCATCTGCCATGCATCTGCCCAATCATTCAACCTGTCCAAATCATACTGGAGTTTCTCTGCATCCTCCTCACAGTACACACGCCCACCCAGCTTTGTGTCGTCTGCAAACTTGGAGATATTGCATCTAGTTCCCTCGTCTAGATCATTAATATATATATTGTGAATAACTGGGGTCCTAGCACCGAACCCTGCGGTACCCCACTAGTCACTGCCTGCCACTCGGAAAAAGACCCGTTTAATCCAACTCTTTGCTTCCTGTCTGCCAACCAGTTTTCTATCCAAGTCAGTACCTTACCCCCAATCCCATGTGCTTTAACTTTGCACGCTAATCTCTTATGCGGGACCTTATCAAAAGCCTTCTGAAAGTCCAAATACACCACATCCACTGGTTCTCCCTTATCTATTCTACCAGTTACATCCTTAAAAAATTCCAGTAGATTAGTCAAGCATGATTTACCTTTTGTAAATCCATGTTGACTTTGTCCGATCCTGTCACTGTTTTCCAAGTGCTCTGCTATTACATCTTTTATAATGGACTCTAGCATTTTCCCCACTACCGATGTCAGGCTTATCGGTCTATAATTCCCCGTTTTCTCTCTTCCACCTTTTTTAAATAGTGGGGTTACATTAGCTACCCTCCAATCCATGGGAGCTGTTCCAGAGTCTATAGAATTTTGGAAGATGACCAGCAATGCATCTACTATTTCTAGGGCCACTTCCTTAAGTACCCTAGGATGTAGATTATCAGGCCCTGGGGATTTATCGGCCTTCAATCCCATCAATTTCCCTAACACCATTTCCCTACAAATACTGATTTCATTCAGTTCCTCCCTCTCATTAGACCCTATGTTCCCCAACATCTCTGGGAGTTTATTTGTGTCCTCCTTTGTGAAGACAGAACCAAAGTATGTATTTAATTGGTCTGCCATTTCTTTGTTCCCCATTATAAATTCCCCTGATTCTAATTGCAAGGGACCTACGCTTGACTTCACCAATCTTTTTCTCTTCACATATCTATAGAAGCTTTTACAGTCAGTTTTTATGTTCCCTGCAAGCTTACTCTCATACTCTATTTCCCCCCTCTTAATTAATCCCTTTGTCCTCATTTGCTGAATCCTAAATTGCTCCCAATCCTCAGGTTTGCTGCTTTTTCTGGCCAATTTATATGTCCTCTCCTTGGATCTTATGCTATCCCTAATTTCCCTTGTTAGCCACGGTTGAGTCACCTTTTTTGTTTTATTTTTATGCCAAACAGGGATGAACAAATTCTGTAGTTCATCCATGCGATCTTTAAATGTTTGCCATTGCCTATCCACCGTCAACCCTTTAAGTAACATTCCCCAATCCATCCTAGCCAACTCGCACCTCATACCATCGTAGTTTCCTTTATTTAAATTCAGTACCCTAGTCTCTGAGTCAACTACTACTTCAGTCTCCATCTTAATGAAGAATTCTATCATATTATGATCGCTCCTCCCCAAGGGGCCTCGCACAACAAGATTGCTAATTAATCCTTTCTCATTACATAATACCCAGTCTAAGATGGCCTGATCTCTAGTTGGTTCCTCGACATATTGGTCCAGGAAACCATCCCGTATACACTCTAGGAATTCCTCTTCCACAGTATTGTTACTAATTTGGTTAGCCCAATCTATATGTAGATTAAAGTCACCCATGATAACTGCTGTGCCCTTATTGCACGCATCTCTAATTTCCCGTTTAATGCCATCCCTAACCTCAGCATTACTGTTTGGGGGTCTGTATACAACTCCCATTAGCGTTTTCTGCCCCATGGTATTTCTCAGCTCTACCCATACAGATTCCACATCATCAGAGCTAATATCCTTCCTTACTATTGTGTTAATCTCCTCTTTAACCAGCAATGCTACCCCACCTCCTTTTCCTTTTTGCCTGTCCTTCCTGAATCTTGAATACCCCTGGATATTGAATTCCCAGCCTTGGTCACCCTGGAGCCATGTCTCCGTAATCCTTGCTTTTGTCCTCTATGCCTCTATTTATAAAGCTAAGGATCCCATATTCTTTTGAACAGCCTTATCAACTTATCCTGCCATCTTCAAAGATTTATGTATGTGAACCCCCAGATCTCTCTGTTCCAGCAACCCCTTTCAAATTGTACCATTTAGTTCCTATTGCCTCTCCTCATTCTTCCTTCCCAAATGCATCACACTTCTCTGCATTAAATTTCGCCTGCCACGAGTCTGCCCATTTCACCAGTCTGCCTGCGTCCTCCTGAACTCTGTTGCTATCCTCCTCACCGTTCACTGCATTTCCCAGTTTCGCGTCATCTGCAAACTTTGAAATGATGCCCAGTGCACCCAGGGAACTGTAGCCCAGCGGGAGTCAGTGTCTTCAGGAGAGATGGAGAGGAACAAATATTGGGCCAGGGACTTGGGAAAACAGGGAATAAATAGTTTACAAATGCACCGTGGCTGCATTTTCATTCCAGCTGTACTTCGGTTGGCGAGAGCTCATTTTTAAAAAGTTTATTGAAATTTGACTGCTGACACGAGAACCCCAAGGACTCTCCCACATAAAGCCTTCAGGCGTACTGCAAACACATAATGTGCACATAATTCAGTAAGTTGATATGAGTGACAAGGTTAAATAGCTACTATTCCCAGTGCTGTCTCTCTAACGCAATACAGATCGAAGTCCTTTTTTTTTTTTGCTTCCAGATCACAGTCAACACGAGGAACGAAAGTAACTGCTAATGTTATGGCTGTTTCAGGGAAAATTACATAAGCTCAGATCAGATGACTTTTCCGACGTTATTAATTTCACGCACTTGCAGCTGCCCTTGTGTTTGCAGTGATTCCGCAGTCAACTGTTTCCAGATACCCTGCTCTGAAGATCAGCTTGTCGATAGCAGAGGGTAGAAATGACCAGTGGCAGCATTACATAGAATTACATCGAGTCTACAGTACAAAACAGGCCATTCGGCGCAACTGGTCCGTGCCGGTGTTTATGCTCCACACGAGCCTCCTCCCACCCCTCTTCATCTCACCCCATCAGCATAACCTTCTACTCCTTTCTCCCTCATGTGCTTATCTAGCTTCCCCTTAAATGCATCTGTGCTATTCGCCTCAACTACTCCTTGTGGTAGTGAGTTCCACATTCTAACCACTCTCTGGGTAAAGAAGTTTCTCCTGAATTCCCTATTGGATTTATTAGTGACTATCTTATATTTACGGCTCCTAGTTCTGCTCTCGCCCACAAGTGGAAACATCTTGGTGGGGGTGTGGCGGGGGTCGGAGGGGAGAGAGTCCTTTCCCGATTGTCTGCCGTTCCTCTGGCCACTTTTTTAATGAGGGTGTTTAACCCAATTTAAACAAACAGATTAGGCCTCTGTAAAAATAGTGGACAAAGGAACATCATGCAAAGGCGTTCAGCCGCCATCTATTAACATCGCCAACAGTAAGTGCAGAGATTTGATATGTTGCAAGGGTTATCCCCGCCGCCAAAGTGGCATCAAGCCAATACCCCGTGATGCGATTCAAGGTCAATGGGTTTAATTTCCCCGCTCCACATCCTGAAGACTCTGACCCTTTCCTTGGGGCACGATTTCATGATGCCGATCATCCTCCAGCAAGGAGAAAGACTCGCATTTATATAGCGCCTTTCACAACCTCAGGACATCCCAAAGCGCTTTACAGCCAATGAAGTACTTTGAAGTGTAGCCACTGTTGTAGGAAACGCGGCAGCCAATTTGGGCACAGCAAGCTCCCACAAACAGCAATGAGATAACTGGCCAGATAATCTGTCTTTTTTTAGTGATGTTGATTGAGGGATAAATATTGGCCAGGACACCGGGGATAACTTCCCCTGCTCCTCTTCGAAATAGTGCCGCGGGATCTTTTACGTCCACCCGAGAGGGCAGACGGGGCCTCGGTTTAACGTCTCATCCGAAAGACGGCATCTCCGACAGTGCAGCACTCCCTCAGCACTGCACCGGGAGTGTCAGCCTAGCTTTATGTGCTCAAGTCTCTGGAGTGTGGGACTTGAACCCACAACTTTCCGATGGTGGGGGGGGTGGGGTTGCTGTGGTTATGGACGGTCCCTGGGTAATGTTTGTACACAAGACACTTTCAACGAACTGTAGAATCATAGAAACTTTCAGCGCAGAAGGAGGCCATTCGGCCCATCGTGCCTGTGCTGGCTCTTTGAAAGAGCTCTCCAATTGGTCCCGCACCCCTGGCTCTTTCCCCCATAGCCCGGCAAATTTCCCCCCATTCAAGTATTTATGCAATTCATCAGCGGTTTGATACAATGGAGTGGCTCGCTCAGCTTCTTCAGAGGGCAGTTAAGAGTCAGGCACGTTGGTGTGGGACTGGAGTCACACATAGGCCCAGACTGGCTCAGGGCGGCAGGTTAGGGACATTAATGAACTCGTTGGGTTTTTAATGACAATCCGACTGCTCCACGGTCACTTTTACTGACACCAGATTTTTACTTAAACTGAATTCAAGTTCTCAAAATGCCAATGGGCTTGGATTTTAACTCCCTTTCTCTGGACGATTTGTCCGGCCTCTGGATTACTAGTCCAGTGCCATAGCCACTAGGCCACCGTAGCCCTGCTGTGGAACTGAGTCACGCAGGCCTGGAAGGTCAAGGCTCTCAAAAGTGAATAATGGCTCGTTTGATTTTGATATTTCTGCCAGACTTTAAGCTTCATCCCTCGTCTCTGGAGTGCTCCCTGTTTGTGGCGATTTGTCAGCAAACTTTTCAAACTCAGTTAGTTTTGATTCGAAACAGGTCCAAGTGCTGATTTCGGAGCCACTCCGCTCGATACCTCCGGCAGTCTGACATCGCACTCCTGGGTTTTCAGGATCGTTTCTAGCACCAAGCTCTTATTTAGTGCCATGTTCTGTGCGCCTTGCCGTAGCTTTTAGTTTAATTAGAGACCTTTCATGTGAGACTTTGTCAAGCTGTCTGAAAATCCAACTACATTAGGAGTGCCATTATCTAGTTTGTCAATAACAATTGCAAACAAAGTGAGGAAATTTGTCAGCCAGAATCTTCCCCTTCTAAATCTCTGCTATTTTAACGGCTGCTAACAGGAAGTGGGTCTGTGACTCACTACCTGTCGGTGAGAGTGCGGGGGGAGTCTGTGACTTTAAATAGTACATTTATCTCAAAGCGCTTTACAGCCAATGAAGTCCTTGTTGAAGTGTAGTCACTGTTGTAATGTGGGAAACGTGGCAGCCAATCTGCACACAGCAAACTCCCACAAACAGCAATGTGATAATAACCAGATAATCTGTTTTTTTTAATGTTGATTGAGGGATAAACATTGGCCCAGGACACCGGGGAAAACTCCCCTGCTCTTCTTCGAAATAGTACCATGGGATCTTTTACGTCCATCCGAGAGAGCAGACGGGGCCCTCAGTTTAATGTCTCATCCAAAAGACGGCACCTCCGACAGTGCAGCACTCCCTCAGCACTGCACTGGAGTGTCAGCCTAGTTTTATGTGCTCAAGTCCCTGGAATGAACTTGAACCCACAACCTTCTGAATCAGAGGCAAGTGTGCTACCCACTGAGCCACAACTGACACTGTCAATTGAATGAGAAAGAGAGTGATAGAGCGTGAGACAGCAAGAGAGTGTGAGAAAGAAAATGTGAGAGAATGAGAATACATCAGAGGAAGGGCATGTTCAGACACCGAAACCAATAAAAGAGAGGAAGAGTGAGAAAAGAGCTGACAGATAAAGTTGGCACTTGGGTGGATTTTCATCAACCGAGCTAGGTTCTGAAATGATTGCCGATGAAAGAACAGTCAGGTTCATTACTTCACTGATAGTCACAATGGTTAGTTCCGCTTTGTACTGTTTTTAAACCGGTGTCTGGTACTGTCAAGGCTATCAATTAAGTTTTTCAGTGAATCTTCATTATCAGCAAAGCAGCCATCAGAACTCAAGCCAAGATCCCACCAGTTACCTTCCGATCCTCCCCCACCCAACCCAACGCTCTGCCCTCAATTACCACTGGACTCGGCGCAGGTACAGAAGTGACTGAGGATTGCTCTTTGCCCTTTGCGAATATCTGGGCAGGGGGTGGGGGGCAGGTTTTGTCTGACTGCAATCTGTTGGCAACATTGCAAACATAACAGAACCTACTTTCTCTATTTCTGATGAAATCATAAAATGTTCTCAATAAAAAAGACATGGGTTTGCCGTTTTGCTAGATATACCAACCAGATGAATTCTGCTCCCAAAATGTGATTATTAAAAAAAACAGAAGTGTTGAATATAAAGTATGGACTGGTTGCTATGCTCAAAGTTGAAGGCCTCAACAAGAGATGGACCGCCAGTGTAAATGCAGCCCTGATGTAAAAGAAAGACTTGCATTTATATCGCGCCCTTCATGACCTCAGGACGTCCCAAAGCGCCTTACAGCCAATGAAGACCTTTTTGAAGTGTGGTCACTGTTGTAATGCAGGAAATGCGGCAGCCAATTTGTGCACAGCAAGCTCCCACAAACAGCAATGTGATAATGACCAGATAATCTGTTTTTGGTGATGTTGCTTGAAGGATAAATCTTGGCCCAGGACACCGGGGGGGGGGGGGGGGGGAGAACTCCCCTGCTCTTCATCGAAATAGTGCCGTGGGATCTTTTACGTCCACCTGAGAGGGCAGACGGGGCCTCGGTTTAACGTCTCATCCGAAAGACGGCACCTCTGACAGTGCGGCACTCCCTCAGCACTGGCACTGGGAGAGTCAGCACAGACGTTGTGCTCAAGCTTCTAGAGTAGGATATAAATGTGGAGACCCTGGATCTAAGGTCTCAAGATGCGCTGGAGGACCGCCTGGCCTGTTCATATTCGCTTTCTATAAAGACAATAGCTAATGTGTGGACATTTTCTCCCTCGCCCACTTCAGGCTTTCTCTCCCTCCTGTTCCAGTTCATCCAAGTACCCATTCTTCATCTGGGAGCCTCGACAGAGCAGGAGTTGAAAAATGAGCTTGCTTTGTTTGATCAATGTTGCTTCCACACATTACATTTTAATTCTTGTTCTCGGCAGCACATTGTAAAGATAAATAGCTGAGAAATGCTGGAATTCTATAAGATTATCCTTCAAAGGATTATAGGGAATATGAACAGCTCCCACTGCAACTGGAGTCTTAACCTTATAACAGATGCCCGTCAGATTCTGAGTGATTTTAGCATTTCATTTTGTGAGAAATCTTCAGCTCTTTTCACCTCCTGACAGTGGAACATGTTGCCCGTTATTAGATGTCAAAGTCTATCGCCCATAAAATCAATAAATGACGTCTTTAAGATGATTTCTTATCTGTGTTTAAATGCTAAATCTGGCAGGTAATTTTAACATTAAATCTCCCTTCTCTATGGCTTTGTCCTCATTTTATTAATAAGTTGATAAGATTGTGTAGACTATTCCAACACTTTTATATATTTAAAAACATTTGTCTCCTTCTCGTGAAGGAAGAACTTGCATTTAGATAGCGCCTTATTGGGTCTCATAAAATCATACAGGATAGAAGGAGGCCATTCGGCAAATCGTGCCCGCGCCGGTCTCTCACAAACAACTCAATTAATTATTGTTAAACTCTAGTGACTGTTAGAATTTGCATTTATATAGCGCCTTTCACAACCTCAGGACATCCCAAAAGACTTCACAGCCAATGAAGTGCTTTTGGAGTATGGTCACTGTTGTAATGTAGGAAATGCAGCAGCCAATTTTTGCACAGCAAGCTCCCACAAACAGCTACATGATAATGACCAGGTAATCTGTTTTTTTATATGTTGGTTGAGGGATAAAGATTGGCCCAGGACACCGGGGAGAACTCCACTGCTCTTCTTCAGATAGTGCCATGGGATCTTTAACATCCACCTGAGAGGGCAGATGGTTCAACGTTTCACTCCCTCAGTGTGGCGCTGAAGTATCGACAACCCTTGCATTGATATAGTGTCTCTAACATCGAAAAACATTCCAAGATGATTGACAGAGGTGTAAGCAGACAGAAGCTCAGCTTGGAGTCGAATAGCACACTGAGGTTGTAAACAGTCAGGCTCAACTTGTGACGGTGGCTGAGGGAGTGGGGGATGGAATCGGTGGCGAGGGTATGGAGTTTGTGGTGAAGGCTGAAGGCCATGATGATATGGAGGTGGAAGTAATGGGCCTGGGTCCAAAATGTCCTTCTGAATGGACACGGAGGGAATTCAGGTTATATAGGCATGGCAGGGGTGAGGAGAGGCATGTCCTGGTTATATACAGAGGACAGGAGAGACAATATGAGATAGATCTGAGCTCCTGTGGTGGGATTAAGTTGACTTGTAGGCAGGGTGGAGTCAGCTTGGAGCTTTCGACAGATCAGTGTCCAAGTTCGGAGACAGTTGTGGAGAGGGAGTGATACCAAGAGCTGTTCAAGGCAGAGGGCGCACTGCTGGAGGTTGGCCAGTGGAAACTGAGGCCGAGGCAGAGTGGAAAGTCGAGCATGAGCCAGCAGAGGTTGATCTAGGGGTCCATTTTTGTAATGCCCCTATGATTTTTCTCCTGGGCTGTTCACCTGCAGTGTCCTAGAGATTAATCTTTCATTCCTGGAATGTCCAGGACAGTGCTGGAGGGTTTAAGACCTTTCTTGTCTGTATGGTTCAGTACCCCACACAGTGGGGAGAGTTGGGGTGGCACCTTGTCCCTGTTTTATTTTCTTAGTTTGGTGACTTCAGGAGATGAATTGCATTAGAGAGGGTACAGAGGAGATTTACAAGGATGTTGCCAGGACTGGAGAATTTTAGCTATGAGGAAAGATTGGATAGGCTGGGGTTGTTTTCTTTGGAACAGAGGAGGCTGAGGGAGACTTAATTGAGGTGTTTAAAATGATGACGGGCCTAGATAGAGTGGATAGGAAGGACCTATTTCCCTTAGCAGAAGGGTCAATAACCAGGGGGCATAGATTTAAAGTAACTGGTAGAAGGATTAGAGGGGAGTTGAGGAGAACCTTTTTCACCCAGAGGGTGGCGGGGGTCTGGAACTCACTGCCTGAAAGGGTGGTCGAGGCAGAAACCCTCATCGCATTTAAATGGTGAGAGATTGGGAAATGTTGGTGTTCAGAGGGACCTGGGTCCTTGTACACGAGTCACTGAAAGTTGACATGCAGGTACAGCAAGCAATTAGGAAAGCAAACGGTATGTTGGTCTTTATTACAAGAGGATTTGAGTATAAGAGTAAAGACGTCTTACTGCAATTATATAGGGCCCTGGTGAGACCACACCTGGAGTATTGTGTACAGTTTTGGTTTCCTTACCTAAGGAAGGATATACTTGCCATAGAGGGAGTGCAACAAAGTTTCACTAGACTGATTCCTGGGATGGGGGATTGTCCTATGAGGAGAGATTGAGTAGACTAGGCCTATATTCTCTAGAGTTTAGAAGAATGAGAGGTGATCTCATTGAAACATACAAAATTCTTACAGGGCTTGACAGGGTAGATGCAGGGAGGATGTTTCCCCTGGCTGGGGAGTCTAGAACCAGGGGGTCACTGTCTCAGAATAAGGGCTCGGCCATTTAGGACTGAGATGAGGAGAAATTTCTTCACTCAGAGGGTGGTGAATCTTTGGAATTCTCTACCCCAGAGGGCTGTGGAGGCTCAGTCGTTGAGTATATTCAAGAAGGAGATCGATAGATTTTTGAATATTAAGGGAATCAAGGGATATGGGGATAGTGCAGGAAAGTGGAGATGAGGTAGAAGATCAGCCATGATCTATTGAATGGCGGAGCAGGCTCGAGGGGCCAAATGGCCGACTCCTGCTCCTATTTCTTATGTTCTTATGTTGAGTTGACGGAAAACAGGAAGTGAATAGACTCTTCGTTACCTGATTGGATGATTCTTGACTTGTCAAACAGCCCATTTCCAAACTTATTACAACTAATAAGCAAAAATGTTCAGAGATAATTTTTAAAAACACAATTTCATTTTTAATGCCCCTGTGATTTTTCTCCCCGGTGTTGCTGGCTGCAGTGCCCTGGAGATTAATCTTTCATTCCTGGAGACTCCAGGGCAATCCTGGAAGGTTGTCTATGCTACTCCATTCTTCACGGCCAAACTACAGCTTTGTCTTAAGTTCCTGCCAGCTCTCTACAGGCTTGTGGAGAGCAAATCCAATTTAACAACAACAACAACAACAACCACTTGCATTTATATCGTGAACTTGTAAATACACATCAAAAAAAAGCTGCAGAATCTCAATTTAAGCCGTTACAAATTTAAGCCAATACTGAATGAGCAGAAATTTCCTCCAACGAAATATCGGGAAGGCCGAAGACATTGTCCCCACCAGAAACTCCATTCCTGCGCCACCGACTCCATCCCTGTCCCCCCTGGCAACTGTCTGAGGCTTAACCAGACTGTTTGCGACCTTGGCGTCCTATTTGTCCCTGAAATGAGCTTCTGGCCACATATCCGCACCATCACTAAGAACATAAGAACATAAGAAGTAGGAGCAGGAGTCGGCCATACGACCCCTCGGGCCTGCTCCGCCATTCAATAGGATCATGGCTGATCCGAACCTAGACTCACGTCCACTTCCCTGCCCGCTCCCCATAACCCTTAATTCCCTTATCAGCTGGGAAACTGTCTATCTCCGTTTTAAATTGATTTAATGTCGCAGCTTCCACAGCTCTCTGAGGTAGCAAATTCCATAGATTTACTACCCTCTGAGTGTCTATTACCACCTAATTAACATCGCCCGTCTCCGCCCTTGCCTCAGCTCATCTGCTGCTGAAACCCTCATCCAGGCCTTTGTTACCTCTAGACTTGACTCTGCCAACGCTCTCCTGGTCAGCCTCCCATCTTCTACCCTCCATAAACTTGAGCTCATCCAAAACTCTGCTGCCCCGATACTAACTCGCGCCAAGTCCCGTTCAACCATCACTCCTGTGCTCGCTGACCTACATTGGCTCCCGGTCTGGCAACACCTCGATTGTAAAATTCTCATCCTTGTTTTGAAATCCTTCCATGACCTCGCCCCCTCCACATCTCGGTAACCTTCTCCAACCCTACAACCCTCCGAGATATCTGCGTTCCTCAAATTCTGGCCTCTTGCTCAACTCCGATTTTAATCGCTCCACCATTGGCGGCCGTGCCTTCAGCTGCCTAGGCCCTAAGCTCTGGAATTCCCTCCCTAAACCTCTCCGCCTCTCTCTCCTTTCAGACGCTCCTTAAAACCTACCTCTTTGACCAAGCTTTTGGTCACCTGTCCTAATTTCTCCTTATGTGGTTCGGTGTCAAATTTTGTCTGATAATGTTCCTGTGAAGCGCCTTGGGACGTTTAACTGCGATTTTGCACAAGTGATATCGTCAGTGAGATCCACCACCTGCCTTTCTCCCACTGACACTGTTTTAGGGAATTAGGGAACTATCGTTTATGTATGAATAAATATTAAACTGGAAACTCGTCACAGACTGGAGGGAGAATCAGCCTCCACAAGGACAAGGCAGAGCCTCTCTACATGTGCTGTAATATAACATTCGTTCAGTACAACTCTCCGAGTTGCTTAAGTTCACCACAGGCAGCCCAATTGAATCCGGATAAACCTACAACTCATTTATTGTTATTCCCCGAGCTTCACTGAATCCTGTATTTCCGTTCAATAAATCCAGACATATTCCCTGAGACAACTTTAACCAACTTCGACCTTGATATGGAAGAGCTAAAGGAGTTGGGTGTGTATTCCTTTCACAGATTGTTAGGGGCGGGGTGGGGGAGAGTTGTTAACACTGCAATGCATATTATAGAATCATAGAATGATACAGCAAAGAAGGAGGTCATTCGATCCATCGTACCTATGCCGGCCCGTTCACCCATCATCCCCTGTGCTCCATGACCTACATTGGCTCCCGGTCTGGCAACACCTCGATTGTAAAATTCTCATCCTTGTTTTCAAATCCCTCCATGGCCTCGCCCCTCCCTATCTCTGTAATCTCCTCCAGCCCCACAACCCCCCCTTGAGATCTCTGCGCTCCTCTAATTCTGGCCTCTTGCGCATCTCCGATTTTAATCGCTCCATTATTGGCGGCCGTGCCTTCAGCTGCCTGAGGCCCTGAGCTCTGGAATCCCCTCCCTAAACCTCTCCGCCTCTCTACCTCTCTCTCTCCTCCTTTAAGATGCTCCTAAAAACCTACCTCTTTGTCATGTGGCTCGGTGTCAAATTTTGTTTGATAATCGCTCCTGTGAAGGGCCAAGGGAACGTTTTACTACATTGCAGGCGCTGTATAAATACAAATACAAATATTGTCGTTGTTAAGTCATAAACTTTTAAGCATAAAAGAAAAACACACAAAAGATTTTTAAATCAGCAAACTGCTTCTCATAATCGAACACAAAAATCATGTTAGCAGCATCTTCATTAAGATGGTTTCTGGGGGGCCTCTGCTGACAAGTTATCTCTTTGTCCGCTCCTCCCATTGACAGACTCCCAGTGTTATTTCCTTTTAATATTCATTTCCCTCAGAGAAAAGTTCGTCTAACGCCTTTTGCGGATGAAAAAATTAATTTAATTTAAATGAGATTTTCTTTTATTTTTCCCCCCAGATTTCTGCCCTCCTTTCCTGACACCACAGACTGATGCTGAACCGCCGTTTCTCTAGTGAGCTTACTTGACTGTGAGGAGGAAGGAAGGGCATCTCAGCTCAACCTGGTCCTTTCCTTTCCCGATATCCACACACACACTTGCCCTTCCCACGGGACGGGGGTCCTCGGATAGCCATCGGGGTCAGCGACCCTGCCTGCTCTCCTGGCCGGCCTCCCATCTTCCACGTTCCATTAACTTGAGCTCCTCCAAAGCTCGGCTGCCGGTGTCCTAACTCGCACCCAGTCCCGTTCACCCCTCACCCCTGTGCTCGCTGACCTACACTGGCTCCCAGTCCAGCAACGCCTCAAATTTAGAATTCTCATCTTTGTGTTCAAATCCCTTCATAGCCTCGCCCCTCCCTGTGTCTGTAACCTCCTACAAGCCTCCGAGAGCTCTAAGTTCCTCCAATTCTGGCCTCTGGCGCATCCCCGATTTCCTTCGACCCACCATTGGCGGCCACGCCTTCTGCTGCCTGGGCCCTAAGCTCTGGAATTCCCTCCTTAACCCTCTCCGCCTCTCTCTCCTCTTCCTACCTCTTTCACCAAGCTTTTGGTCACCTGCCCTAATATCGCCTTATGTGGCTCAGTGTGAAATGAGAGAGAGAGAGCACAAAATATTCCAAACACAATTAATAAATTTATCTATAAACATATCACATGAATTCGAATAACTCATGACCCTTGTGCCTGCCATAGTTGAATAGCTGTCATTGTGTGCAAGGTGCGAGATGTGGGTGTGAGTGTTGCTAGGTAGAGATTGTTGGTGGGTGAGTGCTGGGGCTGTGGTGCTTCGGGCAGTGTGTGAAGCTTGTGGTACAGATGGTGGTATGTAACATTTGTTGAAGCCTTCACTCACCCTGACCACCCGTGTGAGCTCGTTAAACTTCTGCCTGTACTAGGTGTGGGACCTGGGGACCACAGTGCTGCCCGTGACGTGGTGTGCCACCTCCCTCCACATAGTCCGACAGACTTGTGGCGAGGGCCGCCTGCCAGTTGGCGGGTACAGGACCGCCCGCCTTCTCTCCACCGCTAAAACCAATGCCTCCAAAGCTTCATCGAAAAACCTCCGGGCTCTCTCCCTGGGGCAGCGATCTGCCATCAGCATTTGTAAGTAAGTGCTCCTTCTCCTTGTCTTTCTTCTTATGGGTGTTGAGGCAGCAGCACACCCAACAATGTTGAGAATGAGGTGCTGCAGCATCAATGAACCTCCCCTTTAAGCCGTGAAAAAAGCCTGTGGCAATCATTACTTGCGTTTAGACTGCCCCCGATATTGGTCCATCTTTTCAGTGTATCGCCAATGAGCTTGGGTTTTTAGATGAGAATCATGACTGCAATCATTTTAATGAGGAGTGAGGACGAATTTTGCGTGCAGCCTAGATGATTTTCAACTGCCGCTAATTTTTAGTCTAAACACTGCTCATTTCTTGGCTACAACGAATTTCTAGCCCTCTGGAGAGGCTCCATCCATGGTACACATGCATGTGACTCATGGAGAGAAAAAAATAACACACCTGGCCGACAGACAACTCACATCTGCGTTTCCTGTCTGGGCTTACCTGTGAGGGACAGCAGCTTGGGCGAGGTACTAAACGGTGGGGGGGGGGAGGGGGGTTGGTGGGGTTGGGGAGGGGTGTGGGGGGGATTACACCCTCTTGAATTCAGCTGCAGCAAGAGCCAACACCTTCAGGACACAAGGGAGAGAAGTAGGAGCAAATAAACATTTTCCAGGCCCGCGTTCGATCAGCAATAGGAGAAAATTATATTTATTATTCCATGGCTGGGTCTTTGCAAAATGGCGGCTCCCCCCCCCCCTCCCCCTCCACCAGCGTTCCCCTCAAATGTGAATCAAACTCCTCAACGTGACAGAGCAAATCCATTTCTGGATTTGTTTTTTGCTGCCGCCTTATCTAATTTCAGAAATATTTTGTTAATAAAGGAGCTGCTGGTCCCAAGGAGATCAGAAATTCCAGCGCAGATTTAGGAGTGTTCTTGTAATCATCTTTATTAAAGGAGAACCGTGGTACCAGCAGTGCTGCTCCCAGTCTTTGACCTCATTACAAATGAGCGAGATGGGGGCTATTTACCCGCAATATCTCCAAACTGAATTCCCCCTTGTCGTTAGGAGTTGCGTGCTGCTGAAAATCAGAGTGAGGAAAATGAGCGTCTCCGGCTAAATGCTTTGTTCGCCATCTTTTCCGTTCTGTTGGCGAACGGCAGATTTTCGCCAGCAGCAACTTGTATTTATACAGCGCCGTTAAACACGTAGCAAAACGTCCCAAGGCGCCTCACAGGAGTATTTTAAGACTAAGAAAATCGACACTGAGCCAAAGGAGGAGTGATCAGGAAACGGAGCGGCAGGAGGCTCACGGGCGCTAACTAAAGGGGAGGTGGCGGGCGGGGGGAAAAAAAACGGCCGACTTACTTCTCGCGGCCCGCTGCGTCTTTGAACCCGGCGTCCGTGCCGCGATCTGGCAGCCCGGCACTCCTCATGTGTGCTGGGCTGCTGGCACGGCTCCCCGCTCCCCGGTGGTCCAGGTAGCGCCCTGCAGAGTTGTGGGCTTGGGCCCTCCCCTTTAATGAGGGGGAAGAGCCCTTCCATGCGGCAGCGCCACGTGGCCCAGTGCGGAGCGCTGCGGAACGCACCGCCCCGATATTTGGGGTTAGCGCTCTAAGAAGGAAGTGGAGCGTTTGAATTAGCGCTCCAGCTCCCTCTTGGGGCGCTAAAACTGAAGTTCGCGATCGCCGGCGCTATTTTTCACCGGGCGCTAGATTTAGCGCCCAGGCGATGTTAGCGCCCAAAATGGTCGCTAACGAATTTTTCCCCCTAAGAGTTTTATATGTTTCACTGAGATCACCTCTCATTCTTCTAAACTCCAGAGAGTGTAGGCCCAATCTACTCAATCTCTCCTCATAGGACATCCCTCTCATCCCAGGGATCAAACAATTTCTTATGTTCTTAAATGAAAGGTAATGTATATTGAAACAGGAAATGTCAAACCTGTACACAATGAAAGGATGTCCAATGGTAGATATAAAAAGGATTTGGGTGAGATTATTGACCATTCACTTAAAGTTTTCAGTCAACTGCTTGTATTTATACAGCACTCCTCACATAGAGAATGTCTATCATGGAATTTGGAGTGGGGAGGTGATGAAGAGATGGAAGGCACATATAAAAAGACAAATTTGTAGGAGGCCTTTGGAGGCAGGGAGGTTAGGAGCAAGCAAGGTGAAGTGGTTTTGGGAGGGAATTTAAAGGGCAGGGGTCTTAGTGACTGATGGAGTGGGGGACAAGCTAGAGCCCAGAGTTATTTTTATACATTCATGGGATGTGGACGTTGCTGGCAAGGCCAGCATTTATTGCCCATCCCTAATTGCCCTTGAGAAAGCCTTTCCACCCTCTGCAAGGCACAAGTCAGGAGTGTGATGGAATACTCTCCACTTGCCTGGATGAGTGCAACTCCAACACTCAAGAAACATAGAAACATAGAATCTAGGAGCGGGAGTAGGCCATTCGGCCCGTCGAGCCTGCTCCACCATTCAATACGATCATGGCTGATCATCCAAATCCAGTACCCTGTCCCTGCTTTAATCCCCACAGTACACATATCCCACCCTACCCCCGTAACCCCACGTATTTAATTCCCCCTAACATATCCCATCCTATCCCCATAACCCCACATATTTAATCCCCCCCTAACACTAAAGGTCAATTTATCATAGCCAAATCAACCTAACCTGCACATTTTTGGACTGTGGGAGGAAACCGGAGCACCCGGAGGAAACCCACGCAGACACGGGGAGAATGTGCAAACTCCACACAGTCACCCGAGGTCAGATTCGAACCCGGGTCCCTGGCGCTGTGAGGCACCAGTGCTAACCACTATGCCACCGTGTTGCCCTCGACACCATCCAGGACAAAGCAGCCCGCTTGATCTGCACCCCATCCACCACCTTAAACATTCACTCCCTCCACATTCACCACCGGCGCACCGTGGCTGCAGTGTGTATCATCTACACGATGCACTGCAGCAACTCACCAAGGCTTCTTCAGCAGCACCTCCCAAACCCGTGACCTCTTCCACCTAGAAGGACAAGGGCAGCAGCCGCATGGGAACATCACCACCTCCAAGTTCCCCTCCAAGTCACACACCATCCTGACTTGGAAATATATCGGCCGTTCCTTCATAGGTCAAAATCCTGGAACTCCCTCCCTAACAGCACTGTGGGAGCACTTTCACCGCAGGGACTGCAGCAGTTCAAGAAGGTGGCTCACCACCACCTTCTCGAGGGCAATTAGGGATGGCACTAAATGCTGGCCTTGCCAGCGACGCCCACATCCCAGGAATGAGTAAAAAAAATGTGGTGGTGAGCTGCTTTCTTGAACCGCTGCAGTCCGTGTGGTGAAGGTGCTCCCACAGTGCTGTTAGGGAGGGAGTTCCAGGATTTTGACCCAGCGACGATGAAGGAACGGCCGATATATTTCCAAGTCAGGAGCGTGTGTGACTTGGAGGGGAACGTGGAGGTGGTGGTGTTCCCATGGGCCTGCTGCCCTTGTCCTTCTAGGTGGAAGAGGTCGCGGGTTTGGGAGGTGCTGCTGAAGAAGCCTTGGCGAGTTGCTGCAGTGCATCTTGTAGATGGTACACACTGCAGCCACGGTACGCCGGTGGTGGAGGGAGTGAATGTTTAAGGTGGTGGATGAGGTGATGTTCAACTGTTATCAACGGGGCTAAATGGACAACAGAAGTACATCTTGAGGGTATTTTACTTGTCTTACTGATGTGAGTACACTGCGAGTGGACGTCTGTTCTCTCTGGAGTTTAGAAGAATGAGAGGTGATCTCGTTGAAACATACAAGATTCTGAGGGGGATTGACAGGGTAGATGCTAGAGATTGTTTCCCCTGGCTGGAGAGTCTAGAACCAGGAGGCATAGTCTCAGGATAAGGGGTTGGCCATTTAAGACTGAGATGAGGAGGAATTTCTTCACTCAGAGGGTTGTGAATCTGTGGCTTTCTCTACCCCAAAGGGCTGTGGATGCTCAGTTGTTGAGTATATTCAAGGCTGAGATCGATAGATGTTTGGACTCATGGGGAATCAAGGGATATGGAGATCAGACGGGAAAGTGGAGTTGAGGTCGAAGATCAGCCACGATCTGATAGAATGGCGGAGCAGGCTCGAGGGGCCGTACATAGAAACTAGGAGCAGGAGTAGGCCATTCGGCCCGTCGAGCCTGCTCCACCATTCAATACGATCATGGCTGATCATCCAAATCCAGTACCCTGTCCCTGCTTTATCACACAGAATCCCCATTGAACCTGCACCGACACATATCCCACCCTATCCCCGTAACCCCACGTATTTAATTCCCCCTAACATATCCCATCCTATCCCCATAACCCCACATATTTAATCCCCCCCTAACACTAAGGGTCAATTTATCATAGCCAAATCAACCTAACCCGCACATTTTTGGACTGTGGGAGGAAACCGGAGCACCCGGAGGAAACCCACGCAGACACGGGGAGAATGTGCAAACTCCACAGACAGTCACCCGAGGCCAGATTCGAACCCGGGTCCCTGGCGCTGTGAAGCACCAGTGCTAGCCACTATGCCACCGTGTTGCCCCCGTACGGCCTACTCCTGCTCCTAATTCTTATGTTCTTGCTGACTCGCCTCCTTGGGGTAAGCCCAGTGTGGGCAGAATCTGAGGTCTGCTAATGAGTGGTGGCGTGCAAACACAGCATGTGGATGGCCCTGCCTCGGGCCTAATCTTTGTGTTGGTAGCCACGTGTCCATTGACTGGTCCCCTTGTTTGCAATCACCACAGCAGGCAGATGCTGGGCCTAGTGGCTAATCATTGTCTTGAGTACACAATGGGTATTGGAGTGAACGCTGAGCGGACGGCTGTGCTGACTAATTATGCTCCATGGGAAAAGATAGTCAGAAGCACTTTGTTAATTAAATGAAAGTGAGGACCAGTGTGGTAATAATTGCACAAGCTAATTGAGAAGTTGGTAGCTCTGGGCAGACTCAATGAGGTTCCTTTCTACACACATCCCTGGTACCAATGAGGCACTGTAACGACGCACCATGATAGAACTGTAGACAGATCTGATTGCTTATGCGAGAAAAAGGGGGATGAACCGTATAGTGGGTGCAAACAAGAATGATTCCAGAGACCCATGAGGAAAAGTTTAAAAATTACATAGAATCTACAACAGAGAAACAGGCCATTCGGCCCAACTGGAACAGGGCTGGTGTTCATGCTCCACACGAGCCTCCTCCCACCCCTCTGCATTATCAGCATTTCCTTCTATTCCTTTCTCCTTCATGTGTTTATCTAACTTCCCCTTGAATGCATCTATACTATTCGCCTCAACTACTCCCTGTGGTAGCGAGTTCCACATTCTCACCACTCTGTGAGTGAAGAAGTTTCCCCTGAATCCCCTATTTGATTTCTTGGTGTCTATCTTTTATTGATGGTTTTGCTCTTGCCCACAAGATAGACCACACTCTACCCTATCAAAACCTTTCTAAATTTTAAAGACCTCTATTAGGTCAGCCTTCACAGCCTTCTCTTTTCAAGAGAAAAGAGATCCAGCCTGTTCATCCTTTCCCGATAGGGATACCCTCGCACATCTGGCATCATCCGCGTAAATCTTCTCTGCACCCTCTCCAGTGCCTCTGTATCCATTCTATAGTATGATGTCCAGAACTGTGCGCAGTACAGGCAGTGTCGATATCGGGCGGGGTTTTTAGACAGGCAGCAATGCCAGGTTCACATCCACGCGGCAAGTTAAAAACCTACCTGACCGGCTCTTCGAATCATACCTGGCGGTTTTAATATAAAGACACAGACAAGAACTGAGTTCAAAACAGTTTATTTTTTTTTAAATTTTTTTATATTTCAGACAAACACATTGATTTCTGGACCACAGTAGAGGATGGAAACCTTTCACAAACTTTTTTATTTTTGAAAATACAAATATAAAATTATACTTTCCACATCTGTGATGTGAGAGAGCCCCATCCACATATTTTACAACAGGGCTTAGTAAGCCGTACACAGGGACCTGAAAGATGCTTTTACTAGTCATGTTTACAGTGTTGTCAGTTCAGATTTTTATTAGTTGAAGTGAGAGCCGAGGAGGGACAGGAGTGAGCCACAGTGACTAAACATCTGCAGGAACATCTGCCCCCGCAACCAACACACCGCCGTGCTCATCTAATGACGCCAGGTTTTTATTTTTGTAAATGGAGACAACTAAGGTGCAGGCCAAGGCCCACGCTGAGGGAAACCACCGAAAACGAAGAGTACAGAAAAGACCAAAAACCAGTCATGGGCAAAGACTTCCTCTGTTGACTGTAGTGAAATCATAAACACAGATCAACAGACCGAGTTTACAAGTTTCTACAAGGAGCGAACACAGGAACTCTTTCCCCCCCCACCCCCCGCCCAATGTAACAGTTTTAGGTTCCCTGTCCTTCTGCAAACACCTTCCTCTAGGCAAGGATTAACTCACTGATCACAAGTGTGGGAGAAACACAAGATTAAATGCTTCCCCCTGAAGCGGTGCTTGGTAAAACAATCAAAAGAAAGTCAATACTTGAGGTATATTTATCAGGGCTTTTATCTTTTTTTTTTCCCCACTTCAGAACCAGGAGAAAACTTCAAAGCATTGAAAAAAAGAACTTGCATTTACATAGCGCCTTTCACCATCTCAGGACGTCCCAAAATTGCTTTACAGCCACTTTCTTGAAGTGTCATCGCGGTTGTCAAGTGGGCGGTAACCGCCCTTCGAGTACGGTAACCCAAGAGATGCCAACTCCGAATGGCAGTCTCAATTGTCATTCAACGGAGGGGTTTAGCTCCGGGGAGCGAGGAGGAGGAGAGGGAGGGAGCTACGGCACTCCTGAGCAGGCCCGTGGAAAGAGGGCGGTGACCTGGTACTGTGCGAGATAAAAGGTGCTTTTGCATTTAGAGAGCGCAAGGTGACGTTGTGACGTCTCAAAAGTGCTTTCAGATGATGACGACTCTCTTTTGGAGTGTGGTGGCCTTTGCTACGTAGGCCAACGCATTGTGGGGAAACTGGCACCTCCTAACCAGGTGGAGGTGACGGAGGTGGGACAGGCACGGGGATTAGAATAGCACAATAATAATAATGAGATGAAGCAGAAGACAGTGGAAATACACAGCAAGTCACTGGGTCTGAAGGCGGGTCGAGTGGACCTTTCATCGCCAACGTTGGCCTGTTTCTCTCTTTCAGCAGGTTTTGTCACAATGAAGCCCTCTCCTTTTCTTAAACGTGGTGTTTTGTTGGTGTATGCTGACAATTCAATCTTCACACTGCGCCCTGTTCAAAATGGTGGTTTGCAGCAATGTATAATTGTAATTCGAGTCGATTTGTTAACAATGCTGTGAGAGCATTGTCCATAGAACGGCATCAAGCGAACTGACCTTTCAAGAAAGAAAGAACTTGCAATTTGGACAGCGTCTTTCACGACCTCAGGACGCCTCACAGCCAATGAAGTGCTATTTGAAGTGTAGTCACTGTTGTAATGCAGGAAACGCGGCAGCCAATTTGCGCACAGCAAGCTCCCGCAAACAGCAATGAGATAATGACCAGATCATCTAATTTTAGTGATGTTGGTTGAGGGACCGGACAACCGGGGAGAACTCCCCTGCTCTTCTTTGAATCTTTTACTTCTACCTGAGAGGGCAGACGGGGCCTCGGTTTAACGGCACCTCCGACAGTGCGGCACTCCCTCAGCACTGCACTGGGGGTGTCAGCCTCGATTTTTGTGCTCAAGTCACTGGAGTGGGACTTGGACCCACGACCTTCTGACTCAGAGGCGAGAGTGCTGCCCACTGACACCTCCAGGACCTGGATTCAATGGAGCCCAGACTGATGGGACTAAAGTCTTCACCTGGCTGTAAAGGGTCCTGAGTGAAATGGGTTTGGGCAGTCTCAGTCCAGCTCCTGGTGAGAGTGGGGCTACAAGCACTAAACTGGCAATATCACTCAAACTGGCCTAAGGATGGGTAGTGTGAGAAATGGGAAAAAATGGTGCAGTAGGAGATGCCCTTCTGAAGTTTGGGACATTGCTTGGGGCAAAATCTGGCTGTGGTATGCTTGACTGGGAGAGTGCTTGACACTTGAAATGGGAAATGTTCCACACTAACTTCACTCACCTTGATGAGCATTAATAAAGTCACCATAAAAAGAAATTGCTTAAAATGCTTTTCATTTCAATTCTCTCTTTTGTTTGAATTAACAGCGATTCACCCATGAAGAAGGACGAAGAAATATTAAATATCTTTTTTGTTTTAATAAAGAGAGGCGGATTTTCCCCGCTTGCTTGGGTTTGGACGGAGCGCCGCGCCATGCTGACCAGCGTGAGTGGTGTCGAGACAGCTTCACGTGACCTACACACACGTACGGCTCATGTAGTTTGTTTTCAGGGCGGCTGGCGACAGTTTACTCGATAAGACTTAAAGGGAATGGCAAATACGATTGCGCTGAGTAAACAGCTAGGAATTAAAGTAATCAAAAGGCATCAGTACAAATAAATTGCTTGGACTGAATCGTGCAGATGGAGCTCAGAGGACAAAGTCTGCCTGCCTGAGATTGGTTTAGAAGTTTTCTTTTTTCTGTTTGTGTGAAAGAAAGAAAGAACTTGCATTTATATAGCGCCTTTCACCACCTCGGGACGTCCCCCAAGGAGCTTTACAGCCAATAAAGCACTCTTGAAGTGTAGTCACTGTTGTGATGTAGGAAATGTTGTAATGAAGGCAGCCAACGAGAGGGAACAAAGCACCCTTAGAGGCTCCTTTACACAACCTTTTGAACCTGATGTTGTCCAGGGGGGCAGTGACCGGGGGTCATCGCGTCGTTGGGCTGTTTCGATAAGATAGAGAAAGAACCAGCCATCTCTCAATCCCTCCGCTCCCAAAATGTAAGAAGCACCTTAAAAGTGCTACAATCAAATGTGGTTCGAGACACTGGAAGCCAATAGCTGTCCACAGTACGTCATGTCCACAAAAAGCAGCTTCCTCCAAAACCAGTTGTTTGCTATCAAGGTGGAAGAATTTTCTTGGAAAAGGGTCTGTGCTAAGATACTGGTGTAGGGAGTGGCCGGGGGGGGGGGGGGGGGGGGCAGAAAGCTCTCCTATAGACCCAGTACTTGGAATAGTAAGGAACACAGAGCCCTAAAAATACAGCCGCGAGCTCAGCCCCCAGTGCTGCCTTCTGCAAGTGTGCTTAATATTTCTTGTCACTGTGTTTCAAATAACGTTACGTGACGCAATGATCGGTCACGCGATGATGTTGCGAAGTGGCTGATCGCATCACAGCTTGCGAGCATACTCCTGTGTCCAGGATGAGAGGAAAATGTCCCCTTTCGGCCAAAGTTACCTTTCTCTGGGCATCGAGGTCAAAGAACTGCAGCGATGTTGAGAAAAGGGAAGCTGGCAGTATAAAGCTCTCTGCAGTCCCAGCAGACACACTCGTCATGAGGAACTGACAGCACTGTGAAAAGTGCTGAGATGATAGTGGAGTGGAAAGTAGAACTCCACCATCAAATATGGCAAGAGACAAGGCAAGACTTTGGAATACAGGGCCAAGATCTTGCACCATAGAAGGACTATAGGAGGGAAGACTTGCTTCTGTCTAGCTGTTTAGGGCTTGATTTCCCCCCTGCGATCAGGGAGCTAGGATGGGGAAAGGGCAGGGGGGTGATAAAGCCCATCTAGGAATAATGCATTTGTTTTGTTCGCCTCTCTTTTCTTCTGTGTCCTCCTTGTTTCGGTTTAGTGGGTCGTTTTGGGCTTTATTGGGCGACTGCTTGGGTACAGTTTGGGTACACTGAGGCTCCAATCCATTGGGCTGGATAGCAGTCCATGTTTATATCATTCGGTATTTCTATTGCAGTCTGCAATTCAATCTACAAAGTAAATAACAAGGGGAGGAGATGTTAAAGAGGCAGCGAGTGAAGTGTTTATAACAAACAGCAAAACTGCAGCACAATAATCAACAGGACTGCCATCGGAATCCAATATCCAATCATCCCTCTGCAAACAGCTTACATTTGCCCATTTCAAGTCAATTTCATAAATTGATTGACTATTTTTTTAAAAAAAATTCCTTAGATGATGAAACACAATTTGCAGGCAGATTATCGAAGGGGAAGAAAATGTCTGGGAGCAAATAATTAGAGAGTATCAATCTTGATGATGCCAGAGCCTTATATATACACATTTGCAAAGGGAAACTGTCAGTTTAAACTCTCTGCTGATTCATCAGTCACCAGCAGAGGAGCCGTGTGCACGTCAAAGATTTTCCTGTGCCAAGAATCAAGGTGATAAATTTGATCGGAGCCTTCTGCTCAAGATCCCAAACACAACGTCTTGTTTCAAAGGGTCACACATTTCGAGGTCACCCCTCTCCGGTTTACCGGTTCTAGCCCGGTCCGTTTATCGTTGGACCCGATAGAAGTGAGGGAAGGCAGATTACAGCCAGTCTGGGAGGGTATCAATGGCAGGAAAGAAACCCAAACTGCACTTCAGAAGAAAAAAAAAATAGTACCGGTGATCTCGGACGTCGTGCCGTGAGGTTCATAACACTAAATGCAAAAGTTGAGAGAGAAAGCACGGTGTGTCGTATATATCCTCTGTCCCCTCAACTCAAGTCTCCCACAAGTCAGTCAAGAGCAGAGATGGACTCGAGGTAGAGCTGCTTCACTGTATGTCCAAAGAGATACACCGCATGAGGGGCATCCCATATTCCGAGGTGTTCTGTGTTTATCCGCAAGTGTCATGGATCAGATCACGCAGCTCTCTTCCCTCACCACGGGGATTGCCAAAGGAATTATTCTGGGAATTGGGTGTTTAGGAGCGCTGATCTTGGTTCTAAAGTAGTAGCTCTGGGGTAACATGGCAAGCCCCTGGGAACGGGTCTCGGTCTGCTGTGCTGAGACAAATATGGAGAAGACGACAGTGCAGAGTCATCCGTAGAGAGCTGTTCCAATAAAGGTTTATCAATGTTAGTTTCAACAGATAAGCTGCTAAGACCAACTGGTGTGGCCACTGTCCCTCTACCAACTGGTGTGGCCACTGTCCATCTCTACCAACTGGTGTGGCCACTGTCCATCTCTACCAACTGGTGTGGCCACTGTCCATCTCTATCAACTGGTGTGGCCACTGTCCATCTCTATCAACTGGTGTGGCCACTGTCCATCTACCAAGTGGTGTGGCCACTGTCCATCTCTACCAACTGGTGTGGCCACTGTCCATCTCTACCAACTGGTGTGGCCACTGTCCATCTCTACCAACTGGTGTGGCCACTGTCCATCTCTATCAACTGGTGTGGCCACTGTCCATCTCTACCAATTGGTGTGGCCACTGCTCATCTACCAACTGCTGTGGCCACTGTCCATCTACCAACTGGTGTGGCCACTGTCCATCTCTATCAACTGGTGTGGCCACTGTCCATCTCTATCAACTGGTGTGGCCACTGTCCATCTCTACCAACTGGTATGGCCACTGCCCATCTACCAACTGGTGTGGCCACTGTCCATCTCTATCAGCTGGTGTGGCCACTGCCCATCTCTATCAGCTGGTGTGGCCACTGCTCATCTCTACCAACTGATGTGGCCACTGTCCATCTCTACCTGCTGTAACATGAATGTCTCGCAACACTTTAACCTGGCAGTGGACAACCTTTTCTTTGAAGATTGAAAGTATTCAATTACAAAGATTGACTGGATAAACAAAACTAAACTAGCCAACTACATGACCTTCTGTTGATAAACTTAGCCGGCACCCTAGGTTTGCGCGCCCTCTAATTACCTGGGACACTCACTCGAGCACCAATGTTCTTACAACGGGCAATGAGCTCTTGACAACAGAGCTACAATGCCGATGGAGTGTATAATCCTATTAACATTTACCTGCCTGGGATAACCACCATGCTGAGGGTATTCTCATTGGTTTCAAACTGCTAAAGGAATTGGAGAGTGTGCGTTTGAGACCATCTCACGCGCAGAAGAGCTCAGTGCTAGGAGGAAGGGCAGATCCACCCACCTATTGAGTTCCCGACTGTCAGAGGGCACCGCTTTGGAACGTGCCACTGAACGGATAAAGGGGCAAAGATAACCTGGACGCTTCACTTCTCTTTGTCTCCCTTCGTCTCTCTTAAAAGGTGGAGCATCCCATCTAAAGTGAGGCTGTCCCAACGTCGGACTGTCTGGTGACACAAATTCATGCGCGCCCCCTCCACCCACCTCCGCCCATCCCCCAAGCTGGTGGGCAGCCACCTTTGTTCCTGACCTCGTGCGGCACCCCCAAAAAGCAGAGAAAACAGAGGGCGCACAATGCCAATGTGTATCAGTGCTGAGCACTGGTGGTTTTAGCCTGAGGCGGCCATTGCCAGAATCAGAATGCAAGTCCCGGTCTAAAAGATTAATTCCAAAGACATTAAATATTTGAGCCAATGGCCAAACACGTCAATGGGTTTTAGCACAATTTTTAAAGTGCAGACATCATTAGTTTGCACCACGTGCAAGTCATTAACCAAATTAACCTCCGGCTCTCTACATGACCTTATAAAGTACGGCGAGAACTAGCGGCTGATTTGATGCTACACCAGGCTGGGAGGGAAGGAGGTAGGGGCAGAATCAATCCTTTCTCTTCTGTTTTAATAGCAAAAACCAACAGACCTGGAATATTCATTATATACATTAGTTCAAGGTGAGATCAAAGGGTCAACTCAGGAGATTTCCAATTCAGCAATCAACGGGTACTAAACAAAAGACTTGTATTTATACAGCCCCTTTCATGACCTCAGGATGTCCCAAAGAGCTTTACAGCCAATATCTGCATGGCAAAGGCTGCCAGGGAAGATCTGGCACAAATGCTTCAAAGGAATCTGCGCTGATTCCTCTTTCTTTCAGTGCCTCTTCGTGGCAATGTGGCGGCGATGGTGACTCTCATTACTACTGAAGTCAGTCGGGGCGCTGCGGGCAACCTTTCAAACCCAGAAATGATTCCCGCGGCGTCACGTGACCCTGGGTCATCACGTCCCTCCTCGCCCGTCCGCCATTTTAGACGCGAGGCAGCCATTTTATGGTCGCAGAATTACCGGCTCGGGACAACCGCGGGGAACGCGCAAAAAAAAAAAAACAACAATGGCAACCCGGCCATGCCGCCAAACGCTTGGCGCATCGCTTTGCCGCATCTAGGTTGCGGCGGAGGTCCTTCTTGCACCGTCACTGTGGCTCGTACTTGGGTCCCCCTCTCCCCCCCTCCCCCCAAAACCAGGCCCCTCACCTCAGGTTCAAGTTCTAACAGCGGTGACCTATTTGAACCGAGTTCAGTCAAACAGCTTTCAGGTCAAAAAAATCACCAACACTTACCCAATGAATTGAAACTAGTCTAAGCAAGATGTGTAACATTCATCAGCTGTACATTGCTGTACAATGAAAAATAAAATTTGAGCAAAACAGAGCCATGCTACCTTAAAGTCCAAGCTACAAGACCAAATTAAAAAATAAAAAACTTTATGGACTCCTCTGAAAGTGACGGAATTCAGTCACAAAAAACCTTAACAAACCCAATGCTCTAGACGAGTGAGAACTAAAGTAAACCTTACTATATAGGCAGACATGTTAAAACATATTTTATTTCTTTAAAAATATTTGTGCTGTGGGCCACTGGGACTGTGGTTTAAGTGTATATAAACATTAAAACTTATCACACAATCGCTTTTTTTTTATCAATTTCATCTGAGCTTTTAAAAAAATATGGATTCTTTTCTTAATAAAATCATTTTCATAATTATAGCTTGCGTCCCTCTTAAAAATGATAAAAACCCAGTTTTGCATATCTAGCATTAGCATTTAAGGTAGTATGGCAGCCCCTTTAAGAGACAAGGGTGGGGAATCCACTTAATGCCTTCCATCTGCCTGCATTAAAATGTCATGAAAGCTTTGGTTAGTCGAAACCACGTCAGATCAGCAGAATTGCCCCAACATTATAATGGTTAGTAATTACCTTTTTTTTTTAATTATTAATTATTAAATACAGGAAATCCTATCCTTACTGGTCCTAGATCTCATTTAACTACATCTAATAACTTGTATGTTTACCTTTTTTTTCTTTAAAAAAAAAATGGTTTTTTTTTTTCAAACTTTTTTTTCTTCTTTTAAACTTACAATACGTCTACGACTAATACTCAAGATTTATTATTGGAGAGAGAATTATTTTTGTCTTAAAAATCACTACGCTAAGCATCAAAGACAGCACTCCAGGACGACAGCAATTGTACACACTAGCAAAAATACATCAATATCTACCAATGAACCAGGGGAGGGAGGGGCGGGGGAAAATGTATCTCCGTGAGGTGAAAGGGTATGAGGATAAATAAAATAAACTAGGAAATACAGTACAGAATTATCAACAACCCCCCAAAAATATATATATATATATATCAATACAAATGTTCCCTGGTTACAATCAGATCTTAGGGAACCATTGTGTTTTTTTTTCCCAAGAACACCGTCTTTTTTTTCTTTAAAATGTGTATTATTATCTTTTACTTTCACTCCTTGATCAAGTCTTTTCTCATTTATAAAAATCTTGAGCATCCAGCGTTTTACAAACCAGTTGTTCTGAAGGCAAAAATAAAACCGGGATTAAAAAAAAAGTCTTTTTTTTCTCTCCAAAACAACCCTGACAGGATCCACTATCATTTAACGTCGCAATATTTGACTGCCTCTATGGTCAGCCTGTGTCTGTTTATAGTCCAGGCCGTATACGCTCGTCGCCAACTGCTCTGTAACCTATCGAAACAAAAAAAATTATAATCCAGGAGTGCAGCATCTACCCTTTACAGGAGTTTTCTCGTCTATTTGTCAGTGTGTTAACAAAGGGTCTATAGTACCAGATTCGGCATGTTAAGGAGTTACTGATATTTCTTGTTAAAACAAAGGACTTGTCGCTTTGCCTCATCTCATCGTAGCAAGACACTTTGAAGTAGCCTGCACCATTCCCACTTCATCACACCACCTAACAAGGTGTCATTCTATTGGCTGTTGGAGCCCTACTTGTCCCAATTTAATTTAAAAAAAAGACAAAAATGTAACAAAAAGAAAATTAGAATATCCTTCATACACCTCCCCCTGCCTAAGGGGGGACTAGGACCATAACAAAATGCCAAATAATTAACATGTGCAAATAGGAATTGTCAGTTTCTCCCTACCGATCACAGTGCAACGATGTTTGTTTTTTAAAAATTTTATCTTAATTATCTTTAAGTCTACAATAAATTAATCTTTAGAATGCTTCTATGCTGAAACCAATACAGCACTGAGGTATTCGTAGAACTTTGCTCTCTAATTCAGTTATACAGCGTAAAATGGATAAGAGACTTGTTGTGAGTTTCGCTTTAGTATTGCCATCCTATGTCTTTAAACAGGCAATAGAGTGAATGACAGGGCACTTGCCTAACAACAGCTTAAGGAGAGAAAAGAGAATGGCTGAAATGTGACAATAATTCGAAAGCTACTGTTAATTCCGAGGCTGGAGAGAAAACTCCTTAAGCCTTTTCACTCTTTTTCTTTTAAAAATAAAATCATCAATTTAATTAATTAAAACTTGTTTGAGTTACCATTTGGAATTTTTTTTCTCCAGTCAGTGAAGTGAAAAATAATTTTTCATTTCTAATGTGAAATATTCAATTCGTTTTTTTTTTATGAAAAAGAAAAAGAAAAGCACAATCGAGTCAGCCCCAGACTGTCGACCGAAGGTATTTTACTCGAGCTGTCCGCGAGGGCCTGAAATCGACCAGAAATTAAAACATACTGGTAATGGCGTGAGTGAGTACAGTCAGTAATTCTATCAGAGTCGGCTACAGAGCAAGTTGAACAGTGTTACACTAGTATCATTACAGGGTAGCCCGGGCAATCAGACTTGGCGGGATTTCCAACTCAGCCCGAGTTAGAGAACCTTGACTTCGCCAAGTGCGTCACTACCCTAGAGCACCACCATAAGCAAAAAAAAAATAACCAAACATTTGTACCCCTCTCTCTCTCTCTCAATCTCTCTCTTTGAATAGAATATATGCAGCCACTTGGAATCGTTATTTACAACATTTGAGAATTCACAACTTCAATGACAAAAAATAAAATAAAACACCTTATACTATAATCACCTCTTTAAATGACGACCCGAAAAAAAAAAAGGAGACAAACCTGTGAAAACAGTACTTATAGAAAAAGGACTTGGAAAAGAAATCTCATAGTCCCGACCTTATTGCCAAAAGTAGAGCTAATCAAGAGACCGGCGCAGAACAAAAAATAGATTTATCTCTGATTGTTAGTCAGGCTACTTTTCCGCTCCTTCTAAACAACAACATTAAAAGCAGGACAGACTCGCCATTGCCCTGTTTCACTGACTCGAGACAGTGACACCCCCTCCCCACCTCCCTCCCCCCCACCCCCACCCCCAAGGAGACAGTGGTTGTGCTCTAATATTCCACTGTCTGCTTTTATCGCCATCAACTTTGTTTCTGTCATTTATCTGAAACCCACTCCCCCGCACCCTCCCCCTTAAACATTTACAGTTCTTGAGAATTTGTAAAATCCATCGGTGGGGAGCGGGGTGGGGGGAGTGGTGGGGCGGGGGCTCTTATAAACGAAAACAGGGCTCTTTCCCAGCCAAAAAAACACGCACACTCGCAAAGTTTGAAGAGAGTACACTGCAGCATTAATGGTGCCAGAAGTATTATACACAGACTAAGAGCTACATCACTATTCATAACACAAATAGCAGGAAAAAAGAATATCTTGTGATTCAAATAAATTTCAAAATAAATCAAGAAACACTAAAAAGACTATTATTATTAATCATTTAAAATGCCATTTTCTTTCATCTTATCCTAAGATTATTATGATACAGTAGACCACTGAGATGATGCAATTTCATTTTTTTTTCTCTTAAAAAAAAAACATTTAGTCCACAGAGTGCCACCTCCAGTTTTATTCGCTCAGTGATGATGTAGTGCTCATTGGTGTGTGTTTTTTTTTAGTTTTCCTCTTCGTTTTGATGACATCACCTGAATCTGGGGCCAGTCAGAAAGTTCGCCCAGTCTTGCCTGGAGCTCCTGATAAACTCTGTGTGGGGGGGGGGGGGGGGGGTGAGGGGTGAGGGGTGTGGGGGGGGGGGGGGGGGTGAGAGGGGTGTGGGGGGTGAGGGGTGTGGGGGGGAGGGTGAGGGGTGTGGGGGGGGGAGGGGTGTGGGGGGGGTGAGGGGTGAGGGGTGTGGGGGGGGGTGAGGGGTGGGGGGGGGTGAGGGGTGTGGGGGGGGTGAGGGGTGAGGGGTGTGGGGGGGGTGAGGGGTGTGGGTGGGTGAGGGGTGTGGGGGGGGTGAGGGGTGTGGGGGGGGGTGAGGGGTGTGGGGGGTGAGGGGTGTGGGGGGGGTGAGGGGGGTGGGGGGGGAGGGGGGTGAGGGGTGTGGGGGGGGTGAGGGGTGTGAGGGGTGTGGGGGGGTGAGGGGTGTGGGGGGGTGAGGGGTGTGGGGGGGGTGAGGGGTGTGGGGGGGTGAGGGGTGTGGGGGGGGGTGGGTGAGGGGTGTGGGGGGGGTGAGGGGTGTGGGGGGGGTGAGGGGTGTGGGGGGGGTGGGTGAGGGGTGTGGGGGGGGGTGGGTGAGGGGTGTGGGGGGGGTGAGGGGTGTGGGGGGGGTGAGGGGTGTGGGGGGGGTGAGGGGTGTGGGGGGGGGGTGAGGGGGTGAGGGGGGGGGGTGAGGGGTGTGGGGAGGGTGAGAAGTGGAGGGGTGAGTGGGAAAGAGGCAGAGGGGAGATTGAGAGGAGGGGAGAAAAAAAAAACCAGAATAAGATTAAGTCACGTCGTCGACCATTTTGAGTCACTATTTTTAAAACGACAACAACAACAACGCGGGGTATGTAATCTACAAAGAAAAAGACACTAAACGCTATTTAGGAGGCACAAGAATTCAGGAAGGAAGGATACACAGTAGATTGCACGACAGGAAAAAAATGTTTCATGAGTAACTAAGAGAGAGAGAGAGAGAGAGATAGGATGATGTTTAAGTGCAAATCCTGATGGACTTGGTGGGTCTGATGTTTGGTGTCTCAACTGATAAGATCATTGTCTGAAGACCATCTCGCCTGATGGTGCCCCCTCACTGCAGTTCCATTTGGAGCGAGCGAATATCCCTCAACCACAAGGTTTAAAGTGGGCTGGGCTACCCAATGTGTTGCTTCATTTGTGCCCCCTCAGTTAATATGGTGTCATCGCTCCTCTTGTACTTCTCACCTAATACTAAAGTAGCTAAAGCTCCCTCCCCTTCTAACGCTTCCGCTACCTCCCCACTCCCCCCACCCTCCCACAATACTAGGCAATATTCTCCCTAAGCTGTGCCAGTGACCAGCCGCAAAGTTGGCGCACACATCCAGCCATGGGGTTGACCTTGTCATGAGATTTTCCTTCTTGCCCTGTGCGGAATGGGCAGAGCACCTCACTGCATCTACTCAATGCCTTCGCCCCAATGGTGTGGCTGAGACCTTCAGTGTTTCACGCGAACAATCACAGGTACGAACTACTGCAAGACACCTCACTCACGCTTCCCCTCCCCTTCAAATCTCTTGATTGCAGACATAATGCAACCCCACACCCCAGTGCCCCCTTGTCTGTCTGGAATGTCTACCTTTACATGCCTCAAACTAGACAATCAGGCACACAGACTTTAAAAATAAGTGGCATATAGCCAAATTTAGGGACACTCTAATTAACTACGCATAGCGCATTTATTATTCAAATAGCTTAACATTTTCATTTTTTGAACTATAATTCATGTGTTCCTAATGAGTTTAATACATTATAGTTTACACAGATCCAATACAAATGAAGTGAATTTCCTAGAATCATAGAATGGTTACAGCACAGAAGGAGGCCATTCAGCCCGTGCTGGCTCTCTGCAAGAGCACTTCAGCTAGTCCCACTCCCCCGCCCTTTCCCTGTAGCCCTGCAAATTGTTTTCCTTCAGGTACTTATCCAATTCCCTCCATCACCCTTTCAGGCAGTGCATTCCAGATCCTAACTACTCGCTGTGTAAAAAAGTTTTTCCTCATGTCGCCTTTGGTACTTTTGCCAATAACCTTGAATCTGTGTCCTTTGGTTCTCGACCCTTCCGCCAATGGGAACAGTTTCTCTCTATCTAATTTGTCTAGACTCCTCATTATTTTGAATACCTCTATCAAATCTCCTCTCAACCTCCTCTGCTCTAAGGAGAACAACCCCAACTTCTCTAGTCTCTTCACGTAACTGAAGTCCCTCATCCCTGGAATCATTCTCTTAAATCTTTTCTGCACCCTCTCCAAGGCCTTCACATCCTTCAAAAGTGCGGTGCCCAGAATTGGGCACAATACTCCAGTTGAGGCCGAACCAGTGTTTTATAAAGGTTTATCCTAACTTCCTTGCTTTTGTACTCTATACCTCTATTTATGAAGCCCAGGATCCCGTATGCTTTTTTAACCGCTTTCTCAACCTGTCCTGCCACCTTCAATGATTTGTGCACACATACCCCCAGGTCTCTCTGTTCATGCACCCCCTTTAGGATTGTACCCTTTAGTTTATATTGCCTCTCCTCACTTTCCCTACCAAAATGTATCACTTCTTACTTTTCTACGTTAAATTTAATCTGCCACGTGTCCGCCCATTTCACCGGTCTGTCCATGTCTACTTGAAGTCTATCACTATCCTCCTCACTGGTCACTATACTTCCAAGTTTTGTGTCATCTGCAAATTTTGAAATTGTGTCCTGTACTCCCAAGTTCAAGTCATTAATATATATCAAGAAAAGCAATGGTCCTAGTACTGACCCCTGGGGAACACCACTGTATACCTTCCTCCAGTCCGAAAAACAACTGTTCACCACTACTCTCTGTTTCCTATCACTTAGCCAATTCTGTATCCATGCTGCCACTGTCCCTTTTATTCCATGGGCTTCAACTTTGCTGGCAAGCCTATTATGTGGCACTTTATCAAACGCCTTTTGGAAGTCCATAAACACGTCAACCGCATTGCCCTCATCAACCCTCTCTGTTACCTCATCAAAAAACTCGATCAAGTTAGTTAAACACGATTTGCCTTTAACAAATCCGTGCTGGCTTTCCTTAATTAATCCATACTTGTCCAAGTGACTGTTAACTTTGTCCCTGATTATCGTTTCCAAAAGCTTCCCCCACTGCCAAGGTTAAACTGACTGGCCTGTAGTTGCCAGATTTATCCTTACACCCTTTTTTGAACAAGGGCGTAACATTTGCAATTCTCCAGTCCTCTGGCACCACCCTCATGGCTAAGGAGGATTGAAAGATTATGGCGAGTACCTCTGCGAATTCCTCCTTAACCTCCCTCAGCATCCTAGGATGCATCCCATCTGGTCCACGTGACTTATCAACTTCTAGTACCTCCTTATCAATTTTTATCTCCACTACCTCCTCCTTCACTATGACTTTGGCAGCATCTTCTTCCTTGGTAAAGACAGATGCAGAGTACTCATTTAGCACCTCAGCCATGCCCTCTGCCTCCATGCGTAGGTCTCCTTTTTGGTCTTTACCACCTCCTTTTACTACCCGTTTATTATTTATATGCCTATAGAAGGCTTTTGAATTCCCTTTTATGTTAGCTGCCAATCTATTCTCATACTCTCTCTTTGCCCCTCTTATTTTCTTTTTCACTTCCCCTCTGAACTTTCTATATTCAGCCTCATTCTCACTTGCATTCTCAACGTGACATCTGTCATACGCGCTCTTTTTCTGCTTCATCTTACTCTCTATCTCTTTCATCATCCAGGGAGCTCTGACTTTAGTTGCCCTACCTTTCCCCCTCGTGGGTATGTACCTCGACTGTACCCGAACCAGCTCCTCTTTAAAGGCAGCCCATTGTTCGATTACAGTTTTGCCTCAACCCACTGAAATTTGCCTTCCTCCAATTAAGTATTTTTACTCTAGATTGCTCCCTGCCCTTTTCCATAGCTAATCTAAACCTTATGATACTATGATCACTGTTCCCTAAATGTTCCCCTACTGACACTTGCTCCACCTCATTCCCCAGAACCAGATCCAGCAATGCCTCCTTCCTCATTGGGCCGGAAACGTACTGACTTCAGAAATTCTTCCCCCTCTCTGCCCTTTACACTATTACTATCCCAGTCTATATTAGGATAATTGAAGTCCCCCATTATCACTACTCTATAGTTCTTGCACCTCTCTGTAATTTCCCTGCAAATTTGCTCCTCTACATCTTTCCCACTAGTTGGTGGCCTATAGAATACACCTAGTAGCGTAATGGCACCTCTATTATTTCTTAACTCTAACCAAGTAGATTCTGTCCTTGACCCCTCCAGGACATCCTCCCTCTCCAGCACTGTAACATTCCCCTTAACCAATACTGCCACCCCAACTCCTTTCTTTCCCTCCCTATCTTTCCTGAACACCTTATATCCAGGAATACTTCAAACTCAATCCTGCCCTTTTTTGAGCCAGGTCTCCGTTATCGCCACGACAAAATATTCCCATGTGGCTATTTGCGCCTGCAGCTCACCAACCTTATTTACCACACTTCGTGCATTTACACACATTTGGTATGTGCTTAATTTGTTTCCTCCCCCCAATACACACACACACATTTTAACCGAAGGGATTAATACTTTGGCCCTGAGATCACACCATGTGACATAGTGTGTGAACGTATATTACATTGGTTTTAAATTTCTGTCCCCTACTTTAACAGAGGCATTTTAAATAATTGGATTAACACCGCCACTAAAATAAGACAGAGTGACATTTCAGATGAATGTATTTAATTGGACAGCTCTTTCAAAGAGCTGGCACAGGCACGATGGGCCGAATGGCCTTCCTTCTGTGCTGTGCGATTCTGTGTGTTTACACACTATCATCTCCTGGCATTATTGCAAGGTCCTGGTTATATTTTGACGGTACAGAGTTTAGATCATTTAACGATCTCCCGTTAAATGCAGTACGGTGCGCCAGTTCCTTCAACTGAGAAGTGCGGGTGGGAGAACAAAAGAAATGAAGCACGCTTCAGACTTGCTTTACTCCCCCACCTCCTGTAACTCCAAAATGAAGGCTTCAAAGCCACAATTGTAAAGCCTGTTAAAATATGGGATCGTTGACTTCAAATTCAGGGCAATGGTCCTGAATTCAACTGCAAAAATAGGAGCCCTAAGTTGGGCCAGTTGAGCGTACTGGCTGACATGAATCTGTCATTCATGAAAGAAAGACTTATGAAATAATACTGAGTGGCCTGCGGGTGGTGCTGTCCAGGGAGAGTATAAATACTCGGGCACGGGCCCAGCTTGCGCAGGACATTCTTAACAGGAACTAGTGAAGGACACAACTCGACCTCCATGTTGTAAAACAGTTGATTAAAGCTTTGTTTAACGCTTAGACCAAGTGCCTAGTAGTTTTCTTACATCACTGGCTACCTCCCATGGTGGCACGCTCATCCCATGCCATCGGCACTTTGGCGCTGCCAGCGTTTGGTTGCCCGTGATTGCAAATGAAAAGCAATTGTCTGAACTTGATGACTGATGGCGGCTGCTAATTTCACTTGGTTGTACAGCCCCTCCAAAGCACAAGGAGGAAGTGGGGCTCTTCGGAACGGAGGGCGAGCATCATTTCGGGAGATTACGACAAGTGGAGGACACATCTTTGTCAGTCCCAGCTTCCTGACTGTCACCAGAATGTGGGAGAGACAGAGATTCACTATTGCAACTAGCAGTGAGGGTTTGCTGATTTGGGATCATTTATGATACATAGGTTGCGCCATCCTCCTCCTGCCAGTACAGGCAGGGTTGCAGATTCCTCTTATATCACTGTAGGAGGACATGCTCTCGGGAAGGAGATACATCATAGTAGGGAAACTAAGTGTTCCAGCTAAGGACAGAATAAATGTGTCCACTACAGGTCCGAATATTGGTTCTACCAGGGCTACCTAGGACCATACAACCACAGAAAAGCAAAGCTAGCATCTTAACCGGAGCACCAGTAGGGCGGCCACTGAGCCAGGAAACTGGCGGAAACGCCACTGAACAAGGTCATTCATTGAGCCTGGACAGTGGTGTGATGTGCGTTGAGTAAGGGTATCCACTGAACTAGAACAGTGATTAAACTAGGGACACCACAGTGAGCAAGGGGACCTGGAAGACACTCACTGGGCCAGGACACAGGGCGGAGACCCAATGGACCAGGGCACTAGTAGGGGGAACCCAATGGACCAGGGCACTAGAAGGGGGAACCCAATGGACCAGGGTGCTAGTAGGGGGAACCCAACGGAGCAGGACACCAACTGAGTAGCTTCAGAAACTGTAAAGACATTAAACGAAGTCTAGACATGGGGCAGGCATTGCATGCTGGGTTTCTGTGCCGCTTATTAATGTAAAAAATACAGGATGAGTAGACTTTTATGACTTTGTGCTCAGGCGTTTGGTGGTCCTTGTAGGACTTTCCATCGATTAATTCCCAACCTTTTGCTGCCGGCAATTGCAAGCTGGGAGCAGGAATCCTTAAGACCTGCTCTAAAAACGTACCATCAGCGTGGTGAACCATTTCTTCCTCCATTACTCTTTTTAACAAGTGACTCCTGCCACACCCTCTTGATTTTAACAAGCTTTTTACACCCTCTGTGGCCCTGTGCCCTCAGCAGCCTGACCCATTTCTATGACTCTCGCCAACACAGCTCAGTCAGGCAAGACAGTTGCAGGAGATGGGCACAGATTGTCCGCTACATGGGAGCAGTAAGGTGATTATAGGGAGGCTAGCTCGGAAAAGGAACCCTGGTGGACATTTCCCCCCCATTCCTTCGTCCAGGGAGTCCAATTCTAGTAAAAAAAAAACAGAAAGTGGTGGAAATACTCAGCAGGTCAGGCAGCATCTGTGGAGAGAGAAACAGAGTTAACGTTTCAGGTCGATGACCTTTCATCAGAACCTGAAACGTTAATTCCTGTTTCTCTCTCCACAGATGTTGCCTGACCTGCTGAGTGTTTCCAGCAATTTTTGTTTTTAATTCGGATTTCCAGCCTCTGCAGTATTTTGCTTTTGTGTTGGGAGTCCAATTGTAGTGCAGCCATTCGTCATCCTGGATGAGATCTACTAATGTAGAAGAGGTCTCCACTCCCCGCCATCACAACCAGCTTTGTCTTTTTTCTATTTTTTTTTACTGCTATGAGATTTGCTGCTCTGAAATATCCTCTCTTTACCCTGCTCAGCTCCTCTCTTCATTCTCCTAAGCTTCAAATACACCATCCTGCACACGCCCTCCTCCTCTAACTGGCTTATGCAAAACTGTGGACCTCCCTCCATCTTCCCACAGGCTTTCAAAACCCAATCTTTACGTCACCTAGTCACTATTTCTCATCTTCCCTCCTACTCTTGAACCGCGGCGATGTCCTTGAACCTTGGTGATGACCTTTAGCCTTGCCGATGTTTCTCCATTACAAGTGTGGCCAAGGATAAAACCTGGGGCCTTCCTAGTCTGTGCGGTTCAATACAACACTATGTTGCGTACTCAACTGCGGGGATCCCCTGGCTCCTTCTACAAAGAGCGGCACGACAAGAAACATATTTTTTTTTTTTAACAGAACAGAATTGACTTTTGTGCCAGATGCTAAACGAAGAAAAAGGAAAATGGAGATCAAAACAGATAAGAGATTGAAAGAAAGAAAGAAGAACTTGCGTTTATCCAGCAAATTTCACAACCTAAGGACGTCCCAAAGCGCTTTATTGCAGATGAAGTAATTTTGAAGTGCGGTCATTGTTGTAATGTAGGGAAACGCGGCAGCTAATTTGCGCACAGCAAGCTCCCACAAACAGCAACGAGGTAATGACCAGATAATCTGCTTTTAGGTGTTGTTTGAGGGATAAATATTGGCCAGGACACCGGGGAGAACTCCCCCTGCTCCTCCTCTTCGAAATAGCGCCGTGGGATCTTTGATGTCCGTGGAGCCCCTCCCCACCATTACCTCACTCTGATTTCCCTTTCTCACACACCAGCCACTGTCTTTGCTAATTGCGGCAATGTGTGCCATATCTTACAGTTTTCATTGCGCTGTGGTCTTGGCGGTGCCCTGCCCGAGACCGCTCAAGCCAATCACTCTGGGTCCCCCACACAAGCCAAAGAGGAAAAGGTCTACAACCCCCTTCCGTCCAGACTCGACTCAAACCCAGGTCCCAAAGGACGCAAGGCCAGTGCGCTAACCCACCATGCCACTCGATGCCTACGCGGGACTCTTTCCCCAAACCAGTTAACAATTTAAGCAGTAGAAGAGTGGTAATTAAGTAAATAAGGAGTATAGGAAAGCATGGAAATGTGTGTGTCGACAGAGGTTAGCTACCTTAGGAAAAGCAAGGGAAGGAAATGGAATGGAATATATATATATGTATATATAATATGTAATACCTCAAACCTGAGATGGCAACCAACCAACCACCTGTTTGCTTTCAATGGTATCCGTTTGTAAAAGCCGTCGCAATCAATGGTCCCTAAAATTGTACAGTTATTAGGTCTGTCAGTGCTCAATACATATTCAAACAAGGAAACATTTCTCTTTTTCTTTTTTTTTTCCAAAAAATAACTTGCAAAAAACCAAAAAAAAAAGTGACGACTTATCTACAGGATGTGACCTTGTGTTGGGTCAAGTAACAGGTGGGTTATCAAAGTCATTCTTCATTTTCCTTCTAACTGATCACCCTGAAAATAACTCAACAAGTTTCTGAAGAATGAGGAAAGCCTTCACAAAGCTGTATGAATCTACGTTGTGTTTTTGTAAGCTTCAATGATCCAATTTGTGCATATTAATATTGTTATTGCATACCCCCTTCATTTTAATCATCGTCCTCCAACGCACTCAACCCTTTGGCCAATGTTGGGGGAAGGATGTTATTTTAAATTGAACTCTATCCCAGCTCATCACCTTAGTAGCAGTCATCATTAACACCGTTGGCCCTCTTCATTCAGAATTACGCTGTGATCTGGAGAGCGGCAGGTTCAGCTACATAATGCATTATTTTGTTTTACAGACGATTTCTCACAATAATCAAGGTGATTAACAGATGGAACTGTTTTGTTTTACAAATAGGCGTGTATTTAAGAGCCATCACCTCACTATATAAATATATATATAGGATTAGCACCTCTGATATAAGGATCAGCACCTCCTTGTGTAACAATTTGCAATTCTTTATATAGGGGGGACCTGCACCTCTGTATATTAGGGACCTTCTCCTCCATGTAATAGGGACCTGCACCTCTGTATATTGGGGACCAGCGCCTCTGTATATTAGGGACCTGCACCTCTACATTTAACGATTAATAATAGCAACAAATATATAACACACAAATCATGTCTTGAAGCTCACAAGTATGTTGGAGACATGGCACTGGAGTTCTGGACCAGGAACATATTGTACTTTGAATTGACTGGTTCTTCATCGCATTACAGTTTGGAGAGGCTGTCAATCCCCAGTCTGTCCTGATCTTTTCTTCCAATTTGCATTCCCATGGCTTGTTGGCAATTGCGGATTTACAGAATGGATGAACTCAATCAGTCGGCACCTTTGGGCCTGGTTGGTAGGGCGAACTAATGGACCATGGGCATTCTGAGGTAAGGTGCCGGTGATGGACACAGCTTATTTTTGTTACTGCTCAACTCTGGGTCCATCCTTCCCACCCTTACCGCCTCCCCACTGACTGGTATCTCAGATTGGGGCGGGCGCCAATAACCCTCCACAGTACCTCGGCCAAAAAGGCCCATTCTTCATAGACAGCAAGTGTTGGCCGTCCTGATCATGGAGGCTTCACGCCTAGCCCCGATCCTGCACTCACTCACTGTGCACGCATGCACATTTCTCCAGCAGAGGCCAGTGGACAGCAATCAGAGAGACTGGAGCCCTGGCTAATACTTAGATAAAGCCGAGCACCGCCACTGTCACGTTGGCTGAGAGCAGCTAACTTAGAACGGAGCAGGGACCTCCCTACTCTCCGAGGCTCAGTGGCAAACTGGGCAGTGCCTTTAGCCCACTGAGGCTCCAGAGGAGCTCAAACGCTTTGGTATCTTAACTCATGACGGGGGCCTCAGATTGGTGGTGGGGGGTGGGGGGGGGGGGGGGGGGGGGCACAGTGAAAATTAATTTCTGACCTGGCAAAATCACGGATTAAAGAAAAATGGCCATTTCTTGGGTGGTGGGGGGACGGCGGAGGGGGAGAAGTGGGGTGGAGGGCGGAGCTGCTTCTCAGCCCCGAGAGGAGGCACAAAGTTCAGCATTTGGAAAGCACGGATCCTAAAATGAGGTGGGAGGGATAGTAGTAGACGGTGCACGCGTCTCAAATTCCACTCTCTGTTGTTACAGCGCAGGTTTTAAGGGCTTGTAAAATATACGGGGTTAAGGCCCGCTAAAATAGCAGAGAGAGGAATTTCGGACGACCGAGTTAAGCCTTCGTGCGCTGGTACACCACGGTATATTTTCAGGGGGCCGTGGCGTCATAAGACCCCCGATTGTGATACGTTAGACCTTTGCAAAGAGTTACCTTACCAGGACTGACAGCCTCTCCTCAGGATTACTATGGGTTCATGCCAACACATCTAATATTAGAGCACAGCATCTTGACACAGACACATACAGTTAAGAGGCAAGTTTCAACTCCAAAGCTACAGCATTTCATTTGATTGGTCTATATTGGCTGGATTAGAATTGAGCAGAACGGGCCTAGACTCTCTAGCGTTTAGAAGAATGAGAGGTGATCTCATTGAAACGTATAAAATTCTTCGAGGGCTTGACAGGGTTGATGCTGAGAGGCTGTTTTCCCCCTGGCTGGAGTGTCTAGAGCTCGGGGTCAGAGTCTCGGGATAAGGGGTCGGCCATTCAGGACTGAGAGGAGGAGAATTTTCTTCACGCAGAGGGTGGTGAATCTTTGGAATTCTCTACCCCAGAGGGCTGTGGAGGCTCAGCCGTCGAGTATATTCAAGGCTGAGATCGATTGATTTTTGGACACCAGGGGAGTCAAGGGATAGGGCGGGAAAGTGGAGTTGAAGTCGAAGATCAGCCATGATCTTACTGAATGGCGGAGCAGGCTCGAAGGGGCTGAATGGCCCACTCCTGCTCCTATTTCTTATGTTCCGATTAGCAACAAAAGAAAATTATAAAATAATTCTCATCATTCGCAGCATCTCCTGACAGTTCCAGATCAGGCTACCTGTACTTGGAGAGGCACTTGAAGTGCCATAACCGACAAGGCTACGGACCAAGTGCTGGAAAATGGGATTTGGCTGGATAGCTCTTGGTCGGCCGGCATGAACAAGATGGGCCGAATGGCCTCCTGTGCTGTATGATTCTATGATACCTCTCTGTAAACCTCGGGGAGATTCACTTTCATATTAAAGATAATTTTGGTGAGGGATGGGACCCAGAGAGGGAAGCAGAGTTTGAAGTTACAAGGGAAGAGTTGAGCTCATGACATGATGACCGAGCGTGAATGTGGCACCGGGGAAGCCTTTGTTGTGGATTTACGTGGCAAAGACAGCGGTACGTCTTGGCTCCTGGAGTGGCAGAGCAAGTGGGCCTCTGGAGCAGGAAAGCTTAATGCTTGACTGACAATCACATGCAGGCTCTTTCCGAGAAGTCTGTTTTGATAGGCCTCAAGTGGGTCACCTGGGAAAGGAGGCTGTCGCACGGGCCTGGGGGTGGGTGGGTGGGCGAATCCCCCTGTATACTGGTCAAAAAGTAGGGACCGTCCCACATTCAGCGCGAATGCAGAAAGATGAAGGGAGAAGTTAATGTGGTGTGTAGATGTAGAAGGTAGTTGAGGCCAAGTCATTAAATATATTCAAGAATGAGTTAGATATATTTCTTAAGGCTAAAGGTATCAAGGGATATGGGGAGAAAGCAGGTACAGGGTACTGAGTTTGGATGATCAGCCATGATCTCATCGAATGGCGGAGCAGGCTCGAGGGGCCGAATGGCCTCCTCCTGCTCCTATCTTCTATGTTAAGGGGTTGAAATCAGAGGTCTCAGTTTGTGGGGCAGTAAAAGGGGTTGGGGGGGGGGGGGGGGGGGGGAAGGGGCGGCTCAGCACCCCTGGGCCTAGGGAAGGGAAAATGAACCAGGGTTCCTGCTACTCACCACGTCTCACTCACTCGCGCTGGAAAGTGAACGCGTGCGGACACCAAGTGAGGACAGGATCGCGGTCGCGGTCGAACAAGGCTCGCGGGCGAAAAATGGTCGCTTGCTCAACCGAGGTTACCCCTCCCCCCCCCCAACTCCTCCTCCCTGTGGAACCAAACCCACAAGAGTCACCGTCTTCAGCAGAGGTGAAGAGGGCACAGAAACGGTGGGAACAACCACCGAAAAAAAAAATCTCAGAGCAGGGCAGGGGCAGAAAAGAATTCTGGATGAAGACAAAACATCACAGCCTCCACAGACCAACGCAAACACTGCCCACTAGGCTCATCAGTAAGGCAATCTTCCAGCCAGACATGCTGCACACAGTATCGGATCATCCATTAAATTAGCGTTAAGGAAAATGCAACAAAAGCATTTCTGTCCCTTGCCAATTCAAACTTTCCGAGTGGCATTGGTGAAATATTACACGGACTTGACCCCAAGCATAACCGTACTGTTTTGGGATTGTTGTCGAGAATTGTGGCGATAGCTGCATTTTTAATTTCTGAATTTAAAAAAAAATGTCTGGCCTGGTCACTATCTGCGATTATAGAGCTACAACATGAGGGCCACAGAGACACTAGGGCTAGCCAAAGAAGGCACAAGACAGCCGTAGTATACGCCCATATATACAATCCCACTGCATGTTAGAAGTGTCATCCTGTTGTACGTAACAGTTATGATACCCCAGGCTTGTTGCCTATTAAAATGTCCCTGGTTTTGTTGCATGAAATATGTTTAATATCCCATGTCCTGTTGTGTAACATTTAACATTCCCCCTTCTTCTTCTTCTTCTTCTTCTTCTTAGGCAGTCCCTCGGAACCGAGGATGACTTGCTTCCACACTAAAAATGAGTTCTCAGGTGACTGATGAGTCCAATGCGGGACCTACAGTCTCTGTCACAGGTGGGGCAGACGGTGGTTGAAGGGGCTGGTGGGTGGGGTGCTTGGGTTGACGTGCGCTCCTTCTGCTGTTTGCGCTTGGCTTCCGCTTGCTCCCGGCGAAGAGACTCAAGGTGTTCGGCGCCTTCCCGGATGCTTCTCCTCCACTTTGTGTGGTCTTGGGCCAGGGATTCCCAGGTGTCGGTGGGGATGTTGCACTTTTTCAAGGAGGTTTTGAGGGTGTCCTTGAAGCGTTTCCTCTGCCCACCTGGGGCTCTCTTGCCGTGTCGGAGCTCCGAGTAGAGCGCTTGTTTTGGGAGTCTCGTATTGGGCATGCGGACGATGTGGCCCATCCATCGGAGCTGATCGAGCGTGGTCAGAGCTTCGATGCTGGGGATGTTGGCCTGAGCGAGAACACTGACGTTGGTGCGCCTATCCTGCCAATGGATTTGCAGGATCTTGCGGAGGCAGCGTTGGTGGTACCTCTCCAGTGCTTTGAGGTGCCTGCTGTACATGGTGCATGTCTCTGAGGCATACAGGAGGGCGGGTATCACTACTGCTCTGTAGACCGTGAGCTTGGTGCCGGGTTTGAGATCCTGGTCTTCAAACATTCTCTTCCTCAGGCGACCGAAGTCTGCACTGGCACACTGAAGGCGGTGTTGGACTTCGTCATCGACATCTGCCCTTGTTGACAGTAGGTTCCCGAGGTATGGAAAGTGGTCCAAGGCCTTGTCGTGGATTTTGATAATCGGGGGACAGTACTGTGTGGCGGGGGCAGGTTGATAGAGGACCTTTGTCTTACGGATGTTTAGTGTAAGGCCCATGCTCTCGTACGCTTCGGTGAAGGTGTTGACGATGGTTTGGAGTTCGACCTCAGAGTGAGCGCAGACGCAAGCGTCGTCTGCATACTGTAATTCGATGACAGAGGATGGGATGACCTTGGATCTGGACTGGAGGCGACGGAGGTTGAACAGTTTCCCGTTTGTTCTGTAGATTAGCTCCACTCCAGCGGGGAGCTTACTGAGGGTGAGATGGAGCATTGCAGCAAGGAAGATCGAGAAGAGCGTTGGTGCGATGACGCAGCCTTGCTTGACCCCGGTCTGTACGTGAATTGGGTCTGTGGTGGATCTGTTGGTCAGGATCACGGCTTGCATGTCGTCGTGAAGCAGGCGGAGGATGGTGACAAACTTTTGAGGGCAGCCGAATTTGCGGAGGACACTCCATAATCCCTCACGGTTGACAGTGTCGAAGGCCTTTGTGTGGTCAAAGAAGGCCATGTACAGCGGTTGGTGCTGTTCCCTGCATTTCTCTTGTCGTTGACACGCGGTCCTATTGTAAAACGTTTAACATTCCCCCTGGTCCTGTTGTGTAACGTTTAACATTCCCCCGGTCCTGTTGTAAAACGTTTAACATTCCCCCTGGTCCTGTTGTGTAACGTTTAACATTCCCCCTGGTCCTGTTGTGTAACGTTTAACATTCCCCCTGGTCCTGTTGTGTTACGCTTAACATTCCCCCGGTCCTGTTGTAAAACGTTTAACATTCCCCCTGGTCCAGTTGTGTTACGCTTAACATTCCCCCTGGTCCAGTTGTGTTACGCTTAACATTCCCCCTGGTCCAGTTGTGTTACGCTTAACATTCCCCCGGTCCTGTTGTGTTACGCTTAACATTCCCCCGGTCCTGTTGTGTTACGTTTAACATCCCCCCTAGTCCTGTCGTGTAACGTTGAATATTCCCCTGTCCTGTCGGGCGTGATATCTGGGACACCCTCTGCCCTGTTGAGTGACAAACTCGACTCCTCATTTTTTTGCTTCATGGCCGAAATTCAGGTGTCAGTTTTCAGACAGAAATATTTTTGTTTCACTTTCTTTAAGCAAACGATGCTAACCATGCATTTAATAAAAAAAAACTGCAAGTTAAACAACAAACATTCAGTATTAATTATTAGAGTTACTGAACCTTCTGGAGTGTGACATTGTGATTCACCCACAATAGGATGATGTGCCCTAAACTGTACCTCGAGGACTTTCTGTTATATACCTGTACAGGACGCCTGTGCCTTGGATATGAAAATTATTACCGTTACATGGCTTAACAGCTGAAGGACAAAACGTACGTAATGGAACTTTTAAAATCCACACACACTGAAAATATATCTCTTATACTTTTTTTTTTCAAAATAGTGCATTATTCCCATTTTTTTTTTCTCCCCCCATTCAAATGAACAATTTCTGTTAAAATTTACTTATTTAAACCAACAAAAATGAGAATGAAACAACATCAGCTGCTTAGGAGACACAGATAACACACTCCAGATGAAAACCAGCCCGACCTCTGACCTTGCTACGAGCGAGATGGAGAATCCCGCTTTGGTTCCTGAGGCGCCTTCAGTGAAGGATAATTTGAGTCGCGACGATTGGCAAATGGTGGGTAGGGAGGAATAATTGGCAAATGAATCGTACCCTACGTCGCTTGACAAATTTAAGTGGCATTTTATAGATATTTTAGGATACGTTTGCGTTTCTCTCATTCAGAAAACTTACGGGGGGTTTATTTATTTCTCCCCATTAATGGTCGTACACCAGAGCGTTACTCGTCAGTCTTCAAATTAAAAACTTTAAGACAAGTTTGTTTTTTTTTGTTTCTGGCGAGTTTTCGGAGAAGCCGCACGACTCGCGACTCCGGTATTGGACAAGTTAAGGACGCCGGCAAATGAACGTGGGCCGGTAAAAATATCTACTGAACAGCAAAAAAATAAATTAAATTAAAAAATGCGCTAGCCTTGGTCAGAGGTTACGGCTGCGTTGTCTCTTAGCTCTTTTAGTCTTAACTGTACTGTTTTTAGTTTCAGACAAAATGCTTGTGTTAGGCAAGGATGGAAAAGTGGTGGTTGGGGGGTGGGGTGGGATGGAGGAGACAGAGAGAGAGAGAATAGGGGAGGTGGTTGGTGGGGGGGAAATGGAGGAAAACAAGAGAGGAAAAGGGGGTGAATCGAAAACTGACTTACCCCAATGCTGTGTCCAAAGCCAGAGCCAGGTTGGGGACTGGTAGCACTCATGTAGTTACCGACACCGGAGTCCTGACTGGCCGTACCATAGATGTCAGCAACTGGGCCTGGACTGTTGGCCCCGGGGAATCCACCAGGCCGGGCTGGGTTGGTGCCTGCCGGAGAAGCAGCGGCTCCATAATTCGGTTGAGCGCTGTAGCTATTCAGGACTGGTGTGCAGAGAATAAAGCTGGGTATGAGGCACGAGCCAAGCATGCACAAAGTAAAAGCCAAACAACTACGACAGCCTAAGGGGCCCAAATGTTCTAACACTCAATCCAAGGCCATGCGATAAGACAACAGCAGTACTTACGATAGAAAAGTCAGCCGGTTAACTACCGCTAAGAAGCTCGGAGGCCGCCCCCCACCGCCCACCGCCCCCAACCCCCACACAAAAAAAGTCATCCAACACAGAGACCGTAGGCGCTCATTGTCACCTTCCGTCACATCAGATCTGATGCTCATGCAGAAATAACAATCTCTAGATCAGGCCGTGTTGAGACAGCATTCAACATCCCATGCAAACTACAAAGGAGCTAGAGTTCTACCACACAGCATGTTAATAAATGGCAGCTACAGTGAACAATATCCAGTGTCTAACACACAAAGAGGCGACAGTTCTACAAGAGTCTTGTGAGGAGACAGGTCATTTTGTATGAGGGCTGGGCTAAAGTTTTCAACCTCTGCAGCTCTTCTACCCTCTGGGAAATCGATTTTTTTTTTTTTAAAAACAGGGGTGGAAGTGCAAAAAAACAAACAATGCCCATCGGGAGGAATAAACGGCGGGGGAGTGGGAGTGAGGGGGTGTGGGGGGGGGGGGGAAGTAGATTGTCCCAAAGTACTAGCCTTTATAGTGCATTGAAGACACTGGGAGGGAAATCGGTCTTTGGTAAAAGCTCAAAACGGGCAATAGTGAATCGGCAGCCCAGTATACACCCCAAACCCCCTCTGCCTGGTTCTCTTTTAAACTGAACTCAATGGAAAAGAAAACTGGCCGTGGTATAAAAACGGGCTGGTTATTCGCTAACGCCGGAGACTAATTTCATCCCCCATCATCTCCTCAGCAACTCTGCATGAAAAACACTTAATGTATGGCAATTAGAGATGTTCAAAAGGCTTCGGAATTCCCATCTCGGGAAACCCAAATTTGTACGTGTTTATTCAGTGACCTCCAGATCCCCAAACAAGTGGAACCTTGAAATCCTGATGAGGAACAGGCCCCCCCTTCTTTAAACTCCACCTTCGACAGTCAAGATTCTGTTGCCTCTCCTCCTTGTCCAGTGAACTGCTCCAGTTGATGGGGTCACACGGCATGTGGCGGACGTGAGGGAAATGGCTAAGAGTCACTGGAAGAGGCGACTGGGGCGGCGGGAGGAAGCGTGCGCAGTTGGCAAGAACATCTGAAGCTATGTCCCTCAGGACTTCAAATTTCTATTATCGCTTTAAAATGAAGCATGGTGCTTCTCAGAACTTAAAATGTTTGGTCTTAAGTCACTGAACTTGGCAATCAGAAATACTGTCAAAAATAAAATATCTGCCCAAACCCTAGCGATTAGTGCGTCAGTTCATGGTGGTGCCCTTACACAAGAGGGAAATCAGATGATCGCATTGAATGGCGGAGCAGGCTCGAGGGGCCGAATGGCCTACTCCTGCTCCGATTTCTTATATTCTTATGAAATCCCCTCAATGTGAAAACCATGATGCAACTAACCCAATCTTTTTGACGGGGAGGGGGGGGGAAGAGGAGAGGAAATGAAACAAATCAACGGGGCATTCCCAAAATAGCCGCCTTGGAATGAAGTGATAACTAAGCAACATGGGACATCCCAACCTTTTGTCACATCTCTAATAACGACATCGGTGTTCTCCTGTGTAAGTATATGCTACTTCTTGCAAGACAACATCTCAAGTTGTCCATCCCCCCCAAGATAACTGATTGACCCACTTCCAGAAGCACCCCTTCCCACCCTGAGATTATCTCTGCGCTACAACTTGGCTACGCCACTTCTAAACTACAAAAGTAGAGAAGTTACGCTGAATCTTTATAAAGCGCTGGTTAGGCCACAACTGGAGTATTACGTCCAGTTCTGGTCGCCTCACTTTAGGAAGGATGTGAAGGCCCTTGAGAGGTTGCAGAGGAGATTTACCAGAATGGTTCCGGGGATGGGGGATCTTAACTACAAGGACAGGTTGGAGAGGCTGGATATTTTTTCATTAGAGCAAAGGAGGTTGAGGGGTGATTTGATAGAGGTGTACAAGATTATGACGGGTTTGGATAGGCTAGACGGGGAAAGGCTGTTCCCACTAGTTGATGGTAGGACTAGGGGACACAGATTTAAGGTTTTGGGCAAGAGATACAGGGGGGATGTGAGGAAAAACTTTTTTACGCAGCGAGTGGTGAGGACCTGGAATTCGCTGCCGACGGAAGTGGTGGAAGCGGAGACACTCAATGTTTTCAAGGGGAGACTGGATTGGCACTCGAGGGAAATAAACTTGCAGGGCTATGGGGATAGAGCGGGGGGAATGGGACTGATTGGATTGCTCTACAGAGAGCCGGCACGGACTCGATGGGCCGAATGGCCTCCTTCTGTGCCGTTATGGCTCTATGACTACCTTGGTTCAAGGTCAGGGGGACGGTCCAGATTTGGTCATTGCTCTTGCCATTAATGATGTCCTCACTAAAGGCGGGGGGGGGGGGGGGGCCGCGGGAATGAGCATTCGTCTAATGGTCAGAATCGGTTCCATTACCCCTTCCTTCCTCACGAATGCTGGCTATGAATTTCAATGCGATTGGAAGCGGCAAATTTGCAAATAATGGCTGAACCGTGCATTCAATTGGAATTGGGAACCGCCCCAGCCCAGCCCCATTTCCTCAGAACTAAATGTGGCGTAATGATTATTGTTAAAGGAAGCTCCAAATCAGATTACAGTGAAACCTGTATTAAACGGTCACCTTTGGGCCTAACCCAATGTGGTTGCGTGAGGCAGGTGGCTGGGGAGTCCCAGGTTTGGGGAGGGGCCGAGGGGTGGGGGTGGGGGGGGGTAAATAATCGAGAAGATAACGTCCTTAGGCCCAACCCCCAAGGACAGAGATCCTGACTACGTATCAGGGACGGCAAGTTAATCTCTAAGATGCAGGTTCCAATTTACTTACATCGCTTACCTGTCATTTTTACCAGTGGTTGTGGCCACGTTAGCAGGTGGCTGTTTAATCCAGGTGCGGACCCTATTTAATTAAATTAGAAATCTGTTGGTTCTGAGAAGAACTGGCTGCTTAAGACAGGTGACTTTAATCAAGGTGACCATTCGGACAGGTTTTACTGTACCAGTTGTCACAACGTACTCCCCACCTCCCCAAAAAATAAATCGCGAGACGTACACCATTTTATTTAAAGGGCCCTTGTCATCTTGTTGAAATCTCCGGCAGTCATCCTACTGCTGATACCGTTAGATCGTACAGCATGAAATCATTGCTCCGCAATCATGAACTTACTCCTGAGGAAATCAAAGTATCTGAAGGGATGTTACACTTTTCCCAGGAACTTTGAGGCTGTCCCAGAAACTGGGCCTGCTCCCCCACCTCCTCTCCCAGCCCACCCGTCCCCCTCCGACCAACCAACAAGATGACAAGCCTCTTTAATAATGTCACCGCACTGCTAAAAAATCAATCTGAATTTAAGTTGTTTTTTTTTTGATAGGGACATTAAAAAGACAAGACACTCTTAACGGTGTCCAGCCTGCTTCTTCTGTTCCTACGCTACCGCGTCGCAATGCCTGGCTCACCTTTCCTGCCCACCTCACGCCCACGCCAAATGGAGTGAGCCCACTGAAGTGAGGGCATGTTACATCTCCCACAACCCCCTCAACATTGTATTCACTCTCTCAGTTGGCTCTTTAGCGCCGAGTCGTTACGTCTGAACGCTTGATGGTTGGCGGCGTCCTCGGAGCAGACATGTGGCTTGGAACTCCCGCTTGAGGCGACGTTACTGGCGCAGAACGTTTGTGACATTGTGAAATGATTGTGCTGCCCACACCGGACTGCCCTGAGTCAGTGACACTCCAGTGCAAGCCTACAGGAATCTCATTCCTTATTTAGGGCTAGGGGGCAGTTCAAGTGGATACACTTTCCCTTTGATGGTCCTACCAATACTGCACGGCAACAGTTCTGCCAGAAACAACATTGGTATCAGTCAACTATCCAACCTGGCGTACCTTGTTGCCCCTAGATCACAGCAGCAGTGCTATCTGATATTTGGATGTGGCCAACATTTATTGCCCGTCTCTGGTTGCCCCGAGAAGGTGGTGGTGGGCCGCCTTCAGCTAAATGGCTTGAGAGGGCACTAAGAGTCAAACATCTCACGTGGGATTGGAGTCACGTGTAGGCTAGGCCGCTTGGATTTCTAAAACAATCCAGCAGCTCATATGGTCACTTATTCCGCCCCCCCCCACCAGTGAATTGTCAGGTTTACTGAACTCAAGACCAGCGGCGTCGAGTTATATCGAGACTACAGCACAGAAACAGGCCATTCGGCCCAAATGGTCTCTGCGGTATTTATGGTCCACACGAGCCTCCTCCCACCCCTATTAGCATATCCTTCTACCCCTTTCTCCCTCATGTGCTTATCTAGCTTCCCCTTAAATGCATCTCTGCTATTGGCCTCAACCACTCCCTGTGGTGGCGAGTTCCACATTCTCACCACTCTCTGGGTAAAGATGTTTCTTCTGAATTCCCTATTGGATTTATTTGTGACTATCTTATATTGATGACCTATAGTTTTGGACTCCCCCCCACAAGTGGAAGCAGCTGGTCTACGTCTACCCTATCGAACCCTTTCGCTAGCCATTATACTACGCTATCCAATAGAATGTAGTCACGCTACCTGTACATACCCCTAAGTGGTTGCTACACATCACTGACTTATCCCATCTCCACCCCCCCCCCCCACCCACACCCCGCTGGCTGTGGAACGTTGGGACAGACTGGAGGGGGCGGTGGGGTTGACTACTGCTGGCCCCCAGTTGTTGTACACTGTAGCCTAAATCTGCACAATTATTGACTTTCATCTGGCGGAAACTGTATTGCAAATGAAAGTTCTGGGGTGAGTGGGTGGGTGGGTGAGGCTGCGTTAATGTTTAGCTGTAGGATCGCTTGGTATTAGTTCATCACAAGCTGTGTTACATTGCACCCGTCACAACAGAGTAAACTCTGTAATCACACAGGAAAGAACTGACCGAAAACCTTTCAACACAAAGATAGCCTGAGGGCGCCTGGCGAAGTACAGTCCTCTGCAAACCGTATGGGATTAAACCTTTCAAAAAGGCCACTGGATGTGCACTCGAAGAGGACTCATTTGCAGGGATGTGGGGGAAAAAGCTGGGGCCGTGGGACTAAACTGGGACAGCTCTTTCAAAGAGCCGGCACAGGCCCAGCGGGCCGAAGGGCCTCCTCCTGTGCGGTAAGATTCTAAACCCTCTCCGCCCTCAGGGAATGGCAATCTCTTGTGCCCATTCCTGCCTCTTCTCCCTCCGGATATCCTGTCAAAGATCAAGACTTCTCCATGAGCGGGGGGGGGGGGGTCACTTAGGACGAGGTTTTACAAAAAAAAATCACTAGGCCGAGCCACACATCAGTCCACCAACACACAGTGTGACCAAAGGGTTTCATTTTTTTTTGGTGTGTGTGTCTTGACTATTTTCAACAGAAACCCCCTTCCAATTTTTAATTGGTACAATATGTAAATGGCTTCCTGCGCTTCTATGCTGACTCACGCACACTTTCAAAGGCTATTAACATAAATTGCAGTGCGGGTATCACAGCCACAGCAATCGCCGCCCTGTTAAGCCTCCAAACAGTAGGGAAACATGCCCACGCGGATTCATTAGGCATTCAGAGGTGTCTGATTAAATCACAAAAGCCCAGGCACAGCAGTTATAATAGATGCATATAATTAAAGTCAACTCTTAAATGCTTTCATGGATATTAATAGGTAGATAGAAGTCATTAAGGAGGCAGAAATCTTAGCTGCTAACCTACTCTTAATGCCAAACACTGTGAGGCTGCCACGAGTGGCTCCCTGTTGGGACGCCATCATTTATATTTTCCTAGAGTTAGCTTATTATTATTGTGTCAAAATAAACACAACTCATTTTGCGCAGCGTCATTTTGCTTTCTCATCTGGGTGTGAGTTTTGTCGCGATAAGTTGGAGGGCGTCCCTACCACCCCCCCAACCTCCAACCCTCGATACTGATTCCTTGGTTGAAGGGTCAACTGCCATTGACTGGCCAGATTGCGTTACATGAAGAATGGCCTTGGGGACGAGATGCTGGAGGACTGCTGATGCTTGCGGAACCTCAGCCCAAGCAAGGGATCATCAGGAAAGAAGCGGGGTTAAAAAAAACGGAGGAAGAAAAAAAAAAAAGAATTTGCCCTGAGATTCCACGGGGATTCTGCCATTCTCCCTGAGGTAACCGCGGCAGAGCCCCAGCGAAATGACCTTTTACATCGTATCTGGGTGAGGTCACCAGCCGGTTGCTGTGGGAGACACGGGAAAACTATCTGTGGAATTTCACGGCCATTTATCCTTTTTTTAAAAAAAAACTCATCTTCTAGTTCTTCCATAAATGGCAGAGTACATTGAGCTCTAGAAGGTCAAAGGTGTGAGACTTGGTTAAGCGTAGTTTGTACAATGAGTAGACCAGAGCTTCTTACTGGTTTTTTAAAAATTCGTTCATGGGATCTGGGCGTCGCTGGCAAGGCCGGCATTTATTGCCCATCCTCCAAGTTGCCCCTCGAGAAGGTGGTGGTGAGCCGCCTTCTTGAACCGCTGCAGTCCGTGGGGTGAAGGTGCTCCCACAGTGCTGTTAGGGAGGGAGTTCCAGGATTTTGACCCAGCGACGATGAAGGAACGGCCGATATACTTCCAAGTCAGGATGGTGCGTGACTTGGAGGGGAACTTGGAGGGTCTGGTGGTTAGTACAGGGCCACCCAACTTGAAGTACAAAGCTAGGAATGCAGCCCACTCTTGTAGAAGGGGAGGGGGCGGTTTGCTGGTCTCGGGGGTCAACTATTGGGGCAGATTGGAAAGCGGTGGGCCACCAGCACTGCTCAAAAATGTCTCTGGGTGGGACAATCGATGATTAGCGTCAACGCGATCAAGTCTCTGGAGAAGAGAAGGCTGAGGGTTGACCTAAAGAAAATAACAAGGGATTAAAACTTCACAGCTTTAGGATAGACCATGTAGGTTAGGCAGTTTTAACAAATACTCTCAACAAATTCCACATATGACTCTTGCGAATTTTACCATGGTGCAATCCATACAAGATATATATAATGGGCCAGAAATTCGGGTCTCCACGGGTGAGTACGCGCTGGGTACTCACCCGTAGACCCAACGAAAGTGCCGGTTTTGCGCATGCCCTGAAGGAAGGGGTTCAGAGGTCGAACGCGTGCGCCGGAGAGGCAGCGAAGCGCGTAGACCTCGAACTTCGGTTTTTTTTCAGGTTTCTCCGTGAGGGTAAGTACGGAGAAGCTGTGCGGGGAAAAAGGAGGCGCAAGGCCTGCTTTTAACAAGGTAAGTGGTGAATTAAGTACAATTTAAACATTTTTTCAACAGGTTTATCTTTTTACATACTTTAAAGAAAGGTAAGTTTATTTTTAGCACCGTTAAAAAGTGTAATTAATTTTTTCAAAAATTAAAATTTTTGTTTAAAGTAGTTAATTTATGTAATTTATAGTTATTTTAAAAATGTGATGTTTTTTAAAATTTATTTGAAGTTTTAGTGAGGTTTTGGGGGGTGATCTCTATTCATAGATTTGACAGGTCTTCCTGTCAAATCTATGAATGAAGATTCCCTGCTCCGATTGGCTCTCCATGGCCCACGTGATCCCAGGGGACGCTTTGAACACACTGCGCCCCTGGGATACGCAAGCACTGCGCGCCGGCAGCTGGAGGAGGCCCAGGAGCCGAATTCCACGCGGGCCCGAAGCACAACGGCAGGCGCGCTATGTGAGTACGCGCGCGATTCTTGCACCCGCGGGAAGCCGGAGAGCCTGAATTTCTGGCCCATTAATATAAAATAAATCCAATCAGGAATTTGGGAGAAACTTCTTTACCCAGGGAGTGGTTAGAATGTGGAACTCGCTCCCAGAGGGAGTGGTTGAGGCGAATAGCATAGATGCCTTTAAGGCGAAGCTAGGTAAACACATGAGGGAGAAAGGAATAGAAGGATATGCTGATAGGGTTAAATGAAGTAGGGTGGGAGGAGGCTCGTGTGGAGCAGAAACACCAGCATAGAGCAGTTGGGCTGAATGGCCTGTTTCTGTGCTGTAAATTCTAAGTAATTCATCAAATTTGTGTTTTAATGTGAATAATAATACAGCCTGTAGCCTTCCAAACAAGGGTGGTTACTGAGTTTTATTTACTTCAGAAGGGGTCACTGGTCCTGGTTCTTGGGAACTAGTATAATTAGTTGAAGTGCCGAGTGTCAATGCCAGGACTAATGGGATGGAACTCAGTAAATTGGCCCCAGCCGTTCAGTTGTGGAAGTGTTGGTATGGATTGCACCGTGGTGAATTCCACAAGTGGCCTTTGTGGATTTTGTTGAGGGTGTGCGCAATGTTCCCTGCTTCTTTTTTTTTGGTGCGCGGACTCTTTAACTGGCTGCGTGGTCCATTCAAATTATTGCGCGTGCGCGATTTCGCCCGTATGAAGGCCGGTGAGCGGCCTGCGCGGGACCTCCAGCCCGCCGCGTGGCCTGTGCAGCTTAGCGGGAACGTTGGGTGTGTGTTAGACCTGCCTAACCTACATGCGGTCGATCCTAAAGCTATGAAGTGTTATTCCACTGTTATTTTCTTGGGCGATATCTTTAAAATTCATCTTCTTTACTTCATCAAAGAAATGAGGTGAATAGGTCCTGCGTTCTTGCCACATTCGGAAGGGTGTTCAGTTTAAAGAGCTTTGTGTATACTTCAGCGAACATATTCTGTATGAAACTCCCTACCCAAGGGCATGAGATTTATTCCAAAAGACGGTCTTGATTCAAAAACCTGTTCAAACTGCTGAAGGACTGGTAAGAACTTTGATGAACTGAGTGTTCTAAATCCCAGTGGACTAACTCTCTGTATTTTATAACTCTTAACTGATTTTGCTAATAAATCGGATTCGTTGTCTTAACCTGCTGAGTCACTGGTCTGGGTGTGATAGTTTCTGACGGCGAGAATTCCCAAAGGCGTTCCTCCCGCTATTCCGCTGTAACCTCCGCGGAAGGTGAGCAGAATCACCCCCCGTTTCTCCAGGGTTTCCGGCCAGAGTTACAGAGGGCGATCGGCGGAGCCCCCGTGGAAATTGTCCCCATCTCCGCCCAAAACTCTGATTTCAGTCAGTCAGACAGGGACAACTGTTAACCCCTGGGCCCACCCACTGTGCGGGCCAGAGAGTGGATTCCGATTGGAAAGACGTGGTCCACTCACAGAAACGCGGCGGTTCAATGAGGAAAACAGTGCAAAAAATAAAAAGCAAAACCCACGACAGACGTCCATCTGTGGAAGGTTCAGCACCCAACATCCCCTCGGCACAAACGCATTGGAGATAAAAAAAAGGGGGAAAAGGAAACTCTCTCAAATAAATCACGCTCATCCGTGCAACGCCCGGGCTTCTTACATAGAATTTACAGCACAGAAACAGGCCATTCGGCCCAACTGGTCTGTACAGAGCCCTGCTCAATTCAGTCTGTACGAGGCTGCTGTGTAGCCCCTTCTTCTACAAGCCCAACTCTAGAGGTTTACACAGAGCACCGAGACACGTCCATGAGCTTGTCCAGACAAATCCTGCCTCCTTGCAGCAATTCTCTTCGGATTTTTTTCCCTCTCACTTTTTTTTTGCTCGTTACACCTGCTCCCTTCTTGAAAGTTCTGCACATTTGCAAAACGTGATGATTACACACACTTTTACACACACGCACACACACACTCACTGAAAGGACACACCTCATCAGAACCTCGAATGGAGCCACTACTTTTGCCCTGTGTCCTGGAGCCAACACGCTAACTGTGAGCAAACAACGGCGGGAGAATAGATCGCTGGGCTCTGAGCTCCTACAGCAGGCTATACTGTTCGCTGCTCTCTACAGTTTTTGATCTGTTTAGGCCTTTTGAGTAAATATAGAACAACAAAGCAACTGCAACCCTATCTCTGTAATCTCCTCCAGCCCCACAACCCTCCCCCCCCCACACCGCCAAGATATCTGCACTCCCCTAATCCTGCCCTCTTGAGTATCTCTGGTTTTAATTGCTCCACCATTGGCGGCCGTGCCTTCAGCTGCCTAGGCTCTGAGCTCTGGAATTCCCTCCCTAAACCTCTCCGCCTCTCTCTCTCCTCCTTAAAACCTACCTCTCTGACCGAGCTTTTGGTCGCCTGCCCTAATTTCTCCTTGTGTGTCAAATTTTTGTCGTATAATACTGCTGTGAAGCGCCTTGGGACGTTTTACTACGTTGAAGGTGCTATATAAATACAAGTTGTTGTTGTTGTTGTTGCAGCAACCAAGCAATGGGGAGTAATGAGCCGTGGTGATCCTAGCGGCAGTGTGTCAGCACGCCACCCAGTGTGACAGGGAGCCGTGCCAATCAGCCTTAGCCCTGATCTATGCTAAGTTAGCCAGTAGTGGGAGGAGTGATTTTGGTGCGATTTAGCAGAGCAACAGGCAGTGGGTGGCACGGTCCAATCAGGGGAGAACAGGCTAGCTCTGGTGCTTGGATCTAAGGTTGCCAACTCAGGGTGGACGTATTCCTGGAGGTTTTGTCACATGACCTCCAAAACGTGCTGCCCAGTCAAAAAAATAGCCTTTCCCCCTTGGCCGCCCCCCCACCACCACCCCCCCCCATCTTCAATATTTCTAAAACGAATAAATGGGAAGTGTTTAAAGAAAATTAAAAACAAAATACACTAATTTTTTTCTTCAAATGGTCCTATGGTCTTTCTCCTGGGTTTGCTGCCCGGAAGATTAATCTTTTATTCCTGGAGGGTTGGCAACCCTACTTGGATCCTACAGTCACGCCTTGTTTCAGATCAAGGACATGGCGGCACAGAGATGCCACGCCGTCAGCAGACCGTGACTGTGGCCCAGAGAGCTCGCCTAGAAAAAAAAAAGGGTAAGAAAAGAGGGGGCAAAATACGCTTGAGACGTTAAGCGAGATGTTTCTCTGATCTAACTGGGTAACCGCTGTCGGGGGTCTTTGGGGGTATCCTCAGGCCTAGACCCTGCACTCAGTGCCCAAGCCCCCCCCCCCCCCTCCCCCTCCTCCCTCCCTCCGAGGCATTCTACGCCACAAGTTATAGGCCAATGCGGGGGCGAAAGCCCTCGCCGCACGCACACAAGGTCATTCTCTCAAAACCCCACAGATACCTCAGCATTTAGCACATCGGAGAGAATAAACAGACAAGACAAAAGCTCCCACAACATAGCGAATGCAATTCTGCCACGTATAAAGCAAATGTTGGTTTTGTTTGGAAACGACAAAAGTGGGGTTTTTTTTTTTGTGTGGAATAAAAAACATGAAATGAAATTATAATAAACATCAATTCAAGTTACGTTTTCAAAGCATGTGCATCCCTTCAATTTGGCCAACATTGACGGCTCTAAATGAGCGCAGCAATAGCTCCCTCCCGATGGCCAGGAGGCTTTCATTAGTTCCACAGGAGGCTGTTTGACTGAGTTGCGTGTCTCTGTTATTCTCTAGAACAACATTGCGTGGCGGTGTTGGGAGAGGAAGCTGTTCAGAGTTTTAGCGGGCAGCCCCTGCACTTGGAACCATCCACTTTTTGAATTAAGCTCCTCTTTTGTTCTGTTTGCTTACACAGGCGGCTGTTGCTATTTCCAATACCGCTCACCTCTCCCAAATCTTGTTTGGAAGCAGGAATCTCTAATAGAGAGGAATGATTCCACCTAAGCCCCACCCCCTATGACCAGTCCAATAATTGCTTATTATGGGTAGGATGGCTTTAATTTTTTTTTATTCATTCGTGGGATGTGGGCGTCGCTGGCAAGGCCGGCATTTATTGCCCATCCCTAGTTGCCCTTGAGAAGGTGGTGGTGAACCGCCTTCTTGAACCGCTGCAGTCCGTGTGGTGAAGGTGCTCCCACAGTTTCTGTTCGGGAGGGAGTTCCAGGATTTTGACCCAGCGACGATGAAGGATCGGCCGATATACTTCCAAGTCAGGATGGTGTGTGACTTGGAGGGGAACTTGAGGTGATGGTGTTCCCATGCGCCAGCTGCCCTCGTCCTTCTAGGTGGTGGAGGTCGCGGGTTTGGGGAGGTGCTGTGTTACCTTTAGCAGACCCCCCCCCCCCCCAATCTCTAGAGATTCCCTCTTCCCTCTGTGCAAATCATTGCTGCCGGGTAAAGGAGTAAGTGATGGTGAAGTTGATGCCGGACATTACAGGGCAGCTGGGTGGCACTAAGTGTTGGTGCACGAACTGGGTTTTGCGCCCATAATTTTGCCATGTTGAGTTTCTGGCATAAACCCAACAGATTGGGGGGGGGGGGGGGGGCTGAGTGGAAGTACCTCCAAATACAGAGATAATGTAAAAAAAATAAATTAGTGGGTTGACCTGGAGATTACAAAATCCTTTCCCCATTGCTGGCACCTGCCGCATTGCCAGTGGCTCAGGACTGTGGGCACCATTCCCGCCCTCTCTACTGGCAATCGTGCATGGCGGGGAGTGGGGGCGGGGGGGGGGCGAGGGAAGAGACAAGTAAAATGCAAGGTGAGGCAGTCAGGAGAAATAAACCTTCAATAAAGAGAAAAGCAACAACACAAATCGCACGCGACACCGCGAGAGGTTCTTAAAGTTTGCGGCACAGCAGGAAAAAAAGTCAACGTTGCATTTTTATCTTCTATAAATTCTAAGGCATGATTTGCCTTTCTGAAATAATGGGACCGCCCACAATATCTGTTGATAAGTTTTACAAGAGCGCTAAAATTACTCTGAGGAGAGAGAGGCCGCTTAATATTCCACACACGCATCAGTTTAATATACAAGTGTAAATAATAACATTTCCGTGTTAAAAGTGACCAATCGTTCGCTCGTGTGGTGAAACAACTTTGTGCTCCAGTGAAAAAGACACAAAACAATTGTGAACGGCCTCCCCCGCCCTTCAGTGAATGAAGCAGGCATGCAGACTCGGCCTCATGGCTCCGAGCTGTGTTGTCTTGTTTTTTTTTAAAACGGAAGAGGAAACACTTGATCCCACGCCGCCCGCCCCCACCCCCCACCCCCCACCCCGCAGCCGACTTCCCCCCCCCCCCGCCCCTCCCCCGCCGCCAAAGGAAATGAACTTGTAGCACAAACCTGGGTTCTTAAACTGATCCGGATTGGATAGATGGTGCAGGGAGGGACTGCTCGCTGACGGAGCGTGCTCACTGCGAAGCATCTGAGCGGCCCGCAGTCCGACCGAACCGTAGTCCGCAAACGAGAAGGAGGCCCGCTGGTCGCCGGGCGTGGAATAGAAACCGTAATCGGGAAACCCTGGGAGACACAGGGGACCTTTAAATCATTGTCCAACCGACACAGAATTACCACAGGGCCAGTACCGTGGCCCACATCAATCACAGCAAGAAAACAGCAAGGCTAGAACTCCAAGGTTTAAGCAAAAGTACAGGTACAAGGACACACAGCAGACTGAAACCACTGAGGATATAGAAGCGTAGGCCGTTCAGAGAGTTATAGAGACTGCCCGCTAAAGGCATTCCTATTCCCTGTCTGTTGCCAATTCTCTCTGAATACGACATTCAATGAACCCGGATTCAACTGCATTTTATTTCCTTCAAGTGAACCACCAAAGTCGTTCTGCTTTTTAAAGGCATTAGATATTGCTCAGGTCCATCCCACACTGAATGAACCCAAAGGCAATTGTTTTATCCCGTCAATTCTGGATCAAGCTCAGGCTTTTTTTTTTGTTTGTAACGCCTGCCTTTATCTCCCAGTCAGGTGGCAACAGAAATCACGGATTGGCAAGAGTGATCCCACAGCTGGAGGGGCCTCTGGAACGCCGGGGAGTTGGGATCGCGCTCCTTGCGGAGATTTGAGCCAGGGATTCGGACTTCCCTTACAAGCGGGCGGTTTTGCCACGGGCTGCGTGTTGAGGGCATGTGCCGCCCCAGGCTGTGCCCTGCTCGTGGGCTGCTCTGCGAGGGGGATGCTGCGACACACGGCAGCAAGCGGGGCACGTTCCACCTCCCTCGCTTGGCCGGTAAACCGCTGGCACAGGTTGCCTGCCCTTTTCCTTATAAGCGGCTTCTATCCGCTTCGCCCGTTTACCGCCCAAGTGGGGAAGCTACAAATGTACCCACAAGGAGTAATGGGACGTGCATCTGTGCCTGCCGTCGTGTACATGGTGAGCTCCGGGTTCCAAATTTGCCACAGAGGTGAAAACCCATAGGGGTAACACTTGTGCTAAAACTATACAAGTCCTTTCACCAGTTCTGGGTTGAGACTTGCCTCCAGTTAGTAGTCTTTTGCTTTCTCTCATTGGGCAGCAAGAGGAGAGGTAACAGTGCCCAATGTCCGCTCCAGCATCATTCCACAGCTGCGAGTGGAAAGCCAGAGAGACATGGAGTAGCAGGTCCACCAAGGGGCATAGGGAAAGGGGAGGAAGGCTACAAGTAGTCCTCCCCAGGCCATCATAAGGACCACCTTAGAGTGCTAGTTTTAGCAGTAGGGAAGCCTGGGACTGGACCAAACCAGCCCGTGGAACTCCCTGCCTTGGGCCACTCAAGCGCACCTCTTGAGGACTGGGATTGGGAGTGGCCAGGAGCTGTGGTCTCCTGTCCGCCTAACAAAGGTGAAGTTGTAGGTGCAGGGCAGGAGAGAAGAGGTGGGACAAGGAGTGTAAACGAAAAACAAGACTGTGCTTCTGTAGCATGCAAGGATAAAGAGAGGGCTGTGCAATGTAATCGTTGGCACAGTGACTGGTAGAAACCAAAGCAACACACTGGCACAACTATGCCAAGAGAAATACTTTGGCCATTGCTGGCGCAGTGTAGGGAGAAAACCCGAGAAAAGATTTAATTCCAGACCATCAGAGTCCCTTCTACCCCCACCCCAGTTTTACCGCCCCATCTCTCCTGAAGGTGCGGAGTCTTGTTGGGGTACATTTCCATGGGTGCTGATTGACATCTGGCACCATGCCCACGTGACCATTCTTCATGTGCGAGAGCCTGGACAATGGCTACTCACCTATGCAGGGCAAGATAGCCCAGCTCAATCGCGCCCTCAACTAATGTCCACACATACACAATCACCAGCTAGTGATCAGGAGCAGGAGTCCTGGCTTCGCCCCACTCAACCTCCATCACCTTCCCTAGTCCAGAAGCATTAAGTCCAATTGTAGCACCCCCAACTGCTGCCCTGCCCCAAGATCTGCTAACATAGTGCAGACTAGGGTGTCAAGCCTAGGGCCTTCTGCTCTGCATTGCCTAGTGCCACCACGCAGAGCGTGTAATCCAGTGGGCCTTTATGTCAGCCCACTCCAGCATCCTTTACTCAGAGGGTGGAGTGTCTCTGGAATTCTCTACCCCAGAGGGCTGTGGCTGCTCAGTCATTGAGATTGATAGTTTCTTGGGCTCTAAGAGAATCGAGGGATATGGGGATCGGGCGGGAAAGTGGAGTTGATGTAGAAGATCAGCCATGATCTTATTGAATGGCGGAGCAGGCCCGAGGGGCCGTATGGCCTACTCCTACTTCTCATATAAAAAGAGAGCCTGAGATTGACCTAGAGTTGAGAAGGAAGACAGTACTGATGCGGGTTCTCTGAGCTGTGTGTAATACGCTTAAATCATATTCACCCATAAGCCCGGGAGACACTAACCAACCCTCCGCTGCCCATCAGTGCTTTCAGTGCCAATCTAAAGGTTTTCTTCCCCGACAGGTAGTGTGTAAAAACCAACTGTAAAATTAAATAATTTCCTCACCAGTTTCCTTGTTACCCTGCGAGGGATTCCTGCGACACCTTGGCTTGTTGCCCCCTCCCCCAATTTCCCAGCAATGCAGGTTTGAAATTAGACAGCACAGGCCGAATTTTACCGCCATTTTTTTTTTACATGAGGTAATTAGTTCCTTTTTGGTCGTGGGCCGTAGTTGCTGGGTGTGGAGAAGTCTCAAAGATCAGTAGAAGTTGCACGGGAGTTGCTGACAGTTTGGGGAACCGATCTGTAATTGCGCCGAGGGCAATGGCAGCAAAATGGCGACGACTCTCTCAGCTCAGGAAGTGTGGGGAGGAGGGGAGATGACTGAAGGCCATAAAAAAAACAAAATGACAAATGTCTGGCGAGTGGGTCAATAACCAGAGGTCATAGATTCAACATCATTGGAAAAAGATCTAGAGGGGAGATGAGGAGAAATGTTTTCATTCAGAGAGTTGTGGGGGATCAGGAACGCTCGACCTGAAAAGGTGATGGAAGCTGATTCCATCAATAATTTTAAAAGGGAGTTGGACGGGTACTCGAGGAGGAGGAACTGACAGGGTTACGGACAAAAGGCGGGGATATGGGACTGAGCACGGCTGCTCTTTCAAAGAGCCGGCACGGGCTCGACGGGCCGAATAGCCTCCTTCTGTGCTGTAAGTATCTATCCATCTATCCATGGCTGGTCCGTTAAGGGTTAAGCTGCTTTTTACCAGATTGCTTGAAGTACTGTTAAAATTTTTTTTCTAAGACTCAATGATGAAACTGGTCTTCGCCTGTCGAACGAAATGTGCTCATAGCCAATCGGGGGCCCGTTTCGTGTCCGATTTTCTTTTCCAGTGTCTTCAATGGCGGAGGCGAATTTCCCCCCACTCCCCGATTGTTGGTGCGATGTTCGCTTACTCTGTCAGAAAGCTGTTCCGAGCTCAAGTGGAAGAAAAATGCCCTCATTTTAGCAGTGCGTCCTCTCTGGATCATTATCAGCCTCAAAGCGACATTACACGTCTCATTACAACCAACTAATGACCTGTAACAAACAGGCATCTACCATTACAGTGGCTGCACTGCTCTCGCTGGTGTGCCACCTGTCAGTAATCGGCCAGTTCCGGCAGTTCTGCCGATCGGAATCCAAAGCCCCGAAATGCCCCCCACCGTATCCTGGGGCAGGAATGGTACAATCCGAGCAGGGTTGGGGGGGAGGGAGGGAGGAACTTGGGGGGGGAGGGGGGGGGAATTTACTTAGGGGATCGGCCCCTCTCTGGCTTGAATACGGAATTCCAACTGGGGGTAGGGGCAATGTTCCCTGGTATTTTTTGGGTGCGCGACCCCCTTTTAAGTGGCTGCGGGTCCCATTCAAAATACCGCACATGCGCGGTTTTTCCCATTTAAGAGCCAGGGAGCTGGCTGCGCGGGAGCTCCGGAGCGCTGCACGGCCACACAGCTTAAAGGGAAGATTGGGTGGAGGGGGTTAGTATTGAGGCTGTTGCCTCTGCCCGTTCCCCATTAGTCCTGACTTCACAACAACAACGTATATTTATATAGCGCCTTTAACGTAGTAAAACGTCCCAAGGCGCAGCACAGGAGTATTTTAAGACAAAATAATTTGACACCGAGCCACATAAGGAGATATTAGGGCAGGTGACCAAAAGCTTGGTCAACGAGGTAGGTTTTAAGGAGCGACTTAAAGGAGGAAAGAGAGGTGGAGAGGTAGCGAGGTTTAGGGAGGGAATTCCAAAGCTTAGGGCCTAGGCAGCTGAAGGCATGGCCACCAATGGTTGAGTGATTATAATCAGGGATCCTCAAGAGGACAGAATTAGAGGAGCGCAGATATCTCGGGGGGTTGTGGGGCTGGAGGAGGTTACAGAGATAGGGAGGGGCGAGGCCACGGAGGGATTTGAAAACAAGGATGAGAATTTTGAAATCGAGGCGCTGCTTAACCAGGAGCCAATGTAGGTCAGCGAGCACAGGGGTGATGGGTGAACGGGACTTGGTGCGAGTTAAGAGGCTGGGCTGGGGGTGGGGGGGGGGGGGGGGGGAGACGGCGCCCCATGCTGGAAGTCCCATCAGCTACGCCTATCCTGCTGCTGACACACCCGAACGGTGCAGGCGTACCTGCCCTACAAGAGGCATTAGCGCGGCTCGTCAAGGAAGAACGGCTTAGGTGATAAAGATCTACTCTTTGGTCAGACTGGCCCACAGCTCCGGACCCTCGCCAGGCAGATGTGAGGGGGGAACGCCGGAGATGATTTGGGATGGCGGGGGGGTTGGTGCTGGGCCAGACGGAAGCCCTGGCACTGCCACGATTCTGGTGCCACCAACAGCTGTTCAATTATTCCCGCTCTTTCCCCATAGCCCAGTGAATTTTTTCCCTTCAGGTATTCATCCAATTCTCTTTTTGGGAAAGTTTACTATTGAATCTGCTTCCACCACCCTTTCTCAGGCAGCACGTTCCAGATCACAACAACTCACTGCGAGAAAAAAAAAGGTGTTTCCATATGTCACCTCTGGTTCTTTTGCCAATCATTGGCACTATTTCGAAGAAGAGCAGGGGGAGTTCTCCCCGGTGTCCTGGAAAATATTTATCCCTCAATCAACATCACTAAAAACAGATTATCTGGTTATTATCACACTGCTGTTTGTGGGAGCTTGCTGTGCGCATATTGGCTGCCGTGTTTCCTACATTACAACAGTGATTGCACTTCACAAGTACTTCATTGGCTGTAAAGCGCTTTGAGACGCCTGGTGGTCGTGAAAGGCGCTGTAGAAATGCAAGTCTTTCTTTTTTTTCTTTATCTAAATGCTTCGTTGACTATTAAGGGAATCAAGGGATATGGGGATAGTGCGGGAAAGTGGAAATGAGGTAGAAGATCAGCCATGATCTTATTGAATGGCGGCGCAGGCTCGAGGGGCCAAATGGCCGACTCCTGCTCCTAATTCTTATGTTCTTTATGTTCGTAATTTTCAACACCTCTAACAAATCTCCTCTTAACCTTCTCTGCTCTAAGGAGAACAGCCTCAGCTTGAATATGCCCTGTGTTGAATAAAATGCTTTCTTTTTTTTAAATTTTCAATCACCTTAAATCTGTGTCCTCTGGTTACCGACCCTTCAGCCACTGGAAACAGTTTCTCCTTATTTACTCTATCAAAACCCTTCGTGATTTTGAACACCTCCATCCAATCTCCTCTTAACCTTCTCTACTCTGAGGAGAACAACCCCAGCTTCTCCAGTCTCTCCACGTAACTGAAGTCCCTCATCCCTGTAACCATTCTGGTCAACCCCCTCTGCACCCTCGCTAAGGCCTTGCCATCCTTCCTAAAGTGCGGTGCCCAGAATTGGACGCAATACTAATGCGCTGCTTCCTTCAGTCTCTCTCTAACACACGGGGACAATTTGCTTCCCAGCTCACTTATTTGCTTTTTTTTTACAAAATGTATTTTTTTGGCTCCCGTAATCTCTTTGTCAATTTCTAATCAAGAGTCATGTCTTCCATGTTATTGCTAATCAGGCCTGGCTGATTGCAAGATAATAGCATCACAGATCGAGTCCTGTTATTTATTACTTGCAGCATCGGTTCAGCTTGACTAAAAAAAAAACCCCAGCCCCATTTCGGCGAGAGCTACTTCACAATTATGGGGTCACCACACAAAAGGGCGGCCCAGCTCATCCTTAATCATTACGAGAGGCTGCTGTGGTTTGAATCCATCTCTGAGGTGAGTGTTAATGGTTTTGTGTCCTTGGGAGTTCGAATGGTTCTCTGTGCATGTTGCTAATTAGGCGAGCAAGGAGCTATTCAAAGTCTCTCATGTTACTAATTAAGATCCTTAACAACAAACAAATGTCAGGTCTGTCCCTGTCCCGTTTCCCCCCTGCCTGGGCTTTCGTTACAGCCTCTTAAGCCTCTTAACATGGGCTTTCGTTACAGCCTCTTAAGCCTCTTACTTGGGCTTTCGTTACAGCCTCTTACTTGGGCTTTCGTTACAGTGCCTTACTTGTTCCACGTGATCCCCTGGACTGGTTTCGATTGCCCGAGGGAGGGAGGGAGCCCGGAGAGGAATTTTCCAGTGTATTTCCTCCCCCCCCACCCCCCCACCCCACCCCGTCATTGGCCCTGGGCTTTTTTCTCTCTGGTGCTTTTTTTTTCTTTTTGCCTCTCCCAGGAGATCGATCACATGGCTGTGGGAGATGGACCAGGAAGAAGTGGCTAGTGGTGTGGGGCAGGCTTGATGGACCAGCTGGTCTTTTCTACCCCCGCCCGTATCGTGTGATCGCACCTATCTAAAACTCAACGCACTCTCCGAGCACACTGAGTCTCAGAAACTGTCATTATGTCGAGCTGTCAAACAATCCAGGCAGCAGCACAAGAATAGGATGTCGACGTAACAGGTACTTTTAAGTGTCTCAACGGGAAGCTGCAAGCCATTTTTCCTTTATGTATTTTTTTTAAAAAGGGCAAATATTTGGATATGTCGAGTTGCGTGGGAGCTTGTTGGTAATTGAGACACCACAATATCAGACAACTTACACATTGCTTTGACAAAATCCAAACGCAAAATTACTTTTTCAAACCCACTGCATCTTCCGAGCAATCTTTCTTCCCCTGAGGGAATTGGCGCTTGGTTGAAAGGGATTTTATCTTCTGTGTGAATCCGGTCCATCCGTTTTTTTTTAACTCTCTAACGTTTTCTCTCTTCCCCCTCCCCCCCCCCCCCCCCCCCCCCCCCGCTCCCCACACACACGGCTCTAGGGTGGCCAATCCTCCAGGATTGCCCTGAAGTCTCCAGGAATTAAAGGTTAATCTCCCTGCAAAAAATCATAGGGGCGTCAAAAAATATTTTGCGTTTTCCCCCCCCCCACCCCCCAATTTCTTTGAACACTTTTGTTTCTTGGTTATAAAAATTTTGGAGATGTTTGGAAACAAAGGCTGTTTGACTGGGTGGTGGAGGGAGGGAGGTCATTTGGTAAAACCTCCAGGAATACCTCCAACCAGAGTTGGTAACCCTGTGCTACACTGATTCCCAGCATCCGAGTCAGTACTGCAGGAGAAAAAACAGGGGACGGGATTAGACAACTCCTGCCATTGAGTTTTCCTCCTCCCTCCCATCATAGGGGCCTACACTGAAGCCTGATATCCTGACAGGGCCTACACTGAAGCCTGATATCCTGACAGGGCCTACACTGAAGCCTGATATCCTGACAGGGCCTACACTGAAGCCTGATATCCTGACAGGGCCTACACTGAAGCCTGATATCCTGACAGGGCCTACACTGAGGCCTGATATCCTGACAGGGCTCTACACTGAAGCATGTTATCCTGACAGGGCCTACACTGAGGCCTGATATCCTGACAGGGCTCTACACTGAGGCCTGATATCCTGACAGGGCCTACACTGAAGCCTGATATCCTGACAGGGCCCACACTGAAGCCTGATATCCTGACAGGGCCTACACTGAAGCCTGATATCCTGACAGGGCCTACACTGAAGCCTGATATCCTGACAGGGCCCACACTGAAGCCTGATATCCTGACAGGGCCCACACTGAAGCCTGATATCCTGACAGGGCCCACACTGAAGCCTGATATCCTGACAGGGCCCACACTGAAGCCTGATATCCTGACAGGGCCTACACTGAAGCCTGATATCCTGACAGGGCCTACACTGAAGCCTGATATCCTGACAGGGCCTACACTGAAGCCTGATATCCTGACAGGGCTCTACACTGAAGCATGTTATGCTGACAGGGCCTACACTGAAGCCTGATATCCTGACAGGGCCTACACTGAAGCCTGATATCCTGACAGGGCCTACACTGAAGCCTGATATCCTGACAGGGCCTACACTGAGGCCTGATATCCTGACAGGGCCTACACTGAAGCCTGATATCCTGACAGGGCCTACACTGAAGCCTGATATCCTGACAGGGCCTACACTGAGGCCTGATATCCTGACAGGGCCTACACTGAAGCCTGATATCCTGACAGGGCCCACACTGAAGCCTGATATCCTGACAGGGCCTACACTGAAGCCTGATATCCTGACAGGGCCTACACTGAAGCCTGATATCCTGACAGGGCCTACACTGAAGCCTGATATCCTGACAGGGCCCACACTGAGCCTGATATCCTGACAGGGCCCACACTGAAGCCTGATATCCTGACAGGGCCCACACTGCAGCCTGATATCCGGAGAGGTTCCACAGCACAATATAATATCCTGCAAGACCCTACACCACAGTGCAATACTCTATAAGCTCCTACCTCATTCTGCACTGACCCATGACATGAAAAGAAGCAGCTACTGTCGAGAGCTATTTAAAAACTCCATATATAATATAAACAATGCTGATGTGTGTCAGCGAATTACTGGCAGTAATCCCTCTGCCAGACAGACGCCATCCCCTCTGTGATCCCTCCTGGGAACAGGAGATTAAATTACTGCCTCAGACTCACTGCTCACTGCATTTGATATTTTTTTATTTGGCACAGTTTGTGTATTTCCCGTTTCCTAGTTCACTCGTTTGGATCCAGTTAACAGAAAGGATAAATCATTACTGTGCTGGGTTATATACCGATAATGTACACCTTCGCAGTTAATTACAGGACTCAATTGTAGCAGGGTTGCTGAGGATACCGTGAATAGCCAGAGCAGTTTATCTGGCCCCTCAGGTTGGATTAGTGCTTTAACTTAACTCTGAGCTCTCGACTGTAGTTTGGAATGATCAGGAACTGGGATAAGCGGAGAAGGAGTGGCGGGGAAGGAGCTGGGGGTGGTGGGAGGGAGGAGGGTCTGATCTATCAGGAAGAACAGGCTAATTGGGCCTAATGGACTTTTATTCTTAAAATTCTTATGTCCTTCCTAGACCGTGAATTTGAATCTTAAATTGGTCCTCTCGCCCATTGCAGGGCACGGTCGGTCGAGCTGTTTGGGGACTTGATGTGGAGAAACCGAGGGCAAACCATTGAGTGTGGGCAGTGCCTGTGGTGTGGAGAGCGTTCCCGGGAGGGTCAGGAGCCACGCAGCCGCTCGGGCGGTCTGCAGGGCCGGAGCTGGACTCGCCGGGCCTGGGAACTGGGCGGTGTTGTTTTCTTGGGGGTCGGAGAGCGCTCTCAGGGTCAGTCAGAAGCCCACAAGCCACGCAGGCAGCTCAGAGAGCCGAAAGTGATCACTCTGGGGCCTGGGAACCAGTGGTATTACATAGAATTACACAGGACATATGGCACAGAAAGAGGCCATTCGGCCCAACCAGTCCATGCCAGCGTTTATGCTCCACTTGAGCCTCCTCCCGTCCTTCCTCACCTAGGATGGGAGGAGGCTCGAGTGGAGCCAGCGGACTGGAAAACCGCAAATGTAACGCCCCTATTTAAGAAAGAAAGGAGACAGAAAGCAGGCAACCATCGACCAGTTAGCCTAACATCTGTCATTGGGAAAATGCTGGAATCCATCATTAAGGAAGTGATAGCAGGACATTTAGAAAATCATAATATAGTCCAGCAGAGTCAGCATGGTTTTATGAAAGGGAAATCATGTTTGACAAATTTGCTGGAGTTCTTTGAGGATGTAACGAGCAGGGTGGATAAAGGGGAACCAGTAGATGTCGTGTATTTGGATTTCCAGAAGGCATTCGATAAGGTGCCACATAAAAGGTTACTACACAAGATAAGAGTTCACGGGGTTGGGGGTAATATACTAGCATGGATAGACGATTGACTAACTAACAGAAAACAGACAGTCGGGATAAATGGGTCATTTTCAGGTTGGCAAACTGTAACTAGTAGGGTGCCACAGGGATCAGTGCTGGGGCCTCAACTATTTACAATCTATATTAATGACTTGGATGAAGGGACTGAGTGTAATGTAGCCAAATTTGCTGATGATACAAAAATAGGTGGGAAAGCAAATTGTGTGGAGGACGCAAAGAATCTCCAAAGGGATATAGATAGGCTAAGTGAGTGGGCAAAAATCTGGCAGATGGAGTTTAATGTGGGAAAATGCGAGGTTATCCACTTTGGTAGGAAAAATAAAAAAGCAAATTATTATTTAAATGGGGAGAGATTACAAAATGCTGAGGTACAGAGGGATCTGGGGGTCCTTGTACATGAATCACAAAAAGTTAGCATGCAGGTACAGCAAGTAATTAGGAAGGCAAATGGACTGTTGGCCTTTATTGCAAAGGGAATGGAGTATAAAAGTAGGGAAGTCTTGCTACAACTGTACAGGGTATTGGTGAGACCACACCTGGAGTGCTGCGTGCAGTTTTGGTCTCCTTATTTAAGGAAGGATATACTTGCATTGGAGGCAGTTCAGAGAAGGTTCACGAGGTTGATTCCAGAGATGAAGGGGTTGTCTTATGAAGAAAGGTTGAGCAGGTTGGGCCTATACTCATTCGAGTTTAGAAGAATGAGAGAGGATCTTATTGAAACATATAAGATTCTGAAGGGGCTTGATAGGGTAGATGCAGAGAGGATGCTTCCCCTCGTGGGGGAATCTAGAACTAGGGGGCATAGTTTCAGAATAAGGGGGCACCCTTTTAAATCGGAAATGAGGAGGAATTTCTTCTCAGAGGGTCGTGAATCTTTGGAATTCTCTTCCCCAGAGAGCTGTGGAGGCTGGGTCATTGACTATATTGAAGGTGGAGATAGACAGATTTTTGAACAATAAGGGAGTCAAGGGTTATGGGGAGCGGGCAGGGAAGTGGAGTTGAGGCCAAGATCAGATCAGCCATGATCTTATTCGAATGGCGGAGCAGGCTCGAGGGGCCGAATGACCTACTCCTGCTCCTACGTCTTATGTTCTAACTCTATCAGCATAACCCTCTATTCCTTTCTCCCTCATGTGTTTATCTAGCTTCCCCATAAATACGTCTTTACTATTCACCTCAACCACTCCCTGTGGCAGCGAGTTCCACATTCTCACCACTCTCTGGGTAAAGAAGTTTCTTCTGAATTCCTTATTGGATTTCTTGGTGACTATCTTATATTGATGGCCTCTAGTTTTATTCTTCCCCACAAGTGGAAACATTCTCTCTGTGTCTACTCTATCGAAACATTATTATTTGCATGTCATCTTGTCATTTAATATGATACTGTACAACAGTTATATAAAGCCCAATACAGTTATTAGTCAATGTATATTAAAGCTCGTACGTATAAAAGCCTCTCAGACTTGAATCTGAGCGGAGCGACTGTCGCCAGACTAACAACCCCTGGTCGCGACAGTTACCACGGGAACTCCGCTAACATTGGCACCTGTGAATGTTCCTGCGCGCACACGGAGCTCACGCTCTCAGCCGCGCTGCGAAATGGGGGGACAGGAGGGAAGAGGGCACCAAGCAAAGGGAACGCTAGGTGCTCCCTGGCCTGCCTCAGAGTGACACCAGCAGAGAGCTGGGACTGACCTAACTCCTTGGCTGTTGTTGCTCCGAGATGCGAGTAGAGGCAAGAAATGTTACCGCCAAACAGAGCCTCAGTGAAATGAGAGAGAGAGAGAGAGAGAGATGTCACACGATGTTGGACAAAGCACGTTAACTCAGACTGCGATGTGGGGCCTGAAAAGCTTAATGAAGTGGATCTGCTCTGTTATCCGCATCTACAGTCGCACTGATTAAGGAGATTATGGTCCTATCGGTTTTTATTTGCTCTCAGGATGTGGGTGCTGGTGGCCAATGCCTCACTTATCGTCCAACCAATAATTGCCCTGAGAAGGTGGTTTTTTTTTACAAAGGAATGGCTTGCTTGGCGACTTCAGAGGGCATTAAGAATCAAGCACATAAAGAAAGACATGCATTTATTTAGCGCCTTCCACAACCTCAGGATGTTCCAAAGCACTTTACAGCCAATGCTTTACAGTGTAGTCACTGTTGTAATGTGGGAAACGCGGCAGCCAATTTGCGCACAACAAGCTCCCACAAACAGCAATGTGATAATGACCGGATAATCTGTTTAAAGATGTTGGTTGAGGGATAAATATTGGCCCCAGGACACCGGGGATAACTCCGCTGCTCTTCTTCGAAATAGTGGCCACGGGATATTTTATGTCCACCTGAGAGGGCAGACGGGGGCCTCGGTTTAACGTCTCATCCGAAAGACGGCACCCTCTGACAGCGCAGCGCTCCCTCAGCACTGCACCGGGAGCGTCAGCCTGGAACATTGTGCTCAAGTCCCTGGAGTGGGACTCGAACCCACGACTTTCTGACTCAGAGGCGAGTGCGCTACCCACTGAGCCACGGTCGACAGACGTGGTGTGGGACTGGAGTCATGTGTAGGCCGGACTGGGTAGGGGTGACAGGCTCCCTTTTTCTGACGGCCATTAGTGAACCAATTGCAGCGGGCGGGCGGGGGTTTACAATAGCCATCAGCTGTCATGTATTCATACCAGTGAAATCCTCCAACCTTGGCTCTTTAGGTGAAAAGCTTATATGGTAGAGGGATATATTTTATATATATTATATGGAAAGGGTGAGGTTGGACGTGCAATCTATTTATTTTGTGCTCTGTAACGAACCCTGTGCTACCATTGCCACGGCTAACTGAATTTACATCAAATGTTTACAACAGTTTTGACAGCTCGCTCATTAATATTAATGACTAATCTGCAACAAACGGTTGCATTATTTTTAGACCTCTCTAATTGGGTAGTCATTGCTCATCTGTAAACCAAATGAGACGATCTCCGTAGCCATGGAAACAGCATCACAGTCTCCTTGCTAACAGTTGCCGTATTAAAATATCACCCATTTAAAAAGGCCATCGCTCCACCGATCCAGGAGGGTTTCATAGCGCTTTGCCTAAACGGTGCTGTTAGGGGCCACTGCTTGGCGTGATTTGCATAATCTACAAGTCTTCCCCCGTCCGCCGTTGGCATATTACACCCATCGTGTGTCTCAGGACCAGCAGCCTCTGTTCTCGGTGTCAGCCGTGGCTCAGTGGGCAGCACCCTCGCCTCTGAGTCAAAAGGTTGTGGGTTCAAGCCCCACTCCAGAGACTCGAGCACAACGATCCAGGCTGACTCTCCCGGTGCAGTGCTGAGGGAGTGCCGCACTGTCAGAGGTGCCGTCTTTCGGATGAGACGTTAAACCGAGGTCCCGTCTGCTCCCTCAGGTGGACGTAAAAGATCCCACGGCCACTATTTCGAAGAGGAGCAGGGGAGTTCTCCCTGGTGTCCTGGCCCAATATTTATCCCTCAACCAACATCACTAAAACAGATTATCTGGTCATTATCACATTGCTGTTTGTGGGAGCTTGCTGTGCGCAAATTGGCTGCCGCGTTTCCCACATTACAACAGTGACTACACTTCCAAAAAAAAAGCACTTCATTGGCTGTAAAACGCTTTGAGACGTCCAGTGGTCGTGAAAGGCGCTATAGAAATGCAAGTCTTTCTTTCTTTCAGTGCAAGGAAGTCCCATCTCCTGGAGACACTCGTAAGGCATTGCTGATCACGCATGCTTTGTTAACCCAAGGTACTACGCGATATGAGGCAAAGGCGAGTATCTGGAGTTAGGCCACAGATCAGCCATGATCTCATTGAATGGCCGAACAGGCTCGAGGGGCTAAATGGCCTCCTCCTGTTCCTATGCTGGGGTCGTTCTCCTTAGAGCAGAGAAGGTTCAGGGGAGATTTAATAGTGTTGTGCAAAATGATGAAGGGGTTTTGATCAAGTAGATCGGGAGAAACCGTTTCCACTGGCAGGAGGGTCGGTAGCCTCAGGACACAGATTTAAGGTCATTGGCAAAAGAACCAGAGGGGAGCCGAGGAGAATTTGTTTTACGCAGCGAGTTGTTGTGATCTGGAACGCGCTGCCTGAAAGGGCGGTGGAAGCAGATTCAATAGTAACATTCAAAAGGGAATTGGATAAATACTTGAAAAGGAAAAAAAATTGCAGGTCTATTGGGAAAGAGCAGGGGGGAGTGGGACTAATTAGACAGCTCTTTCAAAGAGCCAGCATAGGCACGACGGGCCGAATGGCCTCCTTCTGTGCTGTATCATTCTATGATGTCATGACAATGATTTGCGAACAGCGGCCGAGACAGCAATTAATCTCAAACTGGGAAAAATAACTATTTCATAAACAGAACTGCCGTTTGCATTCCGAGTGAGTGGATCGTGTGCAGCGGTAATTGTCCTTTTGACCTCTGGGATGAAATTGAGCTTCTATTTCGGAGGGCATCAAGAGTCAAGTGGGACTAGAGTTGTGTGTAGGCCAGACTGGGGTAGGATCGAGGGTAGGACAAATGATTAGGCTTGGCTTGGCTTGGCACGGTGTGGAATGCTGGTTTCCAACAACAACATGTGCATTTATACAGCGCCTTTAACATAGTAGAAACGTCCCACGGTGCTTCACAGGAGCGATTATCAAACAAAATTTGACACCGAGCCACATAAGGAGACATTAGGACAGATGAGGGGTCAGAGAGGTAGGTTTTAAGGAGCACCTTAAAGGAGGAAAGAGAGGCGGAGAGGTTTAGGCAGGGAATTCCAGAGCTTAGGGCCCAGGCAGCTGAAGGCACGGCCACCAATAGTGGGGTAAAGGAAATCGGGGCTGCTCAAGAGGGCAGAATTCCAAGTGGATCTGAGCCATAACGCATCATCTGCTTGCCCTGATCGAGGGACTTCATTGAGCTAACACTCCAAAGTATGCGGACCATCCTCCTACACACCGTGCTATAGGGCCACCTGGCTACGCCCTTTAGTTTAAACAGACTGCAGCGATCCCCGGGACTTCTATCATTCTTGTGTGGCTACGAGTGGCCCCTCTCACAGCCAGACACTGGGGCAAAGACACCAACATACTGTGCCGGCAGCATTAGCATGCCATATGCTTACTATTTCTTTGGTTGGTTTGCAAAAATTAATTTTCCTGATATAGCATCGATAGAGGGGGGAAATGCACATGATTTTGTCACAGGGTGCAGATGGAATCCTCCCCCGTCCGAACGTTTCTTAAAGGTCCTAGCGGCCTACTGCCTGCGATGACAAATCTTTACCCAGGGAGTGGTTCGAATGTGGAACTTGGGAGTAGTTGAGGCGAATAGCACAGATACATTTAAGAGGAAGTTAGATAAACACATGAGGGTGAAAGGATATGTCTGTAGGGTGAGAGGTAGTAGGGTGGCAGGAGGCCTGTGTGGATCATAAACACCGGCATGGACCTGTTGGGCCGAATGGCCTGTTTCTGTGCTGTAAAATTCTATCTAACCCTGCGTAATGAAGATCAGACGATAAGACAAGATCCCCGACAATGAAGTTCCTAAAGAAGCTGACATGCCAAGCATTGATGCTTGGATCATCAAAGCACGGGTACGATGGTCAGGTCATGTGACGCGAATGTCTGATGAACAAATCCCGAAGAACTTTTACGGCGCATTGACAATTTCACGATGGTCAGCAAAAGAGGTACAAAGACTGCTTAAAAGCGACTCTGAAACAGTGCACAATTGACGTCCGTAAGTGGGAACGACTTGCCCAAGATATGAAAGCAAGGCGAGATCTATGAAGGCACGTCCTACTATGAGGCCCATTGCATTGCTGATGTCTGGCTTGAAATGACAAGATTCCCAACACGGAGTCTCCGGGAGCCACTGTTCAATCTGCGGACGCTTATTCCGAGCAACGTTCGGTCTCTTCAGTCGCCGAAGGACTCATGAGGTGACATTCTGGCTGTCTTCGTCGATATCGAAGGACAGACACGATGAGGCGATTGAAGGAACTTTGACCGGTGAGACGGCTAAAGGTGGGCCCGTTCACGCTGGTTCTCCGGGAGTTCCGCCAATCTCCCGGTGCTACAGTGGGAGATTGGGAGGACCCTGCGGCCTAGTTTTCAGTTCTCGCAAGGCCTCACCCAGTTAAAATGTTTTTGTGGATCCTTTTCTTTTTTAATTTGGCGCAGGGGGAAAGACCCTATTTAACATTTTCAACAATTGTTTCTTGACCTGTGATTCACCGTGTGATTTACATTGCCGGCCCCCACCCACCTTCCCCCCCACCACCCCCGTGTCCAGCAGACGTTTGTAAGGAAATGGACAAAAAGTGTGGCAAAACATTTTTGCATGAAGATGCTGTCCCTTTAAGAATGCTCCCTTTGTGAGATCACCAAGGATATTTGACTGAAGCGTGACAGGAAGGCAAGAGCAGGACACAGCTGTTGGTGACAGAGAGAGAGACAGACAGACAGACAGACAGACAGACAGGCAGAGAGAGACAGAGAGACAAAGCTTGCATTTCTATAGCGCCTTTCACACCCTCAGGGTGTCCCAAAGCGCTTTACAGCCAATTAAGTACTTTTTGAAGTGTAGTCACTGTTGTAATGTAGGAAACGCGGCAGCCAATTTGCGCACAGCAAGCTCCCAAAACAGCAGTGTGATAATGACCAGATAATCTATTATGTTGATTGAGGGATAAATATTGGGCCAGGACACGGGGGAGAACTCCCCTGCACTTCCTCCAATAGTAGCCGTGGTATCTTTTATGCCCACCTGAGGGGGCAGACGGGGCCTCGGTATCATCCGAAAGGAGGAGAATTGACTGTACGGCCTGTGTGAAGGTGCACAGAGGGGCCCCCTGGCAGCAACTCTACCCCCCCCCCCCACCAACCCCGAGATAAACTCGTGCTTCACTGGCGCTAGCTCAGAATCCCACACTCCCCAACACAGTCCCGTTACATGTCTTCCCACGGCATCTTGTGCTTGTGGCACTAGCGCTTTTTCCCTTGAGAAAAGAGAACCCAATTTAAATGAGGTTCCTTGTAATTTAAAAGGTATCAGGTGAGACTGCATTGTAAAGTCACACAGAGAGGGGCAGGAATCTTATACTCACTGGTAGCTCTGCCCACGCAGTCTCAGATATTATCGCACACTACTCATGGTCTCCTCATTAACAGAGATACCAAAGGAAACAGACTGTCTGTAGCACGCCCCTCACTACAACACTCTCTGATATTCCCTCACCTGTCTCAGTAGACACACTGTTTTGTGGTTCCTTCATTAAAGTAGGAAATATATCAAACGCTTTCTCTCTAACATGCCCCCTGTCTCACAAACAAACCATTCCAAACTCTCTTGCTGGTGTTCCAGCAAAGTATAATGGTGGGCGTGCGATATGTTCAGACCGCATCCACTGGGACGGTGGGAAAGCTACACATTCTTTTTTATTCACTCATGGATGTGGGCGTCGCTGGCAAGGCCAGCATTTATTGCCCATCCCTAGTTGCCCCTTGAGAAGGTGGTGGTGAGCTGCCTTCTTAAACCGCTGCAGTCCATGAGGCGAAGGTACTCCCACAGTGCTGTTAGGGAGGGAGTTCCAGGATTTTGACCCAGCGATGATATATTTCTAAGTCAGGATGGTGTGTGACTTGGTGGGGGAACCTGGAGGTGGCGGTGTTCCCACCCGCCTGCTGCTCTTGTCCTTCTAGGTGGAAGAGGTCGTGGGTTTGGGAGGAGCTGCCGAGTTGCTGCAGTGCACCTTGTAGATGGGACACACATTTACAGATTCTGTCCGGCCCAAGTGCTTTGAGCTGTCCAACAGCAGGGTGAAGTGTGGGTAGTTACAGGCCTGTCACTGGGTGGGGGGGGGGGGTGGCAGCGGTGAGGGCAGTTTGAGGCCCGTTCGAAGTATCACACATTGGCACAACACCAGAACGGGTCGCTGAAGTGTGGTCCTTCCTTTCAATGTATTGGTACCGAAGGATTTAAATAAACTAAACGACACGGCTCTGCACAAGGTGCTCCCAAAGACAGCCTAGAACTGACCTACATAGGATGAGACAAGGCCTGGTTTGATGCGATGGAGCGGGCAGGAATGATCAGAGTTGCTATCTCGGAGTCCCGTGGATGGTTTTGCGCAGTTATCAGTAAACCACCATGCGAAACTGCCTGACCGGCTGAGTATCTCCAGCATTTTCTGTTTTTATACCATGAGAAACTGCTTGGGTTCAATCTCACTCACACTTCCTCCCTTCAAAATGTATCTAACATTTTTTCTAAAGCTCTTTCAACACTTGAAAAAACTTTTTTTTTTATTGAATGCAGGCTCCCAGCCCTCTTATGTGCATTCTATAGTGTAATTACTGAAGTCGCAGGTCACTATTTGAGTGGTGCTCACCCAGGAACTCCCAACTTAAATCTAAAAATGCCTACTAGTTCCTCCGTTGTACTGACATTTAATTTCTGGTTTTCTAACCCACATCTTAAAGTTGCCCTTCTCCTTCACAGGCTCCTCGTCTCACTCGTCCTTCTCGACCTGTCTGCAGCCGCTGACACGGTTGACCACACCATCCTCCTCCAATGCCTCTTCTCTGCTGTCCAGCTGAGTGGGACTGCACTCTCCTGGTTCCACTCCTGCAATGGCTTCTCTTCCCGCCCCCACACCATTATTTCCGGAGTCCCCCCAAGGATCTGTCCTTGGCCCCCCTCCTATTTCTCATCTACATGCTGCCCCTTGGCGCCGCCATCCGAAAACACAAAGCCAGGTTTCACATGCATGCTGACGACACCCAGCTCTACCGCACCGCCAGCTCTCGACCCCTCCACTGCCTCTGTGTTGATCAGACTGCATGTCCGACATCCAGCCTTGGACGAGCTCAAATTTCCTCCAATTAAACATTGGGAAGACTGAAGTCAGTGTCTTCGCTTCCCGCCACAGACTCATTTCCCGAGCCACCGACTGCGTTCCCTCTCCCTGGCCACTGCCTCAGAACCAGACTGTTCACAACCTCGGCATCCACGCCATCACAAAGACCTCCTACTCTCACCTCCATAACATCGCCCGTCTCCACCCCTCCCTCAGCCCAACTGCTGCTGAAACCCTCATCCACGCTTTTGTTACCTCCAGACTCGACTATTCCAACTCACTCCTGGCCGGCCTCCCATCTTCCACCCTCCATAAACTAAACTCATCCAAAACTCTGATGCAGGGTCAAAGACCTGAAACATTAACTCTGCCTGACCTGCTGCATGTTTCCAGCATTTTCTGTTGTTATTTCAGATTTCCAGCATCCGCAGTATTTTGCTTTGGTGTCATCCAAAACTCTGCTGCCCATATCCTAACTCGCACCAAGTCCCGTTTGCCCATCACCCCTGTGCTCGCTGACCGACATTGGCTCCTGGTCCGGCAACACCTCCATTTTAAAATTCTCATCCTTGTGTTCAAATCTCTACATGGCCTCGCCCCTCCCTATCTCTGTAATCTCCTTTAGCCCCACAACCTCCTGAGATATCTGCACTCCTCTAATTCTGGCCTCTTGAGCATCCCTGACTATAACCGTTCAACCATTAGCGGCTGTGCCTTCTGTTGCCTGGGCCCTAAGCTCTGGAATTCCCTGCCTAAACCTCTCCGCCTCGCTACCTCTCTTTCCTCCTTTAAGACGCTCCTTAAAACCTACCTCTTTGACCAAGCTTTTGGTCACCTGCCCTAATTTCTCCTTATGTAGCTCGGTGTCAAATTCTTTGTCTTAAAATACTCCTGTGAAGCGCCATGGGACGTTTTACTACGTTAAGGGTGCTATATAAATACAAGTTGTTGTTGTTGTTGAATTCCACGTTCCTCCAACTCTGGCCTCTTGTGCAGCCTCCCCTTCCTTCACCCCACCATTGGCGGCCGTGCCTTCAGCTGCCTGGGCCCGAAGCTCTGGAATCCCCTCCCTAAACCTCTCTGTCCCTCCACCTCCCTGTCCTCCTTTAAGACGCTCCTTAAAACCTACCTCTTTGACCAACCTGTCCGAATATCTCCTTATGTGGCTCGGTGTCAAATTATGTTTGATAATCGCTCCTGTGAAGCGCCTTGGGACGTTTCACTATGTTAGAGGCGCTGTATCAACGGAAGTTGTCGCTATTGTTGTCCTTTTCTATACACCCATTCACCCAGAGTAGGTGACCTTCTCCCAGTGCCCTAAAGAGTCATCACAACGAGTGCGCAAGTGACACGCAGAGATCGTCCCATCCCCGCGGGGAGTCACCTGACGCCTGCCCCCGTACCCCTCCCAACTACCAACCAGCCCGACTGAGACTGGGACCTCATTGCTCGGACCATGGGAGAGCCTGATCCCATCGTGCTAAAGGATGGATCACCAGTGCACCAACACTGTGCGGCACTGAGAGAAGGGATTTCAATGCATGTGTGTGGATGGGGGTGGTGGGGGGGGGGGGAGTGGGAGTGGTAATTAGTTCATTTTCCCTCTAATAACATGTAATTGCAAATGCAAGCTACATTAATTAAAAAAAAATTATCCATTCTGAGATAAGAATATGTTTTCTGATTTAGTGCCCATCGACACGCTTTCTCTCATTAAAGATTGAAGATTCTTATTAAATAATTCACGGTTGATATCACCCCATTTCTTGTGCACATAAGCATTTCTAATGGTTTGTAGTAGAGATGATTTGTCAAAATTTCAGTGTTTGAAAAAACCATAGGGTTATTGACAGGCTTTGTAACGGTGCTGTCTAAATCCATTTACAGGCTTCACTAGCTAATGACACGCTACAGAACACAGACACACACTGCGGACCTCCACACCGCGCCAAGTGACACGCCGTCACAACAGGCCTATATTTAACAGGCGCCATGGCGACGCAGCGGGTTGGCGTGGCCAGGCGCGGTGTCGGGGATTAATGAGATGTGGGGTTGGTGACCTCCCCAAACTCAGATCTGTTGTCGCAGGCTCCCACTCACCGCAATTCCCTCTCCGTCTCTCTCTCTCTCCTCCCTTGGAAGCCGTTCTCAAAACTCATCCCTTCCACAAGCTTTTGGTCACCCCATCTAATTTCTCCCTACCTGTCTCAGTGTCCGATTCCCTGCTCCCCCCAACCTCCTCCCAAATAAGAACATAAGAAATAGGAGCAGGAGTCGGCCATTTGGCCCTTCGAGCCTGCTCCACCATTCAATAAGATCATGGCTGATCTTCTACCTCATCTCCACTTTCCTGCACTATCCCCATATCCCTTAATATCCAAAAATCTATCGATCTCAGTCTTGAATATACTCAACGACTGAGCCTCCACAGCCCTCTGGGGTAGAGAATTCCAAAGATTTACCACCCTCTGAGTGAAGAAATTTCTCCTCATCTCAGTCCTAAATGGCCGACCCCTTATTCTGAGACTGTGACCCCTGGTTCTGGACTCCCCCGCCAGGAGAAACATCCTCCCTGCATCTACCCTGTCAAGCCCTGTAAGAATTTTGTATGTTTCAATGAGATCACCGCTCATTCTACTAAACTCTAGAGAATATTGGCCTAGTCTACTCAATCTCTCCTCATAGGTCAATCCCCCATCCCAGGAACCAGTCTGGTGAACCTTTGTTGCACTCCCTCTATGGCAAGTATATCCTTCCTTAGGTAAGGAGACCAAAACTGTACACAATACTCCAGGTGTGGGCTCACCAGGGCCCTATATAAATCTATCTGCGAAGTCCCTTGGGATATTTTTGTGTTCAAGGCGCTAATATAAATGCAAGTTGCTGCGTTCCCCGCACAGCGAAGTGAAGGAGAACCAGAGGGCACAACCCTCCCACTTCCCGTATTGGACTTCATAACGGTTAACATTGGAGCACTTTGGAGCTCCGTCTCTCGGTCGATAAATGCTGAATGATACGGGGATACTGCAGGTGAAGGAAGAAATAATCTTCATTAAAAGATAAACTTTAATTTCAAAAAATAAAATATATTTTTTTCTTTTACTTCTCCTGGTCGCCACTAAGACTCAGCGACTTCTCTTCCATCTGACAGCACATCCAGGCAACCACGTCAGTAGTGCTCAGGGGTCCAGCTGATCGGGCAACACTGAGACACAGCCTCAGGTTAGAACCTAAGAACCTAAGAATTAGGAGCAGGAGTAGGCCATACGGCCCCTCGAGCCTGCTCCGCCATTCAATAAGATCATGGCTGATCTTCGATCTCAACTCCACTTTCCTGCCCGATCTCCATATCCCTTGATTCCCCTAGAGTCCAAGAATCTATCAATCTCAGCCTTGATTATACTCAACGACTGAGCATCCACAGCCCTCTGGGACAGAGAAATCCAAAGATTCACAACCCTCTGAGTGAAGAAATTCCTCCTCATCTCAGTCTTAAATGGCCGACCCCTTATCCTAGTTCTCGACTCTCCAGCCAGGGGAAACAGCCTCTCGGCATCTACCCTGTCAATCCCCCTCAGAATCTCATCTGTTTCAATGCGATCACCTCTCATTCTTCAAAACTCCAGAGAGTATAGGCCCAATCTACTCAATCTCTTAGTACCGTGAGCTGGATACCTTATTTCCACACGGTGTGCAGTCGAACCAAATAAAAAAGCATATAAGTTTACACTACCGTGTCTGTGCTGGCTCTTTGCAAAAGCATTCCATAAACTAATCCCACTGCCCCGTTTTCTCCCCATAGCCCTGTATTCTCCTCCATTTCCCAATCACTCCCAATGTACAGACTTCCAGTGGATCAAACCTTTCCCCAAAGGCTCCTGTTAGAGAATTCCAATAGATCCAACCCCTTGTTTGATCCCTCCCATTCTGTAGTATTCCAATCATTCATTCCCTACTGTCTAAATCCTTCTTTGAGGAAGTAACATATAGAGTGGATAAAGGGGAACCAGTGGACGTAGTGTATTTAGACTTCCAAAAGGCATTTTGACAAGGTGCCACACAAAAGATTATTGCTTAAGGTAAAAAATCACAGGATCGGGGGTAATATTCTGGCATGGATAGAGGATTGGCTATCTAACAGAAAGCAAAGAGTTGGGATAAATGGTTCATTCTCAGACTGGCAATCAGTAACTAGTGGTGTTCCACAGGGGTCAGTGCTGGGTCCCCAACTCTTCACAATCTATATTAACGATTTGGAGGAAGGGACCAAGTGTAACATATCAAAATTTGCAGATGATACAAAGATGGGAGGGAAAGTAGTGAGTGAGGAGGACATAAAAAACCTGCAAGGGGACATAGACAGGCTAAGTAAGTGGGCAGAGATTTGGCAGATGGAATACAACACTGGAAAGTGTGAGGTGATGCACTTTGGCAGGAAAAATCCTAGAGCAATTTATTATCTTAATGGCAAGAAACTGGAGAGTACTGAAGTGCAAAGGGATCTGGGGGTCCTGGTGCACGAAACTCAAAAGGTTAGTATGCAGGTGCAGCAAGTGATTAAGAAGGCAAATGGAATGTTGGCTTTCATTGCTAGGGGGATAGAATATAAAAATAGGGAGGTATTGCTTCAGTTGTACAAGGTATTGGTGAGACCGCACCTGGAATACTGCATACAGTTTTGGTGTCCTTACTTAAGGAAAGACATCCTTGCTCTCGAGGCAGTGCAAAAAAGGTTCACTCGGTTAATCCCGGGGATGAGGGGGTGGTCATATGAGGAGAGGTTGGGTAGATTGGGACTCTACTCATTGGAGTTCAGAAGAATGAGAGGCGATCTTATTGAAACATATAAGATTGTGAAGGGGTTGGATCGGGTGGATGCGGGGAGGATGTTCCCGATGACGGGTGAGACGAGAACTAGGGGACATAGTCTTAGAATAAGGGGCTGCTCTTTCAAAACTGAGATGAGGAGGAACTACTTCACTCAGAGGGTGGTAGGTCCATGGAATATGCTGCCACAAAAAGCTGTAGAAGCTACAACATTAATTAAATTTAAAACAGAAATAGACAGTTTCCTAGAAGTAAAGGGCATTAAGGGTTATGGGGAGCGGGCAGGAATTTGGACATGAGTCTAGGTTCGGATCGGTCATGGCCCTGTGGGTAGTGGAGCGGGCCCAGGGACTGTGTAGCCTGATTCTGCTCCTATTTCGTGTGTGCAATTCTGTTAGATGCAGGAGATGGTTCTGTGATAGATAGTAGATTGGCGGTTAGGATCAGATCAGCCATGATCTTATTGAATGGCGGAGCAGGCTCGAGGGGCCGATTGGCCTACTCCTGCTCCTATTTCTTATGTTCTTATGTTCTTATGTTCTTATGTTCTTATGTTCTTTGCGCTCACTGCTACTGTTGGTGATTTTTAATTCAAGGATAAAACATGTCCCAGTTAGTTACCTGTTAGTTTTAATGCTCAGTGCACTAAATACCCTCAATCCACTGTCACGTTTTGCTCAGAGACTGCAGTGTGATTTAGACATCTAATTAATTTAGTCTAAAATGCAGAGTTTTGTTTAGAGTCAATCGCTGAATGACTGATTAAACAGGCTGAGGGATAGAGATTTTGCAAATGGGTTATTTTTATCTCTACTTCATATTAACCCTGAGCTTAGCGCAAAACTAGCAAACTGATGAGTTAATTAAATGAGCGATGAGTTAATCAAACTAGCAGTGAGTTATTCAAACCAGCGATGAGTTCATTAAACTGGTGATGAGTTCATGAGTGCCAGTTTAACAATCCCATTATAGAAACCGCCACGTCCACCAGCAGATCCCAACACAGGCCGATCCCACTGCCCTCCAGCTGTTCCCGGGGAAAATTCCTCACCCACAGCAAAGAGTCGACCGGCAAATGTTATTCCCAGCAGTCTTGGGTCTAACCCCACGCCCAGCTGACCAAGGTAGACCGTTGAGATTTCAACAGAGAGCTGTAGAGGAGTCCAACACGGGAAAGTCTACAATTGCGCAACTCTGCACCGACAGGCAAGGAGTCGGGTTACAACACTGTCTCCCCATTCTCGGACCGGTGCTCCCTGCGAGTGCAACTTCTCACTGGGAGCACGGGATCATGGGATTAGCCCTCATGTATATCCCGTCAGAGTAACCAGAAAACGCGAAAGGCCGAATATGGGCAGCACATTATCGCTGGACTGATGCTGTTTTTCCCCATGAATCTAATATTGGACCCTGATAACTGGGCAGAACCTGGTCTCCTAGATCTAAGTGCTCCGGAACTTCCTCCTCTCCACCACCGGTGAGATTCTTCACTGTGCGGATGAGGTGCCCTCCCCACTGACCCTGCAAACTCTGGCACGGGCAGCACTGGAGGACATAGACAGGCAGAAACTACTGGGATCGTGGCCTGCACACAACAACAACAACTTGCATTCATATAGCGCCTTTAACGTAGTTAAACATCCCAAGGCGCTTCACAGGAGCGACACCAAACAAAATTTGACAACAAGCCACGTAAGGAGATACTAGAGCAGGTGACCAAAAGCTTGGTAGGTTTTAAGGAGCGTCTTAAAGGAGGAGAGAGAGGTGGAGAGGTTTAGGGAGGGAGTTCCAGAGCTTAGGGCCCGGGCAGCTGAAGGCACGGCCCCCAATGGTGAAGCGATTAAAATCGGGGACGTTCAAGAGGCCAGAATTGGAGGAGCGCAGAGATCTCGGAGGGTTGCAAGGGCTGGAGGAGGTTACAATTCTTTGCGTCGTGTGTACTGTGAGAGCAACTTCATAAGGTCGCACGCAGGAGTGGAGTGGGGCCTCATCAGGAAGTGGGGTTAAAGGGGTGCTCTGGGATAGATAGTGGGATTCGGGACTGTTGGCCACGGTTGCTTTGAAGTGGAGGACGCTGAAGAATGGAGGCCAAGGGTTAATCTGCAGCGGAGGCCAAAGCTGCTCAAAATGGAGGCCGTGGCCACTTGGGAATGGAGCTTCCTGAGTAGTGCAGGCCAAGGCTGCCGCAGAATGGAGGCTACTTGGGAATGGAAGCCAAGGTCACTTTGGAATGGAGGCTCTTTTGGAGGCTCGAACACGGAGGAGAAGTTGGACAGATTGATTCACGCAAAGGAGAAATCCAGGCACAACCCGAAATTATTAGTGAAAAGATGAGAGGCGTGAAAATAAGCCTCCGAAAGCAGTGCGTAAAGGCCATTCCTTTCATAGAAGGACATAGAAGCACTGGAGAAAGTGCAAAAAAAGATTTACCAGGATGGCACCAGAACTGAGAGGTTACAGCTATTGGGAAAGATTGAACAGGTTGGGGCTTTTTTCTTTAGAATAGAGAAGACTTAGAGGAGACCTGATAGAGGTCTTTAAAATTACGAATGGGTTGGACAGCGTAGATGTGGAGAGAATATCTCCACTTGTGGGAGAATCCAAAACTAAGGGCCATAAATACAAGATAGTGACTAATAAATCCAATCAGGAAATAAGGAGAAATGTCTTTACTCAGAGAGTGGTTAGAATGTGGAACTCGCTAACACAGGAAGTGGTTGAGGCGAATAGCTTTGACGCTTTCAAAAGGAAACTAGACGAGTACATGAGAGAAAAGGGAATAGAAAGATAGGCTGAAAGGGCTGAGCTGAGGTAGATGGAGCGGGAGGAAATTCGTGTGGAGTGTAAACACTGGCACAGACTGGTTGGGCCGAATGGTCTGTTTCTGTGCTGTAGATTCTATGTCATTCTATGCCATTTCCCTGAACTGAAAGGTCTAGTACCTGTTTTGTATTTAAGGGCCTTTAATGCGCAGCTATTAGTACAGCTTTAACCCACATGTAGGGAGTTACCTCCTTAAGCCGTGTGTTACAATATGGTTTTAATTTCCTGTTTGGATTTGATTTTTACTGGGCGTGTGCGTTTTCCACTATTTCCAATGCTGGTTGGAGTATCGACAATGGGGGTCTGCTGTCAGTCGAGCTTTTTTTTTTCCCTTTTTAATTTTGGAGTTTGTACTAAAACTGTCTCCTTTTTATGAGGTTGCAGTGATGTCTCTCCTGCTATTGGTGCTGGCCATGAACGAACAGGCAGCTCGGTCAGAGCGCAGGCTCACGTAAAAGTGAAGCCAATTAGACAAGAACGAGAATCTCACCAGGTTTTTTTGTCCCGGGGAGTTTATAAGCAATTTGTTTTACTGATTTTGGTCAATAACAAAAAAAACAAACCACACAAGCCTTTGGTTCCCTTAAGACTCGCATAACAAATTGCATATTAGTTGCAGCCCAGAAACAGGCCTTTCGGCCCAACTGGTCCGTGCTGGTGTTTATGCTCCACATGAGCCTCCTCCCACACCTACTTCATCCAACCCCAACAACATATCCTTCTATTCCTTTCTCCCGCATGTGTCCATCTAGCTTCCTCTTAAATGCATCTTTGCTATTCGCCTCAACCACTCTCTGTGGTAGCGAGTTCCACATTCTCACCACTCTCTGGGTAAAGAAGTTTCTCCTGAATTCCCGATTGGTTTTATTGGTGACTATCTTATATTTATGGCCCCTAGTTCTGGTCTCGTCGTAAGTGGAAACGTCTTCCCTACGTCTACCGTATCAAACCCCTTCATAATCGTAAAGACCTCTATCAGGTCACCCCTCAGTCTTCTCTTTTGTAAAGAAAATAGCCTCAGCCTGATCAATCTTTCTTGATAGTTATAACCTCTCGGTTCTGGTATCATTCTAGTAATTCTTTTTTGTAATTGCTCCAGGGCCTCTCTATCCTTTTTATATGAAATTCCATGTTTGAATCCCTCCAATCAGATTTTCGCCCTTGCCACAGTACCGAAACGGCTCTCATCAAAGTCACAAATGACATCCTTTGTGACTGTGACAAAGGTAAACTATCCCTCCTCGTCCTTCTTGACTTGTCTGCAGCCTTTGACACGGTTGACCACATTATCCTCCTCCAACGCCTCTCCACCGTCGTCCAGCTGGGTGGGACTGCACTCGCCTGGTTCCATTCTTATCTATCTAATCGTAACCAGAGAATCACCTGTAACGGCTTCTCTTCCCGCATCGTTACCTCTGGTGTTCCCCAAGGATTTATCCTTGGCCCCCTCCTATTTCTCATCTACATGTTGACCCATGGCGACATCATCTGAAAACAGAGCATCAGTTTCCACATGTACGCTGACGACACCCAGCTCTACCTCACTACCACTTATCTTGATCCATTCACGGTCTCTAAATTGTCAGACTGCTTGTCCGATATCCAGTTCTGGATGAGCAAAAATTTTCTCCAATTAAATATTAGGAAGACTGAAGCTATTGTTTTCGGTCCCCGCCACAAACTCCGTCCCCTACCCACTGACTCCATCCCTCTCTCTAACATCTGTCTGAGGCTGAACCATACTGTTCGCAACCTTGGTGCCATATTTGACCCTGAAATGAGCTTCCGACCACATATCCGCGTCATAACAAAGACCGCCTATTTCCACCTCCGTAACATCGCCCGTCTCCGCCCCTGCCTCAACTCATCCGCTGCTGAAACCCTCATCCATGCCTTTGTTACCTCTAGACTTGACTATTCCAACGCACTCCTGGCTGGCCTCCCACATTCCACCCTATCTAAACTTGAGGTGATCCAAAACTCTGCTGCCCCGTGTCCTAACTCGCACCAAGTCCCGTTCACCCATCACCCCTGGGCTCGCTGACCTACATTGGCTCCTGGTTCAGAAACGCCTCGATTTCAAAATTCTCATCAAATCCCTCCATGGCCTCGCCCCTCCCTATCTCTGTAATCTTCTCCAGCCCCACAACCCCACCCCCCGAGATATCTGCGCTCCTCTAATTCTGCCCTTTTGAGCATCCCTGATTATAATCGCTCAACCATTGACGGCCGTGCCTTCTGTTGCCTGGGCCCTAAGCGTTGGAATTCCCTCCCTAAACCTCTCCGCCACTCTTTCCTCCTTTAAAACCTACCTCTTTGACAAAGCTTTTGGTCACCTGCCCTAATTTCTCCTGATGTGGCTCGGTGTCAAATTTTTTGTCTTTTAATACTCCTGTGAAGCGCCTTGGGATGTTTTACTATGTTAAAGGCGCTATATAAATACAGGCTGCTGTTGTTATAATATGGCGACCAGAACTGTGCACAGTGCTCCAAGTGTGGTCTAACCAAGGTTCTATACAAGTTTACATAACTTCTCTGCCTTTCAGTTCTATCCCTCTAGAAATGAACCCCAGTGATTGGTTTGCTTTTTTTGGAGGCATTGTTGACCCGCGTCGTTACTTTTAGTGAGGTCCGCTCAACTAGACCGAGAGAGGCCCGAGGTCCAAACCCTTGCCTGTGTTGAGGTAGCCAGTACCAACTGTGACTCTGGTACTATTGGCCTCAGCCTCCCTTAGTTAAGGAGGGAGCGAAAAAGAGTTAGCCAGGATTTCTCACTCGTAAGCGCTGTTCCAGTGACTTCCCCAACCTGACTGTAAAGTGCACGCGTTGATGTGTGGGGAAGGGTAGAATGGGGCCTGGCACAATACCCTTGCAGCTCAATAGCCCCAGCAGGCACTCACGCACAAAGATTGGTCCCTTGGGCAATGACCCAGAGGGCTTCTGATAAGAGCACGAGTCAATTCCTTCAGGAGAGGACATGAGGGGAAAAAGTAAGCATTTCAGTAATGCTTTTATGGTTTTAAAATAAAAATGTTTCTTTGAGGTGACGGTTTTGGAGTTACGCTGGGTGATATCAGCATGGGAAATGCTCAACGCTCTATTCCAACAGATGCATCAAACCACTTATTTTCATTTAAAGGAATATCATACGAATGCGTTGAGTAATCGTAGGTGAAAATATGCAAGTCGCAATTTCAAGTGTAGGAGGACTCGAGGCAACTTCAGGGATCACGGCCGCAGGCTTTCAGTGGTACTGCGACCCTTAAGACGCATTACTCCCTATCGCCTCGCAACCTGCGATCCTCTTCTCAACGCAGGTGAAGCTTGTGAGGGATGTGCTTTTATCCTGGTGTTTTCTGGTGTCATGGCAGAGAGTGATGGATTGATGTGGTTGAACCACACAATTTGACCAGAAATGGGGAAAGGGCGGGGGGAGTGGGACTGACTGGATTGCTCTTCGAAAGAGCCGGCGCAGACTCGATGGGCCGAATGGCCTCCTTCTGTGCTGTACTATTCCATCATTCTGTGTCCTACTGCCTTTTATCTTGTTGTTACAGGGCAACAAGATACCCTGTGTATATTTTATATGTAATGACTACTCTGTCCCCGTTTTTAATCACAGAATAACCTCATCCTGTAAGACAGCAAGAAAATATGTCCTTACTGAGAAATGTGGGACTTGAGAGTGACCTGACTATGGTCTTTCTGAGAACTTAACATCTGCAGTTACCAGAAATAGTCGAAATAAGCAGTAGAAAGAGAAGCAGGCGGATGTGGGAAGATAGAGGAAACACAACAGGGTTCACGGGACACATGCCACCAATGTCCAACTTGATCAAGTGATCTGAGGAATAGATTGCTTTAGGGGTACAGTAAAGGCCTTCAGGTTCAGTTTGGGTAGGAAGAGAATAAGATATTCTTGATAAGCCCTTCTCTCTGGGCCTCCAGGCTCCTCAATCATCAATAAACCTGCTCTGATCCATCTGACTTAGAACCTTGTATGCAACCAACCCCCCCACTGTGGTTAGATACAAACCCAACCCAAGACATTGGCTTTGGGGGAGCCGGGCGACTTCCTCTGAGGGAATCCCGGGCCTACCTACAGGATCACGGCAGGGTTACCGTGGAAACAGTCGGGGTTGGGGGGGGGGGCGACGACGCAGGCCTGCTCAGAGGCAGCTGTTCGTGTCATCGCGTCACTAATGTCCGATTAGCAGATCGAACAGTCGCAGGGACAGGAAAATTGGCGTTTAAAGGCCGGCCTTTTATTTAAAAAAAACAAGCGGTCAGGGGTCAGAGGTCGGAGGATGTGACACGCCTTTTCTTTTAAATAGAAAATTGTCCACCCAACGTTTATAGAAAAAACCATCGGGTAATAGAACACACAGGAAAAATGCTTCGGCAATTGGTCAGAAATAGTTCTGTTTAAATAAACAAAATCACACTTGAAAGGGGGACACTCAAGTGTAAGTTCTGGCAAGCAAAAATTGGGACGTTCTACGAATCCCTTACTCCTGATTCCACCCTCTCCGGTCTCCAACATTCCCGAAACAAAAACCCTACACCACTTCTTCAATCTGGGCTGAGTTAGCTGGTCCAGGCTGGGGTGGCAGTAACTGTGCGACAACTGGCCTCTACGCTCCTGGGTTGGTGGGGGGGCTGTGTGTGTGTGTGTGTTTGGGGTTGGGAGGGGTATTATCAGGCAGGGTCCATCCCCCACCCCGGTCCTGACTGCTACCCAGCGACCCCGGCTGGAAAAAACGGGGGGGGTGGGGGGGTGGGGGGGTGGTGATCGGGATCGTCCGCCATCCTCTCCCACGGTCGTGAAGCCGCTCGTCACTCAGTGTCCAGCCCCACGCGGGGACAATACCCACTTGAGGAGGATCGGCCGGCGCCTGTGGAAATGCGCCACCCCCCCCCCCCCCCCCCCCCCCCACTTTAAGGAGTTTAGCAGTGTATTTAGAGGGATTGGCGTTGACAGGGTTAAATGACTCAGGCTTCGGCTGGTACTGCTGCCCCCCGCCCGTTAGATGAATTGCTTTTTTTGACTGAATGCTGCAGGCACGGGATAGCTAACGGCTGGAGTGGTAGAAAGGTTGTAAAACTCTGCACGTGGATGCCCTGGGAACAAAGAGGACAGTTGGTGATTGGTGGGGATTTGCTGCAAAAAGACAGAGCGAGGGAGAGGGGAAAAGGAAGGGTACATAAGGGAGTGAAGGAGGAGAGGTGCTTGTGGAAGAGTGGGAAAAGAGCACCAGGGAAGGTGAACGAGAACGAGTGTAGAGGGAACGGGGAACGACGTCACAACTTCTACCCAAAGAACAACGGGGTAATATAATTCTCAACTGTCCTTTTTAAACTACGGCTTAAATACGGTAATGTATTAATTCTTACTTGTGTCAAATAAAGTCATAACTATTACCAATATGGTGTCAGGGTCAAACAACTGAAGAGAGTCAAAATTGACCACACACACACCCCAGCCAAGCGAGAGGTCAGCGCCTTGCCTTCGGGAGAGGGGGGGGGGGGGGTGGTGGGGGGAAGGCGAAGCAAACTGGGAAAACCGTTTAAGGGGATTCTGTCCAATCAAAACAGCGTCAGACTACAGAAAAGTAGACTCGATGGGCCGAATGGCCTCCTTCTGTGCTGTACTATTCTGTGATTCCATGAAAAGATCGAGCGCCATGACCGTTAAAGGGAACAGTCGAACACATCTACGACAAGCATGCAACTCCGTCGGAGTGTCACAAAAAAAACATACAAAACTAAAGAAGAGGAAACACAGGCAGAGGACAGTGGGGGATGTTTTATGAAACCGGAGGCATTGCATATCGAAGAAAGAAACTGAAGGAGGAAAAAAAAATTCGAAGAACAAGGTGTAAAAATTGAACGAAAAGCAAATAAGAAGACATTTCTCCAGAGTAGATGTGAATTTCATTTCTCTTTTTTTTTTGGATTTTGTGTGCGGTGTGTGTGGGTTTTTTTTTTAAACGTAGAGAACAGGTGACATGCAACTAACGGAGGAAGCTGGACATTGACAGGATTAATAGGCGAGGACAAACCTTTCTCTGCTGAGCACGCTCAGAAGAGTGTTTGAGATGGAGCTGCGCAGGTCCGAGTGTGAGAGAGGCGGGAAACACAGCCTCAGAAACACTCTCTCACAGCGGCCTCAACCAATCCAGGAAAAGAAACAACAAAAAAAAACCATAACTACTCACACACCCACCGACAGAGTCATGTAGCTCACGTGATTATATTGCAGCTGGCAGATCTGAGAGACGACCCAGGGGTCCTGAGAGGGCAGACACTACAGAGAATGAGCCAAAACTCCAAACCCAGGTGGGACGGGATTTTTTATTTTGTGTTGAGGCGATATTCTCTCCTCCCTCTCCCATTCTTTTTACGCTCTGTCTTCCATTCCCCAACCCCCCACGGTCAAAACCCAAACTCTGGCTGAGATGACGGGCAGGGTGACTTGAGCCTCTGCCACTGTGGCGCTGAGCCCCCGGCGCTAGCAGCAAGGTGAGGGCGATCCAAAGGGAGGGCAGTCTTCTTCCCTTCCATCCTAGCGAGCGCTCGATACTTTCCGACAGCGGGAACGCCAAAAGACTGGGAATTCACCGGTCAGTGGACACCAGGCCTACGTGTCGAGACTCCATCGCACCACGTGGAAGGAACAGGACTCTGCCTCACCGATTAAACTTTAGGAAAACGTGACATAAAACTGATGCAACAGTGCGGGGTTTAACAGAAGACTTTCCAAAATGTTTTCATTCAATTCCACCTCAGTTTCAGAGCGAGTGGCTAAATGATGCACCCAAAGTTTGATTAAGAATATTGGGGTAAAATGCCTCAACAAGATTGTGTTTTCCATACCCAGGGAGCTTGGGATGGGTTGGCCATGGAGAGCTGTTGAGGCAAAGACCACTGCACCTCTTGAGGGAGCAGTAGATACATGTGCTGTAGAGGGCATGGGGAGCAAGCAGGGCAGTGGGATTAGTTTTGGATTGTTCCAATTGAAGAAGCCGGCACAGACACGATGGGCTGCATGGCCTCCTTCTGTGCCGTAAACGGCTATCAGGTGAATCAGTAGAGGCTTTGAGGATAAAGTGGAATCACAACTTACGACTGAATAAGGATAAACAGACTACAGGGAAAGAGAGAGCTGACTTTCTTCATCTTCCTAATTGCACCCCCCCCGCCCCCCCCCCCCTTCCCCACAATGGGAGACCGGATTGAGATCCATGATGACCGTTGATCTGTCAGCCTCGCTTGGGTGGAATTTCCTCAGCTTCTGACTTGGTGCTTTGGTTTGATGGCTGCAGTAAAGAAACAGATCATTCTGAAGCAAGGTAGGTCTCACAGCTCCCCTCACTCAGTCAGAACAACACTGGAGCTAAAGCCTTGGAGATATTTGAGGAGTGTGGCTTCACCCCTCTAAGCTGAAGGAAAGGGACAGGTGGATCTTTGCTGAATTACTTTTTGAAATTTAGGCCAACAAAAAGTGACACCGTTCCTTTAAGAGCGCAGAACAGGAACTTGTCTTCCCCCAGTGTTGGCCAGGAACTCTAATCGCTCAGCCTCTGGCTCCTCATCAAGTTAAATGAGAAGGTTCAAATGGAGTTCAGGATTCTCCCTGGTGTTGAGTGTTGCGACTCCCGTCCAGAGGTCACGGGGGTTTCAAATCCCAGCCTCAAGCGGAATCTGTGCCCAGAATCCCAAACTGGTCAAGTTCCATCAGCTTCTCAGGAGGAACTCCAAATACAACTCTGCATGCGAGTGGAGAGCTCCACGGAGAAGGTGGGGGGGAAGCGACCGGCTCCTGGCGGAAGGATGTGCCCTTTCAGTCAGTGAGCACTCAACGTGTAAAATGGCTGCCCAATACAAAATGGATGACTTGGTGAGGAGACAAGATGTGGGAGAAAGCGTGGAGGATGGGGGAAGCCTAAAGAGGGGGAAACTGTGCCTGCCCTTCCTCTCTCTCTTTGCGTTTGCATGTGGGGTGGCCCAGGGTAAAAGAGAGGCAAAGGGTGATAGAAGAGAGAACACAGCATCAAATGTCCATGGAGCTCCAGTTAATAAGCCAACCCTGTGACCTGCTCACTCATCCTCTCAGGTAGCAGTCGGTCACTGAGACTAAGAGGAGATTGTGTTGAGGACGGAGGAGGCGTGCGTTTGTGCAACTAGGATCGTAGCTGGGAAGAGCAGCCACATTAACGATTACGCCCTCCCTGTAAGATATACCTGCGTCATGTTTAATGCAGTGCGTAGTGTAGATACTTGATATGAACTGTAGCTAAGTCTCATTCGAAAGAGCTTAAAACTGTGTCCAGAGATATTCAGTGAAACATCTGCTTAACCTCGTGAGGCTAAACATAAATGGCATGACAATTTTTGGAGTTTGGCAACCAGCCCTCAATCTACTGAATATCGGCACCCAGATCTAGGGCTGTCCTTCAAACCTGCCAGCCAGAGTGATCTTAATCTCTGTTAAATTTTGGTTTATTGCAAAGTCATTAACACCCACATAAACTTTTTTAAATGATTCAGGCATAGAATTGTCAAATGCTCAGTTCCGATTTAATTCTTTTTTTTTTAAATGGCACCAAAAGCACTCTGATTAAACGATGGAAGCAAAGTTAAAACCAATCTATCCGTACTCTCTGTGAGCTGAGGAGTCATGTGCCAAGTTAGCTAGTTAGGGAGGGGGGAGCGGTAGGGAAATGGAAGAGAGAAAGGAACATGGGGGAGGGGGGAAAGAGAGAGATAGAGGATGGAGAAGGGGCAAAGAGGATAGAGGGATAGTGGAAAGGAGGGATAGAGATGGCGAAAGGGATGATGGAAGTGGAGGGATGGAAGGGAAGAGAGTGATGGGGGGGAGGATGGGAGGGAAGAAAGGATTGTGGGGAGGGAAGAGAGGGGACAGAGAAGGAGCTGAGGGGTCAGAGAGAAAGGGAAGGGAGTGGACAAGGATGAAGGAAAAAGAGGATGAGGATGAAGTGGAAGGACGAGAATGAGATAGAGCAGAGGATAAAGAAGGGGAAGAAGACAGAGATGTGGAAAAGAAAGGACTTGGATGAGGAAGAGAAAGAACAGAAATGGGGAAGAGCAAGGACAGATGGAGAAGAGAGAGAACGCAGATGGGGAAGTGAGAGGATGGAGAACGGGGGAAAAAAGAGGATGTCGAAGAGAAAGAGCGAAGACAGAGAAGGGAGAATGGAACAGGAGAGAGATGGGGAAGAGAGAGGGGACGGGGAAAGGATCAGCTTTTTAATTTAAGACAAGAAGACTTGAGGAAGGGGCAGCAACTACAAAAATAATAATTGCTTCCTCAAAACCTTTTTAATTGTTTCTTAAAAAAAAAGTATGGAATTGAATAGGGCCCTAATCCAGTAACTGGCCAATCACCACTCAGCACCACAGTTAAAACCAGCAGACATATTTCTGGGAAGGCAATCCTTTGCAAGCAGCACAAGTTTGCATGGAACGCAATTTTGGAACGAAATCTTAGCCCTCGCCCTCCGTTTAAAAAGACAACCGACTGTTCTCGTACCACCCCTCCCCCACTTCGTTACGATATGCTTACGGGCTCGCCTTAACAACGGCCTACGGTGCTCCAGCCCGACACACACTTGGGGCCCTCTGCTTGTAGATTCGGGTAACCCCCGAACCCATCCCCCACCCCCACCCCAACCCATCCCCCGGGAGAGATGCGAGGAGCCAACAGAGAACCGACAAAGAGAGTGACGATGGACAGCTGCAGCCACACAGAATACCGACAGAGCTTTACCTGCCCCTGCATTCTGAGGGTATGCCATGTAGCCGCCTCTTCCACGGGCGCCCCTACCTGAGCCTCTCGCCGCTGCCGCCGCCGCTGCTACTGGGCCATAGGCCGCTGCTGGGAAGCCTGAATGGGGGAGGAAAAGAAACAACAAAAAAAAAACGGATGTGTAAATCTGTCAGCCTTTCCACCGTCTACAAGGCACAAGTCAGGAGTGTGATGGAATACTCTCCACTTGCCTGGATGAGTGCAGCTCCACCAACACTCAAGAAGCTCGACACCATCCAGGACAAAGCAGCCCGCTTGATTGGCACCCCATCCACTACCTTAAACATTCACTCCCTCCACCACCGGCGTACCGTGGCTGCAGTGTGTAACCATCTACAAGATGCACTGCAGCAACTCGCCAAGGCTTCTTCGGCAGCACCTCCCAAACCCGCGACCTCTACCACCTAGAAGGACAAGGGCAGCAGGAGCATGGGAACACCACCACCTCCAAGTTCCCCTCCAAGTTACACACCATCCTGACTTGGAAATATATCGCCGTTCCTTCATCGTCGCTGGGTCAAAATCCTGGCACTCCCTCCCTAACAGCACTGTGGGAGCACCTTCACCACACGGACTGCAGCGGTTCAAGAAGGCGGCTCACCACCACCTTCTCGAGGGCAACTAGGGATGGGCAATAAATGCTGGCATTGCCAGCGACGCCCACATCCCTATAAACTAATTAAAAAAAAGAAAAAATCATATGGCACAGGAGGAGGCCGCTCGGCCCCTTGTGCCTGTGGCGGCTCTTTGAAAGAGCCGTCCCATTAGTCCCCACTCCCCCCCCGCTCTTTCCCCACAGCCCTGCAATTCTTTCCTTTTCAAGTGTTTATCCAATTCCCTTTTAAAAGTTACTATTGAACCTGCTTCCACCGCCCTCCCTGCCAGCGCGTTCTAGATCACAACAACTGGCCTCTGGTGCCTTCAATCTGCGTCCTCTGGTGACCGACCCTCCTGCCAGTGGAAACAACACACAAAGAAAGAACTAGCGTTTATAATAAGTGACTTTCAGGATGTCCCAATGCACTTCGCAGCCAACTGAAGTACGTTTGAAGTGCAGTCGCTCTCTGGTCATGCAGGGAAACACGGTGGCCAACGTGCGCACAGCAAGCTCCCACAAGCAGCAATGAGGTAAACGACCAGCTCATCTGTTTTTTACATACCCACACAGGCAGGAAGGGAGGGAGCGGGAGCAGGCGCTATACGCACGCCCGCACGTGGCAGTTACCGTGGTTACCAGAGTTGGCGGCCATGATTAGATGCCAGGGTTTTTCCAGTGCACAACTCCTCCCTCCCCTCCACACACAACCCTCGTTCTGCCCTCCTTTCATTAACAGAGGCACTTGCATCACGTGAATTCTGTTGACTGGATCTTCGGCTGGATGGTACAGAACTGAGTCATGTGGAGCTGGGTGGTCCTGGGTTCAATCCCCGTCTGGGCCAAGTCAGCTAAACTCACTTCGCTGGGGCACAGTATCCCTGCTCTAAAGAGCTTTTATTTATAAATATGTGGCCTCAGCACATCCTTGGAGCATAGCAAAGCGATTCGCAGCCAATTAATTTCTTTTTGGTAGTTTGGTCATTTTTTTGTTATTTCGGCAAACACAGCGGCCAATTGGCACACAGCAAGATCCCCCCAAAAAACTGCAAATAAATGAATGACTGGATGATCTGTTTTTGCTGGTGATAGTTGAGGGATAAATGAATGGCCAGGGCAGCGGAAAAACCTCTCTGTTCTTCTTCGAATCGTGCCCTGGGATCGCTTACATCCACCTGAACAGGCAGACAGAGCCTTGGCTTAATCTCTTATTCAAAAGACACCACCCTCTGACAATGCAGCACTTGCTCAGTAATGCACTGAAGTGTCAGCCCAGATTATCTGCTCAAACTGTGGTCGGACTAAGGATAGGAAAGGATTCAGCCTGGGTTCCTGTTCCTAATCTCTGCCGTGTGTGTGGATGTCAGTGTTTGTGTGTGAGAAAGAGAGAGCAAGAGAGAGGGAGAGAGCAAGAGAGAGAGAGAGCGAGAGAAAGAGAGAGTGAGAGAAAGAGAGAGAGCAAGAGAGAGAGAGAGAGCAAGAGAGCAAGCAAGAGAGAGAGAGCGAGTAAGAGAGAGCGAGAGAAAGAGAGCGAGAGAGAGAGCGAGAGAGGGAAAGTGAGAGAGAAAGAGAGCAAGAGAGAAAGAAAGAGCAAGAGAGAGATAGAGAGAGAGGGAGAAAGAGAGAGAGGGAGAAAGAGAGAGAGAGCAAGAGAGAGAGAGCGAGAGAAAGAGAGAGCAAGAGAGAGAGAGACAGAGAGCAAGAGAGAGAGAGACAGAGAGCAAGAGAGAGCAAGAGAGAGAGAGCAAGAGAGCAAGCAAGAGAGAGAGAGCGAGAGAGAGAGAGAGAGCGAGAGAAGGAAAGTGAGAGAGAAAGAGAGCAAGAGAGAAAGAAAGAGCAAGAGAGAGATAGAGAGGGAGAAAGAGAGAGAGGGAGAAAGAGAGCAAGAGAGAGAGAGCGAGAGAAAGAGAGAGCAAGAGAGAGAGAGAGCAAGAGAGAGAGAGCAAGAGAGCAAGCAAGAGAGAGAGAGAGCGAGAGAGAGAGAGCGAGAAAGAGAGAGAGCGAGAGAGAGAGAGCGAGAGAGAAAGAAAGAGCGAGAGAGAATGCCAGAGGAGAACAGGATTGGGGTGAGCTGTGATGCCTCCATGGTTGAACAGCTTGCTGACACTCACTGGTTGGCTGTGGAGAATGGTCACTTGAATCAGTGGAACCATTACCCCCCAGCCAGGAATCAAGTGTCTTCTGGAGAAGGAGGGGGAAGAGACCCGACAAAATATTCTCTCCGGTCGATAAAAACATAGCAAGGAACATTAAATAAAGCAGAAGATGAAAAGGGCACGGAATGTTTTCTGAAGTAGCGTCCTAGCAACACAGCTCAGGAAACAAAAACCGGCAAGAAATACAAAGAGTGGGCTAGGTTCTCAAGGGGTTAAACTAATGAATCTTTTCTTATTAGCGGCGGAAGAGGCGCCAAAGGCCCAGGTGCATCGTGGGAACGAGGTCGCCTGCCCCATTTAATTGTTGCTACGGAAAAGAGGCCCAGTCTCAGGAGTGATGAACTGGACTCATTATTCGACAGATTCTCCAGCGCAATCAACTGAAAGCTTGATGTCGATGTATTAGCAGAAACTCGTTTCCTACCTCGTGGGGCCCACGGTGAGGTTTGCTTTAATTTGTCTGACGTTTTTGACCCAGTTGGTCAGGGGCTCCGAACAGATCTGTCACTTGACCCTGTGGTTCCATCTTGAGGTGGGGGTGGGTGGGTGCGGACATTGCCCATGTGCCGGCATCGAGGAGTGGGGTCAACTCTGCCTGGAGCTGTGCCCACGGCCCGATTCCCCGAACTGCCCCTGTGAGCACAGTTCCCCACACAACGCCCCCTGACCCCACCCCGCAACCTCGGAGGGGGGGAATTCAGGATGGTACAATCCACCCCCCCGCCCAGCCCTGGTGAATGCTGCCAGCCCAGTCCGTGTTCGCCCAACACTCACTTTCCAGCTGGTGTCACTTTATAGAGCGGGTCGGAGGTAGGAACTCTGGATCGTTTTTTTCCTAGCCCGGGGAGGGGTGGAGAGGGGGGTGGGGGTGCTGAGGTCTACTGTTCCATCCCAACCAGCTATAGCAGCCAAGACCAGCTGCCTCAGTATAAAAGGACTGGGGGGGGGGGGGGGTGGTGGGGATAATAAAATATCAGCCCGTATTCCTAGTCCTGACTTGCACCCCAGTTGGACAGTGCGTTCGATGAGTGAGGGCACGGTTGGACCTGGCTGTGATGCCCTTCAGAGTCGAATTGCCCGCCCAACATGATACCTGGGATGGCAGGAATGACGTATGAGGAGAGATTGGGTCGATTGGGCTTATACTCGCTGGAGTATAGAAGAATGAGAGGGGATCTCATCGAAACATATAAAATTCTGACAGGTCTGGACAAACTAGATGCAGGAAGAATGTTCCCGATGGTCGGAGAGTCCAGAACCAGGGGTCATAATCTAAGGATAAGGGGTAAGCCATTTAGGACAGAAATGAGGAAGAATTTCTTCACCCAGAGAGTGGTGAACCTGTGGAATTCTCTACCACAGAAGGTAGTTGAGGCCAAGTCATTAAATATATTCAAGAATGAGTTAGATATATTTCTTAAAGCTAAAGGTATCAAGGGATATGGGGAGAAAGCAGGGACAGGGTACTGAGTTTGGATGATCAGCCATGATCTCATCGAATGGCGGAGCAGGCTCGAGGGGCCGACTGGCCTACTCCTGCTCCTATCTTCTATGTTTCTATGAATGACTCCTCGATCGAGGTGCTGAAGAGCAGCTGGCACCTGTGGAACTGCAGCCCAGCGAGAGAGGAAGGGACAAACTGGGAAAGGACTGGGGAGGGCAGAAGGCAGAAACATTAGCGATGCACAGGAACAGGAGGCGGCCATTCAGCCCCTCGAGCCTGTTCCGCCATTCAATTAGATCACGGCTGATCTGTATCTTTGTTTTTTTTTAAAACTGAGGAGCAGTCCACAGACAGGACGACAATCTGCTGCTGGCTGGTTTCCGCCGGCTCACACGCAGGAAAGAAAAAAAAGAAAGACTTGCATTTATATAGCGCCTTTCACGCCCACCGGATGTCTCAAAGCGCTTTACAGCCGATGAAGTACTTTTGGAGTGTGGTCACTGTTGTAATGTGGGGAAACGCGGCAGCCAGTCTGCGCACAGCAAGCTCCCACAGACAGCGATGTGAAAATGACCAGATCATCTGTTTTTGTTATGCTGGTTGAGGGAGAAAAATACTGGCCCCAGGACAGCGGGGAGAACTCCCCTGCTCTTCTTCGAAATGGTGCCCGCGGGATCTTTTACGTCCACCCGAGAGGGCAGACGGGGCCTCGGTTTAACGTCTCATCCGAAAGACGGCATATTCAGGGACTCAAGAGTCACAGATAATGGAAAATATCCGCATCCCAAGGCCCAGGTCTTCAATCAAGTCATCAGCCGTTCGTCAAAATGCTTCGGGGGGGGGAGCTGGCGTCAACTTGCCGCAAAAATCAAGTCTTTTCCGATGCTCTGAGTGCGGGAGAGTCCAAAGGAACTTTCCGGAAGGCGTGCAACTAGCAACGGGCCGATAGCTCTCCAGGAAAATGACTCTCCCTGCCGTTTATTTGTATTGCCCCTGGCTCTCTCACTCACAGCCCAAGAACGAACTCTTCCAACAGCTGTGCTGGGAAACTTTAAATTCTGAATTCACAGGGACAGGCGGACAATCGGGATGGAAGCACGACTCACGCGCTGCCGCAGTTGTTTTAAAAATCGCCCTGGCATCTTGGGGGGAAAAAAAAAACCTGGGCAGGAACGTGAAGGGGCTCTTGGCATTCTGGGAGCGTCGCAAACATTTTCTATCGACTATGTCCACCTGCCGACCACTTCCCCTAACCATGCACTCGCACAAACACGCATGAAAACACTTTTTAAAAATTCATTCACGGGATGTGGGAGTCACTGGCAAGGCCAGCATTTAATGCCCATCCCTAATTGCCCCCCGAGAACAGATACACACGCACATACACACATGCACACTCACAGATACACACGCACTCACATACATACATGCACACAGATACACATACACCTGCACTCCCACACTCAGATACACGCGCACACACACGCACTCACACATGCACACACACGCACTCACATACATGCATGCACACAGATACACAGACCCGCACACACACACACACACCTAGATCTATATTTTCTTCCTTTCTATTTTCTCCGCTTCCCATCATCCTCACTCTGAGAGAGGGCAACCTGCCTCCAGTAAGACCGTGAGAGAGGGGAAGTATCGCTTTATCCTTCACTTCAAATTTGAAATAGGTACACGACCCATGAAATAATTTAGGCACATTTATTTTAAGGCATGCATGGAATGACCAGATTTGCAAAATTCATGAATCTGCTGTTAAGCTGTGAGCAGCAGGATGTGCTGTGAATGCTGCACTGCCAGTACAATCCACTGAGTGGCATTTGAGCACAGCCCTCATCAATCTGATCCAGACATGGGGCAACTCAGGGTTAAAGATCACAGTACTGTTCCGGGCACATGTAAAATTGATTTGGACATGCGCAGTTCACAAGTGGTACGAGTTTTAATTCTGCTGCACACTGGTTAAGGCCAACACTCTCAGCCCTTGAAATAAATGTAACTCAGTTTAGAGAGATTCAGATAAAGAAGGACTTCCGGCCCATTTGGACTTCCCAGAATAGCTTCCCAAACCAGAATTAATGTCCACCTGAACAGGTGGACAGGATCTCAGTTTAAAATCTCATTGGAGGGACCGATGGACCTTGTACATTTGGGGTACACGATGAACACATCCTCGTGTTCAAATCCCCCCATCTCTAGCTCTGTACCGTCCTCCAGCCCAACAACCCTCCGAGATCTCTGCCCTCCTCCAATTCTGGCCCCCTTGAGCATCCCCCGACTTCCATCGCTCCACCGTGGGTGGCCGTGCCTTCAGCTGCCTTCGGCCCCAAGCTCTGGAACTCCCTCCCTAAACCTGTCCGCCTCTCTCGTCTTTTAAGATGCTTCTTAAAACCGACCTCTTTGACCAAGCTTTTGGTCACCTGTCCTAATATCTCATGTGACTCGGTGTCAAATTTTGTTTGATAACGACCCAGTGAAGTGCCTTGGGACATTTTACTACATTATAGGCGCTATAGAAACACAAGTTGTTGTTGTATGTTCCTGAAACGCTTGTGGTGTGTGCATGATGTACAACAGAGTTTGCTTTATACCCTGTACCCCTGTGTATACCATCACATGTATCTGTATATCACAGAGGTTAGTAAGAAAGAAATACTTGCATTTCTATGGAACCTTTCACGTCCTCAGGTCACCCCAGAGCTAATAAATTACTTATTTTTGAAGTGTGGTCACTGTTGTAATGCAGCCAATTTGCGCACAGCAAGCTCCCACAAACAGCGATGTGATAATGACCAGATAAATCTGTTTCTAGTGATGTTGGTTGAGGGATAAATGTTGGCCCAGGGCACCGGGGAGAACCTCCCCTTCTGCTTTTCTTCGCAATAGTGCCGTGGGATCTTTTACGTCCACCTGCGAGGGTAGACGGTGCGGGGGGGGGGGACCTCGGCTTAACATCTCAGCCAAAAGACGGCACCTCCGACGGTGCGGCGCTCCCTCAGCACGGCGCCGGGAGTGTCAGCCTAGCTTTATGTGCTCAAGTCTCTGGACTGGGGTGGGGTGGTTTGAACCAAGGACCTTCACAAGCGTGCTACCAACTGAGCTGAGCCGGCACTTAAAAGTAAGCAGTACAGGAAAGGTTAATGTGGAACCTCGATGAAACGGTGACAGTCGGAGGCCGGACAGATTGAAGAGAAGAAAGAACTTGCATTTATATGGAAAACAGAGCCAAGCAAATTGAGGATGTCAGGAAGACAAAGAGTGATCGACACGTGGCGTGGACTTCTGGGTAGAAGAGTGGATCCATTTAGGAAACAGTTTGATGCCACGCTTGGGGCAATTGTAGGTTCTTTCTGGATGAATGAGTTAGAATGGACTGAATGACCTTCCTCCTCCATATCTATCTCGTGACGCCTGATATATATATCTTTACCACTGCAGTCACAATCAGCAGCAGACGAAGCCGGAATAGCAAGTCTACAAGTAGCAGGTGTCAATGGCCAGGCATCTAAAAGCTATCGGCCTGAATACGACATCAAAGAACCCAACGCTGCCAAAATCAAAAAAATAAAAGGGTCACCCAACGAACACTGCGGCCGCTCACCCTCTCAACCACGCTTCAGAAGTTTAAAATTAAAAATGACACGCTAGTGTTCAAATGTGGCAAAAGTGCTGTCGTGAAATTTAAAAAAAAAAGAAGAAATGATTAAAAAAAAACAGACTGTTTATCCAAAACAAATAGGAATCCTAAAAGGCAATGGGGCACTGGGCTTTCACAGGAAGGTGGACGGAATCAGGGAATGAGTCCCTCAAAGAAACCCATATAATAGCAGACGTCTGTGATTCACTCAGTGACTGTAATCCACTCTTCAGACCCCTTGTATATTAAACGCTACTGGCCCGCCAGAAGAAAAAACAGATGGAATTTGATTGTCAAAACACTGGTTAAAAAAAAAAAAAATCCCCAAATTTGACTTATTCAGTCACCATATGGTCTGAATGTGATCTGGTTAAAGAGTCCCGCAATCCTGCGTAATAAAAAACGCAATTAGATTTATTCAGTCAGCATAAACCTGTGTCCTTGATAGAAGCAAATTAAAGGGACACCGTCCTCCTGTAAATAGGGCGAATTTATTTTCAAAACCGCACGGTAGAGTAAAGCACATCGGAGCCTCTTTAGGAGGTGAATAGAAATCCTTCCTTAAACCCCCCCCCCGCTCACCCCCCAGTTTTCCGAACATTTTTCTGGAAAACCTCTACCCGTTTAATTCTTCTCAAACTCGAGCAGCTGTGGCTTTTATTTTTCCTTAACAAAAGCTTATTAATACATTTACTTCAAATAAACACAGCAGTCAGTGTAAGGATGAAGGGAGATTTGTCGTAGAAACTTCAAAGGTTTCCCGACCCTGGGAAAAAAAAAATATTCCATCCGGCAATCCGCTGATGTGGACGGAGGAGGATTTTTGAATCAGTTCCAGATCAAATTAGTTCAATTACTGAACTCACTTACTGGCTACCTCAGAACAGTCACCCCATCCAGTCCCTTCACAACCTGTCGTGGCCAACTTAACACCGGCGGCTTAAGCTGGTTCAAATGGATGTGAACTGGATTTACCGGCGAGGCAATGAAGGTACAAATCGTAAGAGACTGGGGGTTCGAGGCTGTGCATCCAACAGATTCACGGTTTTGTATCTGATTCTACAACATCAATCTTCAACTTGTTGCCATGTTAGACTAGCTACAATCAACGTTCTCGTCAGGCAGTGGATGTCAAACACTTTTTAGTTTACATAGCATTTCCAGCGCAGAAACAGGCCATTCGGCCCAACTGGTCTATGCTCCACAGGAGCCTCCTCCCATCTCACCTGATCTCCCTCATGTGCTTATCCAGCTTCTCCTTAAATGCATCTGTTGTGCTATTCGCCTCAACTGTGGCAGCGAGTTCCACATTCTCACCACTCTCTGGGTAAAGAAGTTTCTCCTGAATTCCCCATTGGATTTATTGGCGACTATCTTATATTGATGGCCCCTAGTCCTGGTGTCACCCGCAAGTGGAAACATCTTCTCTACGTCTACCCCATCGAACCCTTTCATAATCTTAAAGACCTCTATCGGGCTGCCTCTCAGTCTTCTCTTTTCTATGATGCGGAGATGCCGGTGTTGGACTGGGGTGGACAAATGTGAGAAGTCGCACAACACCAGGTTATAGTCCAACAGCTTTATTTGAAATCACAAGCTTTCGGAGCTTTCACTTCACCTGACGAAGGAGCAGCCGCTCGGAAAGCTTGTGATTTCAAATAAAGCTGTTCGACTATAACCTGGTGTTGTGCGACTTCTCACATTTCTCTTTTCTAGAGAAAACAGACTGGTTATTGATTTTTTAAAAAAAACTATTTTTCTACTTCTGCCCCTTGTGACGTGGAAGGATTCATGAATTAAAATTCTTAAAACAATCGTCCAATTCTTTCCCCACCCTCCAAGTGAAGAGTAAGCAAGATTCCTGTTTATAAACCGTCCTCGGCTGCACCCACATTCGGTTTTTGGACTTTACAAACCCTCGGTCCAGTCGGAGCCTGATTTGTCGGCTTTAAGCTGCCGACGACACCTTGGTCTGTTCCCGTAGAGCGCTACAGCACAGAAGGCGGCCGTTCGGCCCTTCGTGCCTGTGCTGGCTCTCTGCCAGAGCTGCCCATTTGGACCCATCCCCCTTGTGAAGACTTCTGTTTCCAAAAAGGTTTCTCTTTTTTTTCCCCATTTAAAATTCTGGCGTAAAAATAATATATTGGTTTCGCTGTACTTTTCAACAGCAACTATTAAAATTGAGCCCGCTGCGGTGATAAGCCCGTCTACGGGTCGGGGGCCGGGGGGGGGGCGAAGGGGCATAGGTTCAAAGCGAGCTGTCGCCAGGGTTTCTTGTCTCGCCCATTTAGTGCCCCACTGTCAAACCACAGGAGCCTATAGCAAAGGGCGGGGGGCTAACACAATGACACCCACTGCAGGTACTCGGGTCCCTCTCCTCTTCCTAGCCTCCTCCTCCGCAGTTTGCCAGCACTCAGTGTTCATTCTGTGCAAGAGTTTTCTTTCGCTGTAAACAGGAATTCAATGCCATGTTTTGACTGACCACCATTTAGTTCACACTCTGCTCCAGGAACAGGCACTCGCTTCTCTTTCATTCTTTAACAGATTCCTTGGAAGCCAGACAAGAGAAAAAAAAACACATTCAAATATTTGTTCCTCGCACACATAATAGAGGCTCGATTCAGAAGCTGGTTTCACGTTACTCTCTTTCGCTAAAATACCTGCCAACGGCCAGAGCTGCAACTCTTAAGCTTAAAATATATATATTTTAAAAAAAAACGAACCCACTGATTTTTCTCCCCGCCACCGCTGATGCCACAACTGGGGTCCAGTTCCAGGAGAGTCAGTCAGTCTCCGGTACCTCAGGTGGCCATTCTTCAAGTTCTGAGTCTAGACTGTGACTCCTGGCTGGCTATTCAACTGCAGAGGGCATCACAGGTAAGCCTTATCGGGGCCGATTTTCCTTTAATTGTGCTCTGGAAGGATAGGGGTGAATCGGGCGGGATCTCTGACAGGCGTGCGATCTTCCCCCACGCTCGAGTTTCCTCCGTGCACTGCGCTCAGGCGATCCTTTGTGCCCAGGCTCACAAAGAGCAAAGCCTGGCCCGAGCGGCGCGCCAGCCCAGTGTCTACAACTCACATGCTTTCCAGCTGGCGATTGGGATAGGGCGGGGCGCTCCCCCAAGGTAATGCTGAGGAGTAAAACCTGGTGGATTTCCCTCGTCCAAGGTGACCTGACGAAGGAGCAGCCGCTCCGAAAGCTTGTGATTTCAAATAAAACTGTTGGACTATAACCTGGTGTTGTGCGACTTCTCACTGTTATCTAGTGAAGTAAGAGAGAGAGAAAGAAAGACTTGCATTTATGTAGCGCCTTTCAGCACCTCAGGACGTCCCAAAGCGCTTTAGAGCAATGAAGTACATTTTTTGCAAGTGTAGTCACTGTTGTAATGTGGAAAAACGCGACAGCCAATTTGTAGCAGTAAGCTCCCACAAACAGCAATGTGATAATGACTAGATAAAGAAAGAGAGAATCCATTCTAGAAAAGCTACTTCTCTCCTTCCCCCAAACAAGTTCCTCTTCCTAATCAAACCGATTATCTGGTCATTATCACACTGCTGTTAGTGGGAGCTTGCTGTGCGTAATTTGGTTGCCGCGTTTCCTACATTACAACAGTGACTACACTTCAAAATGTACTTCATTGGCTGTAAAGGATGTCCGGAGGTCGTGAAAGGCGCTGTAGAAATGCAAGTTCTTTTCTTTTCTTGCGACTAACTGCGTCACTGAGGCCAAGTCATTAAATATATTCAAGAAGGAGTTAGATATATTTCTTAAAGCTAAAGGTATCAAGGGATATGGGGAGAAGGCAGGGACAGGGTACTGAGTTTGGATGATCAGCCATGATCTCATTAATGGCGGAACAGGCTCGAGGGGCCGAATGGCCTACTCCTGCTCCTATCTTCTATGTGGTGTGGTGCTGAGTGTCGGGGAGGGACCGGGTTCAGTCCTCGGCTCCTGCTCGGGTCGCTGATCTCAGGCCGGACGGCGGTAGCTGCTCCCTGCGGCCGGCCTGGGCTCTACCCTGGGCCAGGCCGGGGCTCCTTCTCGTGACCTTCAACCTGCGGCTCCTGCCCACCGCACGCGCACACTGTCTGGGCTCCCGTGGGCTGTGAGGAAAAGGGGCCGAGGGACTGGTCTGGAGGACGGTGGCTGGTCGGTCCGTGAAACCGCCGCCCGCAATGAGTCAGCACCTCACAGGAAGGGAAGCTGGGGAATTTCTTTTTTTAAAAAAAAAGTTTGATCAGGTAAATACTGATACAATAGGACAGCACAGAAGGAGGCCATTGGGCCCATCGAGTCTGCGCCGGCTCTTTCGAAGAACAATCCAGTCAGTCCCACTCCTCCCCGCTCTTTCCCCATATCCCTGCAATTTTTTCTCCTTCAAGTATTTATCCAATTCCCTTTTGAAGCTACTATTGAATCCGTTTCCCCCACCCTATCAGGCAGCGCATTCCAAATCATAAACACTCGCTGCGTAAAAAAGGTTTTTCCTCATGTCGCCTCTGGCTCTTCAGACAATCACCTTAAATCTGTGCCCCCTTTGATGAAAAAAAAACTTTGGAGCTGAGAAGCAGACAGGAGGTGGCAGACGGAAAGAAACTGGAAGCCAGAAAGATGCCCGGCTCTGATTGCTTTCTTTTCTTGTTTTTTTGTCTTGCTGCCCTTTTTTTTTGTTCTTGATCCCGAGAGGTGAGGCCATACAAACGAGTCCTCCTGAGCTCTGGTTCCCAAGCTCAAATCACAGGACCGAGAGAGAGAGAATGCTGCTCGTCGAGAGCCAAGAAACCGCCACTGTGTATTCCAGCCGGCAACAAAAGGCGTTGCCGTGGCGATGAAAGGGCTCTTTTTATTATTATTTTTTTTTTTTAAAAGCCCATCGCGGGCGGTGGGAAGAGTATGGGACAAAGCAGCGGCTGGTGAAAGGATGGCACAGCGAAGGCAGGGGGTTGAACTGCGGTGCTGACAGTGTCACAGAGTTCTCCCGTATTAACAAAATTTTTTTAAATTGGGTTTCACCTCCTGCGCTTTGCTTAAACAATCTCGGAAGAGAGTTACGGCTTACACCGACCGGCATCCTTCTGCTTCATTTTGGTTAAGCGGGGAACTTCTTCTCGTCACGCCGACGACACCATTGAAGGGTACACAGGGTTTGCTAGCGGTTGCAAATCGTTTATCCGCAGCTCCTGCCCGCTCTCCCGCTGCCTCGCACCCTCGCAGTGTGGAAATCAAGACTCGTCGCACCCTCTTTTACTCAAAACCATTCCAATCACAGATACTTACGGCACAGACAGAGGCCATTCGGCCCGTCGTGCCTGTGCTGGCTCTGTGAAAGAGCAGCCGTGCTCAGTCCCACATCCCCCGCTTTTTGTCGGTAACCCTGTCAGTTCCTCATCCTCGAGTACCCGTCCAACTCCCTCTTAAAATTATTGATGGAATCAGCTTCCATCACCTTTTCAGGTCGAGCGTTCCCGATCTCCACAACTCTCCGAGTGAAAAAAATTCTCCTCATCTCCCCTCTAGATCTTTTGCCAATGATTGAAAACCTATGGCCTCCGATTATTGACCCACTCGCCAGAGGGACCAGCCTTTCCATATCTACTCTATCAAAACTCCTCATTCTTTCCCAGGCTCTCAGGGAATGTCAAACCCTTCATCTCCCTCAGTTTTTCCCTTTCCCCAGAATCTCTCTGTTCTGTTTCTCATGGGTTTACTCCCCTCCCTCCCTCCCCTCCCCATCCTCTCCTAGGGGTACTAGCTGCTCTCCAAATACCTCACCCCAAGTGGTTACCATGCGTGCGTGAGCTTTGATAGCGAGTGTCGGCATCCTGTTTTACTCAGGCTTGTACAGCTCCAGCAGGGCTGGCCGACTTGGGATCGGGGATAAAAACAGAAAATGCTGGAAATACTCAGCAGGTCGGGCAGCACCTGTGGAGAAAGAAACAGGGTTAACGGCAGAAGGGTCTTCGACCTGAAACGTTAACTCTGTTTCTCTCTCCACGGATGCTGCCTGGCCTGCTGAGTTTTTCCAGCGTTTTCTGTTTTTATTTCAGATTTCCAGCATCCGCAGTATTTTGCTTTTGTATTCGGGATCGGGGGACCCTGGCTGATCTTTCTTGGGCGGTTAAGTGAAGCACGTGTACTAACTACCGCCTTGACTTGGATCAAGTATCGAATGTTCCTAATGCTCCTGGTCCTTATAAAACAACGTATGCTCCCCAACTCACTGTGAGCAATGCTAACTAGGAAAGAAGCCCAAGGTTGCAGCGATCGACTACGAATGGGCAGTAGATCGAGCCCATAAACCCAACAGTGTGAAAGGAGCACAACTGTTAAGTGCCCACAATATCAATGGGGTCAAGTAAGGATGGAAAACCCGTCCGGGCAGTGAATCGAGTGAGCTGACCTCTGCGCCCGGATTCCCCGCTATGTGCTTCCATCCCGTGACGACCTGCGCTGGGAATGCTTGCTCGGAAGCTTTATCCTGATATCAGTGGGCCATGTTAGACAGAACCTACAGTGTGTCCCGTCACAGGAATCTTTTGAAGGGCCGGGGATTCTATCTCTGTAACCTCCTCCAGCCCTACGACCCTCCGAGAGCTCTGCGCTTCTCCAATTCCGGCCTCTTGCGCATCCCCGATTTACATCGCTCCACCATTGGCGGCCGTGCCTTCAGCTGCCCGGGCCCCTAAACTCTGGAATTCCCTCTGTAAAACCTCTCCCCCCTCTCTCGCTCTCTCCTCCTTTAAGTTGGTCCTTAAAACCGACCTCTTTGACCGAGCATTTGGTCACCTCTCCGAATAGCTCCTCGGTGTCAAATTTAGATGCAGGAACAGGCGATATATGTCCAAGTCGGGATGGTGTGTGTGTGTGTGTGTGACTAGGAGGGGGACCTGGAGGTGGTGACGTTCCCATGCGCCTGGCTGCCCTCGTCCTTCTAGGGGGTGGAGGTGGTGTGTTTGGGAGGTGCTTGGTGAGTTGCCACCCTGCACGCTGTGGATAATGCACACTGCAGCCACAGCGCGCCGAAGATGGAGGTCTTTCTGACTGCCTCACTCCTGACATTAATGCACTCCCACAACAGTTACACGCAGTAGTGTTCAAGCCGACAACCTCGCCTCCCGGGCCACCACAATGGGGTCGCCAACATTCACTGCTTCAAAAAAAATAGTTTCCCCGAAAGAAACGAACGGGACAGAATATGTTAATTCATGATTTCTTTGTAAATATTTGAACTTTAAATGCAGTTTTACCATCTGCTATTTGTTCCTGTTCGAGGGATCTGAATACAAAGAGATTGGGAAAGGTTACAAGTCTTAAAGGTTAGGCTCACTGCTGCCGAGCCAAGGTGCTTGTGTGCTACCTGGGGGGGGGGGGGGGGGGGGGGTGGGGGGGGCGGCGGGTATAGACTGTCAGAGCTCAGTAAACAGGTAAAATGTCACTCTGTTGCAGGACTCTGTTTAGACGCAGGAACACGGTGGGTCTGAGTCACAACTCACGCTGAGAATCAGCACACACTTGGAATTCTGCCTCGCTGATTAATCATTTGCCAAGCGACCTCTGCTTTCGTTCCGATCCCCTGGCAGCTGCCATTTTCATTTCTGTCTCACTTTACTCCCCTCTACCCCTGACAGTGCTGACTTGCACAGGCGCCCTCCGGAACTGCACGTGAGTGGCTGTTCGTCACGCGTGTGTGAAAGGTGAGCATTGTGGGCTATTCGACTGTGGGCGGGCCTCACTGCCAAGCCTGACCATGTCCTCATTTGGCATCCACACACGTATGCTTTCCAGCGGTGGGAGGGGTCTTGGATGGGCTGCTCCACGCGCAACGCCCACCGCTCCACGAACACGCACCTCTCTGCGCGCAACGAGCACCTCTCCATGCGCAACGCCCACCCCTCCACCCACAACACACACCCCTCCACTCAACGCGCACCCCTCCACTCGCAACGCCCACCCCTCCACCCTCAACACGCACCCCTCCACCCACAACACGCACCCCTCCACCCACAACACGCACCCCTCCACCCACAACACGCACCCCTCCACCCACAACACGCACCCCTCCACCCACAACACGCACCCCTCCACCCTCAACACGCACCCCTCCACCCTCAACACGCACCCCTCCACCCACAACACGCACCCCTCCACCCACAACACGCACCCCTCCACCCACAACACGCACCCCTCCACCCACAACACGCACCCCTCCACCCACAACACGCACCCCTCCACCCACAACACGCACCCCTCCACCCACCCCTCCACCCACAACACGCACCACTCCACCCACAACACGCACCACTCCACCCACAACACGCACCCCTCCACCCACAACACGCACCCCTCCACCCACAACACGCACCCCTCCACCCACAACACGCACCCCTCCACCCACAACACGCACCCCTCCACCCACAACACGCACCCCTCCACCCACAACACGCACCCCTCCACCCACAACACGCACCCCTCCACCCACAACACGCACCCCTCCACCCACAACACGCACCCCTCCACCCACAACACGCACCCCTCCACCCACAACACGCACCCCTCCACCCACAACACGCACCCCTCCACCCACAACACGCACCCCTCCACCCACAACGCACCGCTCAAGTTACAACTGACAACACTTTGGGAAGTTTCTTATCCATACCCAACTTTTGCCCTGAACCCCCACAGGTTTGAACTTAATAGAATTCAGGCAATAGGACCCCGATTTCCATTTTAATAGGGGAATTATCGCTTGAATCAGGCGGGCGCTTTGTGCACCCAACGGTAGGGCCCCTTTCAAAATGGCGATGACTGCATCGCTGTGTTAACCGGGCGGTGAGGCCTCCGACCCCGTACTGGGCCGAGAACGCCCCGTGAACACCAGGCGAAGGCAGTGAAAATCGCACCCCACCCCTCCCCACCTTGTGTGCAATGCCCCGGCGAAGTTGTTAAAATATGTTTAAAAATATATCTTTATTGGGGGGGGGGGGGGGGGGGAATAATTGGGAAATGTTTAAAAAAATAGCGGGGAATCACCTCCTGATCAGAATTGCTCGGTATTGTTCACGGAGAAACCCCGTCAGAAATCATTTCCACCCAACGTTTCTCCAGCTCACACAACTGCTCCTGGAGGCACTTTCCTTAAATCAAAACTTAATGACTTTTAAAAATTATTTTTCTTTATTATGTAGTTCCAGGGAGAAGAACCGGCTGCCAAAAAAAGTGGTGGCATTTTATGACACTTGCCAAATGACCTGATTGGCTTCAAAATCTACTCAGGAACACAGCGGCGCTTAACTGCGCCGATTAAGAGGCAGCTCAGCTTTGGAGAGTAAAAGGAGATTTGAGATCTTGATTAGCCAGAGCGACAGTTTAGCCAATGATGCTTCAAAAAGTCCGCATGAATAGATAGGGGGTTAAAACTGCACTAATCAGCGCCGTGAATTGATTAGTCAAGTATTACAGTGTTCAGTACCTCGTGATTCCAATCCAGCTCTAGTCTGCTATTTAACTGCTGCATAATTGGCTTATGAATAGATAATATTACTGGGAATTTTTGTTATGCGCAAATGACTCCTATTATCTTGGATGGGAACAGATCTATTACTTGGGCAATTTTTCTTCTTCTGACTGGTAATTGGCTGGGAATAAGACCCACCTCTGCTTGTTCCTTATCGCTAACGGCGTCAACTTCAAAGCCCTTCTCTTCGTCGTAAGCTTCCCTCCACGGCTTCGCTCAGCCTCTCCGGGTGTCAGCCAGTGGCTCAGTGCATCGCACTCTCTCCTCAGAGTCGGAAGGTTGTGGGTTCAAGTCCCCACTCCAGAGACTTGAGCACAAATATCCAGGCTGACGCTCCCAGTGCAGTGCTGAGGGAGCGCTGCACTGTCGGCGGTGCCGTCTTTCAGATGAGACGTTAAACCGAGGCCCCGTCTGCTCTCTCAAGTGGACGTTAAATATCCCACGGCACTATTTTCGAAGACGAGCAGGGGAGTTCTCCCCGGTGTCCTGGGGCCAATATTTATCCCTCAATCAACATCACCACAACAGATTATCTGGTCATTATCACATTGCTGTTTGTGGGAGCTTGCTGTGCGCAAATTGGCTGGCGCGTTTCCTACATTACAACAGTGACTACACTTCAAAAAGTACTTCATTGGCTATAAAGCGCTTTGGGATGTCCGGTGGTCATGAAAGGCGCTATAGAAATGCAAGTCTTTCTTTCTCCAGCCCTTTGTCCCAGCATGCACCCTGGCTCTGACCTACTGATTGACCTTCCGCCCTCCATTCCACCACCAGTGGCAAAGCCTTCAGTCACCACGTCCCCTTCACTTTGGAGCTCTCTTGCCCCCCCTCCCCCCCCCAACCCGGCCACCCTCCCAACCTCTTTCCCCTTCTTCAAAAGTCTCCTCACGAAAACCTGCCAACCTTTTATCTTGTGATTTCAAATAAAACTGTTGGACTATAACCTGGTGTTGTGCGACTTCTCACATTTGTCCACCCCAGTCCAACACCGGCATCTCCACATCATACCTTTTATCTGTCACTTTCCCCCTTCTTCTCTCCTTACTTAAGAAACATAGGAATTAGGAGCAGGAGTCGGCCATACGGCCCCTCGAGCCCATTCAGTAAGATCATGGCTGATCTTCTACCTCAACTCCACTTTCCCGCCCGATCCCCATATCCCTTGATTCCCCCCTAGAGTCCAAAAATCTATCGATCTCAGCCTTCAATATACTCAACGATTCAGCATCCACAGCCCTCTGGGGCAGAGAATTCCAAAGATTCACCACCCTCTGTGAGTGAAGAAATTCCTCCTCATCTCAGCCGACCCCTTATCCCGAGACTGTGACCCCTGGCTCTAGACACTCCAGCCAGGGGGCAACAGCCTCTCAGCATCTACCCTGTCAATCCTTGCTCAGTGAGCAGCTCCCCCACCCCCCTGCCCCTCTTAAAGCTCCGTGGGACATCTTTTTCCCCCCTACAAATCGGCAACGGTAAGCTGTCACTGAGAACTGTGGTGGGACAGGCCAAAAAAAAAACTAAAAGCTTTCAAATGGTGAAGAAGAAATATTTATCCGGCGAGTCAGCGACACGGGGCCTATTATAATCCAGTCACCTTTAATGAGGCCCTGGCTCATTTAGAAGCTTGACGAGGGAACTACTTTCAGAGGAGGGCTCCGGAGCTAATTAAAGTTAGGAACCTGTATAACGTAGGTGCTAAAAAAAAATACTTAGTAGCTTTCCTGCGCAAAAACGGACCCTTTTCAGCCACGAGCAATCTGCATAATGACTTATGTAAATGCTTCCTTTTTATATATAAAGCAGAGAGGAGAGGCAGAATGTAGGTGGGGGTGGGGATGGGGTGGGGGGGGGGAATTATCTGTATTAAAATATTACATCTATGGCTTAAAAGAACCGAGTGGCTTTGGTCTGTTTTTCAAGAGGCAGTGCGTCTTTTGTAGGAGTATCAAGGAAGGATTTCAAAACTATCACACACCAAATCGGAAATACCTCCAACATATGCTGAACCTCACAATGAGAAAAGGATAAAAACTTCAATCAGGCTATTCATGAATTCAGCTGAACACATTACAAAGTCATTTTATACAGCCCCGCTTCTCAACGTATCTCCTATCTTCCCTGAATGAATTTATTCCCAACCCTTTTCACATTCTTTAACCTGTTCCGTACCTTTCCTCTTTCACCTCTGCCAGTGAATGTGTTGGCTTGTTTCATGAGACCGACTGTTGTTGAACTGTGTGCCCAATCATTTCACTACACATTTTCCCTTAAGTGGGTCTTCAACCCGCTCTCTGCATCCTGCACATGCTCAGTGTGTCGCGACTTTTTGCTCAGTGCCTGGAAGGCTGCTTCTGCCCGGCAACAGCGATCCGTTCAGTCACTCCCGCCCGTGGCGAATCCAGTGTTCCGAACGGTTCCCAATCATCCTTTCAAAAAGTGACTGACGATACCTCGACTGCTGATATCCGCGTGCAACTCTGGAGATTATTAAATCTTGTAAAAGATATTACACAACCAGCCAAACACATACACAAACCGACCCACACAACACTACCCACATGCACACCTACACAAACCTACCCACCCACAATGCTACCTCGACACACTACCCAGACACAACCCTACCCACAACACAAATCTACCCACCCACACTACCCAGACACAACCCTACCCACACAACGCTACCCAGACACAACCCTACCCACAACACAAATCTACCCACCCACACTACCCAGACACCCTACCCACACAACGCTACCCAGACACAACCCTACCCACAACATAAATCTACCCACCCACACTATCCAGACACAACCCTACCCACACAACGCTACCCAGACACACCCCTACCCACAACATAAATCTACCCACCCACACTACCCACACACACACTACCCAGACACAAACCTACCCACACACAAAAAACTACACACACACAAAACTAGACACATGCATCACAAAATGACACACACACAGATACACCTTGGCCTCCTGCTTCATCGAAAGCAGTAATTCTCTTGAATGTTTTGAAGGTGGATTGAAGATCAATAACATGTAATCAGGCTCTCCTGGCCAGCCTCCCATCTTCCACCCGACATAAACTTGAGCTCATCCAAAACTCGGCTGCCCGTGTCCTAACTCGCACCAAGTCCCGTTCGCCCATCACCCCCTGTGCCCGCTGACCTACATTGGCTCCCGGTCCGGCAAGACCTCGATTTTAAAATTCTCATCCTTGTTTTCAAATCCCTCCATGGCCTCGCCCCTCCCCATCTCTGTAACCTCCTCCTGCTCTACAACCAGCCCCCAACCCATCCCCGCCCCCCCCACCGAGATCTCTGCACTCCTCCAATTCTGGCCTCTTGCGCATCCCCGATTATAATCGCTCCACCATTGCCTGGGCCCTAAGCTCTGGAATTCCCTCCCTAAACCTCTCCGCCTCTCTTTCCTCCTTTAAGACGCTCCTTAAAACCTACCTCTTTGATCTGCTCTAATATCTCCTTATGTGGTTCGGTGTCAAATTTTGTTTGATAATCGCTCCTGTGAAGCGCCTTGGGACGGTTTACTACGTCAAAGGCGCTATATAAATACAGGTTGGCGTTGTTGTTGTCATACAATGGCTACTGGTTTTATTGATAGGGCAACAGTGACTGCAACACAAAAGCAATCCATTGGTTATTGTGTGCTTTCAGATGCCCTGAGGATGTGAAAGGCGCCACAGAAATGCAAGTTACTTAATTCTATTCCCTCCTTTTCTTTGTCTGTCTTGTTTAACACCTCCATCACTGAAAGGATGGGTGCACAGCAGGTTCCCTTGTTCCCCTTATACAGTCTCATCAGGGCGGTGCCACGGACCAAACAAGGCATGGACCCTCCCCACAAGTGAAGACAATCTTCTCTGCGTCTACCCTATGAAACCCAAATTTCTTTACTAGAGAAAAGAGCCCCAAGTCTGTTCAGTCTTTCCTGATGGTTATAACCTCACAGTTCTGGTATCATTCTTTTTTTGCACCTTCTCCAGTGCCTCTATATTCATTACGTAATGTGGAATCCAGAACTGTGCACGGTACTCTAAGTGTATTCTAACCAAGGCTCTATATATATATATATATATATATAAGTTTAACATAACCCCTCTGCTTTTCACCCCTCAGCCTTCTCTTTCCTCGGAGTTGTGCTGGAGCCGGAGTCTGTGGCGTTAAGCACTGGCCTTCAAAAGCTCCAATTGAGTCCATGACATTCCTTATTTGTTGTAACTCTTTTGCTCTCAGTGAAGTGTATCAACCTAGTTACAGTGAAGAACTGTGCAGGTCTCGAAGCTTCACAATGAAAAATAGCAACTTCAATCTGGTCTATTGATGAGTTTAACTGAACACGTCGCAAAGTCATTCTGCACAGACCCCCGTTTCTCAAGGTAGCTCCTGTCGCCTTTGAATGAATTCATTTTTAAACCCTGCGAATGTCGTTAACCAATTCCATACTTGCAGCAAGATCCAAATCCTCAAATTTACATCTCAACTGCTTATGTCGCCCCCCCACTCCTCTTCATTTGAACTGTTCCACTGACTGTGATTGGATAATGGACAGCAAGGTTTCCGTCCATGACATCATCAGAGCCACAATATATGAACGGCATTTCTTTACTGGTTAGATCATTCTCTCTCCCATTCCCCCTTCCCTAAGGGTAGGTACCGCCACCTTCCTACTGTTAGTTGCCTCACCCTCAATCTAAAAAAGGTAAGAAGCCCACCCATTAGGAGGTCCACCTCGAGCATCTGGTGAAGGACCAAAGCCAGGACCGTTTTCCCAATATGGCAGAGACCTACCGACTGGTCATGACTGGAAGAGGACAACTGAGAATCTCTTGCTCCTTTGTCAGCCGTGGCTCAGAGGGTAGTGCTCGCGCCGCTGAGTCAGAAGGTCATGGGTTCAAGCGCCACTCCACCACAACAACAACAACTTGCATTTATATAGCGCCTTTAACGTAGCAAAACGTCCCAAGGCGCCTCACATGAGCTTTATCAAACAAAATTTGACACACGGGAGATATTAGGACAGATGAAAGAGGTACGTTTTAAGGAGCACCTTAGGACAGAGAGGTGGAGAGGTTTAGGGAGAAAATTCCAGAGCTTAGGGCCTTGGCAGCTGAAGGCACGGCCGCCAATGGTGGAGCGATTAAAATCGGGGATGCGCAAGCGGCCAGAATTGGAGGAGCGCAGAGATCTCGAAGGTCACAGACCTAGGGAGGGGTAAGGGCATGAAAGGATTTGAAAACAAGGATGGGAATTTTAAAATCGAGGCGTTGATGAACCGGGAGTCAATGTAGGTCAGAGTGTGCAGGGGTGATGGTTGAACGGGACACGATGCGAGTTAGGATACGGGCAGCTGAGCAGGAACTTGACAAGATATTCTCGGCTGCCACTCCAGTACAGTGCTGAGGGAGTGCTGCACTGTCGGAGGGTGCCATCTTTCGGATGAGATGTTAAACCGAGGCCCCATCTACTCTCTCTCAGGTGGATGTAAAAGATCTCATGGCACTATTTCAAAGAAGAGCAGGGGAGTTCTCCCCGGTGTCCTGGTCAAGAGTTAACCCTCAACCAACATCAGTAAAAAAAAAATTCCGAGATGATCTGGTCATCATCACATTGCTGTTTGTGGGAGCTTGCTGTGCATTTCCTACATTACAACAGTGACTGCACTTCAAAAGTAGGTAATTGGCTGTAAAGCGCTTTGGGACATCCTGAGGTTGTGAAAGGCGCTATATAAATGCAAGACCTTTTCTTTTCCGTTCAGATTCGGGACTGACTGACCAATGAGGGAGCGGCCCTGACATAAAAGACCTTTGAGAACTCTCCCAGGCTGGTGGGAGAAAGTGCTTCAGAGGCGAGGGAGCCGGGCTCCTCGGGCTTCCGAGTGGACGCACACAGGCCTTGAACCTGATCCCACGTCCATTACCGTAACACGATATATAAAGAGGCACAGAACGGAGACCCAATGTCACGCCCGTCTCGGCTTTTGACACCGGGTGAACACGGAGGCCAGCGTGACTAGCCGTTCACCGTCTGGGCCGCTCGCTCATCGCTATCCTGTGGATCAAACCTCACCTTCAACTCGATTAACAGGCTAAGAGGTCGTGGAGGAAAGGTATTGAAAAGAAGAATGAGGGAGAGCCGGGGGTTGGGGGGGGGGTGGGTGGGGGAGGAGAACGAAAAGTGTAAATAGGCCCAAATGCAACAGAATAGCTCCTTTAAGGGCAAATGATGAAAACCTGCGTATGTAAGAATGAGACTATTTGTACCGGATAATGCACGGAACTGATCGAATTCAATCTATTCAGGCCTATGAAAGGGATACTGTCTCCTTCACTCATTATCTGATAGAAATCCAGCCTCTTGGCATGGACACAATCCCAGTGTCAAGAAGCCTCTGAAAAGGTTATGGCTTGTGTTCAGGTTTCCGAGTGGAAACTGAATAGAATCGCTTTGCAGCTTCAAAAAGCTTTCCTGAGCCTGTTGTTCAGCTCAGTGACTGTGTCAGTATGGCAGGCCTCAACCAGAGTCTGCTGAAGACGCTCGCTCAATCTCATCTACTGACCTACATAAGCCTTCAAAATGGGGATGGGAGGAAGAGACATTGCTTTTTAACCAACTCTTCAATCTTTAACCCTGTCTGTTCTTTGGGGTGCGGGGGGGGGCGGGGGGAAACAAAGATGTCTTTGTTCGCTCAGCAGGCCTTGTTCTAAACATCTCACTTTCCGAATGAAATGTCCCTGAAGACAGGGTTGCCCTGCTAGCGCGCCAACAAGTCACACTTTCGCACTGCCTTTCGTGTAACGAAGGTGCTCAATGGGTAAATGCACGGCCAGCCGTATAAAAGAACATAAGAAATAGGAGCAGGAATAGGCCACTTGGCCCCTCGAGCCTGCTCCGCCATTCAATAAGATCATGGTTGATCTTGGGCTCAAAGCCACTTCCCCGCCCGCTCCCCATAACCCTTCACTCCCTTATCTTGTAAAAATCTGTCTAATCGCCACCTTAAATGTATTTAATGACCCAGCCTCCACAGCTCTCTGGGGCAGAGAATTCCACAGATTTACGACCCTCTGAGAGAAGAAATTCCTCCTCATCTCAGTTCTAAATGGGCGATCATTTATTCTGAAACTGTGCCCCCAAGTTCTAGATTTCCCCACGAGGGGAAACATCCTCTCGGCATCTACCCTGTCGAGCCCCCTCAGTATCTTACATGTTTCAATAAGATCACCTCTCATTCTTCTAAACTCCAATGAGTATAGGCCCAACCTGCTCAACCTTTCTTCATAAGTCAACCCCCTCATCTCTGGAATCAACCTCGTGAACCTTCTCTGAACTGCCTCCAATGCAAGTATATCCTCCCTTAAATAAGACCAGGTGTGGTCCCTGATCTGAGTGCTGAACATCCAGCTGGGGTGGAAGCTGGGCCTTTGCAGTAGGTCTCGGCATCTTTGCCCCAGGGAGGGGTAAAAGTAGGGTTCCAGCTCGTTCATCCAGTGACCTCTGCTAGAAAATGAGTGAATGAATGCGCGTGTGTGTAAGCGTGTGCATGTATAAGCACACGAGTGTGTGTGTGTGTGTGTGTGTATAGCACATGATAAGATTCTGAGGGGGTAGATGCTGAGAGGCTGCTCCCCCTGGCTGGAGAATCTAGCACTAGGGGGCATAGTCTCAGGATAAGGGGTCGGTCATTTAAGACGGAGATGAGGAGGGAATTTCTTCACTCAGAGGGGTGTGAATCTTTGGAATTCTCTACCCCAGAGGGCTGTGGAAGCTGAATCGTTCAGTCTATTCAAGGCTGAGATCGATAGATTTTTGGACTCTAGGGGAATCGAGGGATAAGGGGATCGGGCGGGAAGGTGGAGTTGATGTCGCAGATCAGCCGTGATCTTACTGAATGTCGGAGCAGGCTCGAGGGGCCGTATGGCCGACTCCTGCTCCTAATTCTTATGTTATGTTCGCAAGCGTGTGCATGTGTGTGTATAAGCGTGTGCGTATAAGCATGCATGTATATAAGCGTGTGCGTATAAGCATGCGTGTGTGTTTGTGTGTATAAGTGTGTGTATGTGTGAATGTGCAGAGTCTCCTTTCTGGCACTGCAGCAGCCACTGGGAGAATGGGACAATACAGCGTATTGTCAAAGTGCACTGAGAGGCCCCTTCACCAACTGACTGCACTAACAGATCAACTCAACACTGAGTAGCTTCAAATCCAGGGCTGACATGGCACAAACTCCCCGGTCACATCCTGTGGGTTGGATCTCCTCAGGACATGCGTTCAGTACCATCTAAATACGATGGTTGCATCGTAAAGTTACTGGACCTGCGTCAATGTGATGAATCTGCCATTTTGTCCCAATGAATAAGGAACAATGGGTGATTTCCACAAAATATTTGTGCCTCGGTGGGGGGTAGGGGGGGGGCAGGAGGGAGGAATAAAGTAACACAGCGCTTTCTTACTAGATGTTAAGCCATTGGTAGTTTCAGTGGCCGTTAAGTATCCTACAGTATTATTCGACGAAGAGTTGGAAGCCCTCCCTAGGTCTTGCCCAACATTCCTTCCTCAATCAGATGCACCAGACAAACTGCTCGTTCAGCTCTGTGGGACCTTACTGGGGACTGCTGCCCTTGCCCACACAGCAATGGGCACTGCTCTTCAAAGCGAGTCACTGTGTGTGAAGCGCTTTGGAGCTGTTTCTGAGAGAGCGGCTATATAAGTGAAAAGCTTTCTTTGTTACAGAGCTGTCGGGGCTCCTTGGCGGCACACTGTATGGTAACGAGAACATGAGGACCTTTCTCTTTACTGTTGCTAAATTGCACTTAAATACCGTGAACCACAGATTAGCTCCCGAGAAAATAGACATTAATACCACCACATTAGCCAGTGATGGTTTTGTTTTGTTAATATTAGCGGATATTAGATATTAAGAGCGCTAGAAGCATGATCTGAGGCCACCGTTGGCTCATTCACACAGTAATTACATAAGAAATGATTGTGCTAGGAGTAAGACTGAGGAAATCGATCTTAAATGATCACGGTCTAAAATGATGGCCCTCAAGACAGAAATTAGTCTTCTACGATGTCTCGCACTTTAAGCGGCTCGAAGTGTTCATTCCCAGCTACTGTTGCCGCTAGCTTTTGCTAGAAGCAAAGTCCTGGGTGGCTCACCCCTCCACCCTACGGCTCAACAGACTTCAGGTGTGGACCACACCTCCCCTTCCAACCCAACAGTGCAAAAGAGATTGGAAACTTGCATGTGTGCACGCGTGTCTGTATGTGCATACGTGTATATGTATGTATATATGCGTGTTTTTTAATTCATTCATGTGTGCATGTATATGTATTTGTGCGTGCGTGTATGTGTGCATGTCCGTGTGTATGTGTGCATGTATATGTATGTGTCCATGTGTGTATATACGTGTGCATGGCCATGTGTGCGCGTGTATATACGTGTGCATGTACATGTGTGTGCGTGTATATACGTGCGCATGGCCATGTGTGCACGTGTATATACGTGTGCATGTATATACGTGTGCGTGTCCATGTGTGTGTATATACGTGTATGTGTGTAATTCCAGCTGTAAACCCACCTCCTCCAACTCTGCAGCCCAGCTAACAGACTTCAGATCTTAGGCTGATGGATGACGCTGGAATATATTTTGTTTGGTGCCTTGTCCAAGAGGCTAGTCTTCATCGGCATTGAGTGTTAGCAGGCTGTATAACACCCTCACGAGAGCGCAGCGGGTTGATTTTTAAAAAAAATAATAATATTCTTCCTCTCTAAGCCCAGGGTGGCCCCTGAGTCGAGCAGACATCGGCTAACCTGGGAATTGAACCCGGCACCTTGCTGCTACTGAGCCGCGCACTTAGCTGGTGAGCCACCGGGCTGGAGCCAATCAGCGGGGGCTCAGATGGTCAGTGTGACCTTGAGGCCTGCTCTGAATCGGCCAAGCGCAGGCGTAACCGTGACGACGGAGGAGCAGGAGCCTGACAGCAGCTGCTTACAGGAAAATCGCGGGCGCCTTTTTTATTTGGCTGCTCGGGGGAAAAACCAAAAAAAAAAGAAAATGAACGGCTACCAAAAAAACAGGTAACACCACACACCTTTGTAGCTTTGTTTTTTTCAAGCTTTTCATTCCTGCCTCACAAAAGGGCCAGGAAATGGGATCTGACACCATTAAGTGGCCTAACTGTAACCGAAAAAAATCTTTCAAAAACCAACTCGCCCAGCTGATAATTCCCTCAGGTTCCTCTCTCTCTCCCCCCTAATTGCGTCAATCCTGTTTGTTCTCACCAAGGGCTTTTATTTTGTAGTCACGCATGACGAGCCTTTCCTTAAGTGTCTTAATAATTCTGCGTGACAAGAGGGCCGTGACCCCTCTCTGACCCCAATCCCCCTCCCCTCATCCTCACACCTTGCACAACAGTAATTCACTACATCAACTCAGTTTGCTTGCTGAGTTTCTCAACAAAAGTCCCCCCCCCCCCCCTCCCCCTCCGATTTTAAAATTACGGGAAAAGCAGGGTTGCCAACCCTCCAGGATTGGCCTGGAGTCTTCCAGGAATTTCCAGAGTCATCTCCATGACGTTGCTGAGATCAAAAAACGCAGGAGAAAAAAAGAATTCTTTCAACATCCTTTTGGTTTATTAGTTATATAAATATGGAGATAAAAGGCTGACTGACTGACAGTCAAGAATTATCCAATCAGGTCATGAAGAGTCTATTTGCTTTCTGCTTTGGCGTAGGAAGGCCGCGAGGATGGACGGGTCGGGCGACCCCAATGGCGGGAGTGTAGGGGTCGGGGCGGTTGGAGGCAGGAGGTCAGGTGGTTAAACCTTGAGGAATATGTCCAAGCACAGCTGGCAACCCCGGATTCACTGGCTCACGGTGCTGGATGGTGAGGGAGGGAGGGGGTGAGGGAGGGAGGGAGGGGGTGAGTGAGGGAGGGAGGGGGTGAGGGAGGGAGGGAGGGGGGTGAGGGAGGGAGGGAGGGGGTGAGGGAGGGAGGGAGGGGGTGAGGGAGGGAGGGAGGGGGTGAGGGAGGGAGGGAGGGAGGGAGGGGGTGAGGGAGGGAGGGAGGGGGTGAGGGAGGGAAGGAGGGTGGGTGGATGGTGAGGGAGGGAGGGAGGGAGGGTGGATGGTGAGGGAGGGAGGGTGGGTGGGAGTGAACACGGAGGTTGGCGTCCTGAGGTGGCCGTAATGCCACCCGTCCGAATCCAGCCTCTTCGTCTCCTGGGCAGTTACTGCCGATGGGGATGATTACAGGGTGCGAGGGAAAGCGTGTCTCGTCTCCCAGAGGAATCCCCGGTAAATTCATCCCACCTCCCGAAACATAGGGAATACTGGCCCGCACGACCTGTTAACAGGCTGGTCACAGCTAATGCCAATACAAAGGGGACTGTTCGCTCGGGAAATTGTGGGAATAACTCCAGTGACGTTTCTTCTTGGATCAGGAATTCTGTGCACGGGAATAGTTTGGCACGCAACACACGAGCGGGAAGATAGGGACCAGGAGTGGTCCATTAAGGTCCAGGGGTGTCTGCTCCAGCACTAATCGCTCAGTCAACCACAGCTGGCGAAACACCTGGGGATCACAAAGCCTGTGAGGTTGTATAACTTTAGATTTTGCGCCATTACCATCCCACCACCGTGATGCGCTGGCCTCGACCACCCTGCGAGCATCCCCTACTGACACAAAGCCTAGCCCGGCCATTGGGGAGTGTGCAAATCGGGGCGTGCTACCCCCCCCTGCCCTGTGCACGGTTCTCCGATCTGTGCTCCCATCGAGTATGGCTCCGAACCGGGAATGGAGCCTCTTAAACCAAGTTCTTTCCCCCCGCACCCCCCACTCCCCCTCGTCCTCTCTGCTCCCTACCACAGGAAGTGGCTCGTGCTAGACTGCGGGTCCGCAGAGGCCGATCGCCCTCCAGAAATACAGACCGGTCGGTGCCCATTCTTCTGGCACTGGATTCACCGTGAGCAGAAATAATGAGCGTCAAAGGCTATTTGACCACAGGTGGGGGGGCATCACTGCCGAGCCTGTCTTTACCCAACATCCAACAACAGGTTGCACCTTCCCAGCAGCAGTGACTGGAGAGTGAGCAAGAACACACGATCCAGGAAGCACGTCTGATGACCCGGCTCTACCTCAGCTACCGGTGGCACCAAGTCCCATCGTCGTACCACCTCGCTGAGATCAACTATTTTTTTCCAGCTCTTCTGTAACCATCGCCAGGACTTAAAAAGTTAATGAAGTCTCCCTCAGACACATAAAGCTTTTATAGATTATTTCAAAATGAGAGTGATATAATTTGAAAGAGAAAAAAATCCCCCCCCCCCCGCTGATTACACTCCGCAATCTCGCAGAGACACCGGGACCGATGTGGTTGGAAACCAATCATTACTCATTTAGTTGTGCCTCACTATCCAATCTATAAGAGATCCTTATCCGGCAGAACATCGCTGGGCTAACACTTGCTTATCTGGATTCAGCCGCTTTGCCCAGACAGTGGTGTTGCTGCCGTTGCCCCGGCAACGGAACAAAACGGCCTTGAAGAGCCTTCCAGCTTGAAGGTCAATGTTAAAAACTGAAGCGGGTTAAGGAGCGAGGCTCGTGCTTCAGTCGCCGCTGCTTGTGCAGTCACACTCGGTGAAGCTGAACCTCCCCCCACCACCCCCCCGTGATCTGGCATCGAATGGTTCAGCGCACTTCAACAGGCTGAGGTCACATATATTGCCCGGCCTACTGGAAGGGCTTGGACAGTTTGGCAGCAAGCCAGGCCACTGTCAGATAAACTGACTGTTGTTTAGTACATTTTAAAAAAAGTTTCTAAGTTAGAAACTTTTTGTAACTTAAATGTATATTTAGCTAGCTCTCTCTCTATATACATATGTGTGTATATATGTGTGTCTATATCTATATATGTGTGTGTATACATATACACACACATACTTGTATATGTATATATGCACACATATATATGCATACACACACACACACACGCATACATACATATACACACATATATAGTATCAGTAATGGTGAGCATGAAACTACCGGATTGTCGTAAAAACCCATCTGGTTCACTAATGTCCGTTAGGGAAGGAAATCTGCTGTCCTTACCCGGTCTGGCCTATATGTGACTCCAGACCCACAGCAATGAGAGGCGATCTTATTGAAACATATAAGATTGTGAAGGGGCTTGATCGGGTGGACGCGGTGAGGATGTTCCCAATGATGGGTGAAACTAGAACTAGGGGACATAATCTTAGAATAAGGGGCTCCTCTTTCAAAACTGAGATGAGGAGAAACTTTTTCACTCAGAGGGTAGTGGGTCTGTGGAATTTGCTACCCCAGGAAGCTGTGGAAGCTACTTCATTAAATAAATTTAAAACAGAAATAGACCGTTTCCTAGAAGTAAAGGGAATCAGGGGTTACGGGGAGCGGGCTGGAAATTGGACATGAGTTTGAGTTCGGATCGGTCAAGGCCCTGTGGGTGGCGGAGCGGGCCCAGGGGCCGAGTGGCCTGGTCCTGCTCCTACTTCTTGTGTTCTTTAGAGTTGAGGTTGGATCAGATCAGCCATGATCTTATTGAATGGCGGAGCAGGCTCGAGGGGCCGATTGGTCTACTCCTGCTCCTATTTCTTATGTTCTTAATGTGGTTGACTCTTAACTGCCCCTCTGAAATGGCCCTAGCAAGACACTCGAACCACTACAAAGAAGAAGTATCGCGTGACTGCAGCGGTTCAAGAAGGCGGCTCACCACCACCTTCTCAAGGGCAATTAGGGATGGGCAATAAATGCAGGCATTGCCAGCGACGCCCACATCCTGTGAACGAATAAAAAAAATACACACCACACACACACAAATATATATCTATATACATATAACATAAATAAAAAGGTACCCAGAGCAAGCTGATGTTGCACTTTGATAAAACCAGGAACAACTTTAAAATGCTGGGCGCCTTTGACCAGCTGTCTAAAACTGGCAAACGGGTTCCAGTCGGCAAAGCTCCCTGACCAAACGACGACTGAACTCTGATTGACCCGAGCGTCTAATTATTTGACAATCGGACCTTACACCGTTCCACCATAGCAAAATAATGCATAACTTGATATAGCATTCTTCTCCCAGTCCAACAGTGACTAACCAGGGACAATGCCACAGGAAACGTTGGCGCAATATAGTAAAAATGGTACTTTTCTAGTGCGTGTCCCGTGGCCGCCCCATTTCATGTATTACGCTCCAAATTTCTGTGTCGCACTTTTAAAAAGAAAGTGTCAAGAAAGCTATCCATTTGGAATGCACAGACAATTTAAAAAAAAATCCTTATTGACATAGGATTTTGAGGCCTGGAAAATTGTCTCGGGACGGTGGTGCAAAGTGGAACTGAATATCGGGTGCTGCCTAGAACGGGCCGACCGACCCGATACCGCCCGTTTTGCGCCACCGCCCCGGGACGAATTTCTAGGCCATAATGTCTGTAACCTCCGAGTGACGTTGGCAGTCACACTTTGGGGGAAAAAAGTCAGGCATTTCATCAGGGATTCTGACCTGCTGCCGGAAGAACAATGAAACTCTTATTAACCGCAACCCAGTGCTTACTTAACAGCAATTCGGCATTGTGGCCTTAAGGAAAAACAGCCTCACCTTAGCAGCAGAATAATACATCGGGCAACACAGGTTATAAGGCTCCTGTCCTTTTAAAACTACGCATCATCTGACTTGCCAGACCAGCACCGTCCGAGATGTGACAGCAGTATATATAATATATTACGTCTTACACACACTGCTCATTTCCTGTGTCACGCTTATTTCCTCGCTCTTCACGCTTTCTGCCTCCAACACTGCTTTCTTTCTCGCCTATGCAGAACAACCCGTAAAATGCTGCGTGTTTCAGCTCCCTCTCTCCAAGAGCATACCAGTGCCACAACGTCTAGCATTCTGAGTTGACCTGTCAACAAAACAAAGTTAGGGTTCTCATCTGCAGGCTGGCCCCCAACGGGACCCACCATTTATTTCAAAAAATGCTCCTTCTAGTCTTACAGAAACACACGCCAACGTTCTACTTTCCAGGGTATAAGAATCCTGTCCTTACCAAAGACCTCTGACTTACCTCGAGCAGAACTACAACGATTTACGAGTATAGACAAAAAAAAAAGTTGTGAGACATGTCTATCACACTTCAGGTGTTGCACATGCAAATTACTCTCGACGACGTGTTTTTTGTGGGGGACTGAGATTTAACTTGTTCGATTGGTGCTTATCAACAGAAAGGGCCGCATTGTAACCCCACGCAGTAGCCTCCTTACAAATTCTGGTCAGTTCGGGTGCAAAGTTACTGCAGTACTTAGGGGGGTCGCCAACCCTCCAGGATTGCCCTGGAGTCTCCAGGAATTAAAGTTAATCTCCCGGACGACTGCTGCCAGCAATTCCCGGAGGAGAAAATCATAGTGGGGGTTGGGGGGGAAAGCATTAAAAAAAAATGGTGTTTATTTTTCATTTTTGTATCATTAGTTATAAAAGTAAGGGCGGCGAGGAGGAAATGACACGAAAATTGGTGGAGTGGTAAATAGCGAGGAGGGAAGCCTCAGGCTACAGGACGATATAGACGGACGGGTTGGTCAGAACAGTGGCAAATGGAATTTAACCCTGAAAAGTGTGAGGTGATGCATTTTGGGAGGACTAACAAGGCAAGGGAATACACAATGAATGGTAGGACCCTAGGAAGGACAGAGGATCAGAGGGACCTTTGGTGTGCATGTACATAGATCCCTGAAGGCAGCAGGACAGGTAGATAAGGTGGTTAAGAAGGCATATGGGATACTTGCCTTCATTAGCCGAGGCATAGAATATAAGAGCAGGGAGGTTATGATGGAGCTGTACAAAACGCTAGTTAGGCCACAGCTGGAATACTGTGTGCAGTTCTGGTCGCCACACTATAGGAAGGATGTGATTGCATTGGAGAGGGTGCAGAGGAGATTCACCAGGATGTTACCTGGGCTGGAGCGCTTCAGCTATGAAGAGAGACTGGACAGGCTGGGGTTGTTTTCCTTGGAGCAGAGAAGGCTGAGGGGGGACCTGATTGAGGTGTACAAAATTATGAGGGGCATAGATAGGGTAGATAGAAAGGAACTTTTCCCCTTAGTAGAGGGGTCAATAACCAGGGGGCATAGTTTCAAGGTAAGGGGCAGGAGGTTGAGGGGATTTGAGGAAAAACGTTTTTACCCAGAGGGTGGTTGGAATCTGGAACTCACTGCCTGAAAGGGTGGTAGAGGCAGGAACCCTCACAACATTCAAGAAGCATTTAGATGAGCACCTGAAACGCCATAGCATACAAGGCTACGGACCAAGTGCTGGAAAATGGGATTAGAATAGACAGGGCTTGATGGCCGGCGCGGACACGATGGGCCTCTCTGTGCTGTATAACTCTATGACTCTAGGAATGGTTGTTTGAACTGGCGGGGTAGTTTGGAGGCGGGAGTTCAAGTGATGAAATCTCTAGAAAAGCAGCCAACCAGAGTTGGCGACCCTATCAGTGCCAACACACTGTGTTTCTCCCTCAAATACCTACTGATCTGCCGCGCATTTCCCGTTTTTAATTTCACACTTCCAGCACTTTGCGGTCGTCCCTTTTCACCCGTTAAGTTGTTTTAGCTTTTCTGCTACTTCAACTTGTGGAAAATCTTCACACCATATCTGAGGAGAACCAGCGGCTAAAACAGAATAGGCCACGATACCCAGAAAGCACTGCAGGAAGGAGAAGCGATGGCGTCCTCCCCCTCCTCCGGCCCTTAACGCTGCGCTATCAACTGGGCTTCTCCATAGCTTGTCGACACATTCTTCGGAACTAACTGCAGAAGAATATATCGATGCAAACATGGGAGAAGTTTCAAAAAATGCTAATGCGATATTTAGAAAATCCGTGACATCTGTGTAACGTATTTGTTACGCTGCTTCAGAGGTCTCATTAAGGCCTACAGCACGATCCGATGAATGATCACTCAGTGCTCGGCCAGCTTTCGTGTACACTGCCGAATTTTTTTTTTATATAACCACTGCTTAGTTTTCCCATTAATTGACGGACCAAATAGATGGGAGGCAGACCCCCCTCCAGGCCCCTGCATTCTCGATCCTGCTGCCAGGGTAGTGACGGTACTGTTATTTATCAAGTGTTTCCTGCTGTGAGTACAAGAGCAAGCGTTTTTCACACTGCGGCTAGTGCAGTACAGCTTGCAGCCTCTTCACAGAATAGTACAGCACAGAAGGAGGCCATTCAGCCCATCGAGTCTACTCCGACTCTATCGAAGAGCGATCCGGTTAGTCCCCACAGCCCCGCTCTTTCCTGCAGGATAGGCGCACCAACGTCAGTGTTCTCGCTCAGGCCAACATTCCCAGCATCGAAGCTGTGACCACACTCGATCAGCTCCGATGGATGGGTCACATCGTCCGCATGCCCGATACGAGACTCCCAAAACAAGCGCTCTACTCGGAGCTCCGACACGGCAAGAGAGCCCCAGGTGGGCAGAGGAAACGCTTCAAGGACACCTTCAAAGCCTCCTTGAAAAAGTGCAACATCCCCACCGACACCTGGGAATCCCTGGCCCAAGACCGCTCAAAGTGGAGGAAGGCGCCGAACACCTCGAGTCTCTTCGCCGGGAGCAAGCGGAAGCCAAGTGCCAACAGCGGAAGAAGCGCACGTCAACCCAAGCACCCCACCCACCCATCCCTTCAACCACTGTCTGCCCCACCTGTGACAGAGACTGTAGGTCCCGCATTGGACTCATCAGTCACCTGCGAACTCATTTATAGTGTGGAAGCAAGTCATCCTCGGTGCCGAGGGACTGCCTAAGAAAGAGAGCCCTTTCCCCATATCCCTGCAATTTTTTCTCCTTCAAGTATTTATCCAATTCCTTTTCAAAGGCTACTATTGAATCTGTATCCACCACCCTATCAGGCAGAGCATTCCAAATCCTAACCACTCGTTGCGTAAAAATGTTTTTCCTCACTTTGCCTCTGGTTCTTTTGCCAATCACCTTAAATCGCCCTCTGGTTAGTGACCCTTCAGCCATTGGAAACAGTTTCTCCATCTAAAACTCCTCTTAGTCTTCTCTGCTCTAAGGGGAACAAGCCCAGCTTCTCCAGTCTATCCACGTAGCTGTAATCCCTTGTCCCTGGAACCATTCTAGTAAATCTCTTCTGTACCCTCTCCAAAGCCTTCACGTCCTCCCTAAAGTGCAGTGCCCAGAATTGGACACAATACTCCAGCTGGGGCCGAACTAGTGTTTTATAAAGGGTTTTTATTATTCATTTTTATATATCATACAGTCACTTTGATGGAATTCATATTCATAAGCAGCCTTAATCACTGCAGCGTGGATTAGGTGTTCATGCACGCTAATAAATATAATGTGTGCAAAATTCTATTCCCCCCCCCCCTCCCTGATCTCTGCTCGACACCTCCCACCGACTGCCTGGGCAAGATTGGGAACTCGAAGGGTAGGAGGTTTCGCAAGCAGTTCGGCATCCTGCTACATGGTGTATATCATCAAATTGGTGGGCCCTTTGGCTTGGCACAGTGTCTGGTCAGTTGCCAACCTAGGTTGAGCTGTCAGGCACAGCACCAAACATAGCTCAGGTGCCAGTTGGGAGAAAAAATAAGGAAAACTTGTTTTTTTGGAAGACAAGTCTCGGGTTTTCCTGCTCGAGTTGCACGCCAGCAGACAGTTGGCCAGTGTCATTGCGTGGAGACCACCGAGCTGGCCATAGGTGCCAAAGGCATCCTTCTCAGTTATAACCCGCAGCACACTCTTGGAAGGCTACAGAGGGGAAGAGAAGGAGACAGCCCTTCACTCAGCTCCAGCAAATTCCTGGGCATTTGAACCTCAAGGACCGAGTCTCAAAGCTAAGGACTTTCCACTTCAGGACGTGCCAAAACAAAATTCAGTATATTTAAAACACACTTGGGCAGATGTAAATAATTATTAAATGCTTTTTGATATGGGCAAGGTTAAGCCTGTGGGAGACATGATTCTTACAGAAGGCTGCCATTTCAAGAACCTGAACAGAGAGCTCTTGGTGAATCATAGAATCTTACAGCACAGGAGGCCGCCATTTGGCCCATCTTGCCTGCGCCGGCTCTTCGAAAGGGCTATCCAATTTGTCCCACTCCCCCGCCCCGCTCTTTCCCCACAGCCCTGCAATTTTTTTTTTCCTTTTCAAGTATTTATCCAATTCCCCTTTTGAAAGTTACTATTGAATCTGCTTCCACCGCCCTTTTCAGGCAGCGCGTTCCAGATCGCAACAACTCGCTGCGTAAATAAATTCTCCGCATCTCCCCTCTGGTTATTTTGTTAGTTATCTTAAATGTGTCCTCTGGTTGCTGGCTCACCTGCCACTGGAAACAGTTTCTCCTTATTTACTCTATCAAAACCCTCATGATTTTGAACACCTCTATCAAAATCTCCCCTTAACTTTCTCTGATCCAAGGAGAACAATCCCAGTTTCTCCAACATAACTGAAGTCCCTCATCCCCGGTACCATTCTAGTAAACCTCCTCCGCACCCTCTCCAAGGCCTTGACATCCTTCCTAAAGTGTGGTGCCCAGAATTGGACACAATACTCCAGCTTAGACCTAACCAGTGATTTTATAAATGTTTAGCATAACTTCTTTGGTTTTGTACCCTCTAGTTATGGCTTTTTTAACAGAATTATCAACTTGCCCTTCCACCGTCAAAGAGTGATGCTGGGTGGTGGGTTGGGTGTATGTGCAAAAATGCCCCAAGGTGCTTCAGAGAGGCAAAAATCAGACAAAAATGGATGCCAAGACAAAGAAGGAGATATTAGGAGGAGTGACCAAAAGATTTTTTTTTTTTAGGTAGGCCTTAAAAAGGTGAAGAGGCAGAGGGTTTTAGGGAGGTGGCTGAAGACATGGCAGCCAATAGTGGAGTGAAGGGAGTGGTGGGGATGCACGAAAGGCCAGAGGTGGAGGAATGGAGAGTTCGAGGGAGGGTGGGGGTGGGGGAATGTGTTGGGCTGGTGGAGGTCTAGCTGTGACTGCATGTTCACACACAAAAAATTTATTTCCAGAATTCTTTCCTTTAAATGCATGAATGAGAAGGGATACGGTGAGAGAGCAACTATTGTCACGCAGTTACTGCAAGAATGGAGCAGGCCGCTGGACCATCAGATAAGATGGCCCTGCTTTGCTTGGTGACTGAGCCAAGCACGTAGGAGATAGCTGACAGTTTTGGCATTGGCGACATACAAGATCCGAAAAGGAAGAGATACAATTTCTTTGCAACCTAAGAACCTTATAGAAAGGGAGCTTGTATTAGAAGAATAAGCCAAAGGCAAATGCAGGGGTTGACTATGACAATCCGTGCAACATCTCAGCACCTGGATGACTGGGCTCTTTGGTCCCAACCCTAGTCTTGACTGACATCCATGATCTTTAGCACGTGATGATAGATGCCACTTCCTCGTTGAGAAAGAATAATAGCAGGAACATTTTCCAGCTAGATTTACATGTAAACATGAAGCCTCTCCCAGCTTTGGTTGTTCGCTGTTTCTCTCCGCTAGCGGTTTACTTACACGGGGCTTAATGGCCACGCTGCAGGAGGATAGCTTGCCTGATCTGAAGAGGCGAGAAATTTCTATCAGCAAAACTTATCCTCGACTCTGTGGTTCGTTGCAAGACAACCACCCACCTGCCCCCCCCACCTCCCTCGCCCCCAGTTTCAGCCCAGGGGTGGGTCAAGCTGCTTTTCCTGCTGAGAAAAAAACATCTGGATGAACCACTTAGGCTGGTCTTCCAGACCTCTGGATGACTCCTGCGTGGCAGAAGCATCAGAGAACACGTCCTCCAGCCCAGTGGAGCAGGAGAGCAGAAGGTAGAGGAGGGAAATGTGCTTCAAAAAGATTCACAGCTCCTGATCGTTAATCAGTGAACCCTGCTGGGAGTGTGCATGTGTGAATATCATAGAATGGTACAGCACAGAAGGAAGGCATTTGGCCCTTCGTGTTTGCACCAGAAAGAAAAAAAGATTGATAGGGGACATGATTCCGTTTTTTTTTTATTGATGTGAGGAATGAATAATGTAGATATAAGCAATTAGAATCATGGAATCTTATAGCACAAAAGGAGGTCATTCGGTCCATCGTGCCTCTTTCAAAGAGCTATCCAATTAGTCCCACTCCCCCCTGCTCTTTCCCCATAGCCCTGCAAATTTATCCTTTTCAAGTATTTATCCAATTCCCTTTTGAAAGTTACTATTGAATCTGCTTCCACCACCCTTTCAGGCAGCGCATTCCAGATCACAACAGCTCGCATATTATAACGTCAGAACATAATACAACTTTAAAGAACAGGGTCAGCTTCAGCCCTCCATGGTCAAATAACCTGCTGACACTTGACTGGGCTCACTGATACTGGAGGACACTTTTGCGCATTAAACAGTTTCTTCGGAGGTTGGACTTTCCCTTTAAGTGAGGACAGCTCTCAGGCTCCAAACTAATCTGGCCTAAGGTTATTTCTGTCATCCTTTCAGTGATGATATCACAATGTTCTGATGTCACAGTGGAATCTATTATGACATCAGCAAGCTCCAATCAGGAAGAAATACAGATTTTTTTAAAAAGACCTGGGGCAGCCAATCAGTTTGCAGATACTTGCAACAGTATCATTTCTTCCTAGAATCATAGATTGATATAGCACAGGAGGCCATTCGGCCCATCGTGCCTGTGCCGGCTCTTTGAAGGAGCTGTCCAATTAGTCCCAGTCCTCTGCTCTTTCCTCATAGCCCTGCAAATTTTTCCCCTCCCAAGTATTTATCCAATTAGCAATATTAACGATAACTTAAATGGGGAAGAGTGCGAAAGGCATGGGGAAGAGTGCGAAAGGCCTGCGTATGGGAATCTTTGACAAAATATACACCGGAACCCCATTTTGACCTCTGAATTAAAAACGGAGCAGTTATTTAAAAAAAAGCCTGCTGCTGACTACACTTCTCTGGTGTCAGAAGCTGCGGATTTTATTTCTTCCTTCTTTTCCCGCTTTCTTCCCTCCCTCCCTCCCTACCCCTCCACCCGGGCCTTGCAGTGTACTGGCAGTAAAGTCTCTCAGCGCTGCGAGCGCCAATGTTCGTTCTCTCAAGCACTGACACAGTGGATGTGGGCGGCTACGGCTTCAAGTGACCTCCAACTTCATGTCGCACAGCCCGCTGCTGAACTTAGCACTCTAACCACTCCCCCCAGAATCCAACACGTCCTCAGGACCTTCACCCGGCCCAACATGGCTTTCATGTACTTCATGTTGCTTTGAAGTGCTCTTGTGTTTGTTGTGCTAACTCTATGAAGCTCCTGTTTAGAGGTTACTTACTGTGCAGTTGTGTGATGCTCCTGCTTATTCAGGGTTAAGGGCTATTCACTGTGTAACTGTGTGGAGTTTCCAGCTTATCCGGCAGATTTTGCTGCTCATTCAGTAGAGTACGGGTCACTCACTGTGTAAATCGGAGAGTTCCTGCTGTTCAGCAGGGTAAGGGTACAATTTTACGGGGTTTCCTATTTATTCAGCAGGATTAAGACCAATCGCTGTGAATCAAAGAATGATACAGCACAGAAAGAGGCCATTCGGCCCATCGTGCCTGTGCCGGCTCTCCGAAACAGCTGTCCTATTAGTGCCATTCCCTTGCCCTTTCCTCACAGCCCTGCAAATTTTTCCACTGCAAGTGTTTATCCAATTCCCTTTTGAAAGTTATTATTGAATCTGCTTCCACCACCCTTTCAGGCAATAGATTCCGGATCGTAACAACTCCCTGTATAAAAAATTTTGCATCTCACCTCTGGTTCGTTTACCAATCACCTTAAGTCTGTGTCCTCGGTTTACTGACCCTTCTGCCATTGGAAACAGTTTCTCCTCATTTACTCTATCAAAACCCTTCATGATTTTGAACACCTCCATTAAATCTCCCCTTAACCTTCTCTGCTCTAAGGAGAACAGCCCCAGCTTCTCCAGTCTCTCTACTTAACTGAAGTCCCACATCCCTAGTACCATTCTAGTAGATCTCCTGTGCACCCTCGCGAAGGCCTTGACATCCTTCCTAAAGTGCAGTGCCCAGGATTGGTCACAATAACCAGGGATTTATAAAGGTTTAGCATAACCTCCTTGCTTTTGTAATCTATTCCTCTACTTACAAAGTCAAGGATCCCGTAAACTGTTATAACAGCCTTCTCAACCTGCCCTGCCACCTTGAAAGACTTGTGTACGGACACACACCCCCCGGTTCCTGGACCCCAATTAAAAATTGTACCCTTTAGTTTATATTGCCTCTCCTCATTCTTCCTACCAAAATGCATCACTTCACACTTCTCTGCGTTAAATTGCATCTGCCATGTCACCAGTCTGTCTATGGCCTCCTGGAGACTGTTACTATCCTCCTCACTGTTTGCTACTGTGTAAACGTGTGGAATCTCCTGTGTATTCAGCGGGTTATGGACCAGAGTGATATTTGCACGCAAACAGGCTCTGTGCAAACAGTTTCAGCTGTGGGACTTTATTGCTAGGCATACCACAGGTGGAAGTAAAGGACAGAACTCTGAATTGCCAGGATACAAACAGTGTGACGAACCACCTTGAGCTGCGAATCTGTAAAATGCCAGAGACCCTGAAAGCTGATGAAATGTTGGGAGAGGTAGACCAAAGGAGGAGGCTCATGTCCTTTCAGGGGGAGACCCAGAGACTTGTAAATGTGTAATGCGTGCGACTGTTGCTCGAGTGTAAATCGAAACGTAGGGTGGGATGGGGGGGTCAGAAAAAAAACAGGAAAGCATAAACACACACACACACACACACAAACGCACGCACGAGCATTGCTCTGTTCCAAACAAAGCAATTGTCATTTCATGCAAGTGAAATCCATGCAAGATTTGATGAGAGTGTTGGTTTAGTGATTAAAGAAACTATAAAAATTTCAACTTCAAATGAAGCTTTAATTCAGCGTGAATTTGGTCAAATTTAGCGTGAAGAATGATGCTTGTTGGTTATTTGCTCAAATTTAACCATTTAACAGCCATATAATTCCCCAACAGAGCCCGGATTCAGTGACGCACTGTGGGATACTTGTTGTCTGACATGGGGGGGGGGGGGGGCATGGAGTGCTGCATCGCCATTTTTTTTGTGCCATTTTAAAAATGGACGCCATCCAAAAACATGATAAAAGTCGCTCCCCTGTCGACAAATCAGAGGCTCTCCCAGCCGCCAGAATCCTTAAATCGCTGAGCTCTGTCTTTCTGCACTACTCTGAACTTTTTTTTTTGCAATCAGTAATAAGATATTAAGGTGATTGCGCCGGCAGTGCCAAAGGCGAATTATTTCACTATCTGTACATCTCCTCAACTTAGGCTGCGTCGCGGGATTTAACAGCCCAGAGTGGGTAGAACCAAAACCCACCCACCCACCCAGCCAGCTGTAAATACCATTCATGGGCCAGGACTCTCGAGTGGGCACCATCTCTATGGGTCATGTGGCACTGGAAATATTACACAGAATGTATTCGCACGAGGATATATCTTGTGGTGACCTCGTCTTTCCTGATGGTGCTTACTCACGTTGGGATATAATTTCGCAGGTGCCATGCCATGCCAGACACACTCTGGGTGTCTTGCCCCGAGTGCCCATTCTTCCCGTGTGAGCCTAGACAGGAGGCACTGGTGAGCTATCAAACCACGGAGAGCATCACACAGCGAGCCTCCACTTGCATTTTGTAACAACTGGGAGAGTGGGTGTGGGGGGGGGGGCGCGAAAGGGTCATTAGACTGCGATCGGGAGCGGGAACCCTGGCTGATTTTTCTTCTCCCACCCCCCCACCCCCGGCGGCCTTCTCTAGTCTAGAGACACTCAGGTGAACTGTGGCACCCTTATGGAGATCAGCAAACTCAATGCAAGCTGCAGATCGAACCCCATTGTGCCTTGGGCTGTCGGATTGAGGCTGAAGGGGAGAAGTTGGGGGTGGGAGGCTACTGTCTGTTAAATGGTCAAAAAAAACTGCAGTTAAAAGAGGAGCACACACACACGCACACTGCATGAGATTTGTTGAAGGAAATTCTCTTTATTTCTCTGTCTAAATTACGTACAGCAAAATATGCTCAGTTTAAATAAAAAAGGAAAAAAATGAAATATTAAAGCAGAACATAGGAGCTATGTTTACAGATAAGTGAGAAAAGGGACCATTTTAATCCACAACAGAAAAAAAAAAACTCAAAACACTTTCAAACTAAGCAACAATCAGTATTCAGGGTTCTGCTGTCACAGAATATGAAGCAACAAGGAGACCGATGTCTTCACAGTACAAAAAAAATAACATACAGAGTAAAAAGCCAGTGTCTTCAACACTATTTCAAGCTATACAATTAATTACATCAAGCATGTTTAATTAACAGGAACAGAGTGACGTGATCATTTAAGCTTGTTTGGCTTCTGCGACTTATTAATTAAGTGACCTTCAAAAAAGATGAAATTAAGAAAGTATTCCTTTCACTGGCTTATGTAGACTGGACTCAGTAAAGGTTAAAGAATCTGACTGAATGCGTTCAGCTTTACAATACTTTTTTTTGAACTGGACTCCTGTAGTGAGGCGCTTAAGAGCAAGCCGGTCTGGAGCACTAGGCCCGAAAGCCTAGGCCTTGGGTAACAAAAATTTTGCCAACTCAAAATAATTGGATTTTGCTCAGAACGTGGATTATTTTAGTCCTATTTCTTCCTTGCTCCTTTACACTAATATAAAAAAAAATTACCATCACAAGTTCTGCTTGTGAAAATGTTTGATCACTTATTTGTTGCTTAAAGGAGGCAGCGCCGCTGTAAGGGCAACATGGTTAGCAAGCAGCCATCTTGTTTCATGTAGTTTTATGGTAAGGTTAACAACATGTCCTGCTGTCATAGCGATAGAACATACAGCCCAGGTAAGCCAAGAAAAGGGAGACTTCTCTTCTTAAATACACAATTAATCCCTAACACTTCTCACAAATTTTCATGTAGTGCTTTTTTTCCCCCTCTTAAAATGTCCCTGAAGATTATGGCATAATCCCTCATTAGACAGGTCCACGTTCTCACAACATTTAATCCCCCCCCACCACCACTCCACTCCCTCCTGAAGGCACGGACTCATGCTGGGGCACAGTTCCACAAGGCCAGCCACTCTCTGGTACTTTGGCCAAGTGGCCATTCGGCACTTCAGTCTTGGCAGTGAACGCCGGGAGGCTATTTGACAGTGGAGGGCATCACAGCCGAATCGGATACTCGTGCCCACGCTCGAAACCCACGCATGCACTCTTTGGTGCAGGAGAGGGGACCCTGGCTAAATTTTCTCCCCTTCCCCTAGTCCAGGGCACTAAGGGCCAATTGTACCACGATTATTATAGCAAAGAGGAACAATTGCTCACGCCCTCTCCAACCAGCTGATTATCAGCTAATTCAGACCGGGTATCGAACCAGGGGCATCTCAGGTCTGGAAAGGCTCAGTTCCACACTGGGCTTACCGACCGGGGGGGGGGGGGGGGGGTAACTACTGACTTAATAAAAAACAATCTCGAAAGATTATTTAATATATACCTGCCATTTTTACTTCAGGGACCGTTAGAGTAAGAAATCTTTTTTAAAAAACTGAAACCTTGTGAGAAGGGAGGGTTCGTTCTGTGAACGCGAAAATAGATAGCCAAAGCTGTCCACAGCTAACGGAACTAAGAGAGCGACATGAAAGCAACTGTTTATACAATACAGCAAAAAATAAAGCGAGCGTTTAAATTAGAAGCAACTAAATCATGCGGGAAGCAAAATTGTGGACAGCTGATGGAATGTGTTTTAAAAAATAATTAAAAATATATATATATATATAAAAAAGAGGTGATGGGCCCAGGCAGTTATTATTAGTGATAATTACAGCAAAAGGCAACAATTAATCACAGCCAGCCACCCAGGCTCTCATTAACACTGCAGGAAACCTTGCTAATTTGCAACAAAAAAGAAATTAGTTGATAAAAATAATATCTTGTGAAATCTGGAAACAGTCTGAAAAGTGAAATAAGAAAAGAAATTAATGGTGTGATCGCCCCAAAAGGGAAAAAAAAAACCCAAGAAATTCCAATTTAAAAAAATGTAAAAATAAATCATTAATGAATCAGGAGGTGGATGATTATTCTTAATATAATTAAAAATTATATATATATATCAATATATAAATGAGGCTCATTCATTTGTACAGCATGAAACCAAAAAAAACAGCCATTAAAGAAAGAAGAGGACAGTATGAAGAGATGTTTAAGGTTAAATAATACATGCCGAATACTGCAGACACTGGTCTAGCTGTGGCAATGCCATGGACAGAGTTTCTGTCACTGTGTTGTCACCAGGAACTACATAAAGCATAAAGGCAGGCGAACGTTCTCGCACAGCTACGCCGCGAGCATGCTCAAGACGCAAGAACGTCCGCTTAATAGATTAGCATCCTTCCAAACTCGGGGCCGTGGCTGGTAAGGGCGCTTTGAGCTGCGGCGCGTTAGGGGTGGCTGTACCGGGTACAGGCTTGTCTCTGGTGACGGGAGCGATCTGAGCTGATGATTTAGGCGGATGAGATATGTTGGCAGAACATTAAAGCGTGGGCGCGATATTTTTTTTTAACCCTCCAGCAGGTTGGCGCCAATGTGCCAAACAAGCCCAGAGACAACACAGTGTCAAGCACAGCCTATGCACAAAGCCATTCATCAGAATATGGACGTCATGACATGATGGGACAGTAATTAAAGGGGATTTAAACCCTGGCGATGAAGTCATTCCTTCCGTTGCACATTATCCACTTTTACCTGCATCTAAAAGCTTCAGGAACCCATAATTTTCTTTAATTCAACTTCTGAAGTACTTCCAAAAATAACCCTCACTTCAGACAATAAAAATGTACATGCAGATTTTTTTTTCTTTTCTTTTTTATAAAAGAACCTGCCTCCGTCAGTTATTGAGCTATATATAGCAACGTAAAGCCTGGTTGCTTCCGTTTCTCTTTAATGCCGTCAGTCAGCTCTGTGGGTGTTGCCTGGATTGCGAGCTCCAAGCTCACAGGGGCCTCATGGTTGCCAGCCCTGCCCACATGGCTGATTGACAACCTTAAAAGGTACACCAAGATATGAAATGTAACGCACGCGCAAACAAACTGCGGTTTGAGGCTATTTCCCCAGTGAGTCTTGTCCTGGAAGTAAAACTGAAATGAATGATAAGCCTGCCCAACGTCAAGCACAGTCATCCTCACTCTATTCATAGAATCATAGAATGGTTACAGCACAGAAGGAGGCCATTCGGCCCGTCGAGCCCGTGCCGGCTCTCTGCAAGAGTACTTCAGCTAGTCCCACTCCCCCGCCCTTTCCCCATAGCCCTGCCATTTTTTTTTTACCTTCAGGTACTTATCCAATTCCCTTTTGAAAGCCACGATTGAGTCTGCCTCCACCACCCTTTCAGGCAGTGCATTCCAGGTCATAACCACTCGCTGCGTAAAAAAGTTTTTCCTCATGTCGCCTTTGGTTCTTCTGCCAATCACCTTAAATTTGTGTCCTCTGATTCTCGACCCTTCCACCAATGGGAACAGTTTCTCTCTATCTACTCTGTCCAGACCCCGTCATGATTTTGAAATATAACCTATAAGTTTTTCCTCGGTCAAATGCTTCCCCTAGTCCAAAAACTAGGGGTCATGAATACAAGACAGCCACTAATAAATCCAATAGAGAATTCAGGAGAAACTTCTTTACCCAGGGAGTGGTGAGAATGTGGAACTCGCTACCACAGGGAGTAATTGAGGCGAATAGTATAGATGCATTTAAGGGGAAGCTTGATAAACACATGAGGGAGAAAGGAATAGAAGGATATGTTGATAGGTTGAGATGAAGTAAGGTGGCAGGAGGCTCGTGTGGAGCATAAATACTGGTATGGACCAGCTGGGCCGAATGGCCTGTTTCTGTGCTGTAAATTCTATGTATCCTGTCGGAACTGTACGCACTTGTGTATCTCGTTCAAAAGGGCTGGGTGAACAATATTCTGGGTAAATGATGTCACTCAAAGTGTAGGTGAAGCCACTCCCCCATTTCATATCATCAATAAATCATGGGACTCATCTTTCCATTTGAAGTATTGTGTGGGGGGGGGGGGGTTGAGAATTCAAAGCCACGCTTTAACCTCCCGAGACGTGTCAATTAATCGGAGAGGATAAGAGAGTGTAATGCGAAGAATGGTTTCTTCTCTTGGGTTTTGTACCCCCCACCCCCACCCCCCCACTTTTAAAACAAACACCCTACCATTTGGAAGCTGAGTACTGCAAACCCCAATAGCACTCCTGCTGGAGTAACCTACTGAGTCCAAATAAAAAAAGCTTTTTAAAAGGAGAGGGTTCCTACCATCAGACTCCCTTTTTTTGATAAATCAGAGAATCAACTTAATTATTGGGCCAAAAATTCGGCCCTTCCCGGGTGAGTACGCACTGTGTACTCACCCGTAAGGCGTCCTGAAGTGCCGGTTTCCTGCATGCACTGCGCACGCGCGGGAAACCGGAACTTCCGGTCTGGTGAAGGGGGCGGTCCCTAGGTGAACCGCGTGCGCGGTAGAGGCTGCGCGCACGCAGCAAACTTAGGTTTTTTTTCAGGTTTCTACGGGAGGGTAAGTATTGAAGAACCTGCGCTTTTAAAAAGGAGGCGCAAGACCCGTTTTCAACAAGGTAAGTGGTTAATTAAGTATAATTTAAAAAAAATTTCAATAGGTTTATCTTTTTTAGATACTTTAAAGAAAGGTAAGTTTATTTTTAGCACTGTTAAAAAGTATTTTAATTTTTTCAAAAATTTAAATTTTGTTTAAAGTAGTTAATTTATTTAACTTATAGTTATTTTATAAATGTGATGGGTTTTTAAAAAAAAATTATTTGCAGTTTAGCTGTTCTTTTGGGGCCGATTTCAATTCATACATTTGACAGGTCTTCCTGTCAAATCTATGAATGAAAGATGGTCTGCTGCCATTGGCTCTCCATGGCCCACGTGATCCCAGGGGACGCATCGCACTAACTGCGCCCCTGGGACACGCAAGCACTGCGCGCCGGCACTAGGGAGAGGCCCAGGAGCTGAAATTCCTGTGGGCCCAGAGGTCAACGACAGGCGCGGTAGGTAAGTGCGCGCGCGATCCTTACCCCCGCGGCAAGCCGGAGAGGCGAATTTCAGGGCCATTTAGTTTTCTCCCATTTCAATTTGATTTTTTTTCAAATGAATTTTTTTGATTTTTTTTGGGAATCCAAGGCCTCGCCCCTCCCTATCTCTGTAATCTCCTCCAGCCCCGCATTATATACTTTAGTGCACTGCTGAGGGAGTGCTACACTGTCGGAGGTGCCGTCTTTCGGATGAGACGTTAAACCGAGGCCCCGTCTGCTCTCTCAGGTGGACGTAAAAGATCCCACGGCCACTATTTCGTAGAAGAGCAGGGGAGTTCTTCCCAGTGTCCTAGGGCCAATATTAATTCCTCAATCAACATCACAAAAAACAGATTATCTGGTCATTATCACCTTGCTGTTTGTGGGAGCTTGCTGTGCACAAATTGGCTGCCACGTTTCCTATATTACAACAGTGACTACACTTCAAAAAGTACTTCACTGGCTGTAAAGCGCTTTGGGATGTCCGGTGGACGTGAAAGGTGCTATAGAAATGCAAGTCTGTCTTTCTTTCAGTTCCAATTTAGAGTACACAAGTAATTAAACACAGGGCTGAAAATCTTAAGGAGCCTTTCTTGGGTTTACAGAGGCTTTTTTTCGCATCGAAGTGTAAACCGCAGCAGACAGCTCGACACACTCAGGCCACACGATGAGTGGGCAGCTCGACACACTCAGGCCACATGATGAGTGGGCAGCAAGTCACACTCAGGCCACACGATGAGTGGAGTCTTGAAAGGATTTAATTTAAAAGGGTCAGCTCATTCCTAAGTGCCAGAGTCGGGGGATTTCTTGTTCTATGTCCACGCACATACCCACAAATGCTGAGGTTTGGACTGGCAAGGAGGGGAATTTTGGTTCCCTCCCTGCGATCAGAGTGCGTTTGATTCCTGTTGGATTCACCGTCCCTGCAAGTACTTTCAGGAGTTGTAGCTCATCAATCTCATCATCAAGCACCAATCAACCTATTGGAAGTGGTTTCATTAAGATCACCTTTAACCTCCCTGTAAACACCTATTGGAAGAGGCCTGAACGATCTTATTTCAACTTTCTTGAACGCACCAATGAGAAGAGTTCTCATCAGCCGTATTCAAATAGGATGGTCACTAAACAGCCAAATGATCAACTGGTTAAAATGGCTCACGTTAGTTGACTCTGGCTTTCTACGCTATATACATACACATGATAAATGCCATGACCTACAAAAGGCCCTGGTGTGTGCCAAATGGCAAAGTAAAAACTGCCGCACACTGTGGAAAGGAACAAGCCAGAACAGAAAGCACAAAATCTGCACAGGCTCATGGCACAAACACATCCTCTTACTATTTATTAATACAGAGCTGCTGCAATGGCCAGAAAGATTGGCTCAGGCCACCTTACGTTCAATGTTACAGACTCTGCCAGTGGCATGTATTAGCTCTCGAATTACCACAGTTATCCAAGTAATGTTTGGAGCGATCAAAGGAACCATAACTGGCTAATACATGCCAACGAGCGCTGACCCTCTGAGGATGTGTGCATTTATCAGACCAAAACCAACCCGGAACTCTGTTTCTTTCTCTCTCTCCACGGATGCTGCCTGACCTGCTGAGTATTTCCAGCATTTTCCGTATTTATTTCATCACTGACCTGATTGGATATTGAGTGACCTCAGCATTGAGCTGATTGGAGATTCTGAGTGACCTCAGCACTGACCTAACCAGACATTCTATGTGGGAGTAATCAGAATAGAACTTTTTTTCATTAATAGTTTTGTGAATTTGACATCTATTCCTCCGAGATCTCATATTACCAGGGACAGAATAATCATCCTCCAAAATATACAGCATCCCACACTGAACTACTATGAATTTGAGCAGCAAACTAGAATTTGATTTTCAGATAAAAGGTCCCCTTCTTTGCTTCGACTCTGCCGTTCCAAACCCTATCTGAAAGTACATAGTTTAAATCTGGCAAAACGCTTATTGCAAAAATAAACTCGGCCTTCTACACTGCTGAATCCTAATAAACACATCACTCTTTTGGCAAGAAATGTCCTCTTTGGATCGAGGTATCCATAAACTGCAGATAAAAATAAGCAGACTGCAATTCTCTGTGCTACCCAGTCGTTTAATCACTCACTCCAAACTAACACATTATCAGTAAACATACACGATGTGATTAGAAGTGTAAAGTGCAGAGCTGTCTCGAGGTGACAGTGGTCATGGACTGACTGTACTGAGTGCGGTGAGCATTGATGGAGCAGATATCGGGGAACACTGTGCACTTGGGAGGTGATTTTGTATTCAAAGTGTTATGTTTTCCAGTCGGAATTCTGCACTGTGCGAATGGGATGGGAAACATTTTGCTCCATTGGAATTCTATACAATGGAAATGAATGGGAAACAGCTGGTGATTCCAAACTTGGGATCAGGAATATGTTTCTCCTGACTGCACTTGCTGATGCCCTTAGCAGAAAGAGAATGAATGGAATGACTGGACAGCCAAAGTACTCAGGATTAATCTGTGGTCTTGGCTGTGTAATGTGTCAGGACTTACAAGATGATCTTCTCATAACCTTGAGGGAATGAAACCTGCCGTCCTTACCTGCTCCAGCCTATATGTGACTCCAGCCATATCGCCAATGTGGTTGACTCTTAACTGCCCTCTGAAGTGGCCTTTCAAGCCACTCGGTTGTAGATGGTCCACCACCACCTTCTCAGGGCAACTGGGGGACGGGCAATAAATGCCGGCCTTGCCAGCGACGCCCGTATCCCGAGAATTACATTTTTTTTTAAGAAAAGAGGAAGGTCATGCCGTTGTCACCTGGGATCCCTCAAGATGGGTGAGCTCCCAAATCACAGCAGTAGCACCACGGGTGGTAAGGGGAGGGGTTAAGGAGGAACTGAGCAGAGGCCAGGCACCATCATACAGGGCAGCAGGGAGCAGGGAGAGAAGCCTCGGGGGGGGGGGGGGATGGAGGGCATTTGCCCCACTCTCTCTCGGCCAGGGATGCAGTTTGGCATAGGGCGACCTAAAAGAGAAGGGCAAGGAGAACCACAAGAATACAGCAACATTAAATTTCATCTGTGGAAAATGCTACAAGACAACTCGACCCAGCTTCTTTCAAAGGGGGAGCATTTCACCGAGAATTGAAGGAAGATTTTTGCTCCCGCATTTTAACACACAACGGTTTACAAATAACCAGCACCAGCGGAGGCTCAGCAGGAACCGGAATAATGCCGTAAAACCTTGTAGGAGGGGGGTGGGTCGTGTTTTGTTAAGTACTTGTTAACACAGTGGGGGCGTGTGGGGGGGGGGGGGGGCAACAAGGGAGATGGTGGCTGGTGTGAGATAGAATCAAGGGTCAACATACCTGGGAACTGGTAGCTGTAGCTTGGTGCGAATCCTGGGTATCCACGGCCATATGTTGCAACAAAGTTTGGGTAACCTTTAAAACAATATTTTAAAAAGGGGGAGAAAAAAAGAAAGAGGTCAGGTTAAAGCAAGCAGCAGCGGATTGTGACTGGTGTGTGCACCTTAGTTTGATATCAGTCATATCTTGTTTTACACTCAACTGTAGCAGGATTACTTCAAGGGAAGGGTAGGGAAGCTAAAAGCTCAGGTAAAACAAATGGGGAGTGAAGATGGGTGTTTATACTTATTCTACGGTAATTTTGTCCCCTCCTCTTCTGAAGGCCACTGATCGCCGCTGGCATTCGCTGCTGGCAGCACTTCTGTAGCTCAACCCCAACGGCCATGCTTCATACCTTGAACCTTAGCCCTGTCCTTACTCGAATTCCAATCCACGCACATCTTCCGGTACAAAAACATCAACCAGATAGCAACCGAGAGGGAGAAAGAACCCTGGCCAACATTTCGCTCCCCTAACCCGGTGACCCGCCAAGGCCGATTGCACCATCCCTTGTAGCTCCCTAACTCAGCACAGACCAGGAATTGACTGTGGGATCTTCCTGATCTGTGTGGCTTGGTCACATGCTTGTGACTTTTCATAATCCCAGGAAGACGAGAATGTTGATGCGGGAGAAATATTTTGAGCAAACCCAGTAGAGGTAAAGGAGAAGACACAACGGGGGAAGGACTATGTATATATATATTTTTTTTTTATTCGTTCATGGGATGTGGACGTTGCTGTCAAGGCCAGTATTTATTGCCCATCCCTAACTGCCCTTGAGAAGGAGGTGGTGAGCCGCCTTCTTGAACCGCTGCAGTCCGTGTGGTGAAGGTACTCCCACAGTGCTCTTATACTTCTTTGTAGCGGTTTGGTACAACTGAGTGTCTTGCTGGGCCATTTCAGAGGGCAGTTAAGAGTCAACCACATTGCTGTGGGTCTGGAGTCACATATAGGCCAGACCGGGTAAGGACGGCAGAATTCCTTGCATAAAGCGCAATAGTGAACCAGATGGGTTTTTCCGACAATCCGGTAGTTTCATGGTCACCATTACTGATACTAGCTTTTTATTCCAGATTTATTTAATTAACTGAATTTAAATTCCCCAGCTGCCTGTGGTGGGATTTGAACTCACGTCTCACTGGATCATTAATCCAGCTACTCCCAGTAACATAACCACTATGCTATCCGTACTCGCTATAGTAAAAATGCCAACGTGTTTATAAAGAACATGTTCATGATTTTACTACAAAGAACATGCTCTCCAGGGTTGGTGGCACCGATTATGGTTATTTATGGAACACACAGGAGCTGGATGAATCAATGATTCAGCAGGGAGTGCAGGATATCGGTTTTGGAATAGGAAGAGGACAGAAAATGGACACACTGACTCCTGAAACTAGACCGGGATGACAGGGCAAGCAGGACAAAAGCAAAGTCACCTTTTCCCCCAATCGCTACATTTTCACGTTCTCAATACCTTTTTGGGCCTGTTGGTTTTGGATCTCTGAAGCAGTCAAGTTTCTCCAACACCTTGACAACCAAGAATTCAGTTTGTGAACATTAAGGCCTACATATTATTTCAGTAGCAACACCTGAAACACAAGTGTTCTCACCAGCCAGATGTGGCAGATTTAAACTCCATTGAGGACACTCAGTTACCCTCATCAGTGACAGCTGTGGCTCAGTGGGTCGCGCCCTCGCCTCTGAGTCAGAAGGTTGCAGGTTCAAGTCCCACTCCAGAGACTCGAGCACAAAAATCTAGACCGACACTCCAGTGCAGTGCTGAGGGAGCGCTGCACTGTCGGAGGTGCTGTCTTTCGGATGAGACTTTAAACCAAGGCCCCGTCTGGCCTCTTCTCAGGTGGACGTAAAAGATCCCATGGTATTATTTCTAAGAAGAGGGAGTTCTCCCCGGTGTCCCGGCCATTATTTATCCCTCAACCAACATCACTAAAATACAGATTTACACCCTGCTTGGTTTTACGCAAGGGTGTGAATCGAGCGTCCGACCCGAACCCGCCCCATTCTCTCCAGGGGTGCAGTTAGGTTGAAATCGGGGCTTTCGTTTCTTTAAAGGGCCCACTTTAGCAACATATATTGTGAATTACCCATTATAAAATTCCTGTCCTTACAAACGTTTCAGCCAACTTACTGCGAGCAATGCCATGGGAGATCTGCTAATAATAGTAGCTAATAAATATAGAACAAGTCGTTACATTATCGCAAGCCTGGGTCATCTGGAGTTTAATCGTTGTATGGTCACGGAATTCTTCTCCCTGTTCCAAATCCCAGAATTGCCTCTGGTGCCCCTCCAGCTCTTTACACATGGCGGCCTGAGACACTTGAGTTGCTGGTTGAAGATCAGTAATAGTGAGGGCCTGGGAGAACTAGGTGGAAAGGAGAGTAGCTGAGAGGAGGGTGCATTGTACCTCCGCAGGATCCCAGCAGAGGCACCACGCTCCCTGTGCCACTTGTACCAACACCATTGTTAGTCATCTCCATCGCTCAATGGAGGCGCTTAAAGTAAGCCTGGGGCAACACTGCAGGGCGCCCAGTGATTCAGAGCTCGAAAGGTTAAGTGCGATTTGACAGAGTAATTCTTAATGGGACTGAAATAAAAGAAAGGGCACGCAGGCTGAACGTGCCGTCTTGGCAGGCATTTGATGGTGTGGATTAATAATTCAACGCTCATTTAATGGGTTATTAATTTTTCATGGTTTTATTTTAAAAAAACCTTGTTATTTTTAACTCGGATGTTTTTTCTCTCTCCGCTTTTAATTTCCCATGCCCCTCGATGCTACTCTTGGCACGCTCGCTTGTTAAAACACTCGTTGCCATATTGTGCCAGTCTTAAGCTGTGGCTTTGGGAGGCATAAAGCACGAATCCGAGGGAAATACCACAAGCCGATTTGTGGGAAGAGAAAGAAACTGTGCTTGCAACCAAAATAAAATCCCTCGGATTTTTTTAAAAATTTGTTAGGAGGACATGGGCGACTCTGGCAAGGCGATATTTATTACCCATGCCTAGTTGCCTCGAGGGCACGAAGAGTCAGCCAAGTTGTGAGAGATTGGAGTCACGGTTAAACCAGATAGGGTAGAGTTAGCAGGTTCCCCTCACTGAACATTAGCAGCAGGTGTAGGCCATTCAGCCCATACAGTCTGTTCCGCCGTTCAATTAGATCACGGCTGATCTGTAACTCAACTCCCATTTACCCGCCTTTGATCCATATCCCTTAATACCCTTACCCAACAAAAATCTATCGATTTCAGTCTTAAACATTTCAATTGACCCAGCCTTTTGGGGGAGAGAATTCCACATTTCTACCACCCTTTTTACATAGGATATACGGCACAGAAACAGGCCATTCGGCCCAACCAGTCCACGCCGGCGTTTATGCTCCACTCGAGCCTCCTCCCGTCTTTCCTCATCCAATTCTATCAGCATAACCCTCTGTTCCCTTCTCCCTCATATGCTTGTCCAGCCTCCCCTTAAATGCATCTATACTATTCGCTTCAACCTATCCCTGTGGTAGCGAGTTCCACATTCTCACCACTCTCTGGGTAAAGAAGTTTCTTCTGAATTCCCTATTGGATTTCTTGGTGACTATCTTATATTGATGGCCGCTAGTTATGCTCTTCCCCACAAGTGGAAACATTCTCTCCGTATCCAGTTCATCAAAACCTTTCATAATTTTAAAGACCTCTATTAGGTCACCCCTCAGCCTTCTTTTTTCAAGCGAAGAGACCCAGCCTGTTCATCCTTTCCTGATGGGTATAACCTCACATTTCTGGTATCATCCTCGTAAATCTTCTCTGCATCCTCTCCAGTGCCTGTATATCCTTTTTATAATATGGCGACCAGAACTGTACGCAGTACTCCAAGTGTGGTCTAACCAAGGTTCGATACAGGTTTAGCATAACTTCACTACTTTTCAATTCTATCCCTCCAGAAATAAACCCTAGTGTTTGGTTTGCTTTTTTTATGGCCTTGTTAACCTGTATCGCAACTTTTATTGATTTGTGTATTTGTACTCCGAGATCCCTTTGTTCCTCTACCCCACCTGGACTCGCACCCTCCAAGTAATAAGTGACCTCCCTACTCTTCCTCCCAAAATGTAATACATCACATTTATCTGTGTTGAACTTCATTTGCCAATTATATGCCCATTCTACAAGTTTATTAATGTCCTCCTGTAATTTGTTGCAGTCCTCCTCAGTATTGACCATCCCCCCCAATTTGGTGTCATCTGCAAATTTAAAAATTGTGTTTTTGATTCCAAAATCTAAATCATTGATATAAATTGTGAACAGCAGTGGTCCCAGCACTGATCCTTGTGGAACACCACTACCCACCTTCTGCCACTGTGTATAGCTACCTTTTACCCCTACTATGCTTTCTGTCTTGAAGCCAGCTAGCAATCCATTCTGCTACTCGTCCCCTGACTCCGCATTCTCTGACATTATTTGTTAGTCTATTATGCGGGACCTTATCGAAGGCTTTTTGAAAATCTAGATTTTTGTGAAATGTGCTTCCTGATTTCACCCCTGAACGGCCTGGCTCTAATTTTAAGATTGCACCCACAATCTGGATTCCCCCAGCAGAGGAAATAGTTTATCCGTATCTACCCCCATCAAATCCTTTTGTCATTTTAAACACCTCGATCAGATCACCCCTCAATCTCCTAAACTCGAGGGAATACGAGCCCAAGTCTATGCAACCTGTCCTCATAAATTAACCCTTTAAGCATCCGGTATCATTCTGGTGAATCTGCGCTGCACCCCCTCCAAGGCCAATACATTCTTCCTGAGGTTCAGTGCCGAGAACTGAAAGACATTGGCCCAGATATTCCGATCGCAGGCCTCCGCGGGCAGGAGGACTGCGATCTGGAAAAATCTGTGCCCTTACCTGAGGGTTCCCGGGACGCGCACAGTTCCGGTGCTCGGCCTCACCAAACCTGCCGGTGCGCAGGGCCCACGTATCCCAGAGGCGCATGTAGTTCGCAGCGTCCCTGGGATCACGTGACCCATGGGGAGCCAATCAAAGAAGGGAATCTCCCTTCATACACATGACAGGAAGACCTGTCAAATATATGAATGGAGATCACCCCCAAAACTTAGTAAAACTTTAAATAATTTTTTTTTAAAAAATCACATTTTTAAAAATGACTTGAAATTACAATAAATTAACTATTTCAAACAAAAATTTAAATTTTTGAAAAAAAGTTTTTTATGGGGCTAAAAATAAACTTACCTTTTTTTAAAAAAAGTATTTTTAAATGATAAATCAGTGAAAATTGTTTTTTTTCCTCACTTTTTTCAACTCTTATCCTGGTAAAAGCCGGCCTTACACCTGCTTTTACCAGGCGCAAGAATTGTCAGGGTTTTCTGCGGGCGGAGGGTCTCCAAAAAGCGGAACTATCCGCCCGCAGAGGCCCTTCTCCCGGGCAGCCGGAGGATCTGTTGAGACCATTCTTGACAGATTGGAAATGCTGGTTTCCAGCGCATGCCTGAAACCGGCATTTCCGATGTCCCTACGGGTGAGTACACAGCGCGTACCCACTCGTAGGCATCGGAATATCTGGGCCAATAGTGAACTTGTTGGCTTTTTTATTAAATGACAATCTGGCAGCTTTTCAAGATCACTTTTTTTTTTACTGGGGCCAGCCCACAAATGACCAGATCGATTGAACTGAATTTATAGGTTGCTGTAATCTAGAGTTGCCAACTCTGGAGGGATCATCAGAAGTCCTCCAACCGCCCTGCCGGTCAAACAGCCCTTCTTTCCCATCTCCAATATTTTTTACAACTAATAAAGAAATGCGTTTAAAGAAATGATTTATTTATCTCCGTGTTTGCTGGCAGCAGTTGTCCAGGAGAGTAACTTTAATTCCTGAAGACTCCAGGACAATCCTGGAGGGTTGGCAACCCTACTATGGCCACTCGGCTACTGCACCCGATAACGCTCGGGAACATCTGGGAACTGCCTCTAAAATCAGCACCGATTTTGGAGCAAATGTTCAGTCTTTTGCACTCGGGGGAGGGTGCACAGGGCTCAGTGCTGGGGGCAATAGAGAGAGAAATGTAGCCTTTCATTTTTAAAACTCCAAGAGACATAGTAGCGGATTTTCCAGTGCGGTGTCTCTAATTCCGGGTAAGGGCTCCTGCTAAGTGGCTCCCCGGGCCGGGAGCGCCGATTCGAAAATTCGCCCGACAACAACTTGCATTTATACAGCGCCATTAATGTAGTAAAACGTCCCAAGGCGCTTCACAGGAGCATTGTCGGGCAAAGTTTGACACCGAGCTGCATGAGGATATATTAGGACAGGTGACCAAAAGCTCGGTCAAAGAGGTAGGTTTTAAGGAACGTCTTAAAAGGAGGAGAGAGAGGGGAGGGAATTTCAGAGCTTAGGGCCCAGGCAGCTGAAGGCACGGCCGCCAATGGTGGAGCGATGGAAATCAGGGATGGATAAGAGGCCAGAATTGGAGGAGCGCAGAGAGCTTGGAGGGTTGTAGGGCGGGAGGAGGTTCCAGAGATAGGGAGTCAGTGTAGGTCAACGAGCACGCCTCAGTCTGCTGCTCTAACAAGGCGTTAGTCTGCGTGTGGGGCTCTGCTCCCCTTAAAGTAGCAGACAGAGAAATGCACACTTTGATGTGTTAAGCACTCATCTGCTAGATATCACCAGCAGTAAGATATTACCTATCGTTCTCCCCTTGGTGCAGCTGCTGCAATTGCTCTTTTAGCGCTCGATACTATGGGTCGTTAATGCTCTCCTCTCTCCCCCCAGGGATAGTGTGCAAAGGTTCCGGTTTGGGTCTTCTACATTTTACTAGACAATGATGTTGTTGGTTGTGGGGGGGGGTCCAAAAACTAGGGTCCAATAAATATAAGATAGTCACCAATAAATCCAGTAGGGAATTCAGGAGAAACTTCTTTACCCAGAGAGTGGTGAGAATGTGGAACTCGCTACCACAGGGAGTAGTTGAGGTGAATAGTATAGATCCATTTAAGTGGAAGCTAGATAAATACATGAGGGAGAAAGGAATAGAAGGTTATGCTGATAGGGTGAGATGAAGTAGGGTGGGAGGAGGCTCGTGTGGAGCAGAAACACCAGCACGGACCATTTGGGCCGAATGGCCTGTTTCTGTGCTGTTAATTCTATGACCCCTTTATGTAAAATCATGGGCAGCTTGGAAAGTGTAGAAATTCACAGGATTTATGTTGGAAAGTGGCATCAAATCACTCCCCCACACCCCCCCCCCCCGCGCCTGCTGTTTCCCTTGATGAGGATAGTTTGATGGGGGGGGGGACAATGAAGGTGACAGCGGAAGAGGGTTGAGTCTGGCAGAATGACAGAAAGTTTCACTCCCGCCTCCAGCTGAAGACGGAAGCTGGTTGCCGACGGAGCTAATGTAACTTTGACCTCCAGGTTGCGAAATCTGGTCAGTTCTTCCCATCTGACTGTGTTTGTTCGGAAATACAGCCGGTTGGGGAGGAACGGAATGGGCTTTGATGACAAGTATGTGCGCACTAGTCAATCCAATAACTTGGTAACACGGTTGGGGGGGGGAGTAGATTCTGCTTCCCGAGCACCTACAAACCTCAAAGAGCTGCACAGACGCACTGCATAAATGGGCCCCATCTGTTGTTACGTCAGGTACATGTGAGCTGCCCAGCTGTGCCAGTTGAGCAATGATGTGGCTCCTTTCCATTGTCTTTAGATCAGCATCTTTTTTCGGGCCTCGCACCTGCTCACTCAGCTCGCTGGCAAGTGCGCAGCTCATGTGATAAATGGGACGTGTTGGCTGTTGACTCATCACCATCCTCTGAAGATGTATTATCTGCTCCAAACCTTACTTCAGCAAATTTCAGCGACTAACTGCAATACAGCGCATGGCTTCCGAAAGTGGCTTTGGAGTCGGGCACCCATTGGTTACCAGCACGGTAGCCCCACAACCCCCCGCACGAGATCTCTGCCCTCCTGCCATTCTGGCCTCTTGCGCATCCCCGATTACCTTCGCTCCACCATTGGTGGCCGTGCCTTCAGTTGCCTAGGTCCTAAGCTCTGGAACTCCCTCCCTAAACCTCTCCGCCTCTCTCTCCTCCTTTAAGACGCTCCTTAAAACCTACCTCTTTGACCGAGCTTTTGGTCACCTGCCCTAAAATATCCCATTGTGGCTCGGTGTCAAATTTTTCCCAATTACACTCCTGTGAAGCGCCTTGGGACGTTTTACTACGTTAAAGGCGCTGTATAAATGCAAGTTGTTGTTGCTGTTGTTGTTGAGACTGAGATGGAAGGGGAAAACCAGTGCTCGAGTGCAAATCAACCTATCGCTTATGGATGGTGACTCTGTCACCGTCTGAGGGCACAAACCAGGCCAGCAGGCAAAGGGCCAGGGCTCCAGTGGGGAGCTCGATGAACAACACCGAGTAAAGATCCCAGATTGAAGACGAAACAATTCTGCTGACTTCTACACCCATTCTCTACTGTGGAATCTGGTTTTAGTGGTAACTGCTTGAACAGTTTGACCTGATCTTGCCAAACTTATAACCTATATAAAAGACTTGCATTTCTACAGCGCCTTTCATGACCTCAGAACGTCCCAAAGCGCTTTACAGCCAATGAAGCACTTTTCAAGTGTAGTCACCGTTGTAATGCAGGGTCTGTGTGGCTGTGTTCATTGAGAAGGGTAAATAGGGCTCTATTGATCAGATTAACCGTACTGTGCCTTTAATCATAGTTTACTCTTTCAGTGCGGAAGAGAGTTTCACAGCTCGAGCACAGCTCATTCTGTTCCATGTTGAAACACCAGACGAGGGCGATTAAAGCTCCAGTACTGCTAATCTGTTTGTGTTTACAAAGCAAATAACTGGCAACCTCTTCTAACTGAAGCTCAGAGTAGTTTGCAGCCTGCGCCTTGATGCTCTGTCTCTCATAAGAACATAAGAATCAGGAGCAGGAGTAGGCCATACGGCCCCTCGAGCCTGCTCCGCCATTCAATAAGATCATGGCTAATCTTCGACCTCAACTCCACTTTCCCGCCTGATCCCCATATCCCTGGATTCCCCTAGAGTCCAACAATCTATCTATCTCAGCCTTGAATATACTCAATGACTTAGCATCCACAGCCCTTTGAGGTAGAGAATTCCAAAGATTCACAACCCTCCGAGTGAAGAAATTGCTCCTCATCTCAGTCTTAAATGGTAGACCCCTTATCCTGAGCCTATGCCTCACCCGAGTCCTGATCCGCTGCCCTCTGCGCCCTGCCCGAGTCCTGATCCGCTGCCCTCTGCCCTGCCCTAGTCCTGATCCGCTGCCTGCCTGAGTCCCAAAGCCTCGTCTCTCTGCCTGTTCATTTGAGCGCTAACATGCTGATTATCCCCCAGTCCCAGTGCCCTGCCTTTCCCTCCAGCCTGTGAGCTGCTTCACCCAGCCAGCTCAAGCCCGACCTCCACCACTTAGGAGGACAAGGGCAGCAGGCGCATGGGAACACCACCACATCCAGGTTCCCCTCCAAGTCACACACCATCCAGACTTCGACATATATTGGCCATTTCTTCATCGTCGCTGGGTCAAAATCCAGGAACTCGCTCCCTAACAGCACTGTGGGAGTACCTTCACCACATGGATTGTAGCGGTTCAAGGCGGCGGCTCACCAACACCTTCTCAAGGGCAACTTGGGATAGGCAATAAATGCCGGCCTTGCCAGTCATGGACACATCACAAGAATGAATTTTTAAAAACTTAACTCAACAAATATATTGAACTCCAGTACAGGATAAGAATTATAGTTAGTTGAACTATTTCTGCAAGACCTTAATATTTGGAAGAGGTGTGTGTGTGTGTATTTGTGAGAGAGAGCGTGTGAGAGATAAAGAAAGAAAGACTTGCATTTCTATAGCGCCTTTCATGACCACCGGACGTCTCAAAGCGCTTTACAGCCAATGAAGTATTTTTGAAGTGGAGTCACTGTTGTAATGTGGGAAACGCGGCAGCCAATTTGCGCACAGCAAGCTCCCACAAACAGCAATGTGATAATGACCAGATAATCTGCTTTAGTGATGTTGATTGAGGGATAAATATTGGCCCGGACACCGGGGATAACTCCCCTGCTCTTCTGCGAAATAGTGGCCGTGGGATCTTTTACGTCCACCTGAGAGCGCAGACGGGGCCTCGGTTTAACGTCTCATCCAAAAGACAGCACCTCCGACAGTGCAGCGCTCCCTCAGCACTGCACTGGAGTGTGTGAGAGACTCTGATTGTTAACAGGAAACAACAATCCAAGTCATTATTTAGACAATCCAATTTTCCTCCTGCTTTATATTTCACTGCCCAAATCCCTTTGCCAAGGTCTTGTTTTCTGTGATTTAACAAGTCGTTTAGACAACATGGGTCAATAAAAGAAATTGGTTGCCAGCCTGATGCAGTCAGGCTGATGCGGTGTCTGAAAAATGATTTTAGTGCTCTGAGGTAAAGCTGTCTGAGTGTTTAAGGGAGGGCCATGAGCACACATCACAGCTAAAGCTGTTAACAGACACGTAGAAATCTTATTGCACGGATGTTTAACAAGCTTACATCAAACTCATCTCACCGCTACTTCTGCGGAGGTTTATTTTAAACTTGTTAACCCCATTAAAATAGCGAGAGGGGAATTTGACACAAGTACCTTAAGCCCTGGTGCAAGAATATCAGCAAGTCCTTTCGGCCCGACTGTTTTTTTTAATTAAAAATTAAAACAGAAAATGTTTATAAGTCTGCCCTAGAGTGAAAGACACAGAGAGAACAAAGGGAAAGAAGAGACAGGGGGAAAAAATAGAGAACAGCAGATGGAAAGCAAGAGAGAAAAGCAGAGACACAGACCAATCGAGAGAGACAGGGATGACCAGAAAAAAAATCGAGAGAGAAATGAGATGAAGTGCTATTTTTAGCCGACTGGTTAATGCATCTCCATCAAACTCCCGAGATTAAAATAGACATTTGAATGTCTTGTTAAAATAGTGGCGAGAGATGGGAATAGGTTAACCAGGGTGCTAAAAATAGCACACAGAGGAATTTAATCCCAGGAGAGAAAGGGCAAGAAATAGAGTAACAGAAGAAAATGCGAGTGAAAGAGAAAAATATAAAGAGAGAAGACAGATGGGTGAAAAAGACACGGAGAGAGAAAAATCAGAGGCGAAAAAGAGAGACAAACTGAGAAATGGAATAATCGGGGAAGAGAGATGAAAAGGGGAAGAGACAGAGCAAGGGAGAAAAAGAAATGGAGCGATGAGGAGAAAGAAAGTGAGAGATGGGTAGAGAGAGATAGAGTCATAGACGGCACCTCTGACAGTGCAGCGCTCCCTCAGCACTGCACTGGGAGTGTCAGCCTAGATTTTTGTGCTCAAGTCTCTGCAGTGGGACTTGAACCCACGACTGTCTGACTCAGAGGCGAGAGTGCTGCCCACAGAGCCACGGCTGAGACAGAGCCGGGCGAGGGGGAGACAGGGCCGGGCGAGGGGGAGAGATTGGCGAGAGATCAAATGAGAGAAACTGATAAGAGGGAAAGAAAAAAATGAAAGGGAGAAATGAGCAAGAGAGAGGTACAGAGGAGTAGAACGCGCAATAATGGTGAAGCTCTAAAAGGAGACAGATGAGCAAATCGCAATTAATATCATTTAATAAAAGGCTGGAATGAAAGGAGTCAGGAGGTGGCACTCCAATGTGTTTCTTGTTATTAAGAGGAGCTGGAAACGAAAACAAACTACCTTGCAGCAATTCTGGCCAAGAGAGAGATTTAAGGAGATTCCATCTAACTCTTCAATAAGATAAATATTATTGTCCTTCTGTTTATTAGTATTTTTAATGTTTTGAATTAATGAAGTTCTATAAGAAGGCTGACCTGCAGGTGTACAGCAGGGAGAGCTGAAACAACGTTCACAGTTGTGGGGTTTAGGGTGGGAGGATGATGAGTGGGATGCTCCTTCTAGCCGTGGCTGGAGTGAGGAGTTTGGCTTGGTAACGGTCAGCGTGGCCCAGGATGGTGGAGCAAGGTGCAGGGAGCGTCACGAACAGAAGCAGAAAATCCTTTCTCCGGCTGACCTCAGCCACCGTTGCTGGTAAAAAGGTGATTCCAACCGAGGGGAGACCATCTCTGCTGTTGCGTTAATCTCGCAGGCGGCGGCATTTTCTGCAGGGGAGCGCGACATCAGCGGCCAAACAACAGAACAGGTCTCCGTTGTTGGGCGTGCAATAGTCTAGGAAATGATTTCCGCAGGGCGTGAGGCTCACTGAGACACTTAAGGAATAGGATTACATAGGATTACATAGGATATTACAGCACAGAAACAGGCCATTCGGCCCAACCAGTCCATGCCGGCGTTTATGCTCCACTCGAGCCTCCTCCTGTCTTTCCTCATCTAAATCTATCAGCGTAACCCTCTATTCCCTTCTCCCTCCTATGCTTGGCCAGCCTCCCCTTAAATGCATTTATACTATTTGCTTCAACCACTCCCTGTGGTAGCGAGTTCCACATTCTCACCACTCTTTGGGTAAAGAAGTTCCTTCTGAATTCCCTATTGGATTTCTTGGTGACTATCTTATATTGATGGCCTCTAGTTTTGCTCTTCCCCACAAGTGGAAGCACTCTCTCTGTATTCACTCTAGCAAAACCTTTCATAATTTTAAAGACCTCTATTAGGTCACCCCTCAGCCTTCTCTTTTCAAGAGAAAAAGAGACCCAGCCTGTTCATCCTTTCCTGATGGGTATAACTTCGCATTTCTGGTATCATCCTTGTAAATCTTTGTTGCACCCTCTCCAGTGCCTCTGTATTCTTTTTATAATACTGCGACCAGAACTGTACGCAGTCCGTTGCAATACAGGTTCACACACGAAGAATGGGTGAAGCAACTGTGGCTCTGTGCCTCAGCGCGATTCAGAGAGGAGGGGAACAGGTGCGGTGAGGTTGGGGGTGGGGGTTAGGAAGAGGCTGCAGATGGTGAATCTCATCCTTTATCCTAGCTTCACATCATATTCCTGCATCTATTCTCTATATAGTTAAGATGTTAACACTCCTCCCAGTGTAATTTCAAGTCGTTTCGGGATCCTACATGTCTTATTACATACAGATGTGTGCAAAGCCCGCGAGCTTGGAGCGGTAATTCCAAATCCCTCACCTTTCTGTGCGAGTTGTCAAACCGGAGACATCTGCAAATGTGACAACTGAGTCCCGGCAAATTGCACCCTGTTTAAATTGCTTTCTCACTGCATCTCAGCAAACCTTGTGGAACTAATGTGAAGTTAATGAAGTGGACTTGGAAACCCTCTTCTCCGAGGCAGGGCTGCCTGACTAAACCGGGCCGAGCATTTCAGACTGAGCATATTTAGGAACAGGCGGAGGCCATTCAGCCCCTCGTGCCGGTTCCTCCATTCAATTAGATCATGGCTGATCTGTATCTTAACGAAATCTACCCGCCTTGGTTCCGTATCCCTTGCCTGACAAAAATCTATCATAGTCAGTTTTGAAATTTTCAATTGACCCCCCAGCCTCAACAGCTTTTTGGGGGAAGAGAGTTCCAGATCTCCACTACCCTTTGTGTGAAGAATTGCTTCCTGATATCACCCCTGAACGGCCTGGCTCTAATTTTAAGGTCATGCTCCCTTGTTCTGGGCTCACCCTGCCAAAGGAAATAGTTTCTCTCTATCTACCCTATCAAATCCTTCAATCATCATAAACACCTCACTTAGATCACCCCTTAATCTTCTATACTCAAGGGACTACAAGCCTAGTCCAGTCTATGCGACCGGTCCTCAGAATTTAACCCTTCCACCAACGCTGCAGCTTTCCACATGCCAGTCGGCCCAGACTTCTATTGCTTTTACCCACCTTGTCAATTCTCTCACCTCCGCCTCTCCTCCCTTCCTGAAGCTGTGGACTCCATTGCTGAACTTAACAGTTCCGCGGTGGTCACCGACATCCAAGTGGCCAGAATCCGTGGGTCAGCCTCGAGAGTGGCCGTCCGCACACTATTTGATCATCGGGGAGGGGGGGGCGGCCGGGTGCGTTCCTGCCTCACGCAGAGTCGAATACTCGCAGTTCCAGTAAAGGGGGGGGGGGGGTCACCTGATAACCATCTAAGAGTAGGAACCCTGCCCAGTGGTCATGGACTGAGGCCAACACTGCAGGGGAAGGACGTGAGGAGGGAGTCAAATCTGGGAGGCTCCTGGTCTGTGTGGCTCGGCTGGGGAAACGCGAGTTATTCCGAGGACGTGGATGAGTTAGCAAAGTACAGAGCGTGTCAAGCTTAGATAGAGGTACATGGGATATACGGCACAGAAACAGGCCATGCCGGCGTTTATGCTCCACTCGAGCCTCCTCCCGTCTTTCATCATCTAAATCTATCAGCGTAACCCTCTATTCCCTTCTCCCTCATATGCCTATCTAGCCTCCCCTTAAATGCATCTATACTATTCGCCTCAACCACTCCCTGTGGTAGCGAGTTCCTCATTCTCACCACTCCCTGGGTAAAGAAGTTTCTTCTGAATTCCCTATTGGATTTCTTGGTGACTATCTTATATTGATGGCCTTTAGTGTTGCTCTTCCCCACAAGTGGAAACAGTCTCTCTGTGTTTACTCTATCAAAACCTTCCATCATTTTAAAGACCTCTATTCGGTTCCCCCTCAGTCTTCGCTTTTTCCATGAGAAAAGAGACCCAGCCTGTTCATCCTCTCCTGATAGGACTACCCTCGCAGTTCAGGTATCATTCTTGTAAATCTTGTTTGCACCCTCTCCAGTCCCTCTATATCCTTTGTGACCAGCACTGCACACAGTGCTCCAAGTGTGGTCTAACTGCACACAGTGCTCCAAGTGTGGTCTAACTGCGGCTGTTACTTAGCAGACTCAAATCTGGAGCGACGGAAGATTAGTCAAAGGGTAGTGGATATCTGGAACTCCGCCCCCCCCCCAAAAGGCTGTGTGGATGCTGGGTGTCAATTGAAAACTTTAAGACTGGGATCGATAGATTTTTTGTTAGGCAAGGGTAGCAAGGGATATGGAGCAAAGGCGGGTAAAATGGGGCCGAGAACCAGATCAGCCATGATCTAATTGAATGGTGGAACAGGCCCAGTAGAGGGCGAGTGCCCCCACTTTAAGCTATTACACGAGTTTGTTCGGCGACGTCTAGGTGAGGCGGGGGTCACAGTCTATAGTGGCACAGGGTGAAAGGCCAGGTAGGAAACGGGCATCTGCGACAACTGCGCTAATTCTCATCTCCGTTACACAGTTCTCACTGGGTCAGGGAGGCGACGCTCTAAATTTCTAACATAACATTACTTCAATTTTCCTGTTCATTTACTGCTATAATGCCCAGCTCCGCTCCACTGAGTCCGAGGCCTGACCTCTGTGGGCAAATTGGCCTGCTCGAAGATCAGCAGCACATTAGCGCGAGCCTGCGAGGATGCTTCATCAAGAGCCAAATCATGGTTGTGACGACCTTCCCACCACTTCCATTAGCCGCCTTTCTGATTTCCGCCCCCATTTGGCGTCGAGCGATTGATTTATTCTTGCTCCAGTACTTTCTGTGAACAGTCAATCTCACAGTAATTATCTTCCCTGACGCAGAGCGCACTCAGGGAAGAGCCAAGAGATCCTCGCGTCTGTCTGTCCTTGGGAACTGAGAGCAAGGTGGGGAGGGTGGGGTGAGGGGGGGGCCAAGGGTCGCGCTGTCAATACAATTTACCGAAGGAGGCGCGCGTGAGGGGAGAAAGAAACACTCCACGAGTCTGTGGGCAGTTTATCACATTATACAGCAGGGAACGCTTGGGCCTTACAAAGGTTTCACAATACAAGGAAGTATTTTATGCTTCAGAAAGGATTTTGAGGGATTTGTATTGTTGGAGCTGTTTTAATTCAAAATGAATCTCCTCAGTGACAAAATCGGCTGCCCACTCTGTTTTTTAAAAATTATTTCATAAAAGAATCTCGCCTCCCCCCCCCAGGGCCCAAGTTAGCACAATGCTCTTTCCTCTCTGGAGTCTAGACTCAAATCAAGCCCATGTTAAACTGTTTTTAAGTGATGTTGATTGAGGGATAGATATTGGCCAGGACACTGGGGCTAACTCCCCTGCTCTTCTTTCGAAATAGTGCTGTGGGATTGTTTAGGTCCACTTGAGGGGGCAGACGGGGCCTCGGTTTAACGTCTCATCGGAAAGTCGGCACCTCCGACCGTGCGGTACTCCCTCAGCACTGCACCGGGAGGTGTCAGCCTAGATTTTACGCTCAAGTCTAGCAATACCGTATGAATGTGGTTAAATGCTCATTAGCTAACGTCGCCACGGTAATTCTTAGCGATTCAACAAAAGAACGGGACCAAATTAGGAAAAGGCAACTGCAGCGATTTCCTGCTCCCCTCCCACAGGTGCATCTCATTCTTCTGGCACCCTAAAAGGTTATTTACATGAGCCTGATCACTTCCAACAATACAGCACTCGCTCAGCTGTTGCACAGCCAGTGAGCAAGGTCACGGCGGCACCGCCGCCCCCCCCCCAACCCCATCATTTTGAGGTCGGCCAACACGGCTTTGGAGACCCACTTCCATTTCACTCCCGATAGCCTCCGTCACCCACCTTCAGCCTGCAAACTTCGGACTGGGTAAGTCGGCACACCCCCCAGTTCCCCATTCTTCCCAAGTCGGCCAAATCTCGAGTTCGAACCTTCGAGCTCCACCTCCCACAATTGGCCAAACCTAGCTCTGCCCACTCGCTGCCTCAGTACCACGCTGGAGTGTCAGCCTCGGTCAGGGGCTCAAGTCCCTGGTGTGGGACCTGAACCCACGACCTTCTGACTCAAGAGTGCCATCAACCGAGCCACGGACACCGCCGAGAGGAAGGATGTTCACTTTCTGCTCTTGCCTCCACGGTGCCGCTCCCTTCAATTCACCTCAACAACACTGTGCAGACGTCTCGGGAATCCAGACACGTTTGGCTAGTAAACTCAATTACAGGACTCACGCACAGCAGAAAACATCAGCGGTGATTTGAAAGCTTTAGGGGCATTAGGAGTTTGGACAGGAAGGCCGAGTGGGGCACCAGGAGAGCAGGTTAAAATTGCAGATGTTGCGATCGTGGCGGCTTTCAGACAGGCAAGAGCCAGGGGCGAATTTAACTGCCTACCCACCAGGTTTCTGCTGAGCGAGGAGGGTTAAGTGTATGTAAAGGGTGGGGGGGGGGCGGGGGAGACAGGAATAATATGCAATTGTTTATTATATTTTTTACAACCCAGGGTAAAACACACCTCTTAAAGTGTTCCATCCAAAATGCCAGCCAGGAACAGACCAAATAAAACCCCCAACTACAGCAGACAGATGTGAGGGACAACTCTGGGACCTGGAAGACCTGCCTGGGTTGTCTGTTCTCTGATTCCAAGACTAGCGGACCACGCCAAATCAACGATCCTCATTAGTTTTGACTAAAAGCTCGGCATCTCTGATCTAGGTCCACAATTCCATCGGACTCCCCGTCAAGGGTTAGCACTTCCTCTTTTCACCGGATCGGAGTAGAGTCTCAAGAGTTGCTATGGCAAAGACTGATGAGCTGAATATCAGAGTCTAGAAAGTTCCCCCCCCCCCGCGTCTCACCATCAGTAAGAGAACCTTTGAAGAGCTTTGTTGCCTGCAGACTTACTGCGTTGAGCTCGTTACACACCAACGACATTGAGGTGTACAAACATCCAGCAGCTTTAGGTACAAACTGTCCCACCTCAGATATTACGTTGAGGCTTTTTTTTTTATATATACTGTATAAAGAAGTGAAGGGCACAGAGTCACAATGACAACTGTCAAACTGAGCGATGTAGAACAGTCTGTGCTGAATTAGCTGATTTCAACTGGGGCAGTATGTTTGGCCTGAGGACTCCTGAACTGTGGAACTGAGAGGGGGTGGAGGGGGAGGAGTGGGGAATCATCCGAGACCACCTAGGGATTCCTGCTGAAAAGTGGATGTATATGGACACTGGGACGGGGACAGGATTAGGCTCAACTGTGAGACCCTCCATGGTCGAAGAGCCTACCAGCATTCATTATCTAGGGTCACACACACACACACACACACGTGAAGAGTGTCATTTGGTTGAGATACCGGAAAGGCTGTCGCCCATCGAACTGTACCCTGGGTGGGATTGAACACCTTCAGAGGGTTGGGGGGTGGGGGTGGGAAATGAGGGAGACAAGAAATAAATCAAGACAAATTCAGATTAATAAACTTGAGATTTTCCCTCTGTCCCCAGTAAATAAATTTCCAACCTTAAATATTAATTTGATTCATTTAATTTTGAAATTCAGCTTGGATTAATCAACGTGTTCACTCTGGCAACATTAATTATATTGTTCAAGCTCCACGCTGATTAATTCATCCATTTTACACCTCTGGTATAACAAATCTTACTAAATCTCTTCAGAAAACTTCCAGCAATCAAACACCCACCCACCCACAACCTCCCCACACAAAATGAAGGAACAGGAAGTGGAGTCGAGGCCTTACCCAGCATTCCCATTCCCAGCATGAATGCGTCCATGGTGTACGGTAACCCCCGGGCACGGCCTCGGGTTCCTGGGGGGAACATTACTTCTTTAGGCTGCGCTTTCTTACATTCTACCTGTTGGGGGTGGGGTGGGGTGGGTGTGGGGTGGGGGGGGGGGGGGAAAGGGGGAGAAAAAACAAAAGACAGAATCAGACAAGTGTTAGAACGAACAGCCTATTCAGTCAGAGGGAAAACAGGGTCGGTTTTTTCTCTTTCCCGCATGGGGCTTGTTAGCCACCTGTCCCTAAATATCTCCTTTTTTTTTTGTTCATTCACGGGATGTGGGCGTCGCTGGCAAGGCCAGTGTTTATTGCCCATCGCCGATTGCCCTGGAGAAGGTGGTGGTGAGCCGCCGGTTTGGTACAACTGAGTGATTTGCTCGGACATTTCAGAGTCAACCACATTGCTGTGGGTCTGGAGTCACACATAGGCCAGACCGGGTAAGGACGGCAGGTTTCCTTCCCCTAAAGGACATTCGTGAACCAGTTGAGTTTTTAACCACAATCCGATAGTTACACGTTCACCATTACTGATACTAGCTTTTTAATTCCAGATTTATTTAACTGAATTTAAATTCCCCCGCTACCGAGGTGGGATTTGAACTCAGGCCTCCGGATCATTAGTCCAGGCCTCTGGATTACTCGTCCAGGAATATAACCTCAATTAGATCACCCCTTAATCTTCTATACTCCAGGGACTACAAGCCTAGTCTAGTCTATGCCACCTGTCCTCAGAATTTAACCCTTTCACCAACGCTGCAGCTTTCTGTGCGTCAGTCGGCCCAGACACCTATTGCTTTTTACCCCCTCCCACCTGTCAATTCTCTCACCTCCGCCTCTCCTCCCTTAAGCTGTGGACTCCGTTGCTGGACTTAACGGTCCCATGGTCGTCATCGACATCCAAACTGAGTTTAAATTCCCCAGCTGCCGTGGTGGGATTTGAACTCATGTCTCCTGATCATTAGTCCAGGCCGCTGGATTACTAGTCCAGTCACATAACCACTACGCTCCCGTTCCCGTTACGGCTCGGTGCCAAGTTTTGCTTGTGAACACTCCTGTGAAGCGCCTTTGGGATGTTTTACTACGTTAAAGGGAGCTGTATAAATGCAAGTTGTTGTTGTTGTTGTCTCTGTGTTCATGGCTCGCTGTGCAGTGCAGGTTGCTTTATTTAAGTGTCCCGTGGCATTATAAACACGGGCACAGGGATTTACAACGGGAAAAGCCAACAGGAAATACAGGAAGATTTTTAAATATCTATCAGATATAAAAATAGGGCAGGACTGACCACTTTAAAATGGGAACTAATTACGTCAGCCCAATTATCCTCTGGCCTCAAACCTCGCTTCACCTGAAGGTGACACAGAATTTTAGAGCACAGAAGGAGGCCATTCGGCCCACTGTGCCTGCTCTTTGAAAGAGCTCTCCAATTAGTTGCACTCCCCCAGCCCCCCCACCCCCCGCACTTTCCCCATAGCCCTGCAAGTTCTTCCTCTTCAAGTAGAGATCCAATTCCCTTTTGAAAGTCACTATTGAATCTGCTTCCACCATCCTTTCAGGCAGTGCATTCCAGATCATAACAGCACTTAGTCCGGACTCTCCATGTGCATCACCACAGGGGATCGACTAGTATATAATATTAAAAATCTTCTATGTGCATGCACTTCATGTGAACTCCCTATTGTCACGCTTTTATGCCAACATTTAACTGTGAAATTTCCTGTAAACATTTCGAATGGAAATCCTGTATGTAAACAACTTCCTGTAACAAAGTAGTTGCAAGCTCTAGTCAGTAGGTGGCGCTATGGAGCAAGTTTCTGAAGGCACTCTTCCAACTCCGTTTCCACATTGTACATGAAAAAAGACAACTTATCAACTGACCGTGGGTAACTAAATGGAAATTTACCAATAATAAATAATATAGCATACACACGGAGGAAAGCTCTCAGTAAATGCCCAGAATGTCAAGACTAGAATTAAGCTTGCAGTAGAGTTACCAATAATCACAATTTTATTGATTTTGCGCCATTGCTTTCACAGGGCTAGAAAGAGATCACGGCCTAGAAATTCATCGACCCCGCGCCTATTTTACAGCCGCCCGCCATATTGGCAAAGGTTGAAGTTTGGGTGTCCATGTTCCGCACCTGAAACAGGGGTTTGGACCCTTTGCATGTGCAAAATGGGGGCCTTAAGCCTCTTTCAGGACCCCTCCACAAAATTGGGCAGCCCTAAATGGAGCCGGGCCTGCTATCCAGTCAGGATAACCAGGTCTATATGCGGCCAAACCAGCGGATCCGTAAATGACAGCTGGAGCCCGCCTCCAAAAAGAAAGACTTGCATTTCTATAGCGCCTTTCACGACCACCGGACGTCTCAAAGCGCTTTACAGCCAATGAAGTACTATTTGGAGTGTAGTCACTGTTGTAATGTGGGAAATGCGGCAGCCAATCTGCACACAGCAAGCTCCCACAAACAGCATTGTGATAATGACCAGATAATCTGGTTTTTTTTGTTATGTTGGTTGAGGGATAAATATTGGCCAGAACACCGGGGATAAGTCCCCTGCTCTTCGAAATATTGTCATGGGATCTTTTATGTCCACCCGAGAGAGCAGGACCTCAGGATGTCCCAAAGCGCTTCACAGCTTATTAAATACTTTTGAAGTGTAGTCATAGAAACATAGAAACATAGAAACTAGGAGCAGGAGTAGGCCATTCGGCCCGTCGAGCCTGCTCCGCCATTCAATACGATCATGGCTGATCATCCAAATCCAGTACCCTGTCCCTGCTTTCTCACACAGAATCCCCATAGAGCCTACACTGACACATATCCCACCCTATCCCCATAACCCCACGTATTTAATTCCCCCTAACATATCCCATCCTATCCCCGTAACCCCACATATTTAATCCCCCCCTAACACTAAGGGTCAATTTATCAGAGCCAAATCAACCTAACCCGCACATCTTTGGACTGTGGGAGGAAACCGGAGCACCCGGAGAAAACCCACGCAGACACGGGGAGAATGTGCAAACTCCACTGTTGCAATGTGGGAAACACGGCAGTCAATTTGCGCACAGCAAGCTCCCACAAACAGCAAATTGATAATGACCAGATAATCTATTTCAGTGATGTTGGTTGTGGGATAAATATTGGCCCTCGGACACCGGGGATAACTCCCCTGCTCTTCGAAATATTGTCATGGGATCTTTTACGTCCACCCAGGAGAGCCGAGAGAGAATGGTCTCCTTCTCCTGTATCATTCTAAGATTCTATATTCTTGCAGTCCCAAGACCCCACTTCCCTCGCCCTCGAGAGGCCATCTACCCCTGAGAATCTTAAAATGTTTCAATGGGATCACCTCTCATTCTTCTAAACCCCACAGAATACAAGCCCATTCTACTCAATCTCTCCTCATTGGACAGCCCTCTCATCCCAGGGGTACCTTCTCAGGGGTAGATGGCCTCTCGAGGGCGAGGGAAGTGGGGGTCTTGGGACTGCAAGAATATAGAATCATAGAATGATACAGGAGAAGGAGGCCATTCGGCCTATTGTGCCTCTGCAGGCTCTTTGGTAGAGCTATCATCCAACTAGTCCCACCCTCCCTTATAGTTCAGATATTAGCTGTATTACCAGTCGTCTCCTAGCCTCTCAACTTGAACATAAGACCATAAGAAACAGGAGCAGGAGTCGGCCATTCGGCCCCTCGAGCCTGCTCCGCCATTCCATAAGATCATGGCTGATCAGATCTTGTCCTCAACTCCACTTTCCCGCCCGCTCCCCACAACCCTCGACTCCCCTCGTAGCTCAAATATCTGTCTATCTCCGCCTTGAACATATTCACTGACTTCAGCCTGCCACAGCTCTCTGGGGTAGAGAATTCCAAAGATTCACCACCCTCTGAGAGAGAAATTCCTCCTCATCTCTCGTCTTACTGAACTGAAAGGGCTGGAATTGGTGGCTGCCACGGAGCTGTGTTGCAGCTTAGCTGGAGGGCTGGGATTGGCAGCAGTAAGCTGTGGTCTCAGAGACGGAATCACATATTCCCAGAAGCTACAAACAGGAGATAATGAGGAAAAGCAACACATCAAATAAAATTAAATTGGGTTTGTTTTCTGACAAACAGCTCAGGTAATGGGAACGCGCGAGTCAACTTGCATTGTGCTTCTGAGTGAGATTTTGACAAGTTTATTGCAACAAGCTTTATTTATAGACCTCTAAATCCATGCCTGCATGCAGCCGGAGTTTGCACAGAACGCACAGTGATCCTGTTCATAAATGCTGGAGCGTCTTAACAAAGCAGGGATTTAACGGGGGATAGTTTGTGACAGGCAAAGCTTGCAGGGGACCAGTCAACAGTGTGTCCTTGATGGCAGCATGTGTCAGTCTCCTTTTGCTACGGTGATGAAGGTTCCATTATAAATGTATTGATACAAATTTTACTGATCACCCCCCCCCCCCCCCCGCAACCACAGAATTACATAGAAATTACAGCGTAGAAACAGGCCATTCGGCCCATCTGGTCTGCGCCGTCGTTTATGCTCCACTCCAGCCTCTTCGCACCCCTCTACATCTAACCCTATCAGCGTATCCTTCTATTCCTTTCTCCCTCACATGCTTATCTTAGCCTCTCCTTAATGCATCCATGTGATTCGCCTCAACTACTCCCTGTGGTAGCGAGTTCCACATTGTCACCACTCTCTCTGGGTAAAGAAGTTTCTCCTGAATTCCCTACTGGATTTATGAGAGACTATCTTATATTTATGACCCCAAGTTCTGGTCTCCCCCCAGAAGTGGAAACACCTTCTCTACGTCCACCCTACCAACCCTCTTCAATATTTTAAAGATCTCGATTAGGCCACCCTCAGGCTTCTCTTCTCTAGAGTAAAGAGTCCCAAGCCTGTTCCGCCTTTCTCTAAAAAGTATTTTAATGTATTTTTCTAACATTCTTCTCCCCTACATCCGCCACCCATACCCCTCCAAAACCACAGCCAAGTGGTTACTCTAAATATACAAGTCTAGACATCTATACAATGACTGTCAGAAGACTATTCGACCACGGGGAGTATCGCAATTATACCAGTTTTTCTCTCTGCTGATGCACATGCACTTTTTCTGGATCTCGACTGGGGAACCCTGGCTGATTTTCCCACCCCACTCAGCCCAGGGGCACTGAGGCCAACCAGGTGACGTGACTGATAGCAATCCCCCAGCCTGTAAGCAACTCAGTGGCCAACAGACCTTGTTCTAAACAACCCAATGAGTATTGGATCCCAGACGGCTGAGCTCTGCACAGTAGGGACGTTTTGCTACGTGAAAGGGGCTATATAAATGCAAGCTGTTGTTGTCGTCCCCAGTTACATACAGATCTGGATATAACCCATGAATCTGTACCAAGGCCATTCAGCCCCTCGAGCCTGCTCCGCCATTCAATTAGATCATGGCTACTGAATGGCTTACTCCTGTCCCTATCTAATGACAGAACAGTGCCACATCACTGATACAATGGTTGACTACATATCGAAGACCGGGAAAAGATTTTACTGATCAAATATTTCACACACATGACATCTGACACAACTCTCAGACCACAGGGTTACAGGGGAAGGAATAGCCAGCTCTCCTGGTAAGTATACTGAGCCATTCAGACCACACTGGATCCTTGCTTCGAGCCGATCTCTCCCGGGGTGACGGCCTACATTTGGCTTCAAGGTCTCAAGGCTGTGGAGGGGCCTGGATTCCTGCTCCCGCTCACTAGCCCCGCTGTAAAGCGCTCGCCTATGCGCGTCAGGAGAGGATAGGGTCAGTGAGGGCACTGGAGAGGGATGGGCCCCAAATCTAGCAAACATGCTCACTCCTCGCCCACACTACAATACTGAAGAGTTACAACTCAAGACAGTACTGAGGGAGTACTGCACTGTCAGAGGTGCCGTCTTTTGGATGAGATGTTAGCCCTCTCAGGTGGATGTAAAAGATCCCATGGCACTATTTCGAAGAGGAGCAGGGGAGTTCTCCCTGGTGTCCTGGGGCCAATAGTTATCCCTCAACCAACATCACTAAAAACAGATTAACTGGACATTATTTCATTGCTGTCTGTGGGAGCTTGCTGTGCACAAATTGACTGCCGTTTCCTGCATTGCAACAGTGACTGCACTCCAAAAGTGTAGCATACAAAGCTGTGAAGTGTTTTGGGACATCCCGAGGTCATGAAAGGCGCTATATAAATGCAAGTCTTTCTTTCCTTCGATTTCCGACTCAAAGGGAACTTCACCTCCCAACTAGGAGTGCAGGATTACCCCGATAGTCTACACTCCACGGACTCCTTCATTTAATCTCGAGGGAGGAAAACAGCGACAGGGAGAACTACCAGAGAGAGAAAGCCTAATGGACCTTCACACGATCAAACAGTATCTCCTTGGTATAAAAACAGAAAACGCTGGGAAACGCTCGGCAGGTCAGGCAGCATCCGTGGAGAGAGAGAAACAGAGTTAACGTTTCAGGTCGATGACCCTTCGTCAGAACTGGAAAAAGCTGGAGATGGAACAGGTTTTTAAGCAAGTGTAGGGGCAGGGAAAGGGGGGAGGGGAGGAAAGAACAAAAGGGAAGGTCTGTGATAGGATGGAGGGCAGGAGAGATTAAATGACATTAAGAGATGGTGCAAGGCAAAAGGAGATGGTAATGGGACAAGTTAGAAAAAACAAAAGATGGCTCTAGATGAAGTGTAAATGGCAGAAGGAGAGACAGCTGCCATGTGGGAGAGAGAAAAAAAAATGGAAAAAAAATGATAGGGGCCGAGGTTATGGTCTGAAATTGTTGAACTCGATGTTGAGTCCAGAAGGCTGTAAAGTGCCTAATCGAAAGATGAGGTGCTGTTCCTCGAGCTTACGTTCAGCTTCATTGGAACAGTGTAAGAGGCCGAGGACGGAGAGATCAGAGTGGGAGTGCAGCGGAGAATTAAAGTGACAGGCGACCGGAAGCTCGGGGTCACCCTTATGGACTGAACGGAGGTGTTCAGCAAAGCGGTCACCCAATCTGCGTTTGGTCTCCCCAATGTAGAGGAGACCGCATCGTGAGCAGTGAATACAGTATACTAAATTGCAAGAAGTACTCCAGCTTTTTCCAGTTCTGACGAAGGGTGATCGACCTGAAATGTTAACTCTGTTTCCCTCTCCACGGATGCTGCCTGACCTGCTGAGTATTTCCAGCATTTTCTGTTTTTATTTCAGATTTCCAGCATCCGCAGCATTTTGCTTTTGTATTCGTATCTCCTTGGTGTCTGTCCAACACTGGGGCAGAGGTCCTTTTCTGAAACTTGCTCCCGGGATGTGGGTGATGTTGGCAAGGCTGGCGTTTATTGCCCACCCCCAGTTTCCCTGAGAACCTGGTGATGGGTCCTCCTCCTTTAACAGCTGCACTCCCTTGTGGTGATGGTGCTCAAGCAATCAGATTCACCAAGCCCGGCCTCTGTGAGCCATTAAATCTGGTCTCTGTAGGGGAGCAGCAGACTCGCAGACTCCAGTATAACTGCGAATCAGACCAATTTCTAAAAAACTTTTTTTTAATTGATTCATTCTCTGGATGTGGGCGTCGCTGGCAAGGCCGGCATTTATTGCCCATCCCTAATTGCCCTCGAGAAGCTGGTGGTGAGCCGCCTTCTTGAACCGCTGCAGTCCGTGTGGTGAAGGTACTCCCAACAGTGCTGTTAGGGAGGGAGTTCCAGGATTTTGACCCAGCGACGATGAAGGAGCGGCGATATATATCCAAGTCGGAATGGTGCGTGACTTGGAGGGGGGGTGAACCTGGAGGTAGTGTTAAACAGGACCAATGTAAAAACAGGAAATGCTCTAAATACTCAGCAAGTCTGTCAGCATCTGTGGAGAGAAGAGGCAAGTTAAGGTTCTACTGAAGGGGCCACACCTGAAACATTAACTCATCTGCTGTCTCCACAGATGCTGCCCGACCTGCTGAGGGTTTCCAGCATTCTCTGCTTTTGCTTTGGATTTCCAGTATCTGCCGGTTTTTTTGCTTTTCAACCAATAAGTGCCTATTTATTGTTCAACTCTGGTCATGATTGGAACCTTTATAGGTCAAACAGTTCGGATGGGATAGTTTTTGCACAGTGTGTGCAGGAGGGTTTCCTGACACAATATGTGGATAGGCCGACAAGAGGTGGGGCCACATTGGATTTGGTACTGGGTAATGAACCGGGCCAAGTGTTTGATTTGTATGTGGGAGAGCACTTTGGAGATAGTGACCACAATTCGGTGACTTTCACTATTGCAATGGAGATGGATAGGGCCATATGGCAGGGCAGGGTTTATAATTGGGGGAGGGGTAATTATGATGCGATTAGGCAAGAATTAGGGAGCATAAGATGGGAACAGAAACTATCAGGGAAAGGCACAAATGAAAAGTGGAGCTTTTTCATGGAGCAATTACTGTGTGTCCTTGATAGGTATGTCCCTGTCAGGCAGGGAGGAAATGGCCGAGTGAGAGAACCATGGTTCACAAAAGAGGTTGAATGTCTAGTCAAGAGGAAAAAGGAAGTGTATGTAAGGATGAGAAAACAAGGTTCAGTTGGGTCGATTGAGGGGTACAAGGTAGCAAGGAATGAGCTAAAAAAAGAGCTTAGGAGAGCTAGGAGGGGGCATGAGAATTCCTTGGCGGGTCGGATCAAGGAAAACCCCAAGGCTTTTTACTCTTATGTGAGAAATAAAAGAATGACCAGGGTGAGGGTAGGGCCGGTCAAGGACAGTAGTGGGAACTTGTGCATGGAGTCAGAAGAGATAGGAGAGGTGATGAATGAATACTTTTCGTCAGTGTTCACCGAGGAGAGGGGCCATGTTTTTGAGGATGAGAGTGTGATAAAGGTGGATAGGCTGGAGGAGGTAGATGTTCTGAGGGAAGATGTTTTAGCAATTTTGAAGAACCTGAGGGTCGATAAGTCCCCTGGGCCAGATGGGATATATCCTAGGATTCTTTGGGAGGCAAGGGAGGAGATTGCAGAGCCTTTGGCTTTGATCTTTGGGTCCTCACTGTCCACGGGGATGGTGCCAGAGGACTGGAGAGTGGCGAATGTTGTTCCTCTCTTCAAGAAAGGAAATAGGAATGACCCTGGTAATTATAGGCCGGTTAGTCTTACTTCGGTGGTTGGTAAGATAATGGAAAAGGTCCTGAGGGATAGGATTTATGACCATTTGGAAAGAGGCAACTTAATCCGGGATAGTCAACACGGATTCTTGAAGGGTAAGTCTTGCCTAACAAATTTGATTGAATTCTTTGAGGAGGTAACTAAGTGTGTAGATGAAGGTAGAGCAGTTGATTCGTATACATGGATTTTAGTAAGGCGTTTAATAAGGTTCCCCATGGTCAGCTCATGAAGAAAGTAAGGAGTTGTGGGATAGAGGGAAATTTGGCCGATTGGATAAGTAACTGGCTATCTCATAGAAGGCAGAGGGTGGTGGTGGATGGAAAATTTTCAGACTGGAGACCAGTTACCAGCGGTGTGCCACAGGGGTCGGTGCTGGGTCCTCTGCTGTTTGTGATTTTTATCAATGACTTGGAGGAGGGGACTGGAGGGTGGATCAGTAAATTTGCTGATGACACCAAGATTGGTGGAGTAGTGGATGAGGTGGAGGGCTGTTGTAGGCTGCAAAGAAACATTGATAGGATGCAGAGCTGGGTGAAAAATGGCAGATGTAATTTAACCCTGATAAGTGCGAGGTGATTCATTTTGGTAGGGCAAATTTGAATAAGGATTACAGGGTCAACGGCAGGGTTCTGAGGAATGTGGAGGAACAGAGGGATCTGGGGGTTCATATCCACAGATCTTTTAAGGTTGCCACTCAAGTGGATAGAGCAGTAAAGAAGGCCTATAGTGTGTTAGCGTTTATTAACAAGGGGTTTGAGTTTAAGAACCGTGAGGTTATGCTACAACTGTACAGGACCTTGGTGAGACCACATTTGGAATATTGTGTGCAGTTCTGGTCACCTCACTATAGGAAGGACGTGGAAGCATTGGAAAGAGTGCAAAGGAGATTTACCAGGATGCTGCCTGGTTTGGGGGGGAGGTCTTATGAGGAAAGATTGAGGGAGCTAGGGCTTTTCTCTTTAGAGCGGAGGAGGATGAGAGGCGACTTAATAGAGGTTTATAAGATGATGAGGGGGATAGATAGAGTGGATGTTCAGAGACTATTTCCTCGGGTGGATGTAGCTGTTACAAGGGGGCATAACTATAAGGTGCATGGGGGGAGATATAGAAGGGATGTCCGAGGTAGATTCTTTACTCAGAGAGTGGTTGGGGTGTGGAATGGACTGCCTGCTGTGATAGTGGAGTCGGACACTTTAGGAACTTTCAAGCGGTTATTGGATAAGCACATGAAGCACACCAGAATGATAGGGAGTGGGATAGCTTGATCTTGGTTTCGGACAATGCTCGGCAAAACATCGAGGGCCGAAAGGCCTGTACTGTGCTGTACTGTTCTATGTTCTATAAACTCAACAGGTGACTTTTCCATGGGCCCAACAGGAGCAGCGCTACATTGTCCTGTAGTGTAGTTCTTCTATGGCACCTCCCAAACGCACTACTTCCACCACCTAGAAGGACAAGAGCAGCAGGCGCATGGGAACACCACCACCTCCAGATCACACACCATCCTGACTTGGAAGTATATCGGCCGATCCTTCGTCGTCGCTGGGTCAAAATCCTGGAACACCCTCCCTAACAGCACTGTGGGAGCACCTTCACCACACGGTACCAGGGATGAAGGACTTCAGTTTATGTGGAGAGATTAGAGAAGCTGGGGTTTTTCTCTTCAGAGCAGCGAAGGTTTAAGGGGAGATTTAATAGAAGGCGGCCCTCCCCAACCTTCTCAAGGGCAACTAGGGATGGGCAATAAATGGCAAAAAATTGGTAGGTTAAGTTTCAAAGGATAGGCAGAAACCATCTATCCGGCTCCCTTTTAAAGTTGATGCAGCACGGATTCCCTTTCCCCTTGGTTACTAATCACTGGCACAGGCTGTCATGATGGACTTGGGCCACTGACCTGATGTCTAGACACCCAGCTCCTTCTCACGGTCCCGAGATCAGGAGCTCCACACACGTGAGGAATGACTGGTGCACCTGCTCGGTTTCTGCAGGTGCGTTTGCCTTTTTAAAGTATTTTTTTCTCCCCCCCGCCCCGCCCTCCCAACCCTGCCGTACATCATCCATCAGCCTGCTGACAGCCGGCTCCCAGGCCTCGCTCAAAATGCTGCTCTGAAATTAGCTCCTGGGAGCTGGGGTCCTCAGCTCGTCCTCCTTCCCAATCCCTCTCCCACCCCCCCCGCTCATCAACGGGACGGTTTCATTACTGATGAGCTTTGCACAAATGAGATTCCGCCCCCGAGCATGGCAAACGTCTTGGGCAGCTTTCCTGGTTAATGTTGAACGTAACTAGGACATTTCTGGAAACGTCACTGTGGCAGCTGAAGCAACCTTGTGCTTTGTCCGAGAAATCTGAAGTACAAGGTCACGTAGTACCGACGTTATTGGGTGCGTGGCTCACGTTACCAACTGATAAAGCCAAGTGACAAAGGGAGGCTGGCTCCGAAGCGCGTCAAAGGGTTAGTCGACATTTTCCACTTGGCTTTGGGGTCCACTGATAGGATCGCTGTGATAAGCTTGTTAAGCGGATTACTAAGTGCTCCTTTTCCCGATATGATCTCTCTCTCTCTCTCTCATCTTCCTAAGTGCACGGTGCCCATTAACGTTCCTGCAGAAAGGGCTAACCCCCCCTCCCCCCACTCTTAGCCACAGGTGGCCTGCGGGAAACACCAACCAACGGGAGGATGGAATGACGCGCCTGGTGCGCAGGTCCTGCGCGGTTACGGACGAGATCCACGCGAGTAGCTGTGGGATAGGCCGCCTCAGCCGCTCGACCATCAACTGTGTAAATAGAATCATACTGCACAGCAGGAGGCCATTCGGCCCATCGTGCCTGTGCCGGCTCTTTGAAAGAGCTCTCCAATTAGTCCCACTCTCCCCCTGCTCTTTTCCCCAGAGCCCTGCAAATGTTTTTCCTTTTCAAGTATTTATCCAATTCCCTTTTGAAAGTTACTATTGAATCTGCTTCCACCGCCCTTTCAGACAGCGCGTTCTAGATCACAACCAGTCACTGCGTAAAATAAATTCTCCTCTTCTCCCCCCTGGCTCTTTTGCCAATGACAAAAAATCTGTGTCCTCTGGTTACCGACTGTCCTGCCAGTGGAAGCGAAGTTTCGCCCTGTCTACGCGATCAAAACCTTTCAAAATTTTGAACACCTCTATTAAATCTCCCCTGACCCTTCTCTGCTGTAAAGAGAATAGGGGAAAAATTCGGCTACTTACCGCCACCAGTTACCGGCAGATTTGTGAAAAAAATGGCGGCCGCCACACTTCCCTCCCACCCCGACACGGGACTCGTGGCCGCCATTTTGGTGAGGGCCATAGCGCCCTCACCAAAATGGCCATTAGCTTTCTAAAATGACAGCCTTGCTCGTTCTTGCTCCAATGACGTGACGGCCACGCTACATTGGGCCTCCGGCTGAGACTACCGCCCAAACACCAGCCATGTACGGTAAGTTTAGCGCTGGGCTAATGTTAATCAGCACCAATATACCGGTGCTGTCGGCGCTATTAATTACGGCGGCCGTTAACTGCGGCCCGCGGTGCCACTGGCAGGTTTCCAGCGCTCTGAAATTTCTAGGCCCATGATCTCAGCTTCTCCAGTCTCTCCACAAAAACTGGAAGTCCTTATCCCTGGTACTATTCTAGTAAATGCAGCGGGGAAACATAAAATTCAGAGCGAGCAGAGTGGAGAAGAAAACTGAAAATCGCTCGGGAGGGGGGGGGGGGAGAGACGCCCCAGACCTTATTTAAAAAAAAATGTTACTCTGAGTCATGTGCAGGCAAAGGTGCCAGGACCTCGAGGGATATGTTCTTACGAGAGCCCAGCTACCCCTGAGATGAGAGGGCTGTCCTATGAGGAGAGATTGAGTAGATTGGGCCGATACTCTCTGGAGTTTAGAAGAATGAGAGGTGATCTCATTGAAACGTGTAAAACTCTGAGGGGGATTGACAGGGTAGATGCTGAGAGGCTGTTTCCCCTGGCTGGAGTGTCTAGAACTAGGGGGCACAGTCTCAGGATAAGGGGTCAGCCATTTAAGACTGAGATGAGGAGGAATTTCTTCACTTAGAGTTGTGAATCTTTGGAATTCTCTACCCCAGAGGGCAGTGGATGCTGAATCGTTGAGTATATTCAAGACTGAGATGGATAGATTTTTGGACTCTAGGAGAATCAAGGGATATGGGGATCGGACGGGAAAGTGGAGTTGAGGTCGAAGATCAGCCATGATCTTATTGAATGGCGGAGCAGGCTCGAGGGGCCAGATGGCCTGCCCCTGCTCCGATTTCTCATGTTATGATGCCCAGTTCAGCAGCAACAGTATGGAGAGCGCTGGGGGCTGCCGCAGAGCCCTGCGGATATCGGAATCCGCTGCGCCTGCGGAGGCAGATCCTGCCACTCAAACAAGGCGGGTCTCCCGGAGGCGCGTTCCCACTTCAGAATCAGACGCCGCGCTCCCTCGGGAAGAGAGAGAGAATCTCTCGGCCTCTAGTTATCTCGTTCTGGAGGAGGAGGAGGAGGAGACTTTGGGGAAAATTAAAAGTGGCCTCCCGTCGAAGCAAACCCTACTTTCAAACGGTTTCTAGGTCCAGAAATAAGGAAAATCAGCTACAAACCGGTTCAGTTCTTATTCTTTCATGGGGTAAAAAAAAAACTTTTTTTTTTAAACAAATCGTTTGTCATTTCCCTTTCTCCTCTCCTTCAGACACTTTCAATTTCCATTTTCAGTCTGCTAAAAGGTCACAAATGGAAAGCCCCAAATGGAGCGGGGGAAAGATGTTTCATTCGCACCATTTGATGTTGTTAGCAACCAGGTCCCTCACTACCTTTGTGCTGCAGAATTTACAAGCCAAATATGCAGTCTGGATTGTTGCAAACAGCGCCTGGAAGATTGCTTTGATCGTATCTGCACCAAAAGCTCTATTACCAAATAGAATCCCAATAAGTAGGACAAGCATGTTCCTCTCTTTATGTATATATTTAACTGTGTATCTTAGTTGCTAAGCTACATCGACAAAGAAGCTGGAATTTTTTAATTGCCAATAACGTTGCAATTGGTTTTCCCATTACAGTGAAAATGAAAGCTGGGCTTGAAGTAGGAAAACAATTATCGGGATCCAACAATGTTCGAGGGGATGGTGGGGGGGGGAGGGGGCTGTGGCAGTCAGGAGTTGCATGTTGGGACATCACCGTCATAAATTCCAGAGGAATTATACCATTGGGAATAAAGGAACGCACAACAATTGCGATGCTGGTGTTTGTGTGTCTTTCCCGTTCCCAAATCACACCCCCACCCTTCCTCGAACGAGCAGGTGACAAGCGGTCTGGGCTGCCGTTTCCTCCGTGGCAACCGTCAATGGTGACATGCCATTGGCTGACCAGCAGATGGGTTCCCGCGGAGTGAGGCCCAATCCTGACAACTCTGTAAGACCGCCTAGGGGGAGGTTTTACAGAATGCGAAACTCCCGAGGTGGAATTCCGTGCTTCGAGGGCGTGTAACAGAAACTCGGGCACAGAGGTCACCCCCCCCCGCCATGCCTGCCTCCCCCCCAACCCCACAGGATTCTCCGTCCATTAGGAGCTCACTGACCTCAAAGCCTGAATTCCCCGGGGCTCCTGGCTCAGCGAGAACATGAATTCGCTAGTCTTCTTTTGGTCAAGAACAATTAAAGGGCCACGGCGCAGAGATTTATTAATTGCCTGATTTTTATCTGTGGTAACGCAAGGCTCGGGCATGGAGCAGGGGTCCCTTTAAGGGAGTGCTACTATCTTCAGCCAGAAGTGCCGAGTGGATGATCCATATCGGCCTCCTCCTTAGGTCCCCACCATCACAGATGCCAGTCTTCAGCCAATTCGATTCACTCCACGTGATATCAAGAAACGGCTGAGCGCACTGGATACAGCAAAGGCTGTGGGCCCCGACAACATCCCGGCTGTCGTGCTGAAGACTTGTGCTCCAGAACTAGCCGCGCCTCTAGCCAAGCTGTTCCAGTACAGCTATAACCCTGGCATCTATCCGACAATGTGGAAAACGGCCCAGGTATGTCCTGTCCACAAAAAGCAGGACAAATCCAATCCGGCCAATTACCGCCCCATCAGTCTACTCTCAATCATCAGCAAAGTGATGGAAGGTGTCGTCGACAGTGCTATCAAGCGGCACTTACTCACCAATAACCTGCTCACTGATGCCCAGTTTAGGTTCTGCCAGGACCACTCTGCTCCCGACCTCATTACAGCCTTGGTCCAAACATGGAGAAAGGAGCTGAATTCCAGAGGTGAGGTGAGAGTGACTGCCCTAGACATCAAGGCAGCATTTGACCGAGTGTGGCATCAAGAAGCCCCTAGTAAAACTGAAGTCAGTGGGAATCAGGGGGAAAACTCTCCATTGGCTGGAGTCATACCTAGCGCAAAGGAAGATGGTTGTGGTGGTTGAAGGTCAATCATCACAGCCCCAGGACATCGCTGCAGGAGTTCCTCAGGGCAGTATCCTAGTCCCAACCATCTTCAGCTGCTTCATCAATGACCTTCCCTCCAACATAAGGTCAGAAATGGGGATGTTCGAAGATGACTGCAGTGTTCAGTGCCATTCACAACTCCTCAGATAATGAAGCAGTCCATGCCCGCATGCAACAAGACCTGGACGACATTCAGGGTTGGGCCGATAAGTGGCAGGCAACATTAGTTGCAGGCAATGACTATCTCCAACAAGCGAGAGTCTAACCACTGCCCCTTGACATTCAATGGCATTACCGTCGCCGAATCCCCCACCATCAACATCCTGGAGGTCACCATTGACCAGAAACTTAACTGGACCAGCCACATAAATACTGTGGCAACAAGAGCAGGTCAGAGGCTAGGTATTCTGCGGCGAGTGTCTCACCTCCTGACTCCCCAAAGCCTTTCCACCATCTACAAGGCACAAGTAAGGAATGTGATGGAATACTCTCCACTTGCTTGGATGAGTGCAGCTCCAACAACACTCAAGAAGCTTGACACCATCCAGGACAAAGCAGCCCGCTTGATTGGCACCCCATCCACCACCTTAAACATTCACTCCCTCCACCACCGGCGTACCGTGGCTGCAGTGTGTACCATCTACAAGATGCACTGCAGCAACTCGCCAAGGCTTCTTCGGCAGCACCTCCCAAACCTGCGACCTCTACCACCTAGAAGGACAAGGGCAGCAGGCGCATGGAACACCACCACCTCCAAGTTCCCCTCCAAGTTACACACCATCCTGACTTGGAAGTATATCGGCCGTTCCTTCATCGTCGCTGGGTCAAAATCCTGGAACTCCCTCCCTAACAGCACTGTGGGAGTACCTTCACCACACGGACTGCAGCGGTTCAAGAAGGCGGCTCACCACCACCTTCTCAAGGGCAACTGGGGATGGGCAATAAATGCTGGCCTTGCCAGTGACGCCCACATCCCATAAACGAAAAAAAAACCTCCATTGTATTTATAGAGCGCCTTTAACATAGTAAAACGTCCCAAAGTGCTTCACAGGACTGTTATCAAATAAAATTTGACACCGAGCCACATAGTTTCTGCACTATTAGGTATCATAGGATGTGCAGGACACTGGAATTACTCTGAAACATCCATTCCTGTCCTGCCCATCCTGGCCTCCAAGTGAGTCCTTCTATTCAATCGTTTCTTTGCCACTGTGTTGCTTCCCGCATTTTGCTCTCCATCTTCCTTTCTCCTGTTTCTCGAATAATATTCCCGCAACGTGACACTCGCCAAAATGTTTGCGAGAGGTAGAAAGGCCCGTGTGACACCCCTCAGATCGGTAACAGAGGCCTCGAGTATGTTAAAAAAAACCAGCCAGACAAAAACTCACCGACAGCAAGCGCCTCTTAAAGGGGCCCCGTCAACAGTGAACATCTTGAGGGTGAGTGGAGGGGGGGGGGGGTGGAAGAGGTTGCGGGGGATGGAGTCTGTCAATCGGGAGAACCTTTCGCTGATCTCTTTAGGGGAATACAGTCTAACAGCAACATATGGAGCATGCAGTTGCCAGAGGCACAGGAAAAAGTGGAAAGAAAGGAGACAAGGAGGGGAAGATGAAAGGGAGAGAGTGCTGTAAAACTGAGACATCTGTGATCAGGAGAGGGGGGGGGGGGGGCCGGTTCCAGCTCTAGCTCAGTGTCGGGACAGCGCAGGATAATGGCGCTTTTCCCACTCAATAAAACCGGCACTTTTGGCTTCAAAGCTTCCCTGTAGCCAAGCGATCCAGAATTCAGACACAGCCTCTGTACATCTTGCATTAGAGAGTCTGGCAGCGCGAGAGGAGGGTGATGAACTTGAGCCTTTTGAAGCTCTCTTATAGATGTACAGACATGCACACAGATCACCGCCAAACAAACCATCTATTCATCAGTCACAATGTTTGCATCTCTATTCATGGTTGTCACTGGGCTTATTAAGTGCATCGGATCTAACTCACTATAGACCTCAGCGTACTTGGCCCGATATGCTTCAACACTGCCCGATAAGCTGCTGACACGGTGCGCACAGGAGTAGCTGACGCCGGGGACAGAAGCACCGGATAGAACAACTGAACCTGCCCTGCAAACTTGCGTCAGTCAGTCTTAACCCACTATCGCCCGCGTGCCCCATGTTGAGCTCCGTTCTCTCTGCGCACGGGCGCGCACACACACCCCTCCGAATCGCTCTCCTGCCTCCCGCTGTTCACGAGCCAACAACCACACCCACCGACGATGGCAAGGGAACAGACGCAAAATCCAGGGCAGGCTGAGTGAGAGAAAGGAATATATCAGCGTGTGCGAACGAGTAAAAACGTTAATCAGAGGAGTAAAAAAAGAATGGGAAGAATAATCAGAGAGCGAGAGAGCGATAGAGAGCGCTAGACCCAGAGAGTGAGAGCGAGCTAGAGAGTGAGAGAGAGCGAGAGAGCTAGAGAGAGAGAGAGAAAGCTACAGAGAGTGAGAGAGAGCTAGAGAGTGAGAGAGAACTACAGAGAGTGAGAGAGAACTACAGAGAGTGAGAGAGAACTACAGAGAGTGAGAGAGAACTACAGAGAGTGAGAGAGAGCGAGAGAGCTAGAGAGAGCGCTATGGAGAGCGAGAGACAGCTAGAAAGCTAGAGAATGAGAGAGCTAGAGAGAACGAGAGAGAGAGCGAGAGAATGAGAGAGCTACAGAATGAGGGAGCTAGAGAGAGTGAGAGAGAGAAAGTGTGGGAGGTGGGGGGTGGGAATAGACAATGATTAACATATTAATACACTTTAGAAAGTTGTCCATCGGTATGGCACTTGGGTTTTGAGAGGGAGGTGATGTGGAGTCTGAGGATTGCTGTGGGAATCGGTTTCACCAGGACCACAGGCTGCATTGTGCTAGCATTTGCCCTGTGGATTTTGCACCAAGTCCTGAAAAGCCTCTTTGAATCACGTAACATATCAAACACATAATAATGAGCTTCCGAGAGTGTGGCTGAGGGGCGGAACACGGAAGTTAACCTGCTGCACTCACTGTGGCGTCACCCTCACCATCAATGCTCAGCAGGGAGCCCCCAAGCTGGGCATTTTGTAATTGCCTCATTGAATTTTACTTTTAACTTGCCATTAAAAAAAAATCAGATCAAATGATGTCCCCCCTTTAAAAAAAAACACATACGGTCACATCCCTTCCAACTAATGTTGAAAAGATTAAGCTCTTATTTTTATTACCCACAGCACACACCACAGGCCACAGGCTGAGGCTGGGCCCAGGGGCTGTGATGCTATCAGCGGGCCTTGGACAAGGCTTGTACATTCTCTGCTGAAGCAATGAACAGAGGCGTCAGCTCGCTTTAACTGGCAGCCTCGCTTCCCTCCCGTTCCCTTTGTTCTTGGGGGGGGGGAGACTCGGAGATGAACAGGAGGGGTGCCAGTGGAACCTCAACGCAGGGGTGTGTGCACCTGGGGGTACAACTTAGGCCGCGCGCAGATTAGATTCAGGCCGAAGCAAATTCCTGATCGGTTTATTTATTTTTTTACATTACCATTCTTAAAAGGGATTAAGCACAAACAGAGAGATCCCATCTGGTTCACCTTTGAAGATTTTTTTTTTTTTACCCTTGCCTCAAGCTGGGTTCAAATCTTAACTATTTCAAAGCCTGTTTATAAAGGCAGGAATGAAGGCAGGGTCGCCACAGGCCATGCGATACCAAGAGCCTGAAGAGAGAATGCTTCATGTGTTTTTGAAGGAAACGGGAGATATTTTGAAAGCGATCGGGCTGTATCGTGGTGGTGGTGTTTGCGTATGACCCGATTCGGGGGCACAGTCAGGCAACGCCAAGGTGTTCCGTTTCCAAAAAGGAACAAATCCGATGAACAGTCGGCTGATTTTTTTTTTTCCTGGTCGGAGGCTCCCGGTGAGGAGCGACGCACGCAGGGAGCGCCGGGCCGGTCGGGGGAAAATCGTGGGCCCACGAACAACCGTTTCCCGGTCCGTCATTTTCCCGACCAGGTCTCCGGCCGACCTTTTGGATCTGGTGTGTGGCCCCCCCTGAAGTCGTTGGCCCAGAAATTGGCCCCCCGAGCCGGTAGGCCCGAAGCCCACCCAATATCGAGTCTCGGGCCTCATTTAAAATGAGGCCGGCGAGCTGCGGACGCCTACTGAGCCTCCCCCCAGGCAGCTCATGGACGGACGGACTGACTTTGGATTTCAGGCCGCTCCGCCACCGGTCTCGGGCCCTCCTATTCGCCCATGCCAAGGGCCCAAACGCCGGTTTCAGGCCCTGGACGCCTCTTTTTCTGCCTCTACCAATTTGGCGGGCGGCGCACTTCCAGCACGGACTGCATGCGCGCGTGCCACCCGCCATTTTGGGCGCCTGTTTTATGCCAGTAAATTTTTATGCCTGTAAAACCCAATTTTTAGGCCCGTGTGTTACTGGACCACCTTCTCCACTGTGACATATCTGTAAAGGTCTGCTGTCCCCCCACCCCCCCGCCCAATGCTCTTGGGCACTATTCACATCTCTTCCTGCTACACCGATGCTTACACATCTTCCCCTTTATTAAGCTCACGAGCACCGGTTCTAAACCTGGAGCAAGACACTTATTTTGTCCGTGATTCTCTGCAACTGAGGAACTTGTTCGAGTTCATTATTAATTTACATGGAATTTACAGCACTGACAACCGGCCATTCGGCCCCACCGGTCCATGCGCCACACGAGCCTCCTCCCACCCCTCTTCATCTCACCCTAGCAGCATATCCCTCTATTCCTTGCTCCCTCGTGCGTTTATTTCGCTTCCCCTTAAAGGCATCAACGCTATTCGCCTCAAGCACTCCATGTGGTAAGCGAGTTACACATTCTCAACTCCTTGTGAAAGACCCGACGCGAGGATCCCTGGCTTCGATCTCCTGCGAAGCTTGTGGGCAACCCTAAACCGCGTCCGCACAATCCGTGACAGTCGCGGATACCTGATGCACAAAAGGAGAATTAAAACCTCTCCAGTGCGCGACTGAGATCACCCAGAACAGACCATGGAACAGAGAACGACTCAATGCCCGATTCACAAATACGACAGAGGCATCACAGCAATACACTCCGCTACTCCTGACCCAATTATCAGCCTTAGCCACCTAAATGTCAAATTATAGTCGTTGCTCTACATCCACATCAGCCCATACGAAGTAGTAGTGGTGCCACTCGCTGGGTAAAGAAGTTTCTCCTGAATTCCTTATTGGATTTAACAAGAGCCTTAACAAGCTAAACCTTTGCTCTAGCTCCTTTTCAAATCCTTTTATTTTAAGCATAAGAACATAAGAATTAGGAGCAGGAGTGGGCCATACGGCCTCTCGAGCCTGCTCCGCCATTCAATAAGATCAGGGCTGATCTTCGACCTCAACTCCACTTTCCTGCCCGATCCCCATATCCCTTGATTCCCCTGGAGTCCGAAAATCTATCGATCTCAGTCTTGAATATACTCAATGACTCAGCATTCACAGCTCTCTGGGGTAGAGAATTCCAAAGATTCACAACCCTCTGAGTGAAGAAATTTCTTCTCATCGCAGACATAAATGGCCGACCCCTTATCCTGAGACTATGCCCCCTAGTTCTAGACAGTCCAGCCAGGGGAAACAGCCTCTCAGCATCTACCCTGTCAATCCCCCTCAGAATCTTACACGTTTCAATGAGATCAGCTCTCATTCTTCTAAACTACAGAGATCTCCTCAATCTCTCAATTTTTGGTGAGTCAGGTAACAACGGTCCTGTCGGTTGATAACCAGACTCGACACACATCTACTTTGCCGCTAGGTTTCACGTGCGCAGCCCCAGGAGGAGCTGTAAGCCAGCAATTCGAACTCAACAAAATGATTTGTTGCAATCTTTGTACAGGGATGTCAATGCATAAAGGTTTTTAAAAAAGACTGTTCTGTTCCGGGGCGATAAGCAGGGGGGAAGTTGTGTTCAATAAGAAAGACTTGCATTTATATAGCGCCTTTCACAACCTCAGGACGTCCCAATGTACTTTACAACCAATGAAGCAATTTTGAAGGGTAGTGGCTGTTGTCATGTAGGAAATGCGGCAGCCAATTTGCACACAGCAAGCTCCCACAAACAGCAATGTGATAATGACCAGATAATCTGTTGTAGTGATGCTGGTTGAGGGATAAATCTTGGCCCAGGGCACCGGGGGAGGGGGAGAACGCCCTTGCTCTTCTTCGAAAAATAGTGCGGTGGGATCTTTCACGTCCACCTGAGAGGGCAGACGGGGCCTCGGTTTAACGTCTCATCTGAAAGTTGGCACCTCTGACCATGCAGCACTCCCTCGGCACTGCCCTGGAGTGTCAGCTTGGATTCTACGCTCAAGTCTCGATGGGAGGAGCAGCAAGTGGAGAATGGTGCTCGGAAGTCAGCTCACCCAGAGAAACCAGGAGTGCCATCGTGCCGAATATGGTTTCACACTGGGTCCCCGAACCTCTCCAGCTTTACCCTCCGACGCCAGGTCCCACACGGGTTCAATGCAGAGCGCCGACGCTCTCTCCTCACACTGCCAGAAACCGCGTGACTTTCACCCCCCCCCATCCCAACCTCAGAAAGGCAGCTCCGACTGCACCAGTTTGTGCTGTATTCTATTCTGGGAAGCTCTGCTCCCTGAACCCCGTGTGCCAGCTAGTCCCCGCGCGCCTCATCAGCTTTCTACAAGAAGTCATATTTTTTGTCACTAAATTATAAGAGGTGAGTGAAAGTAAATCGGGTGGGACACCGTTTAAAAGGATCCCGCACTGCCTTAAAAGGAAAACGCAGAGATCTCAACAGCGATCTGGAGGCTGCTGAAAAATGTTTCATTAACAGCATTTTTGAGTTCAACAATTCCTCCCCTGTCCTGCATTTCAATTACTTCTTACGACTAAATGCTGACGAATGCAGTTTTTGCTGTTACGGTGTACTCTAACCTGTTACTCCTTGGCATAAGTAACAACAGCTACTGCACTATTTGTTTCCTTGTGTGTACCTTTGTGTGTGTACCTTTGTGCATGTATATATTTGTGTGTGCGCGCGTGTCAACGCTCCCATTAAGCTGCGCTGCGATGCGGAAGCCCTGCGCATGCCGCTTAACGGGTTTACAATTGAAATAACCGCGCATGCGCGAGAAATTGATTGAACCGCGCAGCCCGCTAAAAGGGCCGCGAACCCCCAAAAAAAGTTAGCGGGAACATTGGTGTGTATAATATTTGTGTGTCTGTGGCATGGAACACTTAGCCTCCACCAAGCGCCTCCCCCCCTGGATCTTCTACTTAATGTCACGCGACGGCTCTCAGCATTTGCGGTCCTTGAGCAGGACTGGTGTGAGTGGGGAGGGGCACCTGCGATAGAACGTACCTTCAAACCCAGCCGCACACAGTCACTTACCATTTTATTATTGATTTCGTGGAAATGGATTTCACAGACTTTTTCAACAACTTCTTCATTTTCGAAAGTTACAAAGCCGAATCCTGAAAGAAAAAAAACATAAGAGGAAAGGAATGTTAGCTGCTGCTGTTTAATGAAGACCCCCTAGCTTGCTGGCCCTCTCCACTGGGGACCAGGGATCAGGCACATTCGAAGGGCATCTCCACCCAGCCACTCAAGTGCACTAATTAATCTCCCAAGGACTATTAACATGTAACAAACGCTAGGAATGCGCAAACAGTAGGCAACAACTGTCATTGTGTGTCTCCGTAGGGCCCCCTCAGAGAAATAATTGGCTTGGCCATCTTTCTTCTTATTTACACCGTTCTGTCCCCTTCTGTGTTCCCACAGATGCAGCTCACAGACACGGCTGCAGAGAGTGAAGCCACTATTCCCGGCCAGAATGGAGATGATTTTCTAATTCGGTTGCCAGCCGTGGCTCAGTGGGCAGCTCTCTCGCCTCTGAGTCGGAGGTTGTGGGTTCGAGTCCCCACTCCAGAGACTGGAGCACAAAACTCCAGGCTGACGCTCCCAGGGCAGTGCTGAGGGAGTGCTGCACTGTCGGAGGTGCCGTCTTTCAGATGAGACGTTAAACCGAGGTCCCAGCTGCCCTCTCAGGTGGATGTAAAAGATTCCCACGGCACTATTTCGAAGAAGAGCAGGGGGAGTTCTTCCTCAGTGTCCTGGGCCGATATTTATCCTTCAATCAACATCATTAAAACAGATAATCTGGTCATTATCACATTGCTGTTTGTGGGAGCTTGCTGTGCGCAAATTGGCTGCCATGTTTCCTACATTACAACAGCGACTACACTTCAAAAAGTACTTCATTGGCTGTAAAGCACTTTGGGACGCCCAGAGGTCGTGAAAGGCGCTATAGAAATGCAAGTCTTTCTTCTTTCTTTTTTTAATTCCCCCGTCAATCACTCCTGGAGACCGCAATGCTGCAAGTGACTGGGATTGAATTTAGGCACATCATTTGTATTATGTAACTATCCTCCACTTACTGCATGTTGCTGGAGAAATCACCCGGCTTTTAATAGGAAGACGTAATCACCCTGCTTCGGTCATGAGTTCTGTTTTCTGTAGTTTGTGGACACTCTTTTTAAATAGACTCTGTAGACTGTTTGCTGCAGTGTGTGGTTTAAATAGACTCGGTCTGCTGAGTAAATAGACTCCGTTTGTTGTAAAATAGACTGTTTGCTGCGAGTCCTGCCGTAAGCCCGCCCCATCTAACTCATCGGGTGACACAGTGGTGTCAATAGACACTCTATACAGGCACACAGGGCTCCTCTACTTCTTATCAATGACGCCCCCCACCCCCCCACCCCAAACCATGCAGCTGTATAACCAACAGCACTGATATGCTCTTGAAACAGATTGGACTGGTCAAGTGAGCTTATTCTACCTCCCACTACATGGCGACTCTTTTTAACTAGACTCTGTAGACTGTTTGCTGTAGTACGCTGTTTAAATAGACTCTGTTTGCTGAGTAAATACAAGACAAACTCAATACAGTGAAGCCTCCCTTTAGCAGGCCCTGCCCCTGGTAACAGCCGCTGCGGCGAGAGAGACAGACCTCCGACAGGACGGTGTCCAAAATATGGCCACTTCAGGCCCTCAAGCCTTGCTAGTCTGGCCTTTGGAGCCCGGGCAAGTCATTTCTATCTGTGTTTATACTCCTTTGCTTGCTGGTTTGTCCTCTTCCATGGACCTGGAGGTTTGGAAAGAGATGTTCTTAGCCCTCCGTATTGGTGGATACGTGCTAAATCTGCCACCTTGAGATAAATGTAAATTATTGGGAACACAAACTCTGTATGTTGCTTGCGAGGCTCTGTGATATTCACATGCGCAGCTCGCGAAGGCAAGAAGCTCGGATATTCCTACTCTACAGCCTTACGTATCAGGCCACCATTCTCTTGCTTTCATTCGAAAAGAAAGAACTTGCATTTTTACAGCGCCTTTCACGACCTCAGGATGTCCCAAAGGGCTTTACACAGCCAGTGAATGAAGTACTTTCGAAGCGTATAGTCACTGTTGTAACGCAGGAACATTAGGGCAAATGTAGGATTTGAAAAGGTACGTACGGGTTGAGCTACCAGAGCCCCGCAAGGTCCTCCTTCCAATCAAGTCAAAGAGAGGCCAGCCTGACCACGAGAGCTCAGTGGCCTCCAATGTTTGAGTCTCACAACCAAGGGACCGTCCACAATGATGCCCCTTTTCATAAAAACAACTCTACACTTAGTCCCTCCCTCACAAAAACATGTTAGGAAAAATAATACCAATAAAAATGTACTCAGAGCATTCAGCCCAGAGCCAGCTAATACGTGGCACCCCTGCGATAAAGAAATAAATTAGGGACGGTCCCTAAGAAAGAGCCTACCTTCTGGTGCAGGAGCACTGTGGGGTTTGGTGCCATTTTGGTTTTCTTATGGGATATGAACTGAGTTCCCGACTCTTATTGTGGGATGACGATACAGGCTACACACCCACATCAAGACATAACACCAATCCAAACCCTCCTTTTAAGCCTCAAGAACTTCCTTACAAGCCACCTTGAAGACTTGGCTCCAAATTCCACAATCCTTTTAAGAAACTAACCCTGAACGTCTCTACGCGTCACGAGTGGATACGCCCCAGTGCCTGGCTCACTGCCTCTAACAGGTCCACAGGATTCCACGTTCAACCAGCTTTGGCTCACCTGTGGTGGACGAAGCTTGGTGATGGGCGTGGGGGTCAAGGGGTGATGGGCGTGGGGGTCAAGGGGTGATGGGCGTGGGGTCAAGGGGTGATGGGCGTGGGGTCAAGGGGTGATGGGCGTGGGGTCAAGGGGTGATGGGCGTGGGGTCAAGGGGTGATGGGCGTGGGGTCAAGGGTGATGGGCGTGGGGTCAAGGGGTGATGGGCGTGGGGTCAAGGGGTGATGGGCGTGGGGTCAAGGGGTGATGGGCGTGGGGTCAAGGGGTGATGGGCGTGGGGTCAAGGGGTGATGGGCATGGGGGTCGAGGGGTGATTGGAAGCCACCTGCCGCCCGAGCCCAGCTTGCTATGGCTTTTGGTTTTCGCACTTTTTGCGAAGCGAGCATTTATAGAGCACTCTTTAGCATAAAGAATGGCCCTAGGCACTTCACGAATAGGTGTAGGGATCACGGACGGCAAGCCGGGAAAGGGAGAGATTAGGAAAAGTGAAGACGGGGTTTTGGGGAGGCTTTTGAAGGGGGGGTGATAGAAAGAGAGAGAGAGATTTAGGAGGGGGGAGTTGTAGGATTGAGGTAACTGAAGGTGAAAGGGTGGCGGGGGATACACAGAAAACAGGAGGCAGAGGAACAAAAGGTTTGGGAGAAGATGTAGGGGTGGAGGAAATTGAAAAGCTTCTCTGCAACAAGGCCCTGGAATAAATAAGTATCTTGAACTGGAATATGGGGAGCCAGTGTTAAGCACTGAGAAAGGGGATTGATGGGCGAGCGTCGGGACTTAGTGTGCGACAGGATACAGCCGGCAGAGGTTTGGATCAGTTGGACTTTATACATGGCGGAGGACGGGAGACCAGCAACAACAACTTGCATTTATATAGCGCCTTTAACATAGTAAAACGTCCCAAGGAGCTTCACAGGAGCGTTATCAAGCAAAACTTGACATCGAGCCACTTAAGGAGACATTAGGACAGGTGGTCAAAGAGGTAGGTTTTAAGGAGTGTCTTAGAGGTAAGAGAGAGGTTGAGAGACCTCCACCAGTTTAGGGAGGGAATTCCAGAGCTTAGGGCCTAGGCAGCACAAGGAGGTGGTGGAGCAATTAAAATTGGCGATGATCAAGAGGCCAGAATTGGAGGGGTGCAGATGTCTCGGAGGGTTGTAGGGCTGGAGGAGGTTACAGAGAGAGGTTGAGGTGAGACCATGGAGAGATTTTAAAATCAAGGTCTTGCTGGACCAGAAGCCAATGTAGGTCAATGAGCACTGGGGTGACGGGTGAACGGAACGTGGTGTGAGTTAGGATACGGGCAGCAGAGTTTTGGACGAGTTCCAAGTTTACGGAGGGTGGAAGATTGGAGGCAGGCCTGGAAAGCGTTAAGAGTATTCAAGTCTGGAAGCGACAAAGGCATGCATTGAGTCACACGCAGAAACACACTGGGCTGGATTTTCAATGACCCGTGGAGTCGGGTTTGGAGGCGTGTGGGGGGTTAAAGTTGCAGATTCGGGGGTCCCGACCCCATGCAATTTTGACAAAATCGGTCGCGGGGTTCCCGACTCCGTCCCGCCTCCAAGAGGCGGGAGAGGCCATTAAAGCCCTTAACAAGCCCTAAATTGGCTCTGTAATGCCATTTTGATACTTTTTAGCTAGTTTAACCCTTTTCCCACGTGAAGTACGCCTGATGTGAAACACGCCAGTAAAACCTGGCGGGAGCACAAGTGGATAGCTGGCTATCAGCTGCAGATCCACTATTACAACGGAGATGTGATGAAGGTAGTAGTAGTATTGTGATGAAGGTAGTAGTAGTATTAGGTCTGAAAGTCGCCTCTGATGCTGCTGCATTGAATGTCTTCAGAGACTGCCTGGGAGGACTTGGTTGGAAAAAAAATTCTTCTCTCTCTCTCTCTCTCTCTCTGAGATGCTGCTCATTTTGCATCCAGGTCCTCTCACAGCAAAGGCCAGGCAATCTCTGAGACCAGGCAGTCTCTGACCTGCAATGATGACATCATCAGAGGCGACTTTCAGACTGAAACCACTAATTGGCTCATGGGTTCCCACATGCTGGAACTCAATTGCCCAATTAAGTGAAAATTGCATCAATCTCCCACATCCAATTGCAGGCGGGTGGATAACACGACCCCAACCCGCCCCAGTATCAAAATCCAGCCCTTTATATTCGCAGCAGAATAATACACGGTGTGACACAGGGTATAACTCCCCCCCCGTCCTTGTAAATCAGTGAATCCTCCAATATGAGCAATGTCGTGGGAAGTCTGCTAGTTTAAAAGAAAAAAGAAATCTATTCTCAGTGCCATTTTGAGCTGTGCTTCAATGGACACCCTATGGCAGCGGTTTCTGCGCCACCGCGCTACAATTGCCTTATTGTTTTCCCTCCCCTTGTGGGACAACAGTGGGTTAAACTCCAGTCTGTGCTACATTAACACCGCCCCAGCAACATGTTTATTTTAAATGGGTTAACAACTGTGTCAAAACAGCGCAGACGGGAATTTAATGAGAGCACATTAGCCAGTCGGCTAAAAATAGCAAACCGGAAATTAAACCCACATCTTGAGCTTTCTCTGGGACCGAGCGCCTGGGCAGGCTGACAGAAGGGGATGTGGTCCCTTTAAAACACGGCTGAGATTGTTCCGACAGGTTTCCGATGAGGGGACGTCTTTTGGCAATCAGCGCGCCGCCAAACAAAGGCCCCACTGAAGCCTGCGCCGCGCTTCCAGTAATGCCAGGCGGGAGTGTACCTTCTCAGCTCTGATGCATCACCGAGCTCTACGGTGAGGCTTCACTAAGTGCTCAACAGACGAGCTAAACATAGCATTTTTACACAACATTTCCCGCACGCTACATAATTACATTTAATTATAACTGCACACACTTAGGGCGCATTACAGCTTCTGAAAGACAGAATGGAGATTAACCTCTTAGGTTATGTTTTTAAACGTGTTGTTATCAACAGAGCATTACTGGAAATGAATCTGCTTGGTGGACTGTGAATGTGCCTGTGTGTCCCTTCTGGCCTCAAAACGACTTTCTCCGGTGGCTGACTGGAATAAATCCAAACACTGGGGTGTTAGGACTTTGCTGCACCTGTTTTTAGGCCCGTAAAATGGCTGCAACGAGGCCCAATTTCGGGGACCAAGGACGACTGGGGAAAAAACCGCCCACCCGAAATTGGATCCGGCCATTTTCCAGGCAGCTCCGGCAGCCGCCTAAAACAGGCGTTAGGCCCCTTACATAGATGAGGCCTTTACAGCCCAGTGGACCGCTGACATCACTCTTCAGGTGCGCAAGTGATGAGTGGCCACTTACATGAAAGAAAGACAGACTTGCATTTCTATAGCGCCTTTCACAACCACCGGACGTCACAAAGCGCTTTACAGCCAATGAAGTACTTTTTGAAGTGTAGTCGCTGTTGTAATGTAGGAAACGCGGCAGCCAATTTACGCACAGCAAGCTCCCACAAACAGCAATGTGATAATGACCAGATCATCTGTTTTTTTAAGTGATGTTGATTGAGGGATAAATATTGGCCCAGGACACCGGGGATAACTCCCCTGCTCTTCTTCGAAATAGTGGCCATAGGATCTTTTACGAGCACCTGAGAGAGCAGACGGGGCCTCGGTTTAACGTCTCATCCGAAAGACGGCACCTCCGACAGTGCAGCACTCCCTCAGCACTGCACTGGGAGTGTCAGCCTAGATTTTCGTGCTCAAGTCTCTGGAGTGGGCGCTTGAACCCGCAACCTTCTGACTCAGAGGTGAGTGCGCTACTCACTGAGCTACAGCTGCAGTTACCAAAGGGAAGGGCGATAAGATCCCACGGCACTACTTCGAAGAAGAGCAGGGGGAGTTCTCCCCAGTGTCCTGGGCCCAATATTTATCCCTCAATCAACATCACTAAAACAGATTATCCGGTCATTATCACATTGCTGTTTGTGGGAGCTTGCTGTGCGCAAATTGGCTGCTGCGTTTTCCTACATTACAACAGTGACTCCACTTCAAAAAAGTACTTCATTGGCTGTAAAGCGCGTTGGGACGTTCGGTGGTCGTGAAAGGCTCGATAGAAATGCAAGTCATTTTTTTCCCCTCCCTAACTTCCGACTCCACAGTGAGCATAAAATCCTGGGAGGTCCGATCACTTCCACAATTGGATGCCTCGGGCTTCCTCTGCTTTTTTTTCCTTTAAACCCCATTGAAAAAGAAAATAAAACCCAAGTGAAAGCTGAGAGGCGTCTGATCTTGCTCCCTGCGGTTCCCGCAGGTGAACGCTGACACACACAAGAGAACATTTGGGGCAGTTTAGTGCTCGGCAGCACCATGCTGCAGGCCTGTCAGTCGTAGTTACTTCATTCGGTTCAGGCTGTGCCAGATCCACTCACACACCAGGCCCGCTACTGACTCGTGATTAATGAAACACCCCCACCACCCCCCGCCCGCCGTACCCCTCACCTTCCATGGCACAACAGCGAATTCGCACTTCGAATGAGCACCAAATAAAATGCTTTCCCAAAAATAAAAAATAAGAGGCAAAAATCAAAATACATTAAAGCGGAGTTCCAAAATCGTGCTGTCCACAGCCTCACTCGCACCAAATCACCCAGCACCCCCCTGCGCTCGCTGACCTACATTGGCTCCCAGTCCGGCAACGCCTCGATTTTAAAATTCTCATCCTTGTTTTCAAATCCCTCCATGTCCTCGCCCCCTCCCTATCTCTGTAATCTCCTCCAGCCCCGCAACCCTCCGAGATCTCTGCGCTCCTCCAATTCTGGCCTCTTGCGCATCCCCGATTTTCCATCGCTCCACTATTGGCGGCTGTGCCTTCAGCTGCCTGGGCCCTAAGCTCTGGAATCCCCTCCCTAAACCTCTCCCCCTCTCTTCCTTCAAGACGCTCCTTAAAACCTACCTCTTTGACCAAGCTTTTGGTCACCTGTCCCAATATCGCCTTAGGTGGCTCGGTGTCAAATTTTGTCCGATTACGCTGCTGTGAAGCGCCCTGGGACGTTTGACAACGTTAAAGGCGCTATATAAATGCAAGTTGTTGTTGTTGTTGTCGTCAAGATACACATTCACTGCAATGCACTCGACGCCAATTAATAGAGGCAGAATGATAAGGCAGTGAATAAAGGAGTGATTTAACCCAGTCCCACGTGAGATGGGCTTTAGTCTCCCGCCTGGCACTGCCTTTAGGAGAGAGGCGGAAGATCAGCAACCTCACACCACAGACCTCCAAAGTCAGCCTCGATTCACGGGTGATGCCCACATTGCTGAACAATCCCTCGCATTTAAAAAAAATAAAAATAAGCGGTCAAGCCTGTTAAAAAGAAAGAACTTGCATTTCTATATTTCTATAAATGCTTGCTTCGCAAAAAGCCTTTTCACGACCTCAGGACAGCCCAAAGCACTTTACAGCCAATGACGTACTCTCTGAAGTGTTGTACTGTAGGACGCAGTGACCAATGGGGTCAGTAGTCCAAATGGTCGCTATGACCAACTGATTGGATGATCAGATGGTGTGCACTGTTGAACCACAACCCCACCCAACAACCCTGGCTCACTTTGAACGGCCGATCAAATAAATAGCTGTTCACACTCTCCTCCCCCGGTGTGATGCTCAGAGTGTTGGCACTGTAAAAATAAAATGTTATTCTGCCCCATTTGTTGCTCTAAACCCATCACCGACACTCTGAGCGGGACGCTGTTGAAAGTGTTTTTGAGCGTTGAAAAACAGCCCTGCTCAATAGTGCAGTCATTGAATCACCCCCCCAGGATCCTGTACAGTGAACCAGTTGAGGAGAATTGAGCAGCCCATTGGCAAGGTCACTCCCCATTCAGGCGCTGGATGATGCAGGTTAACGACGCTATAACTGAATATTTTATGGCCGGGGCCGTGAAACTCCCTCTTCCAGACAGAGTAGCAAATAGATCAGCCCCTGCCGGCAAGTTGTCTGGTGATCCCGTCATCAAGGCAGGAAAACACTAGTACAAAGAGTATGGGGGAGGGGAGGGGGGAAGAGGGGAGGGGGGAAGAGGGGAGGGGGAAGAGGGGAGGGGGGAAGAGGGGAGGGTGAGGTTAGGGAGAGGGGAGGGGAGAGGGGGAGGGGGAGAGAAGGAGAGGAGGAGAGGGGAGAGAAGGGAGGGAGGGGGAGGGGAGGGGAGGGGGAGGGGAGGGGGAGGGGAGGGGAGGGGGAGGGGAGGGGGAGGGGAGGGGGAGGGGAGGGGGAGGGGAGAGGGAGGAGGAGAGAAGAGGGGAGGGGAGGGAGGAGAGAGAAGGGAGGGCGAGGAGAGAGAAGGGAGGGCGAGGGGAGGGGAGGGGGAGGGGAATCAAACCCACATCCCACACTCCATTACACCCACTCTGGTACAAGCACACGCCAACTTAAATGACATCAGCACATTGAAAAATCTAATCCCATCACTGTGGGGAAAAATCCCCATGGGTTTTGGTCAGTGATGGGAGCCAATCGCTGAACAAATAAATGATTAAATTGTGGCCCGGGGGTGGGGCAAAGGTTTTTGCACACAGACTATTATTTTTTTTTTTCTGTGGTTTACGGAAGTCCTGACGCAGACAAGACAGTTCCTGGCGAAACCTCTGTTCAGTTAGCAGGAGCCGGACTGTGTAACCTTGGTGTGACCCAGACAGTGTCAGTGAGGGGCTGCGTGGAGATCCAGGCATCCGATAAACAACAGGCAGAGAAATTACTGCAGGCCTGAGCGGGTGTGGATGAGACAGGGTGTGCGCACGGGCGTACGTGAGAGACAGGGTGTGTGCGAGTGTATAAACGTGAGAGAGTGTGAGTGTGTGTATATATAAGAAAGGGAGTATAAATGGTGGCAGAGTAGAGGCCAGCAAGTGTGAGTGAGTGATTGAGTGTATGTGTGTGTGAGAGAAGGAGAGAGAGAGAGGAAATGTAGTGGAAAGAAAGAGGAGAGGGAAGAGACAAGATCAACAAGGCCTCATTAAATTATACCAGTACCGCATTACCTCAGCTATATCCATCCATCCAATGTCCGGTCTTTTTTTTTAAAGTATTCTTTTTAACTCCCTGAATGCCAAAATATCCCTTTCCCTACCCCACCGCCCCACCCCACCCCTCGAAGGCATTGATGTTTACTGGCTGCAGTCCCACAGGCTCCTCTGCACATGCAAGTGGCCATTCTGCACTTGTAAGCCGCGAATAGATATATTTCTTAAGGCTAAGGGGATCAAGGGATATGGGGAGAAAGCAGGGACAGGGTACTGAATTTGGATAGCAAAATACTGCGGGTGCTGGAAAATTGAAACAACAACAGAAAACGCTGGAAAAACTCAGCAGGCCAGGCAACATCCATGGAGAGAGAAACAGCGTTAATGTTTCAGGTCGAAACCCTTCGTCAGAACTGAGAAAAGAGCAGGAAATGAAACAGATAAAAATGCCAGGGGGAGGAATAAAAGAACAAAAGGGGTGGTCTATGGTAAGTGGAGACATTGAGAGATGCTCAAGGCAAGACGAGATGGTAATGGGACAGGTTAAGAAACAAAAGGTGAAGTGTGAAATGCTGGCAGAATGAGAGACAGCTGCCGTAGGGGGAGAGAGAGAGAAAAAAGGAAAAAGGCACGAACCAAAAGGGTGGATAAAATGTATATATGTGGTGGGGGCCGAGGTTATGATCTGAAATTGTTGAACTCGATATTGAGTCCGGAAGGCTGTAAAGTGCCTAAACGAAAGATGAGGTGCTGTTCCTCGAGCTTACGCTGAGCTTTTACTGAATTTGGATGATCAGCCATGATCGCATTGAATGGCGGAACAGGCTCGAGGGGCCGAATGGCCTACTCCTGCTCCTATCTTCTATGTTTCTATGACACTCAACGCCAGCATGCTATTTGACTGCGGGGGGCCATCACAGCTGGCCTGATCCCTTCTTCAGCCAATGTCCACTTTCCAACGGAGGGTCAACAGCCGGGATTGGGAACTCCAGCTGATTTCCATTTCTCTCCTCCCGTACCCGGGGGGGCACTGAAGGCAACTCTGGCCTCTCTGTTCACTAAGCTCAGCTGAGACCAGAGATCGAACCTGGGAAACCTCACGGCCGGTTGAGCTCAGAGTCACACTGGCGAATGGGGGCTGGGTTATTCAGAATAGGAAACAATCCCGGGTCTGGACAAGCTGCAGATTCTCAAAAAAACAGAGCCATGGTGCCGAGTCCGCAGCGCTACCTCGCCCCATCAACACCCCTTTCTGGAGTCCTGGGTGTCAGCCGTGGCTCAGTGGGTGGCACTCTCGCCTCTGAGGCAGAAAGTTGCGGGTTCAAGTCCCACTCCAGAGACTCCAGCACAAAAAGTTAGGCTGACACTCCCAGTGCAGTGCTGAGGGAGTGCTGCACTGTCGGAGGTGCCGTCTTTCGGATGAGACGTTAAACCGAGGCCCCGTCTGCTCTCAGGTGGATGTAAAAGATCACACGGCACTACTTCGAAGTAGGACAGCAGAGTTCTCCCCGGTGTCCTGGTCAATATTTATCCCTCACTAATAAAAAAAAAGATTATCTGGTCATTATCACACTGCTGTTTGTGGGAGCTTGCTGTGCGCAAATTGGCTGGCGCGTTTCCTACATTACAACAGCGACTACACTTCAAAAAAGTACTTCATTGGTGTGTCAAGCGCTTTGGGACGTCCTGAGGTCGTGAAAGGCGCTATAAAAATGCAAGTTCTTTTTAAAGCGACTTTCTCACGCGAGACCCACGATGGTGTTGCCGGTCCGTGGGTCCTCAGTGCAGTTCGGCGGCAAAGCCGACAGTTAATTCTTGCCGGGACCACCGAGTCGGGCCTCCGCCGAGGAGGCCCATGAAAAGGGCAGCAACAGTTCGGCACTTGACCCCAGCGTCCCAACAGCTGTGCAGGTGCTGCGCAAAGTGGAGCCAGATAGTCCATCCAAAGTAAAAGCTCGTGACAATTGCTTCCCTTCCTGTTGGCAAATGAAGCCGAGCACATCCAGCGACGAGGGGGCGTGGGGAGGCGACACCACAACAGCTGTCACAAGCCGAAGATTTTATTTGCCTGTTGAGACTGCTCGTACTGCTTTGTTCTTACTTGGGGGGCGGGGGGGGGGGGGGGCGTAATTAAAAAATGGCTTCCAGCATCCAGAACGAGATTGGCACCAATCAAGACAACCTCAAGCAAACAGACCCTCTCTCTCTCTCTCTCTGCCAATGAGCTCAGGCACAGAGCAAGGGACAGGGCCGCACATTTAAAAAAAAAATTATTCATTCATTCACGGGATGTGGGCGTCGCTGGCAAGGCCGGCATTTATTGCCCATCCCTAATTGCTCGAGCAGGTGGTGGTGAGCCGCCTCGTTCTTGAACCGCCGCTGTTTTTTGTAGCGGAAAATTGAGTGTCTCGCTGGGCCATTTCAGAGGGCAGTTAAGGAGTCAACCACATTGCCGTGGGTCTGGAGTCACATATAGGCCAGACCGGGTAAGGACGGCAGGTTTCCTTCCCTAAAAGGACATTCGTGAACCAGATGGGTTTTTACGACAATCCGATAGTTTCATGGACACCATTACTGACAGTGGCTTTTTATTCCAGACTTATTTATTTAACTGAATTTAAATTCCCCAGCTGCCGTGTTGGGATTTGAACTCACATCTCCTGGATCATTAGTCCAGGCCTCTGGATTACTACTCCCAGTAACAGAACCACTATGCTACCGTGCCCATCTGTGCACGGGCTGTTCAAAGCTGCTTTCTATCTTGTTGCTCTGTCGGTGGTCCCCTCCTCGCCTGCTTTGGGCTGGGCACGTTTCGTGGGCACCGGGAGCCCTCGGTCACCTCACACGATTGGTCGGTGTTCATGTGCGAGTCTAGATAGTGAGTCTAGATAGTCCAACACCGGCATCTCCACATCATAGATAGTGAGTGTCAGCCGATCGTTCAACGGGGGGGGGGGGGGGGGGAGAGAATGGGACAACTGAACCTGTTGCTGTCCATACCTGATGTACGCGCAAGCGCACACACGCACTCACACTTTTCACACTCACTCGCACACACGCACTCACACTTTTCTCACACAGACACACACTCTCAACATGTTTCACACACACACAGACACACACTCTCAACATGTTTCACACACACACAGACACACACTCTCAACATGTTTCACACACACAGACACACACTCTCAACATGTTTCACACACACAGACACACACTCAACATGTATCACACACACACAGACACACACTCTCAACATGTTTCACACACACACAGACACACACTCTCAACATGTTTCACACAGACACACACTCTCAACACGTTTCACACAGACACACACTCTCAACACGTTTCACACACACACACCAACATGGCCAACTCTTAACTGCCCCTCTGAAGCGACCGGCAAGCCACTCAGTTGCATCAAACCTCGGGGTAACGAGGGGACGGGCAACAAATGCCGGCCTTGCCGAGGATGAACTGAAAATCCCGCTGCCGGTTTGGAGATTTTGAACCAAAGATGGCAGCTGTCCACTTGGACTGGTTGAGGAGTTTCTGAGGGAGCCACCCGATACAATGGTACCTTGAGCACCCTGCCCCCCCCCCCCCCCCCCCAACCCTTGCATGCTTTCCGCAGGGTCCCCCATGTCCCGGAGGGGAGGCCTGGCAGAGCCTCGACATCAAAGCTCCAGAGCACAGCACACGTTCTTCAGAACGTGCTAAGAGCTGAAAACTGAAATGGAAGCACAATACAGCGGGGCAGGCACACCGTAATGCTAAGTGAATGGGACAGTCAGACTGCAGTAGCCATCTGGCCCCTGTATCAGGAAATGTTAATCTGTATTGAGACAGGCACCAGTGAGTGTTGTACATCCTTTACTGTTACACTCCGAAGATCATGATGGGGAACTCCAGCATCAGCTCGCTGAGGCTCAGACACGGAGCTCCGTACAGGACTGGGAGTGAAGGGAAGGGAAGGGAAGGCGTGGTGAAAATTGGTAAAAAAAAACCCCGCACAGGAGAACGAGGGAGTGAATTAAAAAAAAAACAAACACAGCAAGGAGTTTTCCATTAGTCTGTGCTCAGAATTCCTGGGCAGAAGCTAATCCTTCAGTGCCGGAACAGCAGGAGCAGACCACAGGCACTGCAGGCCCCGTACCCGGCCAGATAAATGTACCAGAATGATAACTCGCTCCCTTTGTACTGTGAGCCTTCGCTAACACTCTACGCTCAGATCAATTCATCCTTTCTCTCCGCAAGACAAAAAAAGAGAACAGGCAGCGTCCTCCAGGCCCCCCCCCCCCCCCCCCACCCCCCACCACCCTCCCCCGAAGCCTTGGCGTGCCGGAGGGTCTTGCAGTGCTCGCTTCACTCTCCATTACAGCAAGACACGACTCGACGGGAGAGTCCTGCACTCGAGCCAGGGGCGGGCTGCGTGTGAAGAGTGGGTAGGGAGGCTTTTTGTCTTATTCTGGTTGGGGGGGATATTCCAGGAGGTTTCACCGCATGACCGCCAACTGCCCCACCCCCACACACGCCCACCATTAGTCTTCCATCCTCACAGCGCCCCACCTGCCCACAGCCAATTGGAAAGCGAGCAGACTCTTTCGCTTACCCCAATTGGATGGATTCTTCACCGTCGGTCAAACAGGCCCTTCCCACCACCACCCCCGCCCATCTCCAACATTTTTACAACCAATAAAACAACATTGTTCAAAGCAAATGGAAAACAATATACACAATTTTGTTTAATGCTCCCCCTCAATATGATTTTTCTCCCGGGTTTTTGCTTACAGCAGTGTCCTGTCCTGTCCTGGAGGTTAATCTGAACTTCCTGGAGACTCGAGGACAACCCTGCGGGCAGAATGTTCCAGAATGTGGCGTTCGCGATCATTAAAACACAATCGGAACCCGAACTTTTTTTTTAATAAAAGGCTCGTTGCGCCATCTCCGAAATTGCCATCACTGAATAATTGACGGTCCTGCCCGTAACAATGGGAAATGCCAGCCCCAGAGGAAGAGGGCAGAGTGGAGACTGACGGAGTCCCGGGTTACTGTGGCAGGGGCTCCTGCGGTCATCGCACTCTCCGCCACACAGCTCGGAATTTGTTGTGGCACCAAATTGTCCCTCTTTGCTGGGGAGCTTCCTCTCCTGGCAGCAGTGCCTCCAACATAGGCAACAAAAGGCTGACTGAGGTTAAACTACGGCTTACACGGCGATCGGGTTACCAGCCACAGGGAGCGCAGTGCGGCAGTATCATAGCCTGCTCCTGTGTGGCCTTTTCTCTTCTGAGACTGCAAGGGCACTAAAGCCTCCGTCCCCAACACAAAGAGGGCCGGGGTATCAGGTTCAGAATGATGCTTGGAAGATGCCCCTTCACAACCTGGTAACTATCCCCTCCCCCCGGGTCTCTTCCCCACAGCTAGACCGACCCCCAGGTCGCTGCCCCACAAGACAACCATCCCTCCAACAACGTCCCACCTGGAGAACTCTCCCTCGGCCTAGACTCCCGTCACAGGTGCATAGGTCTTCCTCAGGCCAGGTATCACCTCCCAGCCAGAGAACGAAATACTCCCTCTCTCTGCTCACCCCCCTCTCTCCCTCCCATCCCAACTCCCTTCCTTCCTTCCTCCCTCCCATCCCTCTCTCCCTCCCTCCCATCCCCAGTCCTTCCCTCCCTCCCTCCTCGCCATCCCCACTCCTTCCCTCCCGTCCCCATTCTTCCTCCACCGCCAATCCTCACCCACCTCCCCATTGAGATGCTGACCTTTAGCTTTCCCTCACTGACACCCACGATGGAGATCCATGGAAGCAGAGGGGCATCGACCTACCCACTGCTCGGATTCTACTGGGAGGAAGAGGGACGCTCGGTGGCAGGAGGAGTGAAATGAGGAGGGATGGGAGGGGGCATCTCACGGCCAAAACCTCACACCAAGAACACACAACGTCTGGGCAATCAGGCTCTTTGCCCGCATCACCACCCATCCCTGCCAACCGGTACCGCTAAATCGCCGAGCGCCCGCTGGCGGGGCAGGGCGCCGCTACCCCGGGTCAGATGCAGACAAGCCTGTTCGATGTGTAATCTGCCGCCATGTATTGGGGATTAACATCTACTCCTCAAACATTGCTGTACTGCGCTGGATTCAAAAAGAAAGGTCGAATTTAGTTTGCTGACAATAGCAGTGACAGTGCACCATCTGTTGCCGGGGGGTTGAGTCCAATGCATGTGGACAGCTGAGCTGTTTATGAGCTGTAACTGGGAACAGACCAATACAAAGGAGCCATGGCCACGATGGCTAATTTCCATCCCTGCAGAAGTGATTAAAACATCGTCGCACGCCTTTCACAGCAGTTTAGATGGAAAAGGGCGGTGGGGGAATTTAACCCATAACCCCTGGCGTTTTATCGACCTCACCTCAGCCTCCAATTGAAAAGGTCTCACTTTCCAAAGGGTCCACTGACCTCTACCTTTTTCTCTCGCCCTTTGAGGTTCTTCTTCTTCTCCTCCCCCCATCTCCCCCGATAATGTGCACCATTCTCCAGTCCAGCGACTGAAGGCAAGTGTCCTGCTTCCAGACCTCTCAGTCATTTAAGATTTTAAAATTCTCATCCTTGTGTTCAAATCCCTCCATGGCCTCGCGCCCCTGCCTCTGCAATCTCCTCTAGCCCCACAATCCTCCGAGATCCCTGCGCTCCTCCAATTCTGGCCTCTTGCGCATCCTCAATTTTAATCGCTCCACCATTGGCAGCTGTGCCTTCAGCTGCCTAGGCCCAGACACACACACACACAGACACACTGTACTTTCACAGTGCACTATACACAGGATCCGCTCTCCCACTCAATTTATACATTTTTCAGGTGCAGAAATTAATTGTTAGCCTTTTCAACGCTTCTCAGAGCTGGTTAATCGCTGTCAAAATGAATTACATCCCGAGAGAGAGTGAGAGCGAGAAAGATCAGCTCCCTTCGTATCTGCATCTCTATATAAAAGTCTTGGATCGTCACACTTCAAAGTGTTAAAAGTGTAACAAAAAGTAATTTCACACTTTTTCTTTCCTGACGTGGAACTGGGAATCAGTATCTGTCAATCTGCAGACTTCCTTCCCCAGCTGTGGTTAACGTCAGGATGTACCTATTCACAGCAAACAGAGGGGTCGATTTTACCTCACGGTGGGATCGGTGTTGGGGGGGGGGGCTGGGGGGCCCACCCGGAAGTCATGAAGGAAGTGAAGACCGGCCAGGTTTAGCTGCTGGGTCTGGGAATGGGGGGGGGGTGCGGAGCTGGGATTTGGGGAGGGGTGGGAGTTGGGAAATGAAGGGGGGGGGGGTGTGGTGGCGGAAGCTGGGAATTGAAGGGGCAGGAGCCTGACCTTAGGGCAACTAGAGATGGGCATTCAATGTGGCCATGCCGGTGTTGCCCGCATGCCACTGTACAGGTGGCTTCCAGTAAGGCCGATGGACACCACATTCACAGGCCTTGCTGTCAAGCTACACAGTCATGGTTTTCGGGAAGATGCAATGAGTAAGAATTACAATGGACTAATACTTCCAAAATTTCAGTGAGTTCTCATCACACACACACACACACACACACACACACACACACACACAAACCCCTCCGAATAAAGACACTGTCCAACTCCAGCACTTCTATCCAAAACGGTCTTACAATGTCACGGGAGTAAAAATCCCTGCCTCAATACGTCAAGTATACTATGTCCTCTCTTTGGCTTCCCGAGTCTTACTGTGCGCCCGAAAAGTCTTGATACAGGTTAAATTCAACCAAAACAACTCCTTAAAACGGAGAAATTTCCCCCTCACCGCCGCCCCCTCGCCCACCGCCTCAATGCTGACTCGCCTCACTTTAGAATCCGCATCCGGCCAACATCTGCGGATCACAACGATATGAACGATGTTTTTAGCGGCGTTCACAGTCCTGCCATCTTAAATAATGAGGGGTCTGAGGTTGCAGTGGTCAGGGAGACGACACGGAGGACCATTTTTTATTTCAAAACTACTTAAAAAAAAAAATTATACCGTTTGAAATTAAAACTATGCGCAAACAAGCGCTTCAACAACAACAAATCAATCCCATTCTGTCCGATAACGGTCCGGAACACCGGTCGCAGCCTCTCGCTCCCTGAGGGCAATTTTTTTGACAGCTCCGTAAAGCCTTCCCAAGGGAAGCTTTCCCTAGTTCTATCCTCTTGCCATCCGGTTTCTTTTGGTCGGACGGCAATACCGAGGGCAGCCAAAGCAAATGGTGGGCGAGTGCCAGTTGCCATGTTCGGCATTCAAGCTAATAAAATAATAATTTACAACTTTACAGTTACAGTTTGTGTTTCTGGCTGTGTACCTTCTTCTGCCTTTCCACCATCTACAAGCCACAAGTCAGGAGTGTGATGGAATTCTCTCCACTTGCCTGGATGAGGGCAGCTCCAACAACACTCCAGAAGCTCGACACCATCCAGGACAAAGCAGCCCGCTTGATTGGCACCCCATCCACCACCTTAAATATTCACTCCCTCCACCACCGGCGCACCGTGGCTGCAGTGTGTACCATCTACAAGATGCACTGCAGCAACTCGCCAAGGCTTCCTCGGCAGCACCTCCCAAACCCGCGACCTCTACCACCTAGAAGGACAAGGGCAGCAGGCGCATGGGAACACCACCACCTCCAATTTCCCCTCCAAATCACACACCATCCTGACGTAGAAGTATATCAGCCGTTCCTTCATCGTCGCTGGGTCAAAATCCTGGAACTCCCGCCCTAACAGCACTGTGGGAGTACCTTCACCACATGGACTGCAGCGGTTCAAGGCGGTGGCTCACCACCACCTTCTCAAGGGCAATTAGGGATGGGCAATAAATGCTGGCCTTGCCAGCGACGCCCACATCACATGAACAAATAAAAAAAAACCAGCGGAGAAGGTCCACAGCCAGACTCAAAAACTGTAACCGTATGGAGAGAGATTGGGTCGATTAGGCTTATATTCGCTAGAGTTTAGAAGAATGAGAGGGGATCTCATTGAAACTTATAAAATTCTAACAGGACTAGACAGACTAGATGCAGGAAGGATGTTTCCAATGGCAGGGGAGTCCAGAACAAGAGGTCACAGTCTAAGGATAAGGGGTAAGCCATTTAGGACTGAGATGAGGAGGAATTTCTTCACCTAGAGAGTGGTGAACCTGTGGAATTCTCTACCACAGAAGGCAGCTGAGGCCAATTCATTAAATATATTCAAGAAGGAGATAGATATATTTCTTAAGGCTAAAGGGATCAAGGGATATGGGGAGAAAGCAGGGACAGGGTACTGAATTTGGATGATCAGCCATGATCTCATTAAATGGCGGAGCAGGCTCGAGGGGCCGAATGGCCTACTCCTGCTCCTATCTTCTATGCTATGTAACTGTAACTTACGGACACAGCTCAGTGCGCACCATCTGTCATGAAAGCATAAAGGAGGCTTGCGTTCCTGTAGCGCCTTTCACGACCTCAGGTGTACTGCAGGAAAGGCGTCAGCCAATTTACGCACAGCAAGCTCCCACAAACAGCAACGACCAGATAATTTGTTTTAGTGATGCTGGTTGAGGGAATAAATGTTGGCCAGGACACCGGGGAGAACTCCCCCTGCTCTTCTTCCAAATAGTGCCAGGGGATCTTTTACATCCACCGGAGAGCGCAGATGGGGCCTCAGTTTAACGTCTCATCCAAAAGATGGCACCTCCGACAGTGCAGCACTCCCTCAGCACTGCAACTGGGAGTGTCAGCCTAGAGTTTGTGCTCAAGTCTCTGGAGTGGGACTTGAACCCACAACCTTCAGGCTCAGAGGCGAGGGTGCTGCCCACTGAGCCACGGCTGACACCATGTGCTTGGTCTTTATGCTGTTCTTGGTACTGTGGACTTTATCTGGTGGCATAAACAGGGCGAATTTCACGGCATCGAGACCGACTTGAGTGAAGGACCTCTATTTGAAGAGGTCTGTGTAACGTCAGCTACACAGAGAAACAAAACCATCAGAGTTTGATAAACCCTTTAATCCACGAGAATGTCAGGAATCCTGTCATTCACTGGGAACTCTTTAGCCAGGCTTGGACAGAAAGAACCAGAAACGATGAATTGGCTGGTTATTGTTGAAATGTTTCGTTGCATATATATATATTTTTTTTAAAGTAATAATTTTTAAACTAAGTCGTTTGAAATTAAAATGTTCTCCCTGTCGTCTCCCTGACAACTGCGCCTTAGGCCATCATTATCCAAGATGGCGGGACTCTGAAACCATCATTCATATCATTGTGATCAGCAGATGTTGACCAGATGTGGAAACTAAGTGGTGCAAAGTGTTACCGTCCATTCTGTTTTTTTTTATTCATTCATGGGATCTGGGCGTCGCTGGCAAGGCCAGCATTTCTTGCCCATCCCTAATTGCCCTTGAGAAGGTGGTGGTGAGTCGCCTTCTTGAACCGCTGCAGTCCGTGTGGTGAATGTACTCCCACAGTGCTGTTAGGGAGGGAGTTCCAGCATTTTGACCCAGCGACGATGAAGGATCGGCCGATATATTTCTAAGTCAGGATGGTGTGTGTGACTTGGAGGGGAACTCAGAGGTGGTGGTGTTCCCGTGCGCCTGCTGCCCTTTGTCCTTCTAGGAAAACACTGGACAGCGAGGAGGTAGAACAAAGGGAAAAGAAACAAGTTGGGTGGGCGAGCCGGGAGATGAAAGCACTTTTGAAGAGAAACTGTTTCTACTTGCAGGAGGGTCGGTAACCAGAGGACACATATTTCAGATAATTGGTAGAAGAGCCAGAGGGGAGATGAAGAGACTTTTTTTTTTAAACGCAGTGAGTTGTTGCGATCTGGAATGTGCTGCCTGAAAGGGCGGTGGAAGCAGAGTCAATAGTAACTTTCAAAAGGGAATTGGATAAATACTTGAAAAGGAAAAATTTGTAGGGCTATGGAGAAAGAGCAGGGGGACTAATTGGAGAGCTCTTTCAAAGAGCCAGGAACGGCAGGATGGGCCGAATGGCCTCGTTCTGGACTGTAAGGTTCTACGGGCTTTAAAGAGGCTTTACAAAGGAAGGCAAGTGACAAGCTGGAGGGAGTTCCAGATGGCAGTGGCTTAGTAGCTGAAAGAGCAGCCAGTGATGGCACAGCTGTGGGATGGGGCGGCCAGCAGTGGATCGGTACCGGGGGGGAGCAGAGGGTGCTAGGTGGGGACAGGCAGCTGGAGGTGGAACGAGGCGAGACACGAGAGACGGTGGGGTTGCTAACTCTGGCTGGGCGCGGCGTCACATGATCGTCCCGCCTCCGAGCTGCCCCGCCCCCACCACAGGTAGCCCATCCACCCGCTGTCACAGCGCACTCCCTTCCCAAGCCTAATGCCAAGCGAAAGCCCTTCATTACCCGAATGCATGTTTCTTGCGGGTCGCTCAAAACAGCCATTCCACCACGCCCCCACCCTATCGGCAATATCTTTTTACAATTAATCAACAAAAGTGTTCAAAGAAAATGGAAAAAACGCCCACTTTTTATTTCTAACGTCCTCATGAGTTTCCTCTGGAGTCGTTGGAAGCAGTGCCCAGGAGATCAAACTCTCATTTTTTTTCTTCATTCACGGGATGTGGGCGTCGCTGGCAAGGCCGGCATTTATTGCCCATCCCGAGTTGCCCTCGGGAAGGTGGTGGTGAGCCGCCTTCTCGAACCGCTGCAGTCCGTGTGGTGAAGGTGCTCCCACAGTGCTGTCAGGGAGGGAGTTCCAGGATTTTGACCCAGCGACGACGAAGGAACGGCCGATATATGTTTCCAAGTCAGGATGGTGTGTGACTGGGAGGGGAACGTGGAGGTGGTGGTGGTGGTGCTGAAGAATCCTGGAGGATTGGCAACCCGACGGGACAGGGTGAGTAAGCAGAATGGTGTTTGGACTCTTGGACCATCTGTCGCTGCTGGACAAGACGGGCGAGACCTCTCCCGACATTTCTCCCGCTGGTCAACGGGTCAGTTGATGCTACACAACACGAGAGGCGGAGGCTCCCACAGCAGCGGCGTGTTTGGCTCGAGTTTGTGGTAGTATTGGCATGATTTTCCGCGTTTGTCTCAGATTTAGCCTCTTTGGGCCTTAGTAAGCCTTTTTGAATCCTTTCCTTTCCCCCATATTGCCAATCTGTGGGGGCCTCCTGTGGTTCTGCAGGTCCGCGAGCTGCCGGAGGGGCTCAGCGGAATCGAGCTGCATGCTTCTCAAATATCTCAATATCTTTTCAATTACCAAAATGTTGAGACTTTAAAAGATGTTAGCTCCTAATGCGCTGTCATCAAGTTAATGATACCTCAGTGATCTCCTGATGTTGGTTCATGATTTTAACTCAAGCACGTCAATAATAAGAACCTTAAACAGAACCAGGTTAAATCTCACCAATGAAACAATTAATGTCATCGCTTTCTATGAAAATGCTAACTCCATTTTAAAAAGACATTTTAACAACGACCTATAATTTCTTTTTGCTTCTATGAATTCCTCACTGCTGTGAAAAAACACAACACATCAGGGTGGAAACTAGTTAGAGCCCAGCCAGTTCAATATAGCTTCTGGGCGTTCTATCACCATTCCCCAGACAGCAATGAGAGGAGACAGAAACTATTCATTTATGAAGAAGTTACTAGCTGATCCCCCATGTCGTTGCTCCCGGCTTAATCTGGAGCAGGCTCCGTGACGCTTTATCTGTTGGAACCGAGCCGTGTTTAACCCTGGCACGTCCCTGTAGGAATGCTGCTCAGGTCCTCCCTGTAAAAGGGGGAAAAGTGGTCTGAATAGGCACATCCCCAAGGTCAATTGCAGGTTAATTGTGGAGGGAAGTTTCTGTAGTTTGGCAGCTGCTTGTAAATCCCAGACACCTCCGTTTGGGTGGGGGGGGGGGGGGGGGGGGGTAAGGTTGTCAAGGTCAGAAAAACCAGCATAAAATGACTGGCTTTCCCCGCTCTTTAGTGAGCCGCCTTCTTGAACCGCTGCGGTCCGTGTGGTGAAGGTACTCCCAACAGTGCTGTTAGTGAGGGAGTTCCAGCATGTTGACCCAGCGGCGATGAAGGAACGGCCGACATATTTCCAAGTCAGGATGGTGCGTGACTTGGAGGTGGCGGTGTTCCCCATGCGCCTGCTGCTCTTGCCCTTCTAGGTGGTAGTGGTCGTGGGTTTGGGAGGCGCTGCCGAAGAAGCCTTGGCGAGTTGCTGTTCTTCACAGATGAAAATCCGCTCTCCTCTTTAAGCCCGTCCTTCAAACCCACCTCATTGACAAAATCTCTCCTGTGACTCGGTGTCCCATTTTCCTCACGCCTTGGGACGCACTGCTACGTGAGAGGCGCTACATAAATGCTGCGGGTGAAGGAACCTGCCCTCCGATTTGCCCCTCCTCTCCCTCACCACCCCCCCGGCCCCAACACACAACCGCAAGGGTCGCAGGACGACCCGACACGCAACATCCATCACCACGGCAACGCCGGGACAAGCTACATGAGGAATTCCAAGACATTCCCTCGCATGGCAGCCCTCCGCTTTTTTTGAAGAAAAAACATTTGAGAGGTATTGAGATGACTGAAAACATTGTGACACTTCCCTGCCACCTCCACTCTGCACAACGACAGGGGGAAGAGAAAAAAAAAAATAGCTGAACTGTTAAGTCGTTCACAAAAGTGCCACACTCTCAAAGGCAAAATTATACTTAAACGCTCTGGCGCATTAACAGCACAAGGCTCTCTTTCTCTCCCTGACTTTACATTCAAACAACAAAACCCTGCATTTCTATTCCTGGCCAGGACCTCTCCTGACCCTTTCCTTGCTTTGACAGGGGAAGGAACTGCTGCCGAGCTACAGTCCGCTTAAATTGATCCCCGTGGCACCTTTAATATATATTAAGTGTAAACTGGCGCGCTGACTTGGATTTCCTGTGCGTCTGTCACTGGCGGTGAAGACTGACATTTCATTACTCTATCAAGCACAATCACAACCATCTCGGTGGGGTGACGGGCCCTCGGGAGTCTCTATGTATGCAAGGAATCACATTACATTACGGCGCGGTGTAAATCAGACAGGACGTCTCTTTACACTTCAAGTGATAGCGACGGGCCCAACCGCAGTCGACAGGGTGGATCTCCGAAAGGGTGAGTTCCCGTAGAGACGGGACTCCATTTTGTCAAGCAGCCGGCAATGAATCCCGAATTCCCAGCTGCCCCTTTGGTGGTCGCCCTCTCTTTCGTGTTTTGCTGGGGGCACACAGTACCAGCTGGTCCTCTGGCACCTCACCCCCCCCCCTCTTTCTTCAATGCGAGCCTAGGCGGTGAGTTGCCAGCAGGCTCTTCGACTGTGAAGGGCATCACAGCCGAAACTGTCCCCGCTCTAACGCGGCGTCCGAACTACGCACACTTTGCCAGCAGGGGTCACCGGATGGCTATCGGGAATGGGTAACCCTGCCAACATTTGTTGCTTCCTTCCCTCGCCCAGGGTGCTGAGGCCAATCACGGCACTCCGACTGCTGCCCTGGTCAGAGATTAGCTAAGGCAGCACGTGCCCGCAATGTGACGCTGGGCCCTTCATGGCAAGGCTCAGTTCGCTGCATTTATCCAATGAAGCTGTTGGAGGGGCTGCAGTAACAATTCTTTCCAACGTTTTTTCACCTCCCCTGCCCAGCCCAATCCATCCAAGAACTCACTGTGCAACAACCTTATAAGAAAACAAAGACTTGCATTAAAATAGCGCCTTCCACGACCTCAGGACGTACCAAAGCGCTTTACAGCCAATGAAGTACTATTTGAAGTGTAGTCACTGTTGTAATGTTGGAAACGCGGCAGCCAATTTGCGCACAGCAAGCTCCCACAAACAGCAACGTGGTAATGATCAGATAATTCCTTTTTTAGTGATGTTGATTGAGGGATAAATATTGACCAGGAGACCATGGAGAACTCTCCTGTTCTTCTTCGAAATAGTGCCCACGGGATCTTTTACGTCCACCCGAGAGGGCAGACCAGGGCCTCGGATTAACGCCTCCTCTGAAAGACGGCACTTCAGACAGTGCAGCACTCCCCTGGAGTGTCAGCTTAGATTATATGTGCTCAAGTCCCTGGAGTGGGACTCGAACCCACAACCTTCTGACTCCGAGGCGAGAGTGCGAGCCACTGAGCCACGGCTGACACCTACACTAACCTTCTCGAGCTGGAAGTTCAGGCCTGCGTGAACTCTGCACCAATCACGAGCACCAAATAAACCACACACACAAATGCTGAGTGACAGCACCGTTCTCAATGAGCGCTGGGGCCTTACTTAAGCAAGGACCTTTGAACCCTCGTGCGCGCTCTCTCTCCTTCGTACCTGGATGAGTCGGCCGATCGACGGTGTACTTTCACAGGAGCTCCTACCTCATAGGGAGGCTCCTTCACTGTGAGGCTCCCCCAGAGTGTGAAGCTTCCAACTAGTATTTGGCTCAGTGGTCCAGACTTTGCCAGTCAAGGTCTCGGGTGGATCACAGAATCACAGAATCCCCACAGTGCAGATAGAGGCCATTTCGGCCCATCGAGCCTGCACCGACACATATCCCACCCTATCCCCGTAACCCCACGTATTTAATCCCCCCTAACGCTAAGGGTCAATTTATCATAGCCAAATCAACCTAACCCGCACATCTTTGGACTGTGGGAGGAAACCGGAGGAGCCGGAGGAAACCCACGCAGACACGGGGAGAATGTGCAAACTCCACACACACAGTCACCCGAGGCCGGATTCGAACCCTGGTCCCTGGCGCTGTGAGGCAACAGTGCTGACCACTATGCCACCGTGCTGCCTTGGGAGACACTGCCACACTGACCCCAGACCGTACATGCCACATTTCTTAAAGGGAAACACCAGTGGTGGGAAGAGGAAAGTCGGCCTGGTTACAGATTACCAGTAGAAATATTGGCCATGGGAAGCAGGCTTCATGGAAGCATTTACAATCTCGCTACCCGCAGTGCAGAGAGCAACACACCACCACAGCCGCTTTATCGTTCAATCTTCTCTGGTCTGCCACTCGGTGACCAATCACGCACCACTGGTTAGAACTGGCCCTAGAGGTCCCGCGCAGGCTTTACAATGGAAATAACCGCGCGTGCGCGAAAAACTGAACGGGCTGCGTAGCCAGTTAAAGGGCCGGTGCACAAAAAAAAAGAAAAAAATCACAGGGAACATTGATGGGGAGCCACTCATTGTTACAGTGCCAGAGTGTGGGGAGGGACGGCGGCTCCTGTCCCGCACTGCTCAGGTCCCCTTTGAGCAGGCACAGCTGGCATGACGAGGGGAGGGAACGTTGGAAGGGACCCATTTCATTTGAAGACTCTTACAGCTGATGGTGGACTTTGCCCCATCGCTCTAGAAATCCCACTGCACCACCCCTTAAATAAATGGACCATAAAACCCAACAAAATTTAACAGGACTATCTTATTGCCCATCCTTACTCCAGAAGACTGACTAATAATCCTAACTGTGCCCCAGTGCTGCAGTTGGTAAGTAACATGCCCTGTGCTGATACAGGCCGGGAAGATCCCGATTTCCTCTGCTGGTCTGTGCTGAGTTCGCTCATCTCCGATGGGGGTGGTGGTAGCAGCGCTGGACATGGTCGTCTCCCTCCCCCTCCCGCCCCGCCCGGCCCTCTGCTGGTTACAGAAGGGAAATGACCTAGGATTCCCACCTTGGCTCAGTGATTCAGTAACCCCGCCACAAAGGGCAGGTATGGGCGTTAGATGGGGCACTGACTGGACTCGGCTGTGATACCCACCGCCTGTAGTTAAAGAACCTGGGCTGGCACATGAAGGGAGCGAGAGCGAGAGGGGAAGAATCTTGCACTTCTACAAAGCACCTCATCATACAGCTCTCAACCATCTGGGGGCTGGTGCGACCACGTGGAACTGGATGCAACCGAGCCAAGTACCACCAGGAGAGGGCAGACCATTGAGGGCAACGAAGGGGAAAAAAAGCTAAGCTGATGATACTAAATAATACTCACTTCTTTCGGACACAGCAGAACCGCTCAAAGTGCTCAACACAATTACTCTCTGAACATAAGAAATAGGAGTAGGCCATTCGGCCCCTCGAGCCTGCTCCGCCATTGAATGAGATCATGGCTGATCATCGACCTCAACTCCACTTTCCCTTCCAATCCCCATATCCCTTGATTCCCTTAAAAGTCCAAAAATCTATCGATCCCAGTCTTGAATATACTCAACGACTGAGCATCCACGGCCCTCTGAGAATTCCAAAGATTCACAACCTTCTGAGTGAAGAAATTCCTCCTCATCTCAGTCCGAAATAGCCGGCCCCTTATCCTGAGACTATGCCTCCTAGTTCTAGACTCTCCGGCCAGGGGAAACAACTTCTCAGCATCTACCCTGTCAAGCCCTCGATGAAGTGCTGCGACTGCTTTTACGCAATATACGTCATCCATATAAACTCTCTTGCATTAACAAGAGCCCATCTCACGGACAGGCAGCCAGAGCATTTGATGATTTGATTAACAAGCCTCCATTACAGGAGATTAATAAGAACAGTAAGGGACGCAATTTGCATAATTGCATAGAATGTACAGCACGGAAACAGGCCATTGGGTCGTACTGGTCCGTGCCGGTGTTTATGCTCCACACGAGCCTCCTTCATCTCACCCCATCAGCATAGCCTGCTATTCCTTTCTCCCGCGTGTGTTTATCCAGCTTCCTCTTAAATGCATCGAGTACTGTATCAAGTCCGACATCCACTTCCCACGGGTGCAGTAACTTACGGAGTCTGACGTTATTTATTGCTCATCGCGGTATCATAACTCCCTGGACTGCTACAGGAGGGAGTTCTACACACACTGCCAACGTGAGGGCAAAGTGCCATCTTAAAGAGGCAGTGCCATGTAAGGAAAGTGTCGTGCAAGGTTCTTTGTTGTGTTTTATTAATGGATGAATAGAAATGGCTGCGATTGCCACACCTTAAAAACCAGAGTGTCTACTGACACCACTGTGTCAGCCAATGAGTTGGAGGCGGGGCGAGACTTACGGCAGGACTCACAGCAAACAGTCTATTTTACGGCAGAGTCTATTTACTCAGCAATCAGCAAAGCAAAGTCTGTTTACAGAGTCTATTTAAAAAAAAAGAGTCTCTGCGAACTACAGCAAACAGAACTCATGACCGAAACTACAGCAACGTCTCCCGATAAAAGCAGGATTATTTCTCCAGCAAAATGCAACAAGTGGAGGACAGTTACATGATGCATCGAGCACTGTATCAAGTCAGACACCCATTACCTATGGGTACAGTAACTTACTGAGTAAGATATTATGGGGAACTGATGGGAGCAGATAGAGAGGAACTATTTCCACTGGTTGGGGATTCTAGGACTAAGGGGCATAGTCTAGAAATTAGAGCCAGGCCTTTCAGGAGTGAAATTAGGAAACACGTTTACATGCAAAGGGTGGTAGAAGTTTGGAACTCTCTTCCGCAAATGGCAATTGATGCTGGATCAATTGTTCATTTTAAATCCGAGATTGATACGTTTTTTGTTAACCAAAGGTATTAAGGGATATGGGGCAAAGGCGGGTATGTGGAGTTAGGTCACAGATCAGCCATGATCTCATTGAATGGCAGAGCAGGCTCGAGGGGCTAGATGGCCTCCTCCTGTTCCTATGCAATGCAAATTATGTGCGTGAAATCAATCACTTGCAGCAGTGCGGTCTCCGGGCGCGATTGACGGGGGAATTACCCAATCATCTCCACTCTGGCCGGGAACGGTGGCGTCACTATCCGCAGCCGTTCAAAATACCTCAACACCAGAAAGTGGAAGTGCACGGTGTCACAGCTGCGTCATCCCCCCGGGCAGGGACGTAGCCAAACTCCGGCCGCCATGCTGAAACAAGGCGACAACAGAGTTGATAGCATGCTCGGTTGTAGGGTCACGAGTCGGGGGGGGGGGGGGGGGAAGAGAGAAGATGACGAGATCAGGGATTGGGTGGGAGAATCAAAGTTGAGAAGAAAACCTCCAGGCCTCATAAGAACATGAGTAATAGGAGCAGGAGTCGGCCATTCAGCCCCTCAAGCCTGCTCCGCCATTCAATAAGATCATGGCTGATCTGATCTTGGCCTCAACTCTACTTCCCTGCCCGCTCCCCATAACCCTTGACTCCCTTATCGTTCAAAAATCTGTCTATCTCCACCTTAAATATATTCAATGACCCAGCCTCCACAGCTCTCTGGTGAAGAGAATTCCAAAGATTCACGACCCTCTGAGAGAATAAATTCCTCCTCATCTCCGTTTTAAACGGGCGACCCCTTATTCTAAAATTATGCCCCCGAGTTCTGGATTCCCCCACGAGGGGAAACATCCTCTCTGCATCTACCCTGTCAAGCCCCTTCAGAATCTTACATGTTTCAATAAGATCCCCTCTCATTCTTCTAAACTCCAATGAGTATAGGCCCAACCTGCTCAACCTGTCTTCATAAGACAACCCCTTCAACTCAGGAATCAGCCTAGTGAACCTTCTCTGAACTGCCTCCAATGCAAGTATATCCCTCCTCAAATAAGGAGACCAAAACTGCACGCAGTACTCCAGGTGTAGTCTCACCAATACCCTGTACAGTTGTAGCAAGACTTCCCTACTTTTATACTCCATCCCCCCACTTGCAATAAAGGCCCACGTTCCACTTGCCTTCCTAATTAGGACGGCACTGAGGCCATAAAGTGGCAGAATTTTCACAAGCGGGCAAAAAAAAATCTAATCCAGCTGCAAGAGACAGCTGTCCAGATGAGGACTCGAGAGTCTCACTCGCGCGCGGTTTTGACGGAAAGCTCTAATGGTTAAGAGACGGCACCTATTCTGTCAAGATGATAAAGAAGGATGGGAAAAGGGGTGAAAGAGTCGAGGCTACTCAACCAAAACCAGATTGCTGGTCTCGGGTACAGGAAAAAGAACAGCCGAACTGCTGCCACTTTGATACCGTTCAACGACCCACCTCCAATTTTAATTTCCATGCCCACTGTAGTAAGCTATACAACAACAACTTGCATTTATATAGCGCCCTTAACGTAGTAAAACAGCCCAAGGTGCTTCACAGGAGCGATTATCAAACAACATTTGACACCGAGCCACATAAAGAGATATTAGTACAGGTTGGTGAAATGTTACCCACATTCTAACAGTGACGACACTTCAAAAGTACTTCATTGGCTGTAAAGCACTTCGGGACGTCCTGAGGTCATGAAAGGCGCTATAGAAATGCAAGTTCTTTCTTTCAAAGAGGTAGGTTTTAAGGAGCGTCTTAAAGGAGGAGAGAGAGGTAGCATGGCGGAGGGGTTTCGGGAGGGAATTCCAGAACTCAGGGCCCAGGCAGCTGAAGGCACGGCCACCAATGGTGGAGCGGTTAAAATCGGGGATGCTCAGGAGCAAATACTGGTTGCAGTGACGGTCAGCTTTAGAAGCCGAAAAATAAAATGGTCAAAAAGTGAAATGGTCTGCTCACATTTTAATTAATATTTTCAGATTAAAGAATATAATTCTCCCCTCTTTTGTCACAGGGATCTGTTTTAACAAAATAGAAATGTATTCGCCCCCCTCAAAAAAAAAATGATAGTTTACTGCACCCTAACCTAGTGGTGCCTCCCATGCAGATTAACAGAAGTGTTGGTGGGCCGACTGTGGACACTGCTGTACTGGCGAAAGGTGGAAAGCATCAGGCTTTCACCTGGTCAACTTATTTTTAAGGGACTGGATGTTAAATTGAAAAACATCTACAAGATGCACTGCAGCAACTCGCCAAGGCTTCTTCAACAGCACCTCCCAAACCCATGGCCTCTACCACCTAGAAGGACAAGGGCAGCAGGCCCATGGGAACACCACCACCTCCAAGTCACACACCCTCCTGACTTGGAAATATATCGGCCGTTCCTTTATCGTCGCTGGGTCAAAATCCTGGAACTCTCTCCCTAACAGCACTGTGGGAGCACCTTCACCACACGGACTGCTGCGGTTCAAGAAGGCGGCGGCTCACCACCACCTTCTCGAGGGCAACTAGGGATGGGCAATAAATGCTGGCCTTGCCAGCGACGCCCACATCCCATGAACGAATATAAAAAAAAACCCACAAGCCTAGTCTATGCAACCTGTCCTCATAATTGAACCCTTTAAGCCCCGGAATCATTCTGGTGAATCTGCACAGCACCCACTCCAAGGTCAATCTATCCTTCCTTCCTTGAGGTGTGGTGCCCAGACCTGAACGCAGTACTCCAGATGGCGTCTGACCAAGGCCAAAGATGGTGGGTCGAAGAAAAACACTGTCCCAGCATTGGGCCAAATACAACACATGAGATTCTGGTATCTGACTCTTGTATTATGTCAGAGAAGATCCTGTCGGGTTTCCTCGCACCCCACAGGTTCTGGCTCTTGCTGGGGTACGGTCAATGAACAGCCACCCCTCAAGTGTCAACCGGGACAGAATGCCACAGGGCTATTCCACCGTGGTAGGCATCACACCCAGGCCCTATCCTGTCCTCGTTTCACTTTCCAGCACAAGTGTCAGGGTAGGGGGGGTCACTGGATAATGATTAGAGACAGGAGCCCCAGGACGAATTCCTCTCCCCTACCTCACTAGACTGGAGACACAGTGACCACCAGTCACACCCACACTGCCCACGGCATAGAACAGCTAACTCCACACGGGCCAGGGATCGAACCGGAGACCTTCCTGGTTGCACTTGCTCAGTACCACACAGCCACCCCGAGCTTCCGGTCGCCTGTCACTGTAATTCTCCGCTCCACTCCCACTCTGACGTCTCGGTCCTCGGCCTCGTGCACTGTTCCAACAAAGCTCAATGTAAACACCTCATCTTTCGATTCGGCACTTTACAGCCTTCTGGACTCAACATCGAGTTCAACAATTTCAGACAATAATCTCTGCTCCCATTTTTCCACATGGTAGCTGTTGATGATTCTGCCATCCCCATTTACACCTCCTCTAGACCCATCTTTTGTTTCTTTACTTGTCCCAATTACCATCTCCATTTGCCTTGTACTTTTGTCATTTAATCTCTCCTGCCTTCCACCCTATCCCCGACCTTCCCTTTTGTTCTTTCCTTCCCCTCCCCTCTTTTCCTGCCCCTGCTTAAAATCTGTCGCATCTCTAACTTTTTCCAGCTCTGACGAAAGGTCACCGACCTGAAACGTTAACTCTGTTTCTCTCTCTACAGATGCTGCCTGACCTGCCGAGTGTTTCCAGCGTTTTCTGCTTCTAGTTCAGATTTCCAGCATCCGCAGTATTTGGCTTTTGAAAAATAGTATGCTGGAGTTGGCCGGGATCCGTACCACACATGCTGCATTTACCTAGTGAGCCACTGGGGGAGCTATGACCCCTCCCCCCACCCCCACCCCGGAGACCTGAGCAAGGGAGAGAATGGGTTCACCTCTCCACTGTGGGTCAGGCTTCCGAAAGGCCACTCACATCCCATGTAGTATATTATACTGTGGCATGGATGGGGTGCACACTGGTGAAAACATAACTTCACCAAACGGTTTATTATAATGCCACTGCGCACTCACAGGCCACTAGATGGAGTATGGTGCCAGTTTTAAAAATATTCATGCATATTCTAAAATAATACTTAAAAACTTAAGCCTGCGCCTGGCAAATTGTTAGCACACGCTGAGTGGCCAATGGGGTGTGGAGACGGCGTTACTGGTGACGCAGGCCGCTGACTCACTGTTCTAACACTCACACGTCACTCTGCGCAGTATTCCCCAGTCTCCCCCCTCACCTCTCAGCTCCAACTCGCTCTGATAATAAAACAGCCCTGCAGGGGTTGGGCAGGGGGGCAGGTAGGGTAGAAACAGCCTGGATATAAAATCTCTCCTCCTCCCTTCCCATCCCTGCCCACCTTCGCTCCCGCCACATTCATCCTGGCTCAGTAAGCTTGGCCACGAAGGAGTTGTTAACCGGAGATTATTTTAGCACCTCGGACTGAAGGCCGGGGATGTGTCTGTGGAGCCCAGCTACAGGGCTGTGACACCACGGACAAGTCTGCGGAAAATAAGAGTCGCAGTATAACAACAACGTGTATTTATATAGCGCCTTTAACGTAGTAAAACGTCCCAAGGCGCAGCACAGAGTATTTTAAGAGAAAAAAAATTGACACCGATCCACATGAGGATAAATTAGGGCAGGTGACCAAAAGCTTGGTCAAAGAGGTAGGTTTTAAGGAGCGTCTTAAAGGAGGAGGGAGAGGTAGCGAGGCGGAGAGGTTTAGGCAGGGAATTACACTATCCTCTAACGCGGGCTGGCAGCTGTGCTACTGGACTGCTGTAGCCGCGTGTGACTGCTGCCAGAATTACGCAGTCAGCTGTACTTGCCGACCAAAAAAAAAAATTAGGAGATGGTGAAAGAATTCAGGGGCCACAGCTGCCGGACACGTATCTCACTTAGGATTAGCTGCGTTCTCCAACGCATTTACAGCATAGAAACAGGCCATTCGGCCCAACAGGTTTGTGTCGGTGTTTCTGCTCCACCCATCTTACTTATAGAGTGTCGACCGTGGCTCAGTGGGCAGCACCCTCACACCTCTGAGTCAGAAGGTTGTGGGTTCAAATCCCACTCCAGAGACTTGAGCACGAAAAATCTAGGCTGACGCTCCCGGTGCAGTACAGAGGGAGTGCTGCACTGTCGGAGGTGCCGTCTTTCGAATGAGATGTTAAACCGAGGCCCCGTCTGCTCGCTCAGGTGGGCATAAAAGGTCCTGTGGGCACTATGGGGAGTTCTCCCCGGTGTCCTGGCCAATATTTATCCCTCAATCAACATCACTAAAAAAAAAATTATCTGGTCATTATCACATTGCTGTTTGTGGGAGCTTGCTGGGCGCAAATTGGCTGCCACGTTTCCTACATTACAACAGTGACTACACTTCAAAAAAAGTACTTCATTGGCTATAAAGCACTTTGGGATGTCCGGTGGTCGTGAAAGGCGCAACATAAATGCAAGTCTCTCTTTTACTTCATCTAACCCTATCAACATATCCTTCTATTCCTTTCTCCGTCATGTGTTTATCTAACCTTCCTCTGAAATGGAACTATGCTATTCACCTCAACAACTCTCTGTGGTAGTGAGTTCCACATTCTAACCACTCTCTGGGTAAAGGAGTTTTTTTCTGAATTCCCCATTGGATTTATTAGTGACTATCTTATATTTATGGCCTGTAGTTTTGGACTCCCCCCTGCACCACCACCAACCGCACCCCCCACCCCCCCGCCTCCCCCCACCACAAGTGGAAACATTTTCTCTACGTCTACCCTATCGAACCCCTTCATAATTTTAAAGGCTTCTATCAGGTCACCCTCTCTTGGCCTTCGTTTTTCTAGAGAAACGAGCCCCAGCCTGTTCAGACTTTCGTGATAGCTATAACCTCCCAGTTCTGGTATCATCCTTGTAAATCATTTTTTTGCACCACCTCCAGTGCCTCTATGTCCTTTTTGTAATATAGAGACCCAGAGGTGATCGGCACCTCATCAATCGCAGAAAACCTGATACACAGCTCGCACCCTTTACAGAGTGTCTCGTCACACGCGCACGTATAGGGTGCGATATATATAAGGCTACCTCGGCGATGAGCCGGTCGCTGGGCATAAAAATCAGCTGTGATTTTACCCTTGGCAGCCAGCAAGAGTTATTGCACAGTCTGGGCTGTAAATCGTTGCTGTCGATAAACTCTCTTCAAATTCCACCCAGGGATAGAACAGGACACCTGTTGTTGTGTTGCTGTTTGTTCAGTGGGTTATTAGGAAAGGGGTGGGAAATGATGGAAGAGGCACAGCAGATTTATAGGAGCATGTGTCCCGCGTTTTGTTCTGCTGATGCTGCCGTGCTCCCAGCCAGGATTCTACCGCAGGGTGTTTGCTTTCTTGTAGTTTCTGTGGTTGAATCGGGAAAAAAAATTGCATCTCATTTGCTGAATGGAATGGTTATAAAACCACACCAGCTCGCGCTCCCCCCTTGCACAGGGTCGAAAACAGGTGTGTGTTGTACATGAGCAGTGTGAATACACAGGGTATACAACAGGCCTGAAGGGATAAGGGTGCAAACGAGCTCTGTGGGGGGGGGGGTCTCAATAGACGGAAGTGCAGTCCGCAGAATCGATCGGATTGCGTTCTCTCTCTCTCTCTCTCTCTCTCTCTAACCCACTCGCCCATTTAAATGAGCCAGCTGTGCCCGAGGCTGTGCCGTCCCATGCCAAGATGGGACAACACACTGGCATCAAACTTTTTATTTATTCGTTCACAGGGTGTGGGCGTCGCTGGCAAGGCCGGCATTTATTGGCCATCCCTAATTGCCCTCGAGAAGGTGGTGGTGAGCCGCTGCAGTCCACGATACTTCTTTGTAGCGGTTTGGTACAACTGAGTGTCTTGCTGAGGCCATTTCAGAGGGGCAGTGAAGAGTCAACCACATTGCTGTGGGTCTGGAGTCACATACAGGCCAGACCGGGTAAGGACGGCGGATTTCCTTCCCTAAAGGACATTAGTGAACCAGATGGGTTTTTACTACAATCCGGTAGTTGCATGGTCACCATTACTGACACTAGCTTTTTATTCCAGAAATTCCCCAGCTGCCGTGGTGGGATTTGAACTCATGTCTCCAGATCATTAGTCCAGGCCTCTGGATTACTGGTCCAGTAACAGAACCACTGTGCTACCGTTCCCATTACTGGAGTAATAAAAGCCGCCCTTTAGTTCACCCCACTGTGTGGTGCAGGGTATGAAAACTGGACTCTCCTGAAGCTGCTTCCTGACATCACCCCTGAACGGCCTGGCTCCAATTTTAAGCTTTTGCCTCCCTTGTGCTGAACTCCCCCCCCCCACCCACAGGAAATAGTTTCTCCCTATCTACCCTATAAAATCCTTTAATCATCTTAAACACCTCAATTATATCACCCCTTTAATCTTCTATACTCAAGGGAATGTAAGCCCAGTCTACGCAACCTGTCCTCGTAATTTAACCCTCTAAGCCCCAGGTATCATTCCGGTGAATCTGCTCTGCGCGATCTCCGAGGCCAATATATCCTTCCTGAGGTGCGGTGCCCATAACTGAACGCAGTGACTCCAGGTACGGTCTAACCAGAGATTTCAAAAAAATTGTAGCATGACTGCCACTGCTTTGTATTCCGGCTGTTTTGAGATGAAGGCCAACATTCCATTATCCTATTAAATTATTTCTTGTACCGATCCACTAGATTTTTAGTGATTTCTGTACATGGACCCTTAAATCTCTCTGTTCAGCCACAGCTCCGAGCTGCTCACTATTTAGAGATTACTCCGATCGATCTTTCTTAGGTCCCAAGTGGATGACCTCACACGTCCCCACAGAATCCAGGCAACAACAACAACTTGCATTCATACAGCGCCTGTAACGTGGTAAAACGTCCCAAGGTGCCTCACAGGCGCATATTTGACACTGAGCCACGTAAGGAGATATTAGGATAGGTGACCAAAATCTCGGTCAAAGAGGTAGGGTTTTAAGGAGCGTCTTAAAGGAAGAAACATAGAAACTAGGAGCAGGAGTAGGCCATTCGGCCCGTCGAGCCTGCTCCGCCATTCAATACGATCATGGCTGATCATTCAAATCCAGTACCCTGTCCCTGCTTTCTCACACAGAATCCCCATCGAGCCTGCACCGACACATATGAGAGAGAGAAGAGAGAGAGAGAGAAGAGAGAGAGAGAGAGAGAGAGAGAGAGGGGGGGAGAGAGAGAGAGGGGGAGAGGTTTAGGGAGGGAGTTCCAGAGTTTAGGGCCCGGGCAGCTGAAGGCTCGGCCGCCGATGGTGCGGTCAATACTGAGGGCGTGCTGCATTCTGCAGAAGAAGCAGCTTCTGTATTTATGGGTTTCTTTTCTGCGCCCTCGAAACTGTGTAACATCTCGCCTTTCTCAACCTTCCCTGGCCAATATTAATCTCTCGACCAACGTCACTAAAACAAGATTCTCCGGTCATCACCACATTGCTGTTTGTGGGAGCTTGCTGTGCGCAAATTGGCTGCCGCGTTTCCCAATGTTACAACAGCGACTACACTTCGAAACAGCTTAGCTGTAAAGCGCTGCGGGACGTCCCGAGGTGGTGAAAGGCGCTATATAAATGCAAGTCTCTCTTTTCTTGCCCTTCCTTTTAAAAGCCAAGCTTGGTGTCAACCTCACCAGTGCTACCCGATTTATTCCAATCTTCTCTCCCACGCTTTCCAGTGTTGGCAGGGTCTTGCTCTACGGCTCTCGGCCCTTCACCTGGGTGTGCTCGATAATTAAATAATTGAAGCAGCCGAGACTCACCGAGGCTCAGGAACACGGTTCGGGTTTGGGGGGGGGTGGAGGAAGGGGAGCAATCAATAATGTCCCAGCAGCAATTAAAGAGGATGCGCAGGGCCAGCGTTGCTCTCTGTGTGACAAAGGCACAACATCGCTCAACACTCTCGCCATAACTTAGAGAGGATTCAGAACAAGCTTTCGCCCTAAGGCTAGAGTGTTTAACTCTAATCTGAGCTGGCATTTTGTCACTGAGTCACAGAAAGGGAATGTAAAGAACTAAAAGTAAGAGACTGCAGGAAGTATTTTTGGGGACATTTATTGAAAGAGGTCGCTTTGCAGCGAGATTTTTCAACCAAGAGGGGTCACAGCTCCCACAACAACAGCAACTCGCATTGATATAGCGCCTTTAACGTAGTAAAACGTCCCAAGGTGCTTCACAGGAGCGGTTATCAAACAAAATTTGACACCGAGCCACATAAGGAGATATTAGGACAGGTGCCCAAACGCTCGGTCAAATAGGTAGGTTTTAAGGAGCATCTTAAAGGAGGTGAGAGAGACGGAGGGGTTTAGGGAGGGACTTCCAGAGCTCGGGGCCCGGGCAGCTGAAGGCACGGCCGCCAATAGTGAAGCGAAGGTAATCGGGGATGCGCAAGAGGCCAGAATTGGAGGAGCGGAGAGACCCTGGAGGGTTGTAGGGCTGGAGGAGGTTACAGACAGATAGGGAGGGAGGGACGAGGCCATGGAGGGATTTGAACACGAGGATAAGAATTTTAAAATCGAGACGATGCCCAATATGGGTCAGCGAGCACGGGCGGGGGTGATGGGTGAACGGGACTTCAAAGTCTAAGTGGGTGGGGGAATAGGCCCAATCAGCTGCACTTGGCTTCCCAAATGCCTTGTAACCGTCCCAAGCTTACAGCGGATTGCGGAAAATTCCCCAATTTGAGCCGTGCACAATTGCTGTTGAAAGTGAGCAGGATACAAAGCAGAGCGAGGACGTTCTCAAGGTGATCTGCTCAGGAGGGAGTGTAAGCCTCCAAAAAAGAAACAGAGGGATTGAAACATCTCACAGTTTTTGCCAGCTTGGCTCAGGTGGTCACCCTCAAAGTTAGAAAGTTGTGCTCGAGTCCCTTAACAAAACCGGAGCACAAAATCCAGGCTGACACAGTACTGAGGGAGTGCTGCAATCTTGGAGGAGCCATCTTTTCAAATGAGGCATCAAACTGAGGACCCATCTGCTCCGGTGTGTATTAGCGATCTGATGACATAATTTGAAGAGGAGAAACAAGAGAGTTTCTGCTGGAAAACCAGCCGGCACTTTCCCTTCAAACAACACAACCAAAGAGAAAAGGTTAACCAGTAATTCACCGAGTTGCTATATTTGGTACATTACTTGAGGTCATCCAAAACTCGGCGGTCCGTGTCCTAACTCGCACCAAGTCCCGTTCACCCATCACCCCTGGGCTTGCTGACCTACATTGGCTCCGGGTTAAGCAACGCCTCGATTTCAAAATTCTCATCCTTGTTTTGAAATCCCTCCATGGCCTCGCCCCTCCCTATCTCTGTAATCTCCTCCAGCCCCACAACCCCCCAAGATATCTGCGCTTCTCTAATTCTGCCCTCTTGAGGATCCCTGATTATAATCGCTCAACCATTGGTGGCCGTGCCTTCTGTTGCCTAGGCCCTAAGCTCTGGAATTCCCTGCCTAAACCTCTCCGTCTCGCCAATTCTCTTTCCTCCTTTAAGACGCTACTTAAAACCTACCTCTTTGACCAAGCTTTTGGTCACCTGCCCTAATTTATCCTTACGTGGCTCGGTGTCAAAATTTTTGGTCTTATAATACTCCTGTGAAGCACCTTGGGACGTTTTACTACGTTAAAGGCGCTATATAAATACAAGTTGTTGTTGTTATTACAGATCCAAAATGGCAGCTGCGTTTTGCCTGCATAACTGGAGTCACTGTACTTCAAATTTTGATTCAGTGTGTGAAGAACCGGGAGATGTTTTGTTGATAAGATGACAATAGAAATGTAAGCATTTCTTTCTACATACAGAGTCACACTGGGTCAAGAACCAGAAGGACCCCAATAGAAAGTTGCTGCTGAAATAAATGGGGAAGGAGGCTTCTACACAATGAATGATGTCATTGACCACCCATTCCCCAACCCCCGCCCTCCCCCCCAAAAACTAGGGCTGCCAACCCTCCCAGATTGTCCTGGAACCTTGAGGAATTAAAGATTAATCTCCAGGGCATTGCTGCAAGCAAAACCGGGAAAACAAAATCATAGGGGCATTAAAAATGTTTGTGTATTCTTTTAATTTTCTTGATCACTTTTGTATCTTAGTTATAAAAATATTGGAGGGGGGGGCGGGGGGAAGGCTGTTCGACCGGACGGGGCGGTTGGAGGTCACGTGATGAGATCTCCAGGAATTCATCCAATCAGAGTTGGCAACCCGACCCGACTGGGGCAAGACAGAGGCCATCAACAGTCACCAAGAAATCCAATGGGGAATTCAGGAGAAACTTCTTTTCCCAGAGGGTGGTGAGAATGTGGAACTCGCTACCACAGGGAGTGGTTGAAGCGAATAGTATAGATGCATTCAAGGGGAGGCTAGATAAACACGAGGGAGAAGGGAACAGAGGGTTATGCCGATGGATTTAGATGAGGAAAGACGGAGGAGGCTCGAGTGGAGCATAAAGGCCGGCATGGACTGGTTGGGCCGAATGGCCTGTTTCTGTGCCGTATACCCTATGTAAGGACTCACCAGCAATGCTACATGTAATGGGTAACAGTGGGAAGTGCACGACGAGTTGTAAGCAACCCAGCACTTTAGGGTTAACTTCTCTACAAATATTTTAGTGCAGGCATCAGAGGTTCAACCCCTGACCGATCTGCTGATCCGTGATAAACAAAGGTTCAATCAGATAAAGAACCTTTATATAAATACTGTGGCTAGTCGAGCAGATCAGAGGCTGGGTATTCTGCGGCGAGTGTTTCACCTCCTGACTCACCAAAGCCTTTCCACCATCTACAAGGCACAAGTCAGGAATGTGGCGGAATACTCTCCACTTGCCTGGATGAGTTGCAGCTCCAACAACACTCAAGAAGCTCGACACCATCCAGGACAAAGTAATCCGCTTGATTGGCACCCCATCCACCACCTTAAACATTCACTCCCTCATTCACCACCGGCGCACCGTGGCTGCAGTGTGTACCATCCTACAAGATGCACTGCAGCAACTCGCCAAGGCTCCTTCGATAGCATCTCCCAAACCCGTGACCTCTGACAAGGGCAGCAGGTGCATAGGAGCACCATCACCTCCAAGTTCCACACCATCCCGACTTGGAAATATATCGTCGCTGGGTCAAAATCCTGGAACTCCCTCCCTAACAGCACTGTGGGAGTATCTTCACCACACTGAGTACAGCGGTTCAAGAAGGCGGCTCACCACCACCTTCTCAAGGGCAACGAGGAATGGGCAATAAATGCTGGCCTTGCCAGCGACGCCCACATCCCGTGAATTAATACATTTTTTTTTTAAAAAAGCTTATTTGGTAGCGGTTGGGTTTTCGGAATAAAATGTCTGCTGCATCCACTTCTGGTGGACACTGGGAGCATGTATCGGAAACAGTAAAGTCCATCTGTCCATAATGGATGGTAGATGATGGGTTGGAGGTGCGCACTTTCCCGACACCCACTCCCAGTGTGTGCCAGGTGCAAGCGCAGCAGAACTTACTGATCTTATCGAAACGTATAAGACTCTGAAGGGGGTCGACAGGGTAAATGCAGAGAGGATGTTTCCCCTCGTGGGGGAATCTAGAACTAGGGGGCATAGTTTCAGAATAAGGGGTCACCCTTTTAAAACGGAGATGAGGAGGAATTTATTCTCTCAGAGGGTCGTGAATCTTTGGAATTCTCTACCACAGAGAGCTGTGGAGGCTGAGTCAGTGAATATATTTAAGGTGGAGATAGACAGATTTTTGAACGATAAGGGAGTCAAGGGTTATGGGGAGCGGGCAGGGAAGTGGAGTTGAGGCCAAGACCAGATCAGCCATGATCTTATTGAATGGTGGAGCAGGCTCGAGGGGCCAAATGACCCACTCCTGCTCCTGTTTCTGATGTTCTTAACTTTTGCCCCCTTGATGAACCACAATGATCATTCTCAATTTACTATAGAAGTGAAGAACCTTCCATGGGTCAGACCGCCTGGAAGTAACACTTCCGTCTTGATAAGCTGAAGGACTAAGAGGAGGAGGTTTGTGCCTCAGATTGCAGAAGTCAAGTATGACGGATGAAGGCGGCGATGGATGGAAGTTTGTGGATCGGAACATTTCAAGTGTTCTAATGCAGCCTGGAGAACAGTTTACCAGCTGCGGCAGGCTGTTGTTCAGTCGCAGCTGGGCGAAGCAACAGTGTAAGAAGGTGAAGGATGTAAAACAAAAGTTTACAAGACCGCTGCCAAACCGCCAAAGGCAGTGATGGACAACTCGCTGAAGACACTTCCCAGATCAGGGCCGCCAACCCTCCAGGATCGGCCTGGAACTGCCAGGAATTGAAGATTAATCTCCAGGACACTCACTGCTGCCAGCAATAACCCCAGGAGAAAAACCATTAACAAAGTGGGGATTTTCCCCCCCCCCATTTTCTTTGAACACTTTTGTTTATTAGTTCTAAAAAATATTGGAGAGGGGGGGCAAAAGGCTATTTTTGATTGACAAGTCAAGAAGCATCCAGTCGGATAATGAAGAGTCTTTGTGCTTTTCATTTTGGAAGGTGGGCACTGTGAGGATGGACGTGTCGGGCGATCAATGGCGGGAGCGTTGGGGGGGGGGGGGGGAGGGAGGGTCATAAGAACATAAGAAACAGGAGCAGGCCAATCGGCCCCTCGAGCCTGCTCCGCCATTCAATAAGATCATGGCTGACCCAATCTTGGCCTCAACATCACTTTCCCGCTCTCTCCCCATACCCCTTGACTTCCTTGTAGTTCAAATGTCTGTCAATCTCCGCCTTGAATATATTCAATGACTCCGCCTCCACAGCTCTCTGGGGTAGCGAATTCCAAAGATTCACAACCCTCTGAGAGAAGAAATTCCTCCTCATCTCCGTCTTAAATGGGCGACCCCTTATTCTGAAACTATGCCCCCTAGTTCTAGATACCCCCACTAGGGGAAACATCCACTCAGCATCCACCCTGTCAATCCCCCTCAGAATCTTATGTTTCAATAAGATCACCTCTCATTCTTCTAAACTCCAACGAGTATAGGCCCAACCTGCTCAACCTTTCTTCATAAGACAACCCCTTCATCCCAGGAATCAACCTAGTGAACCTTCTCTGCACTGCCTCCAATGCAAGTATATTATTCCTTAAATATGGAGACCAAAACTGTACGCAGTACTCCAGGTGCGGTCTCGCCAGCGCCCTGTAAAGTTGCATCATGTGATGAAACCTCCAGGAATCCGTCAATAGTTGGCAAGCCCTATTTCCCCAGAGGGTGAAACTCTTTCGATATCGCTGTTCAGCCGTTGCAAGGAGTCTCCGCCCTCGGCCCCCCCGCTCCCCCCCCCCCCCTTTCCGACACCACTGGCCGCGTCACGGGCGGGCAGAGGCTCCGCCCCCCCTTCGCGGGGCCAAGCAGGATCCCCCAACTTCGGTCTCCGGGTCCCAGTCCTTGTTGCGAGCCGTTCGGCTGGGACTCCCGCCGGAATTATTGGCGGGAGCCCTGAGGAACACCCAAGAAAATTCATGACCCACTGAGTCGAGAAAGTGAAGCCAAGGGTTAAAGGCGTGAGCCAGCACTGAGCTGCTGCAGGATCCTTTTAATCGAGTCGGTTCATGTAGGACAATTTAAGGACCAATTTAGGTCGTGCAAATAAAAAACCCAAGACACAATACCTAAATCCATTATTCCTACAGAAGTATCTAGCAACTGCTTATATTATCTGAAAGCAGCTGTCAGAATATATTAGAGTCAGGCAGGCCTCACAAAAAAAAACCGCGTCATCTGGCCCTTCCAACCTTGCTTTTATTCCAGCCTCTAGAAGCTTTTGAGGCCATTACCTAGAAACACATCAAAACTCAGCAATCAATGGTCCTATCTGAGCAGAGCAGCAGTGAATCAGTGTAATCACTACTCACTGATACACACGATGGTTAGCAGGCTATTTGTTGAAGGAGGCTTTTTTTTTTGTTGTTGGGTCCACTTCATGTTTTTATCAATTATTAAACAGTTTTTTTTTTGTTGAAGAGAATCTAGTTGGACTGATTCCCAGAAGCATCAACTTCCTGAGCCTGGTGTTAACTCTGGTCTTTAACCCCCTCACTTGCACCGGCCGACACACTGAGGGTTTATTTTTATTTTTTTGGAAAGGGGAGGCCTCTGGGGCGCCATTAACCTGGAACTTCCGGCAGTCCGTCCCACTGATGTCGACCCACCAGCTTGCTTCGCATCAACTCTCAAATGGCCCCAAAGGTCACCGTCGGAGAGCTCGCATGCACACAGGTAGAGGAGGGGTGTTAGAGGTGGCGCAGAGGAAGGAACTCACTCGGCAATATTTGGGTTTGATTAAGACGGGTCCATTTTCTTTGTTGGGGGGCTGGCGGGGTGTTGAGAGATTTCCCATGCAAGTTTTCAGAGTTGGTACATCTTATCTGCGATTCTAAGAAAGTTATTTCTGTATCTTCAGAGTAATGGCACCGACGGCACGTGAGTGAATGCCAACACCCTCAACCGATTAGATTTGGCCTCGCACTTTACACGCCAAAGGGCATTACAGTCTCAGACCCAGACCAGGAGCCCCTACTCCAGTTTTACATCGGAGTTTCATCCTGAACTGGTGGATCTCCCGTGGAGCTGCCCACAAAAAGTCAGCACTGAGTGTATTGGTGGCGGCGGTGACGTGGGTGGAGGTTTGGACCTCCGGCCGTTTCTGGGGCTCCCTCCATCTAGCGGTGGACGTGTGTACTAGGTTGATTCCCGAGATGAAAGGGTTGTCGTATGAGGAAAGGTTGGGCCTATACTCATTGGAGTTTAGAAGAAATGAGAGGTGATCTTATTGAAACATATAAGATTCTGAGGGGGCTCGACAGGGTAGATGCAGAGAGGATGTTTCCCCTCGTGGGGGAATCTAGAACGAGGGGGCATAGTTTCAGGATAAGGGGGAACCCATTTAAGAAGGAGATGAGGAGGAATTTCTTCTCTCAGAGGGTCGTGAATCTTTGGAATTCTCTACCCCAGAGAGCCGTGGAGGCTGAGTCATTGAATATATTCAAGGCTGAGATAGACAGATATTTGAGCTACAGGAGAGTCGAGGGTTATGGGGAGCGGGCAGAAAAGTGGAGTTGAGGCCAAGATCAGATCAGCCATGATCTTGTTGAATGGCGGAGCAGGCTCGAGGGGCTGAATGGCCGACTCCTGCTCCTATTTCTTATGTTCTTATGTAGCTGCAGGTGGTACTGTGTGCCGCGATATGGAAATGCCCAAATAAGGAGAAGTGTAACACAGCGAGGAAGTTAAATTTCACACTGGTCGACCTCCCACGGCTTTGCGCACGGGGGAGTCTGCAGACGACGTGGGGTTAGAGGGTGCAAGATAACTGGACCGGGAAGCATAGACATAATTCAGTCTGCACTCAGGGAATTTTTTCTTCCCCAAACACAGCGAGTTGTTGTGATCTGGAATGCGCTGCCTGAAAGGGCAGTGGAAGCAGATTCAATAGTAAACTTTCAAAAGGGAATTGGATAAATAATCTAAAAGGAAAAAAAACTGCAGGACTAATTGGAGAGCTCTTAAAAGAGCCGGCACAGGTACGATGGGCTGATTGGCCTCCTTCTGTGCTGTATGATTCTATGATAACATGACCTGACTTTAATCTTTCTTAGGCTGGGCGGGTGATTTAAGTCAACACTGGAGGAGGTTGACACACACACAATATCTAAAGCAATAGGTAGTCCCACGAAAATTCTGCGGAAGGCTTATCGGGACAACTGACCCTTCCTAGTTCCCCAAGATTCTCATGCCTTCATTCATAAACATAGGGCAGCTCACAATAGCAAAAGAGATCACAAGATAATGACTGATGAGGGAGTCCATTTGGCCCATCTTAGGTAATCCATCCAAGAAGACCCTAAAGTTCCCCAGTGCAGCATCCAATTGGCTCTTAAGTTTTTGCCACCATTCCGTGCGTTGACCACTCTTTGTATGAAGAAGAACTTCCCGATCTCAGTCCTAAATTTATCTTTTACCCAAGTCTCCTTGTCCTATGCTCGCAATTTATTTAAAGCAATATTCTAGACTTACTGTTCCCAAAATCTCTAACGCTCTTGTACATCTCCAGAAGATCCTATCCTTTCCAGGCTGAATCGCCAAGTTTCTCCAGTCTCTGCTCATGACTCAGACACTGGGGATTAGTTGTGTGCCTCCTTTCTCAATACAACGACAACTTGCATTTATACAACGCCTTTAACGTAGTGAAACGTCCCAAGGTGCTTCACAGGAGCGTGATCGAACAAAAATTTGACACCGACCCACATAAGGAGATATTAGGGACAGCTGACCGAAAGCTTGGTCAAAGAGGTGTAGAGGTGTTTTAAGGAGCGTCTTAAAAGGTGGAGGGAGAGGCGGCGAGGTTTAGGGAAGGAAATAGGGTGTACTTCCTGTAGGACTTCAGCAGGCTGGGGCTCTTTTCTCTAGAAAAGAGAAGGCTGAGGGGTGACCTGATAGAGGGCTTTACGATTATGAAAGAGTTTGATCGGGTAGACGTAGAGAAGGCGTTTCCACTTGCAGGCGAGACCAGAACTAGGGACGATAAATATAAGATAGTCAGTAATATATTCAATAGGGAATTCAGGAGAAACTTCTTTACCCAGAGAGAGTGGTGAGAATGTGGAACTCGCTACCACAGGGAGTGGTTGAGGCAAATAGCACAGATACATTTAAGGGGAAAGTGAGATAAACATGAGGGAGAAGGGAATAGAAGGATATGTTAATAGGGTGAGATGAGGAAGGGTTGGAGGAGGCTTGTGGGGAGCATAAACACTAGCACAGACCAGTTGGGCCGAAAGGCCGGTTTTCTGTGCTGTAAATACTTTGTAAAGCCGTTTCTAGCCCACTATATGGTGGGCACCTGTTCGGAGGTCGCCTCAGACTCAGGGAAGTGAGGGGGGACGCAGGAACCTGCAGATCCCAACAGGAGCAACAGACCCACAGGCAATGTGTCGCGCACCATCCGCACTGAACCGACTCACAGCTGTCTGCCTCTAATTGTAGTAAATTGTACTGTCTTCAGACTTAATTTGCAATAGCATCGCAGCACCTCGTCATTCAACGCAGGGATAATCAGTAAATTGATTACTGTAATAACACACAGATCAGCTTTTAAAAGAGAAGTGATTGGACAGACCAATAGCTCAAACTCAAGCAGGGGGCACCGAGGCTTCCTCAGTGAGGCCCGCAAAGGCTTCCTGTACAATTGGCCCCAGCTGTCGCTACAGAATCATAGAACGTTCCAGTAACAGAAGCAGGCCATTCAGCCCATCGAGTCTATAACCTAGAATCATAGACTGGTTACAGCGCAGAAGGAGGTCATTCAGCCCGTCGAGTCCGTGCCGGCTCTCTGCAAAAGCACTTCAGCTAGTCCCACTCCCCCCGCCCTTTCCCCGTAACCCTGCAAATTTTTTTCCTTCAGGTACTTATCCAATTCCCTTTTGAAAGCCGTGATTGAGTCTGCCTCCACCACCCTTTCAGGCAGTGGATTCCAGATCCTCACCACTCGCTGCGTAAAAAGGTTTTTCCTCAGGTCGCCTTTGGTTCTTCTGCCAATCACCTTAAATCTGTGTCCTCTGGTTCTCGACCCTTCCGCCAATGGGAACAGTTCCTCTCTATCCGCTCTGTCTAGACCCCTTTGAAAGACCCCCTCATGATTTTGAAATATAACTTGTATGTTTTTTTCCCGCATGGTGCCAACTAATCTGATCCCACTCTCCTGTTCGCTCCCCATACCTTTCCAGGTTCCTTATTCAAGCAACTGACCAATTCCCTGTTGGAAGAGTTTGTAACCTCTGCTTCGAAAGCCGGTTTGTGGCGGAGGATTCCACATTCTGTGCGAAGAATTTTTTTTGCTAACCTCCTCTTTGATACCTGTGAGTATGTTCCATTTAATCGCCTCCCGTCCCTGTCTGGCTGACCAGTGGAAACAATCGGTCACCATTTTACCTAATCCAGATCATGAAGGGTTTTGAAGACCTCCGTCAGGTCACCTCTTAGTCCTCTCAGCACCAGTGAAAATTCATCAATGTACTTTTTGGATTCATCGAAACAAAGATGATGTTTTTCTGTGGCCAATGATGAGTGAATAAGTCAGTGCAGCAATAGGACAGGTTTTTGTATTTTCTCTCACTGATTTTTTTCCATTTGCATTAGTAACTGGGGGAAAATATACCCAGAAAGGTTTGATTTTTCATAGCTTTTCTTTTCAAAAGGGAAACATTATTACTCAGAAAACATCACCGGGCAATGGACTAAATAAAGCCTGCGATTCTACATTATTTATCTAACACACAGAATGGCCATAGCAAGGCCATTATTTACTGTCATCACAAAGGTAACAAGTAATTTTTTTCCCCTCACTTGCACTCTCGCCTCTGGCTCAGAAGGTTGTGGGTTCAAGTCCCCCTCCAGAGACTTGTGCCTGTAATCCAGGCTGAAGCTCCCAGTGCGGTGCTGAGGGAGTGCTGCACTGCCAGAGGTGCCGTCATTCGGATGAGACGTGAAACCGAGGCCCCGTCCGTCTCTCCTCTCAGGTGGACGGAAAAGATCCCACGGCTCTATTCTGAAGAAGGGCAGGGGGGAGTTCTCCCCGGTGTCCTCGGGCCAGTCACTGAACATCACTGAAACCGATGATCTGGACATCGTCACATTGCTGTTTGTGGGAGCTTGCTGTGCGCAAATTAGCTCGCGCGGTTCCCTACAGGACAATAACGACACTTCAAAAAGTACTTCTGGTCACCGAGCTGCTCTGTGCCTCTCTCATTTACGGAGATGCCGGTGTTGGACTGGGGTGGACAAAAGTGAGAAGTCGCACAACACCAGGTTATAGTCCAACAGCTTTATTTGAAATCACGAGCTTTCGGAGCGGCTGCTCCTTCGACGCTTCGACACTTCACCTGACGAAGGAGCAGCCGCTCCGAAAGCTTGTGATTTTAAATAAAGCTGTTGGACTATAACCTGGTGTTGTGCGACTTCTCACTTTTCTCTCATTTACAGCGAGCATCCTGGGGCAAGCGAGTGGACAGACCACTTCCCAATTTTTTAAGCATCGATGCTGCTCTGGTGCTGGCACCTGGGAGGGAGACACGGGCAAGCTTTGGGATGACGCTCCCTCCTGTTTGTTCTCCCCCCTCAGCCGCACGGCTGAGATCAGAAAGTACGCACAGTGTGAGCGCTGAGCCCAGCTCCCACATTCACACGTGACAGCACGTACTACCGCACCAGGAGGCAATACTTCAAAGGGCCATTAGAAAACTTAATTAGGCCCCCGATTTTAACTCCAGGTGGAGTCCCCACTCAGGCCGGAGTTAAAATTACAGTCGGGTCTCAATCATGTCAGATGCAAAGAAGGACCCTGGGCACGCGTCACTGCTGCCTGCTCAGAAGAGCAGGTTAAAATGGCAGATGTTGTGATCATGGCGGCTTTCGGACAGGTAAGAGCCAGGGGCAATTTTAACTGCCCACCCGCCAGGTTTCTGCTGAGCGAGGAGGGTTAAAATCGCCCCCAAAGTGTTTACAAGAAGAATAAATGTAATTTAGTAAAACTATTTGGTTCCCTCAATTCTTGACACCATTCAATATTTATACAGAATCTTTTTTTTTGTAGAGATACTAAAGAAATTGTCGATACAATTTTTGTTATTTCCTCCCTGTCCCTCCCCTCCATCATCTCCAAATCCCCCTCACTTTTTTTTGGATCATTATTGGCGTCCAGACTGAAGGAATCACCTCAAATGCCCCCGATGAGACCACACTCCAGGTCACTGTCTGGGGAGCCCAGCTCGAGGAGCGCAACTAGGACCTCAAGATGTCTGGAACCTCGGCTCGGATAACCCGGGACAGAATTTCAAACAGTGACCTCCGCTCCCTCCCAAGCCGCTGCTGAACCCCCCACCCACCACCCTGAGGGTCGATGCCTGGGAGACCCACACCGTGAGGTGGCCCGCCTCTTGATAGAACAAGACCTGCAGCCACAACAGGAAAAGTTGCCACAGCTGTCATGCTGTATGCCACAGGGTCCTTCCCATCACTTACAGCAGGCACCTCTTGGTGGAGGCTGTTTGCTGCGCACCAACATGTGAAAGAGGTCACAAGTACCAGAATACTAAAGCTCCAAGACCTCTGCGCTCCTCCAATTCTGGCCTCTTGCGCATACCCCATTTCCATCGCTCCACCAGTGGCAGCCATGCCTTCAGCTGCCTAGGCCCTAAGCTCTGGAATTCCCTCTCTAAACCTCTCTACCTCTGTTTAAAACGCTCCTTAAAACCTACTTCATTGACCAAGCCTTTGGACACCTGTCCTAATATCTCCCAAGTGTCAGCTGTGGCTCAGTGGGCAGCACCCTCGCCTCTGAGTCAGAAGGTCGTGGGTTCAAGTCCCACTCCAGAGACTGGAGCACAAAAAGCTAGGCTGACACTCCAGTGCAGTACTGAGGGAGTGCTGCACTGTCAGAGGTGCAGTCTTTCGGATGAGACGTTAAACCGAGGCCCAGGCTGCTCTCTCAGGTGGACGTAAAAGATCCCATGGCACTATTTTGAAGAAGAGCAGGGGAGTTATCCCCGGTGTCCTGGCCAATATTTATCCCTCAATCAACATCACAATAAAACAGATTATCTGGTCATTATCAAATTGCTGTTTGTGGGAGCTTTTGTCTGCCGCGTTTCCCACATTACAACAGTGACCACACTTCAAAAAGTACTTCATTGGCTGTAAAACACTTTGAAACGTCCGGTGGTCGTGAAAGGCGCTGTAGAAATGTTATTCTTTCTTTCTTTCTATGGGGCTTTGTGTCAAATTTTGTCAGGTAAGGCTTCTGTGAAGCGTCGCGGGACGTTTTTTACCTCGATAAAGGAGTTGTTGTTGTTGTAGTGCTGGTTATTCAGGGAAGAGGTTAATTCCCACACATCACACTGTGAAATCCTGTCTTCCTAACCCCAATCTTCCATCAGCTCAGGGGTCACAAGTGGACAGCTGCTGCTCGGGTAAAATCAATCCACTAATACTGGATATTAATGATGTAGCTTCATACGGGCGTTCAAAAGCATGTCTTCAGCCAGAAGGCAAGGTAAAGCCCCCTCAGACCGCATTAGCAGGCCAGTCATTTCCTCAATTTTTGGTGCGAGTTAATTGGAAGCATTTCCATTTCTTTTTTCAAGCTGACATTTATTTTTTCAATCGCCGTGACGCAGGAGTTGCTTTGTCCAACTAAAAGATCCCGCGGCACCATTTGAAGAACTTGCTGTGCACAACAAGGCTGCAGTGTTTGCCCACACGACGATGCACAAAGGCGCTTCGAGGTGTTGCTGAGGCACATTAGGAACAGGAGGAGGCCATTCGGCCATTCAATTAGACCATGGCTGATCTGTATCTCCCGCCATTGACCCGTCTTGGTTCCAAAGGCCCTCGATACCCCGCACCGAACAAAAATCTGGTCGCTCTCAGTCTTGAAAATTTCAAGAGCTAAGGTGCTTTCTTTAATGGTCGAGCAACATTGGAAACCAGGGTCAGAGGTCACGATGGTGTGGTTCATCGACCTCCAGAAATAATTTTCTGAATCTAATAATCACATTATTAACTCGGGCGTTGGGGTTACTTTCATCTATCTTGACTGTGTTATTCTTTCCTTTGAGCACATATTGACTGCTGAGGTTACCTATTACCTTCTGTTCAGATTCCTTTCACTTCTACAGACTTAACGCAACCAGGCAAACCTCCAGAAGCAGCCACTTGGGAAATTTGTTCCCATTAACCTTGACACCAGTACTTAGTACCTCAGCTTATGAAAGAAAATTTATAACAGCACCCAATGGATGCAATCATTTTCTTCTGCAGTTTTAGAAAGACTTGCAGTTACACAAGTGCTTTGACCAATTTGCGTGTCCTCGCCTTTGTGTAGATTAAAAAAAGAGGCCCCAAAGAACCGCGGCCATTCTGGCAGACGCCTGCTACCGCATTGGCGGGAGAATGCCTGGGAACCGTGCCAAGATCCCGGCATGCCCCGCGCCCCCTCCTCTCCCCCCCGCAGGTCATGACCTCACCTCGGGGGCCCCTCTACGGCCTGCTGGGATGGACCTTCCGCCCACAAGTCTCCGCCTCAAGGGGGGAAGGGGTCGGGTGTTCCCGCACCCTGACCAAAGTCGCCCCCCCCCGGCCTATGGTTGACGGAAGGACACCTGGTCAGACCTGGCTCTGTTTTACATCCACCCTCCCTGCTCTCAAAGATCTGCTGGAAACCTTTCTTCTCCTCTGATCTTTTGACCTCATCACCCAATTGCGCTCTGTCTGTTTGCCGCCCACACCCCACCCGCTGCACATATTCCTCTCGGCTCGGAGATACCTTTCTGATGTGAAGAACGTAACGTAAATCCAAGTAGTTGTTATACTTTTAACTCTGCATGACGTGCATAAAAACGTTGTTTTAACTGCAAATATCTGGAAAGTCAAGTTACCCCCACAGCCTCCGCCCAACACTAGAAACTGGAGATTAGAAGAACGAGAGGTGATCTCATTGACAGGGTAGATGCTGAGAGGTTGTTCCCCTGGCTGGAGAGTCTTGAACTCGGGGGCATAGTTTCAGGATAAAGGGTCGGCCAGTTCAGACTGAGATGAGGAGGAATTTCTTCAATCAGAGGGTTAAAATTCTCTACCCCAGAGGGCTGTGGATGCTCAGTCGTTGAGTATATTCCAGGCCGAGATCGATAGATTTTTGGACTCTATGGGAATCAAGGGATATGGAGATCGGGCAGGAAAGTGGAGTTGAGGTCGCAGATCAGCCATGATCTTATTGAATGGCGGAGCAGGCTCGAAGGGCCGTATGGCCTACTCCTGTTCCAAATTCTTATGTTCTTAAACAATTAATGTGCATCCTCAGAATAGTAAGCGGAAATAACAGCAACAACTTGTATTTATATAGCGTCTTTAACATAGTAAAACGTCCCAAGGCGCTTCACAGGAGTATTGTAAGACAAAAAATTTGACACCGAGCCACATAAGGAGATATTAGGGCAGGTGACCAAAAGCTTGGTCAAACAGGTAGGTTTTAAGGAGCGTCTTAAAGGAGGAAAGAGAGGTGGAGAGGTTTAGGCAGGGAATTCTAGAGCTTAGGGCCTAGGCAACAGAAGGCACGGCCACCAATGGTTGAGCGATTATAATCAGGGATGCTCAAGAGGGCAGAATTAGAGGAGCGCAGATATCTCACAGGGTTGTGAGGCTGAAGGAGATTACAGAGACAGGGAGGGAGCGAGGCCATGGAGGGATTTCAAAACAAGGATGAGAATTTTGAAATCGAGGCGTTGCGTAACCAGGAGCTAATGTAGATCAGCGAGCACAGGGGTGATGGGCGAACGGGACTTGGTGCAAGTTAGGACACGGGCAGCCGAGTTTTGGATGACCTCAAGTTTACGTAGGGTGGAATGGGAGGCCAGCCAGGAGTGCGTTGGAATAGTCAAGTCTAGAGGTAACAAAGGCATGGATGAGGGTTTCAGCAGCGGGTGAGCTGAGGCAAGGGCGGAGACGGGCGATGTTACGGAGGTGGAAATAGGCGGTCTTAGTTATGCTGCGGATATGTGGTCGGAAGCTCATTTCAGGGTCAAATATGACACCAAGGATGTGAACAGTGTAGTTCAGCCTCAGACAGATGGAACATGTAGATGAGAAATAGGAGGGGGCCAAGGATAGATCCTTGGGGGACACCAGAGGTAACGATGCGGGAGCGGGAAGAGAAGCCGTTGCAGGTGATTCTCTGGCCACGATTGGATAGATAAGAATAGAACCAAACGAGTGCAGTCCCACCCAGCTGGGCGATGGTGGAGAGGCGTTGGAGAAGGATGGAGTGGTCAACCGTGTCAAAGGCTGCAGACAAGTCAAGGACGAGGAGGGATAGTTTACCTTTGTCACAGTCACAAAGGATGTAATTTATGACTTTGGAGGAGACTAATCAGGTTAACCCTAGTCTAGACAGCATTTCTCAGACATCACAGGTGGCCCATCGGCATGGCTTACTGTATGTGTTATGTAGCTTCCGAACATACGAACAATGACGGACTAGGAAAAGATCCTCTGGTCCATCCAGCCTGCTCCAGATAATTGGGATGCCTTGTGTACAATTTGTTGTCCACTGTTTCAATGAAATGCCTCGAACTCACGGGTTGACTTCTGAAAGGTGAGTCTGTTGCCCCAAACATGCTCGGGGACATGAACCTGGCAGTCACGCCAGGATCGCATCCACCCGTGCCCTGCAGTGCTGATCCCGACAAGAGTATGCCAGGTTAATGAGTGGGTGGGCAACAACTAATTAGGATGATGTACCTTGGGCTCGTGCTATCCCGCACAGGCTGGATGCCATCTTTTGCTTGAAAGATCTGTAAAGGAAGCCATTCAATAGAATTCAATTGACTGGTTTGTCTGATTAACCCTTTCGTGAACTGGGTCAAAGTTGCTGTGCTATTTGGACTAACTTCAACAACTTGCTACTACTGCTTGTTTCTTGCATTTATACAGCGCCTTTCACAATCTCTGGACGTCCCAAAGCGCTTTACAGCCAATGAAATACTTTTGAAGTGTGGTCACTGTTGCAATGTAGGAAATAATGTTGATTGAGGGATAAATATTGGCCAGGACACCAGGGATAACTCCCTTGCTCTTCTTCGAAATAGTGTCATGCGATCTTTTACATCCACCTGAGAGGGCAGACGGGGCCTCGGTTTAACGTCTCATCCGAAAGACGGCACCTCCGACAGTGCAGCACTCCCTCAGCACTGCACTGAGAGCATCAGCCTGGATTAGGTGCCCAAGTCTCTGGAGGGGGACTTGAACCCACAACCTTCAGACTCTGAACTTGTTTGGTAGTTTAACCTATTCTGAAAGTGCCTGGTGTGCTGATATTAACTATCTTCTAAAGCGAAGTGGAAATTCTATGCGGAAATCCAGGGACAATAAACAGGCCTGTTGTTCATCCAGTGTGCAATATCTCACCTTACTTTGTGGACAAACTGTCACTTCAGTATATAGGAGGTAAAGGGTTGCTTATAGGAGCTGGATTTTGTGTTGGGCAGAATGAAAGTGTCTCGAGAAGCCCCAACTATATCAAGCGCCTTAATGTCTCAAATTGCTTTCAATACATTGAAATGCAATAACTGTTAAGTGAGCAAGACAGTAGCCATTCATCCTTGTTTTCAATTCCCTCCATGGCGTCATCCCGCCCTGTCTCTGTATCCTCCTCCAGCCCACCGAGATCACTGCGCTCTTCCAATTCTGGCCTCTTGCGCATTCTCGATTTTCTTCGCTCCACCATTGGTGGCCGTGCCTTCAGTTGCCTGGGCCCCAAGCTCTGGAATTCCCTCTCTAAACCTCTCCGCCTCTCTCTCCTCCTTTAAGACGCTCCTTAAAACCTACCTCTTTGACCAAGCTTTTGGTCACCTGCCCTAATATCTCATGTGGCTCGGTGTCAAATTTTGTTCGATAATCGCTCCTGTGCAGTGCCTTGGGACGTTTTACTATGGTAAAGGCACTATATAAATACAAGTTGTTGTGGTTGGTTGAAGGCGAAATGTTGGCCAGCGCACCAGGAGAACTCCCTGCTCTTCTCTGAATAGTTCACCGAGATCTGTGATGTCTATTTGAACCAGAGGAACAGGCAGACAGTTTAATTTAGCTGAAAGATGGCACCTTTGACACTCAGTACTGCCCTGAAGTGTCACCCTGGATTATATGCTCAAGTGGGGATGGGCAGTGTAGTGGTTATATTACTAGACTAGTAATCCAGAGGCTCGGACGAATAATCCAGAGATTATGGGCTCAGTTTGAGAATCTGAATTCAGTTTAAAAATAAATTGGAAATAAAAAGTTGGAACCAGTAAAGGTGATCATGAAGCGGAAAAAACCCAACTGGTTCACGAATGTCGAAAGAAAGAAAGACTTGCATTTCTATAGCGTCTTTCACGACCACTAGACGTCCCAAAGCGCTTTACAACCAATGAAGTACTTTTTGAAGTGTAGTCACTGTTGTAATGTAGGAAACACGGCAACCAATCTGCGCACAGCAAGCTCCCACAAACAGCAATGTGATAATGACCAGATAATCTGTTTTTGTGATGTTGATTGAGGGAGAAATATTGGCCAGGACACCGGGGAGAACTCCCCTGCTCTTCTTCGAAATAGTGGCCATGGGATCTTTTACATCCACCTGAGAGAGCAGACGGGGCCTCGGTTTAACGTCTCAAACGAAAGACGGCACCTCCAACAGTGCAGCACTCACTCAGTACTGGCACTGGAGGGTCAGCCTAGATTTATGTGCTCAAGTCCCTGGAGTGGGACTTTGAACCCACAACCTTCTGACTCAGAGACGAGAGTGCCGCCCACTGAGCCACAGCTGACACGGTCCTTAAGAGAAGGACGCCCACATCCTCAGAATTAATTTTTCAAAAATGTTTGGATTCAGAAGCAAGAGCGCTACCAACTGAGTCAAGCGGGCAGCGAGTCTGCAATGGGGGCGAGTAGCAGGGGTACAAGCCAGGCGGCACAGTGCCCTTTGACGGTCACCACTAGATGTCTCCAGCGCACTTGGCCAACATGCACTGTGGGTGGAACTTCCCACAGGAGCTCCCCTGGTGGCTCAGTTGGTCACTGCACTGTCCAGCGTGTGCAACTGAGCCACACAGACCAGGTAGGTGCCCAGTCTGTGCTGAGTTAGCCTCTCTCGAAAGGGCACCTCCTCCAAGCTCGGTAGGGGAAAAGGAAAACAGTCCCAAATCCTGATTGCTATCCATTAATGGCTGCTGGACAGACTGTGGGCATCATTTGGTAAAGGCAGGATCACCATCACCTGCGACGTCACTGAATGACACCCGCTTGCTGACTCTCTCGGGCCATTTTAGAGAATTGCGATCGCAAGGTGAAACCTCCTCCACCGACAGTGCAAATGAGGAATTTGGGCGCATACTGCCCATAATGGATGGGAAATAACGGGGTGCACTCCTGACATCCCAGTGTGGGTGAACCTCTGAGCTGGGGGGGGGGGGGGGGCACTACTTTTGTAAAGTTGCTCCTTTACAAGTCTGGAGCCACACACAAAAGACTGGCCACTTGGGCAAGGTGCCCAGAAGGTGGTCTGCAGCTGTAGGAAGTGTACCCCAGACACAGGGGGGGTGGGCACATCCAGTGTTGGCCAATTCAGCCTTTACAGGAGGCTTTCAGTTGGGGTGAAGAGTGTATATATTGTGAGACAAGGTACCACAATATGGTGGGGACAGACTGAATGGACCGGAGGGTATTTTCCAATCAGTCATTGTTCGTACTTTAACAGGACGCTGTCCTACCTGTACACGCCTTGCAAACATTGTGGTGCACTGACGCAATGCGTGTCAAAATGTATCACTGTGTCACCGCAGTGATATCGCAGTGAAGAAGACATGCTCCTTCTCCCTCTGGTCTCTCTCCTCAGCAAGAAGGACATCTCTTTTAATAAGAATCCTCAAACACTGACGGTCTGGCAGCCTTCAGTTCGACTGCTTTCTTTCCTTTTCCTCCAAGTGTATACTGATTAAGTTTCACTAGCCTCCTGCCTACCTGTTTTCGCAATGACATTGATGTGCCTGGGTGAGTAGAGCAGCCTCTGGCCTGTAAGGCAGGGCCCGGTCTAGTGCATCATTCTGCAGCTGACTCACCAAGCTGCTCTACGCTTCTTCTTTTCACAAATTAACCCTTCATTACAAGGCATTACCATCGCCGAATCCCCCACTATCAACATCCTGGGGGTCACCATTGACCAGAAACTTAACTGGATCAGCCACATAAATACTGTGGCCACAAGAGCAGGTCAGAGGCTGGGTATTCTGCGGCAAGTGTCTCACCTCCTGACTCCCCAAAGCCTTTCTACCATCTACAAGGCACAAGTAAGGAGTGTGATGGAATACTCTCCACTTGCCTGGATGAGTGCAGCTCCAACAACACTCAAGAAGCTCGACACCATCCAGGACAAAGCAGCCCGCTTGACCGATACCCCATCCACCACCTTAAACATTCACTCCCTCCACCACCGGCGTACCGTGGCTGCAGTGTGTACCATCTACAAGATGCACTGCAGCAACTCGCCAAGGCTTCTTCGGCAGCACCTCCCAAACCCGCGACCTCTTCCACCTAGAAGGACAAGGGCAGCAGGCGCATGGGAACACCACCACCTCCAAGTTCCCCTCCAAGTCACACACTATCCCGACTTAGAAGTATATCGCCGATCCTTCATCGTCGCTGGGTCAAAATCCTGGAACTCCCTCCCTAACAGCACTGTGGGAGTACCTTCACCACACGGACTGCAGCGGTTCAAGGCGGCCGCTCACCACCACCTTCTCAAGAGCAACTAGGGATGGGCAATAAATGCTGGCATTGCCAGCGATGCCCTGATCCCATAAACGAATAAAAAAAAAACAACAGTGACTACACTCCAAAAGTACTTCATTGGCTGTAAAAGCGCTTTGAGACGTCCGGTGGTCGTGAAAGGCGCTATAGAAATGCAAGTCTTTCTTTCTTCAGAACACTGGCGCATATAAGGAGGAACAGGCAAGCCTACCGTCAAATCCACAGTGAAGTCTGCTGTTAACGAGCGCGCCTACTGTCACTCCAGGATGAGGCCTATGGTGAATGGACGGGCCTACCCCATCCAGGGCGAGGCCTGCTGTTAATGGACAGGCTGATCGTCACTCCAGGGCGAGGCCTGCTGTTAATGGACAGGCCGATCATCATTCTAGGGTAAGGCCTGCTGCTAATGGACAGGCTGATCGTCACTCCAGAGTGAGGCCTGCTGTTAGCCAGAGTCATAATAGATTTCCATGTTTACTAAGTTACCACGGTTGCAGGAGATCTTATTCTGGTGTGATGTTGGGAAGTGTAAGATTGGCGACTGTGATGAGGCAGTGTGTCGGTGCCCAGTGAGTTTTTTAAATTTTATTCACGGGATGTGGGTGTCGCTGGTAACGCCAGCATTTATTGCCCATCCCTAATTGCTCTCGAGAAGGTGGTGGTGAGCCACCTTCTTGAACCGCTGCAGTCCGTGTGGTGAAGGTACTCCTACAGCGCTGTTAGGGAGGGAGTTCCAGGATTTTGACCCAGTGACGATGAAGGAACGGCCGACATATTTCCAAGTCAGGATGGTGTGTGACTTGGAGGGAAACCTGGAGGTGGTGGTGTTCCCATGCGCCTGCTGCCCTTGTCCTTCTAGGTGGTAGAGGTCGCGGGTTTGGGAGGTGCTGCCGAAGAAGCCTTGGCGAGTTGCTGCAGTGCGTCTTGTAGATGGTACACACTGCAGCCACGGTGCGCCGGTGGTGGAGGGAGTGAATGTTTAAGGCGGTGGGCGACAGTGGCTGAGTTTTCACTCAAGCTGCTCGCCGCTGTAGCTGGGCCACAATCCTCGGCTCCGTCGCCCGGGAGTGAGGCTGACCGGCCTGCACGCACGCACGCAGCACTCTGTCAAGACAAGATAACAAGATGGAAGGGTCCCCCGGGCCCTGACAGCCAACGGAGATCATCACTTATCATCCTGACAGAAATACTGACACCGCACAAAATAACTTCCAGCCTATTAATTACCATTCTCCGGCTTTGGATGTTGAGAGGGAAATTCAGACAAGAATAATCAGAAGCGTGCGGGGGCGGTCTGCCCCTCTGAGGCACGGCTCAGGGTTCAAACAGGAAAAAAAAAAGGAAAATCTGTCATGTCGGGAATGAGATTTACTGACATGAAGTCTGGTTCAAATTGGGGTTTGAGTAGTAAACACGTTAGCAATCTGACTGTGATCACAGTGGGGCTGGTAAATCGTTAGCACATAAGACAGGGAGATAGGCCCCCGTGCGCTACGCATCAGGATGTCACAGAGCGCTACACGGACGCCTGCTTCTCTGAACCCAACGGCACCGCGCTCGCGCGAAATCTCCGCCACATCGCGCCGTCTGCGGGCTCGGCCCTCTAACGCTCAGAGGAGGTCCTCCCCTTGCGTCCTTAACCCAAGAGACGCTGGGGTATAAATTGGTCGCTGTCGCACCTGTTTTTCGCATGGAAAGCAGCGGCGACAATGAACATTATTGCGGGGCTATGCCTCGCACCCCCCCACACCGAGGGCGTCTGAATAAAGTTCCGCCGCCATACTGGTCTCGGACCATTTTCAGGCCTCTGGAGGGGCTGCCTAAATCAGGCATTAGGCCCCTTGCATGTGTTATACAGGGCCTTGGTGAGACCACACCTGGAGTACTGTGTGCAGTTTTGGTCTCCTTACCTAAGAAAGGATATACTTGCCATAAAGGGAGTGCAGCAAAGGTTCACCCGACTGATTCCTGGGATGGGGGGACTGTCGTATGAGGAGAGATTGGGTCGACTAGGCCTGTATTCACTAGAGCTTGGAAGAATGAGAGGGGATCTCATTGAAACGTATAAAATTCTGACAGGGCTAGACAGACTGGATGCAGGGAGGATGTTTCCCCTGGCTGGAGGGTCTAGAACGAGGGGTCACAGTCTCCGGAGACGGGGTAGGACATTCAGGACTGAGATGAGGAGAAATTTCTTCACTCAGAGGGTGGTGAACCTGTGGAATTCTCGACCACAGAAGGCTGTGGAGGCCAAGTCACTGAATATATTTAAGAAGGAGATAGATAGATTTCTAGACGCAAAAGACATCAAGGGGTATGGGGAGAGAGCGGGATATGGTATTGAGATAGAGGATCAGCCATGATCATATTGAATGGTGGAGCAGGCTCGAAGGGCCGAATGGCCGACTCCTGCTCCTATTTTTCTATGTTTCTAATGAGGGGCCCAATGCCTGTTTTAGGACCCACATGACCATTTGGGCTGTCCCGAGCAGAGCCGGACACATTTCTGGGGCCATAAATACAAGATAGTTACTAATAAATCCAATGGGGAAATAAGGAGAAATGTCTTTAATCAGAGAGTGGTTAGAATGTGGAACTCGCTACCACAGGAAGTGATTGAGGCAAATAGCTTTCAAAGGGAAACTAGACGAGTACATGAGAGAAAAGGGAATAGAAAGATAAGCTGAAAGGCTGGGATGAGGAACATGGAATGGGAAGAGGCCCATGTGGAGTATAAACACCGGCACAGACTGGTTGGGCCGAATGGCCTGTTTCTGTGCTGCATCTTCGACATAATTCGACACGTAAAATTTGACACCGAGCCACATGAGGAGATATTAGCAGAGGTGACCAAAAGCTTGGTCAAGAGAGGCTGGTTTTAATGAGCATCTTAAAAGGAGAAGAGAGAGAGGCGGAGAGGTTTAGGAAGGGAATCCCAGAGCTTATGGGCCCCCCAGGCAGCTGAAGGCACGGCCGCCAACGGTGGAGCGAAGGAAATCGGCACGGTACGGTTTAGGCATTTGACTATGAGGGAGGTGGTTGGGTAGGTGGGGGGGATGGGAGAAGGGAGCAGCATCACAACCCACCCCGATCCTGTCCTTACCCGATACCCGTCTGCACGCGCAGTCACGTGATGGCGAGCGGGCAGCGGCTCAGGAGAACCAGCGAGAAAACCGCTTAAAAAGGGGGAAAACTACAAGGAGGGAAAAAATAAATAACAAACTAGTCATTCCGCTCACGGACTGACAAACTCGATGCCTTTTCTACAAAAAATATCATGACACGCTAATAACCATTTTAAAAAAGATTATGATAATAGACCATTTATATTATAACAAGTTTATTACCTATTTTTATTAATATATTTATATAGAAATCTTGGCACTGGTAATTTTTTCTCCCCTTCCTTGGAAGAGAGAATATAAAACAGTGTAAGCATTACTGCAGAAACCATCATTAAATCGTCTGGTTCTGAGAGCGAGTGTTGTCAGGGTAATTAAAGTGAGACGAGGTTCACTGCACCGACTCTGCGCCGTGTTGTTCCTCTTATCTGCTAACTTCTTATTACAATATCACTCCCTCGCTCCCCGCGCTATTTGCATTTTGATTGAATGTCCAAACGGGAGAGAATGGGACGAGTGACGAGATGACTCGTCCCCCCACCCCCCCGCTGTCCCCCCGCTGTGCATGGCGTTACCTGCGCATCGGACTCATCCGGGCACCCCCCCCCCCCCCCGCGGGACACCGGCTGTCTCTCTCCGAGTGACAGGTCAGCAGTCGGTGCGGTCACTCAGAGACGCTGGCGTTGATGGATCTGTTTGTGCCGTCCGTTAATGACTGCTTAGCGTGCTGTCAGGAGGCTGGCTGGGGGGGGGCGGGAGGAGAGTTGCCTTGTTGTGTGTGAAGCGAGCTGTGCCAAACAGGGGAACAGCACAACCGAGAGAAAAAGAGATATATATATTTTTAAACGGGGAGGTGGATGTCGCAGGTGTGATGGGATGAATCGGGAAATGGGGTGCTCGATGTATTATTCTGCTGCTGAGGGGGGGGTCACATTTTTAAGGCGGCCCCCCCGCCCCAACCTCCTCTTTAAGGCCTCAAGGTGTAATTGCTATAAATCCTGAACTCAATATACAGTCTGGCGGGTGCCTGCAAACTTTCAGCTAAGAAAAAAAGAGAAAAACTCATTTGAAATTTAACAGACCAGGATTGAACCTGGATTGGGGACACAATTGATGAGAGACAGAGAGGGAGAGAAAGAGACAGAGAGGGAGAGAAAGAGGGGAGACAGCAAGGAGACGGGGAGAGAGAGAGAGAGACAGACAGACAGAAGAGAGACAGACAGAGAGAGAGACAGAGAAAGCGACAGAGGGGGAGAGAGAGAGAGAGAGAGAGAGAGAAAGACAGAGAGAGGGAAAGAGGGAGAGAAAAAGAGACAGAGAGAGAGAGAAAGAAACAGAAAGAGAGAGACAGAGAACGAGTGAGATAGACAGAGAGAGAGCGAGAGATAGACAGAGAGAGAGATATACAGAGAGAGAGAGAGCGAGAGAGAGAGAGACAGAGCGAGAGAGAGATAGACAGAGCAAGAGAGAGAGTGTGAGAAAGGGACTGACACTTCTGTGCAGTTCGGAGCTATTGTTGCATTACTGGAGGGGCCACCTTTTGGATGAGACGTTAAACCAAGCCCCCATTTGCTGCTGGCCTTGAACGATCCCAGGGCACTATTGAAAGAGGAAGGAGGGAGATCTCTGAGTGTCCTGGAAAACACCAAGAAAGCAGATTAACTGGTCATCCATCTCATTGCTGTTGCCTGCCGTGTTTACCTACTTAACAAGAGTCAGTGAAATTCAGAAAGTTTTGACACTGAATGTGAAGCATGTCCTGAGGATGTGAGAAGGAGGCTACATAAATGCAAGTTCTTTCTAGATAGATAATTAGTGATGTTCAAATCAATGATCTCAGGTCCAGGTGGCACTTTGCCGACACCCTCAGTGTTTAAGATGTCAGATGCCCAACCTTGAGTTAGAAAGAAAGACTTGCATTTCTATAGCGTCTTTTTCACGACCACCGGACGTCTCAAAGCGCTTTACAGCCAATGAAGTACTTTTGAGGTGTAGTCACCGTTGTGATGTAGGAAACGCGGCAGCCAATTTGCGCACAGCAAGCTCCCACAAACAGCATTGTGATAATAGCCAGATAATCTGTTTTAGTGATGTTGATTGAGGGATAAATATTGGCCCAGGACACCGGGGAGAACTCCCCCTGCTCTTCTTCAAATAGTGCCATGGGATCTTTTACGTCCACCCGAGAGAGCAGACGGGGCCCTCGGGGTTTAACGCCTCATCCAAAAGATAGCACCTCCGACAGTGCCGCACTCCCTCAGTACTGCGCCGGGAGTGTCAGCCTGGATTTTTGTGCTCGAGTCTCTGGAGTGGGGCTTGAACCCACGACCTTCTGACTCAGAGGCGAGGGTGCTGCCCACTGAGCCACGGCCGACACACTTAAAAAAAAAAAAATTACTGCCTTACATTATCCAGCTCCGTTATATACTCCCTCAATGTAAACTGTACACATTGCGGTTCTCATTTTTTTTTGCTTCTTGTGCGAGCTATTTACAGTAAATTTCTCCCAGCTGTGCTGCAGTGATCCAAATCCCGATGCACGGTCACCAATGAAACCTCTCGCCTTCTCACGAGGCATTAAATCTTTTGCTGCGGTTTCCCCATTGATATATAAAAAAGAGGGTGGGGGAAAGAAATTAAAAGGTCATTTTTCTGCTGCGCCTCAACAGGTCCCGCTGATCAATGCTCGCCGCCCATCTTCTCTCTCAAGCCTGCGTCCTCTGGGAGCCTGGCTCCTGGCCACGTGACCCCCCCCGTGAGCAGCTGGTTATTACCACTAATTCATTATTTATCAAACCCATTTCCACACACACACACACACAGACACACACACACTGAAAAGTCGCCTCCAACAGCTGGCCCCATCTACCTGGCACAGCTGCTGCTCGTTCAGTCAACCAATCGGGGCTCCGCTCGCCTACCCACAGTCCTTTGCCGAACACGTCTATTTATACACCCGACTGAACCAGAGGTTCCGGGGAGGGGGGAAAAAAAAACAAACCTTTGATTTCGCCGCTAAGTGCAGCGGTAATGAGATCCATCCCATGAATTTTTCAATCTCCATTTAGATATATATTTTCTTTCAGCCAAAACTGTCTGTGTTCTGCATCGCTCCAGTGCCTCCGGAGATGTGCCCCCTGAAACAATATACTGCAAAAAAAAACCAGGCCACCATTTGCGGATGGAGTTAACCCACTGCTTAGCTGGATAGTTCCTTACGTAGAGTCCTGCAGCACAGGAGGAGGCCATTCGGCCCATCGTGCCTGTGGCCGGCTCTTGTGTAAGAGCTATCCAATTAAATTCTTCTATTTTTCTCCTTCCCCCCCCCCCCACCCCCCACACTTCCCGATACCTCTTCTAATTGGCTGCTCTTCACGTTGTCAGTTTTCATATCAATTGTGAGCAGGCTATTCAACTGCAGGGGGGGCATCGGAGCTGATGTCTATACAAGTGCACTTTCCAAGAACAGCTGATTTCTTTCCCCCCCTTCCGCCCCACCAATCTCCCATTTCCCAGAGGCACTGAGCCCAATTGATGCCCCCCCCCCCCCCCCGCCTTGAGTAGTGTGTGCAGTTTTGGTCGCCTTATCTGAGGAAGGATGTTCTTGCCATGGAGGGAGTGCAGCGAAGATTCACCAGACTGATACCTGGGATGGCAGGAATGACGTATGAAGAGAGATTGGGTCGATTGGGCTTATATTCGCTAGAGTTTAGAAGAATGAGAGGGGATCTCATTGAAACTTATAAAATTCTAACAGGACTAGACAGACTGGATGCAGGAAGGATGTTCCCGATGGCAGGGGAGTCCAGAACCAGGGGTCACAGTCTAAGGATAAGGGGTAAGCCATTTAGGACTGAGATGAGGAGGAATTTCTTCACCCAGAGAGTGGTGAACCTGTGGAATTCTCTACCACAGAAGGCAGTTGAGGCTAATTCATTAAATATATTCAAGAAGGAGTTAGATATATTTCTTAAGGCTAAGGGGATCAAGGGATATGGGGAGAAAGCAGGGACAGGGTACTGAGTTTGGATGATCAGCCATGATCGCATTGAATGGCGGAGCAGGCTCGAGGGGCCGAATGGCCTACTCGTGCTCCTATCTTCTATGTTTCTATGTTTGCCGTTGCTCCAGATGGGGCCAGTGAGCTCGGCAGCACAGATCAGGGGTTGTACCCGGGACCTGTTGGCTTGTCTGTCTCCATGCCACATCACACAGTGCACCTTGACCACTAAGCCATCAGGAGACCCAGGGACCATCTCTAAAAAAAAAAATGAAATGATGTGCAGGCCAGGCTTGATGGACCAGCTGGTCTTTTCCTGCCCGTCAGTTTTGTATGTTCGTGAGTGCACAGGAGCTGTGGTGTGCCATGCCCTACTGTGATAAGGCCCAGGTCCGTGCCTGTAGTGTCCAAAAATGGCGACTTCCTTCGCCCAGCCAAGCCACTGGAACGAGGCAACAGTTCAGACAGGGAAGAGCAGGAAGTTTCAGCAAGATCCAAGGACCAGCTTGGAGATTCTCCCCCCCCCCCCCCCCACTCCTTGCAAAAGCCTGACAGATGTGAAGTTAAGCTTTGAAGCTGGCTTTTATTTATTATACTGAATGTGTAAGATAGTCTGAGGACGACCTTCCACTGACCTCGGCCACTGTTGCATTCATCCCCAGTGCGCGCCACAGGGTGCGATACCCATTGGCTGCACATCGAGTGGACGGACATGCCGAGTTACACTCACCGACAGGCCAGGATGGATATCCATGATTCAGCTGTGCATTCCTTTTAAGATTGGTGAGCAATATACCTACCCAGTTAATTAAGTCGATGTAATGATTAACTAGCTGGACCTATTAAGCGAGAGGAGGAGAAGGAGGAGGAGGTCGGAAGCACAGTTTGTTAGGCCAAGTCTGGCAGCTATCAGTTAAGTTCGCCTTTCTTCCAAAGATGTAAGCAAGTTTTTCTCTTACTGCATCGCGGAGACACCGTCATTTTTCTCTTATTTAATCTGCTCCCTTTAGTCGCCCACGGACTACCTGCCATCTGCTGCCAGCCTGCAAACCGGGTGGTTAGTTGTGCCAGAGATGGCTGCATGGCCACAGACTGGGGACGCCCAGCAGACAAGGCAGGAAATGGTGCAGAAAGGGCACGTCGGGAACACTTTGCTTTACGACGAGTCGAGGAAGTAGGACACGGGTTTCCACAGGTTCAAACTGGTGGAAGGCAAACTTAGGACAGATGCTGTAACCTCCTCCAGCCCCAGAACCGCCCCCCCCCCCGCCCCTCCCCCAGAGGATCTCTGCGCTCCTCCAATTATGGCCTCTTTGTGCATCTCCGATTTTCATCGCTCCACCATTGGCGGCCGTGCCTTCACCTTCACTAAGCTCTGGAATTCCGCCCCCCCCCCTCCTCCTTTAAGATACTCCTTAAAACCTACCTCTTTGACCAAGCTTTTGGTCACCTGCCCTAATATCTCATGTGGCTCGGTGTCAAATTTAGTTTGATAATCACTCCTCGGGATGTTTTCCTACATTAAAGGCGCTATATAAACACAGGTTGTTGTTGGCAATTTATTTTTCATGCAAAGCGTGATTAACACTTGGACTAGACTCTGGGCTACGATAGTGAAGGCCAAAAAGTGGAGTCATCAGAAGGACAGCTGGATGCAAAATAACAACAGAAAATGCTGGAAAAACTCAGCAGGCGAGGCAGCATCCGTGGAGAGAGAAACAGAGTTAACGTTTCAGGTCGAAGACCTTTCATCAGAACTGGAGACAGCAGGAAATCAAATAGATTTAAAGCAAGGATAAAGCTGGGAAAAGGGGGAGGGGATAAAAGAACAAAAGGAGAGATTAAGAGACATTAAGAGATATCAAGGCAAGAGGTGGTGTTAATGTGACAGGTTAAGGCTGAAAGAAGTGTGAAATGCAATGGCAGAATGAAGGACAGCTGGATGCAATGTTGGCGGGGGAGGGGGGACTGTAGGCTTCTCTATATGGTTGAGCTAAAATGGTCTTCCTCATTGGCAGTCATCTTGTGATCTCACGAAAGAGAGCCGGTTACCGGGATAGTAGTGTCATCCTAAACTGACTCATCGCAGTGTGTTGTAAGTCGTGTCCGCTGGAAAACTGCTGAAGAGAGTCAGGAAGGAACAAAATGGAAGCACGTCCATATTTGGGTTAAATGGGCTACAGTGTCACTCATTGGCTGAGAAAGAAAAAAGAAAGACTTGCATTTATATAGCGCCTTTCACGACCACTGGATGTCTCAAAGCGCTTTACAGCCAATGAAGTACTTTTGAAGTGTAGTCACTGTTGTAATGTGGGAAACGTGGCAGCCAATTTGCGCACAGCAAGCTCCCACAAACAGCAATGTGATAATGACCAGAGGATCTGTTTTTGTGATGTTGATTGAGGGATAAATATTGGCCAGGACACCGGGGAGAACTCCCCTGCTCTTCGAAATAGTGGCCGTGGGATCTTTTACGTCCACCTGACAGAGCAGACGGGGCCTCGATTTAACGTCTCATCCGAAAGACGGCACCTCGGACAGTGCAGCGCTCCCTCAGCACTGGACTGGGAGTGTCAGCCTAGATTTATATGCTCAAGTCCCTGGAGTGGGACTTGAACCCCACAACCTTCTGACTCAGAGGCAAGTGTGCTACCCACTGAGCCACAGCTGACACTGAGGGTGGATACCGCATGGAGTTGGGGAGGGGGCGGGGTGGGGATATAAAGTATTGCCTTAAGGGGAAAGATCAGAACAGGAGCAAAGGACAGAGAGTTTCAACACATGGTCGCCTGCTCTCCAAAGGAATGGGGGGTAAAGTCCATTTTTTGTACTTACTGCCATGTTCCCAGTGTCAGCCATGGCTCAGTGGGTCAGACGGTTGTGGGTTCAAGTCCCACTCCAGAGACTTGAGCACAAAAATCTAGGCTGACACTCCCAGTGCAGTGCTGAGGGAGTGCTGCACTGTCAGAGGTGCCGTCTTTCGTCTGCTCTCTCAGGTGGACGTAAAAGATCCCACGGCACTATTTCGAGGAGGAGCAGGGGAAGTTATCCCCGGTGTCCTGGGGCCAATATTTATCCCTCAATCAACATCACTAAAAACAGATTATCTGGTCATTATCACGTTGCTGTTTGTGGGAGCTTGCTGAGCACAAATTGGCTGCCGCGTTTCCTACATTACAACAGTGACTACACCTCAAAAAGTACTTAATTGGCTGTAAAACGCTATGGGACATCCTGAGGTCGTGAAAGGCGCTATAGAAATGCAATTTTTTTTTTTTTTACTATGTGTAACTGGTTGTACTGCAATCATTAAAATTCTGGATGCCACCGCATTGGTTATCTTGTCAGGCTGACCTGCAGTAGCTGCAACTGGAAAATTTTGCTGCCCATCCAACTCCTGGAAAAAAAAACAAGCCATCTGACTCACTTAAACTTAACAACATGTGATAACCGAGATTGAGATCTCGAAAGCGGACAGAGCTCTGGACTGTCTTGCCAGAGGACCAAGTCATTCCTGGAACCGTGCTTGTAGACACGCCCAATAATGAATGCCAGGGTCTGAGGCAATCCAAAGTTTGCCAAACGAAGGCGAGAACAGCCGTAAAATGGCCAAGAGCAGCAGCTGGAAGATCGAGCTGATCATTCCCCTGAGCAGCGGCAGGATCAGTAACAGACCTCCATTGATTAGCTCGCATCACGCCAAGCATTCCACCCCCGCAAAATAAAGTCATGGATGTGGCAGGTCCTTCTTGCCTCCAATCTCGCTCGCTTGAGCAAGCACCACTGGGCGATGCGCAGGACAATGGGAGATAATCAAACATTTCAGCTATTTATGATTTCAAAATGTTTTCAGATCGCTCTTCAAACAAATACCTTTGATTTCGCCCCGGAACGATGCAGAATTTCCTTTCATGAAGTTAAATAGGTATCACAGTGTTGATATGAGCCAACAGGAACATAGGAACAGGAGGAGGCCATTCAGCCCCTTGAGCCTGTTCCGCCATTCAATTTGATCATGGATGCTCTGTAACTTAACTCCATACCCGCCTTGGCTCCATATCCCTTTAAATCCTTTCCTAACAAAAATCTATCAATCTCAGTTTTGAAATTTTCTAGGGGAGAGAGTTCCAGATCTCCACTACCCTTGGTGTGAAGAAGTGTTTCCTGACATCACCCCTGAACGGCCTGGCTCTAATTTTAAGGTTATGCCCCCCCTTGTTCTGGACCCCCCCACCCACAGGAAATAGTTTCTCTCTATCTACCCTATCACATCGAAGCAGTAGGGCGACAGGAAGTCTTCATTCATGACCATCGGCACAGCGTGGCAAGGAATCAAAGCTCAAGGAGGAGAGGCAGGGGTTGGAGAGGGTGCAGAACAGGACACGGTGGCACCGGATAACCCAGGATAGACGGCGCTACTGCACCGGGAAAGAGGCAGATGGGTGTGCTTCCCCCCCCCAGAGTGAGTACATGTAACATCCATTGAAACATATAAGATTCTGAGGGGGATTGACAGGGTAGATGCTGAGAGGTTGTTTCCCCCTGGCTGGAGAGTCTAGAACCAGGGGTCAGAGTCTCAGGATAAGGGGGTCGGCCATTTAAGACTGAGATGAGGAGCAATTTCTTCACTCAGAGGGTGGAGAATCTTTGGAATTCTCTGCCCCAGAAGGCTGTGGAGGCTCAGTCGTTGGGTATATTCAAGGCTGAGAGCGATAGATTTTGGACTCTAGGGGAATCAAGGGATGTGGAGATCGGGCGGGAAAGTGGAGTTGAGGTCGATGATCAGCCATGATCTTACTGAATGGCAGAGCAGACTCGAGGGGCCGTATGGCCGACTCCTGCTCCTGCTCCTATTTCTTATGTTCTTATCCACCATAAATTCTACATAGGCTGTATAAATTGACCCCCTGCCCTTCGAAGGCCAATCAGTGCCTTCAAGATCTAATTTAAATAGTTGTTCGCGAAGAAAAAAAAAATACGTTGACCTTCTGTTTTCTAATTTCTTTTTAAACACCAGCTGAGGGTACAAGAGATTTTTTTTTCAAACAATGTATTCTTGCCACGCCGGGTACGAGCTACACACACCAGCACTCACACCAGAGCACTGATACAACACGCTCCTCGGCCGAACCTTCATCTGTAGCTTCCCCGATGGCCGAGCGCTAAAGGCACTGCTCGCTGCTCCACCCAGCCCCTCGCGGCACAAGATTCCAGGCCTGACCCTCAGTGCCCAGGCGGCTGATCTCAGCTGTTACAGCTGACCTTAGCGGCAATTGGGCCAGGGAGGAGACAACTCAGCAAGGATTCCCACTCCTGGTGGTTGCTCAGTGACAACTCTCCTCAACACCCCACCTCCACCTCCACCCCGGTTACTGGGTAGTCCATGGGCTGAAATATTGGGTGAGGACAGGATTGGAGGACGACTGCGAAGCCCCTCGCAGTTGAATAACTCACTGTTGAGGCTCATGCATAAAGACTGGCCACTTGGGCTAGATACCCAGTATCTCAGCAACGATCGGCCCTTCTCAGGGAAGCAGGGGAAACCAACCTTTTAGTTTTTAAAAAGAGGTAGATTCCAACCTCCGGCCCTGATCCACTCAGTGGATGGAAGGGGGCAGCAGGTCTGGCTCGGCTCGTCTGATGACCGCTATGAGCTTCGCGGAGAGTCTGCTGCGAGCGGAAAGAACCAGGGACGCAGGACTTCAGTTGCGCGGAGAAGGTTACGGGGAGACCTCATAGAGGTATTCAAATTCATGAAGGGTTTTGATAGAGTACATATGAAGGAACAGTTTCCAGTGGCCGAGGGGTCAGTAACCAGAGGACACAGATTCAAGGTGACTGACAAAAGAACCAGAGGCGACACGAGGAAACATTTTTTTACGCAGCGAGTTGTTGTGATCTGGAACGCGCTGCCTGAAAGGGCGGTGGAAGCAGATTCAATAGTAACATCCAAAAGGGAATTGGATAAATACTTGAAAAGGAAAAATTCATCGGGCTGTGGGGAGTGGGACTAATTGGATAGGTCTACCAAAGAGCTGGCACAGTCGCGATGGGCCGAATGGCCTCCTTCTGTGCCATATCATTCTATAACTCCAAAAACCCAGGTCTTTAAAATCAACTGTTTAGTCCCGTAGAGCACAGGGGCATCGGTGACGTCACAACATTTACATCTGGCCTATTGTAAAATTACTAATCACAACGACAACAAAAAATCCAAGTGTCATGGCAACAACAGAGCGAGGTTAAAAAAAAACAGCGAGGCGTAACAACACGGCCAGACAGCCAGTGAGTGGGAACCGATGTGTGAGGAGACACACTGGAGCAATCTCAATGCAAGTCTTAACAGTGCACTCGAACGAGCGAGATTCTGTGCTGTGTTGTTAGCAGCACTAATGGGAGACTCGACATCAGATATTCATTCGAAACACTTCTACACGCAAAGGGTGGTAGAAGTTTGGAACTCTCTTCCGCAAACGGCACTTGGTGCTGGATCGATTGTTAATTTTAAATCTGAGATTGATAGATTTTTTGTTAACCAAAGGTATTAAGGGATATGGGCTAAAGGCGGGTATATGGAGTTAGGGCACAGATCAGCCGTGATTTCATTGACTGGCGGGACAGGCCCGAGGGGCTGAATGGCCGACTCCTGTCCTATTAGCCTCTTATTTGTGGATATTTGGGTTGGATTAAATGCCCAGTGCGCCCCAGGGTGGAACGCTCACAAGCTCCATATATACACAGCAACGGGCGCAATGGGAAAGAGACTATATGGGAAAGACGAGGATGCTCGTGAGATCATACAGGTAAAAACTAAAAGGCAGCTGGAGCACTGGGGACACAGGTCTGAGGCCTGGGCTGCTGGTAGTCTCACGCGGGGTGTTCAGTGTCCCAGTACAGTTCCAGCTCGAGGTGTGCAGTGTCCCAGTACAGTTCCAGCTCAAGGTGTGCAGTGTCCCAGTACAGTTCCAGCTCAGGGTGTGCAGTGTCCCAGAACAGTTCCAGCTCAGTGTTAAGTGTCCCAGTACAGTTCCAGCTCAGGGTGTTCAGTGTCTCAGTACAGTTCCAGCTCAGTGTTCAGTGTCCCAGTACAGTTCCAGCTCAGTGTTAAGTGTCCCAGTACAGTTCCAGCTCAGTGTTCAGTGTCCCAGTACAGTTCCAGCTCAGGGTGTGCAGTGTCTCAGTACAGTTCCAGCTCAGGGTGTGCAGTGTCCCAGTACAGTTCCAGCTCAGGGTGTGCAGTGTCCCAATACAGTTCCAGCTCGGGGTGTGCAGTGTCCCAGTACAGTTCCAGCTCGGGGTGTGCAGTGCGCCTGAGCACAGGCCTTTACAATTACACCTACCCCAAGTTTCCAACTGCAACCATTTCGTTAAGTGGGGGAAACGGAAAGATGAGCGAGTAAGCGACTCATTTCCAAAAGATGAGAAAAGCAATTAAATAAATCAGGGGGTTCCACCCCTCACGTCACTCTCATGCACTCCCGAACGGCTGGTCAAACAGCAGCAACTGGATAATGGAATCACAGGGACATAAAGCACCCAAGAGATTGGAAAATAGGGACAGATAGATGCGGAGTTTAGGTGTTAGCAGGACTGAAGCGCTACAATGATGAGCCTATCAGGCAACAGTCAAAGTTACATCAAAGGTCGAGTCTTATATCAGTACTCTGTTTCCAAACAGATTCCCAATCGTAGGAAAGTACAAGACAGGGGGGGAAACCGTTGTGATCCATCCGGTCAGCCCCAAAGTCCGAAAATTCACACTCGCTACTCTCGCTCTGTCTCTCTCGTGTCCCTCAATCGCTTTCTCTGTCCAATTATCAGTCTGGTCCCCCTCCTGAACTTGCTGGCAGTCTCTGCCTCCATTGCCTCCCTGGCCAGTCTGCTAAAATATAGCGGGAAGACACCAGGCAAGCAATGTTCCCGTTAAGCTGCACCGACACCCGGAGGTCCCGCGCAGCGGCTTTTAAATGGAAAAACCGTGCGCACGCGGAAATTTGAATGGGCCGCGCAGCCCGTTAAAGGGGCCGCGCACACCCTAAAAAAATTTTTAGCGGCAACATTGCTGGCAAGGCTGCATTTGCTGCCCATCCCTCGTTGCCAATAATGATTGTTTCACAACTGGGTGGCTCGCTAGGCCCCCTCGGAGGGGATTAAGAATCGACCAAATAGTGGTGGGGACCAGAGTCACGTGTCGGTCAGACCAGGGGGGTAAGGACGGCAGTGAAGGACATCAGTGAACCAGTTAGGTTTTCATGACAATTCGACAAGCTTTCAAGGTTCGATTTTTATTCTGGGGCCGGGCGACCAAACTCATCAGATTTATTGAATTCATGTTCACAACTTCCTGGCGTGGGATTATGAACTCACGACCTCTGGGTTGCTTAGTCCAGTACCAGAACCACTATACCACCCATACCCAAGGGCTGACCTCCCCTCTGCCGAGCTGGATTCCACAGCCCCTTGCTGTACACAGTTCCTCTCAGGCTGTTGATTATATTTTGGAGACTGCTGACATTGTGAGGGGATTGATCAATCATGGAGGAACGATCGAGTTCAGCTGTGCCCTTGAGCCCAATATGCAGACGGCGTAAAAAAATGCCGAGATCACTGACCAACTGGGGCGGGGGAGGGGGTAGAATATTTCCACTGACGTTAACTTGAAGCCCTCATTGTGAGGGTCCCGTCACTAACGCAAGTGCCTTCCCTTGAAGGGGAATGGGGTAGGGGAGCACACAAAGTTAAACAAAATAGATTCACGATACTTAATGGTGCGGTGCTCCCTTTAAGCGTGCCTAACAGCTACTGTACATTATCTTTAACAGGGCTGACAGCCCAGCAGCTGGATTCACTGGTGCTGTATAAACAGTGCTTTTGGCCACTTGAAAAGGTCGTTGGAATAATTCCCCTCTTGTGTCAATAAAGTCATGTTTTCCTTAGCTTTAAATTAGCTCTGGGATTCTACAGCAACCCAGAGCGGCGAAGATTTGGGAGGTGTATGCTTGATTCCACCAGTCACAACATGCAAGGGTCAATAGGAATTTTATGCCTTTTTCTAAGGGTCAAATAATTGCATATTTTGGCAACTTTGCAGCGAGTTTCCCCGACGTGTCACTTCAGCTTCTCACTTTAAAAAAAAAAGTTTTAAATACTCAGTGGGTCGCACTCTCGCCTCTGGGTCAGAAGGTCGCGGGTTCAAAGTCCCACTCCAGGGACTTGAGCACAAAAATTCAGGCTGACACTCCCAGTGCAGTGCTGAGGGAGCGCTGCGCTGTCGGAGGTGCCGTCTTCCGGATGAGACATTAAACCGAGGCCCCGTCTGCCCTCTCAGGTGGACGTAAAAGATCCCGTGGGCGCTATTTGGAAGAAGAGCAGGGGAGTTCTCCCCGGTGTCCTGGCCAATATTTATCGCTCAATCAACATCACTAAAAAAACCAAAATCTGGTCATTATCACGTCGCTGTTGGTGGGAGCTTGCTGTGCGCGAATTGGCTGCCGTGTTTCCTACAACAGTGACTGCACCTCAAAAGTACTTCATTGGCTGTAAAGCGGCTTTGGGACGCCCCGAGCTTCTAAATAAATGCAGGTTCTTTGCTTTCGCCCTCCTCGTGCTAGACTCTGCTACCCGTACAGCACTGCATCATAAGCGGCCCTTGACTTGGCTGCTCAGGAAACCGTTCCGCCATTTTAGACTCAAAATTGAGGCTTTCCCTTTTGGTGAACGGATGATTCGAGGGGGGGGGGGGGGGGAGAGGGGGGGGAAATGCGGAGGTGGCAACAGTGGTCTTCCGAGGTTGGGGATTGGGACATCAGTGAGCTGCTGCCGCCCATGGAACAGGACCCCCAAGAAGGAATCGATGTCTTCAGGAGGGGGGGGGGGGGGGGGGGGGGGGGAGAAAAAAAGCTCCTTTTTTAAAAAAAAAAGGAAACTTGTCACAGGAGTTTTAAAAAATTCTCACACTTGGAAATATAAGGTTCTATTTGTAGGACTCACTTACGCTGCAAATAACAGTCTTCCTTTAAACTGACAAAGAGGGAGTAATTCTAAATTTAGCACCAAGGAATCTGTTCTGAAGCTGTGAATAATAGCAGACGAACATTTCAGCAAACACATAATTTGACAGAAACAGCTTTGGGTCTTCTGGGCCCACTATTCTATTTAATTTGTAACTTTATATTCAATAGCAATAAAGTACATTTTCATTTAAAAAAAAAGAAACGATTATAATCTTGCCAGCGTGTTGAGAGCGAGTGTTTTTGCCAGACATATTAAAATGATTTCTGCCTATTCTTTTCTCCCCGGCTGCTGCACGATCTAAAAATAAACTTTTATTATTTAAATGCAAAACAATTGCTCATCTACATTTAGATCATCTGTAGTGTCAGTCCTGGTTTGTAAATGTGCTGTTTTCTGTCACTGGCCTCACACAGATCAATCTATTGCCACATGTTCAGCATTACAGCCAACTGCAAACATCAACGACATAGAATTACACAGAATGTAGCGCACAGAAACAGGCCATTCGGCCCAACTGGTCCGTGCCGGTGTTTATGCTCCACAAGAGCCTCCTCCCACCCTAGCTCATCTCACCCTATCAGCATATCCTTCTATTCCTTTCTCCCTCCTGGACCTATCCAGCTTCCCCTTGAATGCATCTGTAGTATTCGCCTCAATCACTCCCTGTGGTAGCGAGTTCCACATTCTCACCACCAGTGCCAGCTGTGGCTCAGTGGGCAGCACCCTCGCCTCCGAGTCTGAAGGTTGTGGGTTCAGGTCCCACACCCCAGGGACTTGAGCACATAAAGCTAGGCTGACGCTCCCCGCTGCGGTGCTGAGGGAGTGCTGCACTGTCGGAGGTGCCGTCTTTCGGATGAGACGTTAAACCGAGGCCCCGTTTGCTCTTTCAGGTGGACGTAAAAGTCCCCATGGCCACTATTTCGAAGAAGAGTAGGGGAGTTCTCCCCGGTGTCCTGGCCAATATTTATCCTTCAACCAACATCACAAAAACAGATTATCTGGTCATTATCACACTGCTATTTGTGGGAGCTTGCTGTGCACAAATTGGCTGTCGCGTTTCCCACATTGCAACAGTGACTACACTTCAAAAGTACCTCATTGGCTGTAAAGCGCTTTGGGACGGACGGTGGTCGTGAAAGGCGCTATATAAATGCAAGTCTTTCTTTCTTAAAGGAAGTTTCTCCTGAATTCCTTATTGGAATTCTTAGTGACTCTCTTATATTCATGACCTCTCGTTTTGAACTCCTCCACAAGTGGAAACATTTTCTCTACGTCTACCCGATCAAACCCACATCAGCATTTTAAAGACTTCTATAAGGTCACCCCCAGCCTTCTCTTTTCTAGAGAAAAGAGCCCCAGTCTGTTCTTTCCTGACAGTTACAACCTCTCAGTTCTAGTATCATCCTTTGTAAATAATTTTTTTTTTTTTGCACCTTCTCCGGTGCCTCGATATTCTTTTTGTAATAAAGGAGACCTAGAGCGGTGCACAGTACTCCAAGGGTGGTCCAACCACCTCCCAGAGTCCACAGCACCGTGAGAAACAGCGGCGCCAGGGAGAGGCACTTTTTGTACCGCCACACGGGAACGAGAAGGCGACTCCCGGGCGCACCAGGCAAGGCGTGCAGGAGTTACATGCCTGGTTCGTCCACGGAATTCGCAGGTGGCGCGCCCGTACCCGGACAGCACGGTGGATCTCCTCACCCAAGGGACCAGCCGAATTGGTCACATTGGCCTTCAGTTGCCTCGGCCCCCAAGCTGTGGAATTCTCTCCCTAAGCCTCTCCACCTCTCTCTTTCTCTCTCCTCCTCTAAGATGCTCCTTAAAAATCAGCTGGCCTTTTTGGACCACATTCTGTTCCTGATTCCGATATTGCAAATGTCTGCGGGGCATTGATCATTTTTTTTTGCATCTCACTTCCGTTCACTTGTGACTCCTCGGTGTCCCTGCACCAGGCTGACTCGACACTAGATTTAGTCCAGTAATTTCACAGACACAAATTCAGATGGGGTGCACTAAACTCCATGTCAAACTGCCGATGTGTGTTCCCGACTGAGCTGGGAGCACAAATGTGCAGGATGGCTATATTTAATAATAGCATGCTGACTACAGCCTGCTGCTGTGCGCAAAGTGAGGTTTTCCTTTGTAAAATGGAGAGCAAAATTATTTCAGCCTGTTCTGCTTCTATGAAACATATTCTAAAAATAAACGATATTTTTTAAACACAAAACAATCTCCAATCTACATTTCAATCATCTGAATTGTCAGCCCTGGTTTGTAACATGCGGCTTCTGTTAGTGACTGTACAGAGACCCATCTTCGAAACAAAATGCAGCACATTAAAAGATTTTTTTTAAATCTGGCATATAATGTCACACTTGCTTCCTCTGTCACATTTTAGCAAATGCTCCCACTCACTAGGAGCAATGGCACTGGAGATCTGCTAGCAGTGGAGTTGTCGACTAACCTCAGCGATCAATCTCTGCCAACTGTAGGCTATAGGGGGATCTGACAAAGGCGCCCCAGTGTATTAAAGCACACCCCCAAACAGAAGCTAACGGCACTTCTGCAGGAGCTAAACATAGGCTTACATACATCGGATATACGGCACAGAAACAGGCCATTCGGCCCAACCAGTCCATGCCGGCGTTTATGCTCCACTCGAGCCTCCTCCCGTCTTTCCTCATCTAAATCTATCAGCGTAACCCTCTATTCCCTTCTCCCTCATATGCTTATCTAACCGCCCCTTAAATGCATCTATACTATTCGCTTCAACCACTCCCTGTGGTAGCGAGTTCCACATTCTCACCACTCTCTGGGTAAAGAAGTTCATTCTGAAATCCCCATTTGATTTCTTGGTGACTATCTTGTTTTGCTCTTCCCCACAAGTGGAAACATTCTCTCTGTATCCACTCTATCAAAACCTTTCACAATGTTATTAGGTCACCCCCTCAGCCTTCTCTTTTCGAGAGAAGAGACCCAGCCTGTTCATCCTTTCCTGATGTGTATACCCTCGCATTTCTGGTATCATCCTTGTAAATCTTCTCTGCACCCTCTCCAGTGCCTCTATGACCTTTTTATAATATAGTGACCAGAATTGCACGCAGTACTCCAAGTGTGGTCTAATCAAGGTTCGATACAGGTTTAACATAACTTCACTACTTTTCAATTCTACCCCTCTAGAAATAAACCCTAGTGCTTGGTTTGCTTTTTTTATGGCCTTGTTAACCTGTGTCGCAACTTTCAGTGATTTGTGTATTTAATAGCAATGGAGATTTTTATCTGCCAGCCTTGGCGCAATGGTCGCGCTCTTAGATCATGGGTTCAAGTCCCAATAAGTCCCCCTTGGGTTTAATTGCAGTCAACTCAATAATTAAATCTGTTATTAATCCTACTTGAAACGCTTAAGTAAGCAAATACGCTTACAATCAACCCATATTTACCTTTAAAAATTCCCCATCTTTTGGATGAGACGTTAAACCGAGGCCCCGTCTGCTCTCTCAGGTGGACTTAAAAGATCCCACGGCCACTATTTCGAAGAAGAGCAGGGGGGAGTTCTCCCCGGTGTCCTGGGGCCAATATTCATCCCTCAATCAACATCACTAAACAACAGATTCTCAGGTCGTTATCACATCGCTGTTTGTGGGAGCTTGCTGTGCGCAAACTGGCTGCCGCGTTTCCCCGCATCACAACAGTGACCACACTTCAAAAAAAGTACTTCATTGGCTGTAAAGCGCTTTGGGGCGTCCTGAGGTCGTGAAAGGCGCTATGTAAATGCAAGTTCTTTCTTCATTACTCCAGGACTCAGCTGAACTTGTATCATAAGAAATTGGAGCAGGAATAGGCCACTTGGCCCCTCGAGCCTGCTCTGCATCATTCCGCCACCTGCGATTACCCAGCCATTTGCATTTGAAGCAATTTATGTAAGCAAGCAGATTACAATGGTACAATGCAGCCCTTCTGTTTCTCATTTTTAAACATTAGAAATATAGGCTATGACATTATTTTTTTAACCCGGGCAATAGCTTATTCCTTTTTAACCTAATTAATATAGACTTAAGAGAAATACATCACGCACATAACCCTTTACCTGGCACCGTTATCAAGCTTTGCGGGGTTTTTTTTTAAATGCCAGATTGCCCCACATAATTCCCAGGCGCACCACTTCAGTTAGCTCTTCTGACTAAACAGATATTAGCACCAAATTACTGCCACTTGATTCCTACATTTTAAGTCGCTCAGCTGCACTGCATTCCTCTCCGAGGATAATTCGCAGTACTTTTTGTTTCATTAACCAGCAACCAAACGAGAAAGAGAGACAGAGAGAATATATTATAAACTCTCAAGTATAAATGGTATTGACTCATGGTGTCAATACGGAGCATCTCCCCGTAACCATGGTTTTCTGCACCGAGCGCTCTTGCAAGAGACGTTCTCTGATCCTCCAGCTGTGAGGAGGGGCGGCTGGGGCGAGTCAAGTCATTCGAGTGCGCAGAGGAGTTGTGAGAGGTGGGGTTTCTGTGCCTCCGCTGTTGTAACAAGACACAATGTTGTAACCGGGATTATTTAATCTATTGGGACTAACACACTCCAGGGAAGAAAATTATCCACTTAATGTGGTGCTAATGTAATTCTTGTGCGATACTTTTAATTTAATACCTCTATTTGTGTTCCCAGCCCCAGTGACAGACCTGCTACCATTGGTATTTTACCCCGGGGTTATACAGCTCACAGCTTCTCTCCAGACACAGCCCGTAGTCCACTCACGCAGTCAAGTGCTTATCTCCCAGCCGGGATCTCAGGTGGTCACAGATTTCGAATTATGTCCAGTCAGTCGGTCACGGGCGTCCAGTCAGGAGTTAATGGGATACGAGGCTGGAGGTTATGTGATAAAAGTGAGGAGGTTGGGGGGGTCACGGGGCTGGAGGTTGGGGGGGTCACGGGGCCGGAGGTTGGGGGGGGGGGGGTGTCACGGGGCCAGAGGTTGGGGGGGGGTGGGGGTCACGGGGCCGGAGGTTGGGGGGGTCACGGGGCGGAGGTTGGGGGGGGTCACGGGCCGGAGGTTGGGGGGGGGGGGGGTCACGAGGCCGGAGGTTGGGGGTCACGGGTGAGGTGCCCCTGGTTTCATGTCCCCCGGATACTCATTGCTCAATCACCCTGGGTGAATTTTTACAATTCTTGGGCAAGCCGATTGAAGAAGCATCACCAGAAAGCTAGGCATCCCGGGGCCATTAGGGAGGTTTAAGGGTTGTAGCTGAACGTTACGAGTAGGGGTGGGCCTGTCAACGTTACATTTACAGGATGCCCCCTCCTCCTGGTTCGGGATGGGGGATGGGGGGGGGAGGTGAGGGGAAGATACAGAACTGGAAATTTCCAGGGGAAAAAGTTGGCAACAACTGGCTTGTTCTCTCGCAAACTAAAACCTTTCCTCGAGGCCTGAGCAAGGCTGAGTGTTAACCCCTGATAAAAGGCCAAGGAAGTTAAGTAAGGTAAAGCCCTCTGAGGAATTCAGCTGTTCCCACCTTCCTCTCTGATCCCAGATGTTTTCTCAATGCCTCAAACCGTTTTATTTTTCAATATACCGACATGATTCCCCCACACACAGTCAGTTCCTGATTCCACCCAAGCTGCTGTAGTGAGGCACTGAAGTGGGGCGGGGGGGGGGGGCTGGAGGTGGAGTGAGAAACAGGCCACGGGAGGTCCATCCCTAGGTCACTATCCTGATGGCAGTTTTGTCGGCAAATTGGTCAACCTCATCAGGGTCAAGGCTCTTCGGCCAAGTTGCCAAACCTTCTAACTACAATCCAGGTAGATGCAAGAAGTACTCATCTCCCCCTGCGGAAGCCACTAGGGTCTCTAGGAGAGGGCTTGGGGGGGGGGGGGGAAGGAGAGAAAGCACGCGTACCTCAGGTTGAGATGAGCTGGGCCGAGCCGGGGGTCCTGGTTTATAAAGCACTGACCCACCTTCAGAGGGGCCACCGAAACGCTACTGTGGGAGGACCCTAATCCCACAGCCCCAGCCAAAATGGTCTCTTGTGAAGCCTTCTCAATATGAACGCCATCACTTGGCCCCCGAGTCACGACTTCGAATGGCCACGACCTACACAGTAACATTAGGAACAGGGGGAGGGCCATTCAGCCCCTCGGGCCTGCTCCACCATTCCATTCGACCACGGCCGATCTGCGTCTGTATTCCATTTTCCCACCTTTGCTCCATGTCCTTTGACACCCCGAAGCATGACCTGATATTTGATGATCTTCTATATTCGTAAGATCTTGCCGCAAAAGAATGAGACTTCCTGACCTCACCAGAGGGTCTCGATGGGCCAATCGAATTCTCTGACCTTTCCCAGTCACGCCCTCGCCCAGCCACTCTACAATTTTTGATTGATAAACCACCGTCCAAGGATGACAACTACTCTAGTCGAAAGACTCAAACTCAGTTCAAATCCAGTTTCATTCGAGACGTTACACAAGTGAACAGGCACAAGGCCACAGAATTTTTTTAAAAAACAAGGACATTACACCCAACAAGACCATCCATTTCAGATTGATCCCAGCCCCCACCTACTCACCATATTCCCCAATCTTTTCTCTCTTCACAAAGTGATCTAGTTGTATTTTTAACCCATTGACACCCTACAGTGCAGCCTGGCTACCCCATCTGGATATGTGCAGGATCAGGCCAATGCTGCCTGCAGACCGATGCTCGATGCTTAGTTTGACCAATTAGATCATCAAATGATGCAGCACAGGAACAGGCCAATCGGCCTAACTGCTCTGTGCCGATGTTTCTGCGCCACACGAGCCTCCTCCCACCCTACTTCATCAAACTCGATCAGCATATCCTTCTATTCCTTTCTCCCTCGTGTGTTTATCTAGCTTCCCCTTAAATGCATCTATACTATTCGCTGCAACCACCCCTTGTGGTAGCGAGTTCCACATTCTCACCACTCTCTGGGTAAAGAAGTTTCTCCTGAATTTCCTATTGGATATATTAGCAACGATCTTATATTTATGACCTCTAGTTTTGGTCTCCCCCACAAGTGGAAACATTTTCTCTACGTCTACCCTATCGAACCCTTTGATAATCTTCAAGCCCTCCATCAGGTCAACCCCTCAGCATTCTCTTTTCTAGAGAGAAGAGCCCCAGCCTGATTAGTCGTCCCTGATAGGTTATAACCCCTCAGTTCTGGTATCATTCTTGTAAATCTTTTTTGCACCTTCTCCAGGGCCTCTATATCCTTTTGTAATATAGAGATCAGAACTGTTCACTGCACTCGACGTGTGGCATGCTTAATAAATAAGACAGCACAATCAAAAGGTGGAATCCTCTGTCAACAAGTCCCTGGATATCTGACAGGGCTAGACAGACTGGATGCAGGGAGGATGTTTCCCCTGGCTGGGGGGTCCAGAACGAGGGGTCAGAGTCTCAGGATACAGGGTAGGACATTTAGGACTGAGATGAGGAGAAATTTCTTCACTCAGAGGGTGGTGAACCTGTGGAATTCTCTACCACAGAAGGCTGTGGAGGCCAAGTCACTGAATATATTTAAGAAGGAGATAGATAGATTTCTAGACGCAAAAGGCGTCAAGGGGTATGGGGAGAGAGCGGGAATATGGTATTGAGATAGAGGATCAGCCATGATCATATTGAATGGCGGAGCAGGCTCGAAGGGCCGACTCCTGCTCCTATTTTTCTATCACACAATACAGACACCTGAGCTCGCACGCCAGATCCTGGTTCAGAGGCATGCTCCAGTTTCATTACAGCAGCACCAATACTGTCCCTTCAGCAGTGTGAAAATGAACTTATCGGAACAGAGGAAATTATGATGGTTTTAATGCGTCAGAATATTTTGAATTCTATTTTCCGCTAACATCTGATTAAATGATCTCTCAACACTCCAGATTGACTTTATACGAGGTGGCCTCTGGACTTGAACTTGCGCCAATCTGCGACTACCTCAGCCTCTCCAGTTGGCATCCAATCTACTGAAGCTAATACAGGGCACCGTCTCCCGCCCATCCCTTTAGCCCCGCTGACCCACCCATCCTAACAAGCTCTCTACTCGGAGCTCCGACACAGCAAGAGAGCCCCAGGTGGGCAGAGGAAACGCTTCAAGGGCACCCTCAAAGCCTCCTTGGAAAAAGTGCAACATCCCCACCGACACCTGGGAAACCCTGGCCCAAGAACGCACAAAGTGGAGGAGAAGCATCCGGGAAGGTGCCGAACACCTCGAGTCTCTTCGCTGGGAGCAAGCGGAAGTACAAGCGCAAGCAGCGCACGTCAACCCAAGCACCCCACCCACCCACCCACCCCTTCAACCACCGTCTGCCCCACCTGTGACAGAGACTGTAGGTCCCGCATTGGACTCATCAGTCACCTGAGAACTCATTCTTAATGTGGAAGCAAGTCATCCTCGGCTCCGAGGGACTGCCTAAGAAGGCGGCGGCGGCCCTAAAATCTCTTCAGCAAGGTTGCAGTCATCGAATGAGCATCAGGCCTACAGTGTGCAGAATGCTGACATCGAGTAAATGGTACCGCTGCACCCATGATCCTCGACTTTAAATTGGTTCGCACCGAGGTCACTGCATTTGGCATTCTCCCCATACACACACACACGAGTAAAACTGGAGTGCACAGTTCCCCCCCACCGCCCCAAACCCTGCTGTAACGCAAGAGTGGCTCTGGGTTCACCTTACCAAAGATCGGGAGATTGCGCTGGAAGCTCTCACTTACCTCTATGCCTGTTAGTTGTCTTATCAAACATTAGCATGGCATCTTCTACCTGCAAGACAAAAAAAACTCAGGTTAGATCCACGTATTTTAATATTCAAAAATCACAGAGCTCATCGGCGCAGTGCGCGAAGCAATAAAGTGCCCATCGCGGGCCACCGTTGTAAACCAGTTTGGCAGGAGGCCCGTCTGATAGCCGGCTCCGTAACAAAGCTGTCATAGAGTCATAGAGTTATACAGCACAGAAAGAGGCCCTTCAGCCCATCGTGTCCGCGCCGGCCATCAAGCCCTGTCTACTCTAATCCCATTTTCCAGCACTTGGTCCGTAGCCTTGTATGCTATGGCGTTTCAAATGCTCATCTAAATGCTTCTTGAATGTTGTGAGGGTTCCTGCCTCTGCTACCCTTTCAGGCAGTGAGTTCCAGATTCCAACCACCCTCTGGGTGAAAAAGTTTTTCCTCAAATCCCCTCTAAACCTCCTGCCCCTTACCTTGAAACTATGCCCCCTGGTTATTGACCCCTCTGCTAAGGGGAAAAGTTCCTTTCTATCTACCCTATCTATGCCCCTCATAATTTTGTACACCTCAATCAGGTCCCCCCTCCGCCTTCTCTGCTCTAAGGAAAACAACCCCAGCCTGTCCAGTCTTTCTTCATAGCTGAAGCGCTCCAGCCCAGGTAACATCCTGGTGAATCTCCTCTGCACCTTTTCCAATGCAATCACATCCTTCCTATAGTGTGGCGACCAGAACGGCACACAGTATTCCAGCTGTGGCCTAACTAGCGTTTTGTACAGCTCCATCATAACGTCCCTGCTCTTATATTCTATGCTTCGGCTAATGAAGGCAAGTATCTCATATGCCTTTTTAACCACCTTATCTACCTGTCCTGCTGCCTTCAGGGATCTATGTACATGCACACCAAGGTCCCTCTGATCCTCTGTCCTTCCAAGGGTCCTACCATTCATTGTGTATTCCCTTGCCTTGTTAGTCCTCCCAAAATGCATCACCTCACACTTTTCAGGGTTAAATTCCATTTGCCACTGTTCTGCCCATCTGACCAACCCGTCTATATCGTCCTGTAGCCTGAGGCTTCCCTCCTTGCTATTTACCACTCCACCAATTTTCGTGTCATCTGCAAACTTACTGATCATACCTCCTACATTCATATCTAAATCATTAATGTACACTACAAACAGCAAAGGACCCAGCACCGATCCCTGCAGTACACCACTGGACACAGGCTTCCAGTCACAAAAACAAACTTCGACCATCACCCTCTGCCTCTTGCCATTAAGCCAATTTTGGATCCAATATGCCAAACTGACCTGGATCCCATGGGCTCTTACCTTCTTGACCAGTCTCCGAAAAATTCAATCAAATTGGTTAGACATGATCTCCCCCTGACAAAGCCATGCTGACTATTCTTGATTAATCCTTGCCTCTCCAAGTGGAGACTAATTCTGTCCCTCAGAACTTTTTCCAATAATTTCCCTACTGATGTTAGGCTCACTGGCCTATAATTCCCTGGTTTATCCCTACTACCTTTCTTGAATAATGGTACTACATTAGTGGTCCTCCAGTCCTCTGGCACCTCCTCTGGCCAGAGAGGTTCTGAAAATTTGTGTCAGAGCCCCTGCAATCTCCTCCCTTGCCTCACACAGCAGCCTGGGATACATCTCGTCTGGGCCTGGGAACTTATCCACTTTTAAGCCCGCTAAAACCGCTAGTACCTCCTCCCTCTCAATACTAATTTGTTCAAGTATATCACAATCCCCCTGCCTGATTTCTATGCCTATATCGTCCTTCTCCATAGTGAACACAGATGCAAAATATTCATTTAAAACTTCACCTACATCTTCCGGCTCTTCACACAGATTGCCACTTTGGTCCCTAATAGGCCCTACTCTTTCCCTGGTGATCCTCTTGCCCTTAATATACTTATAAAACACCTTGGGATTTTCCTTTATTTTGCCCGCCAATGTTTTTTCATGCCCCCTCTTCGCTCTCCTAATTTCTTTTTTAAGTACCCCCCTGCACTTTCTATACTCCTCTGGGGCTTCCACTGTTTTTAGTCCTTTGTATCTGCCAAAAGCCTCCCTTTTTTTCCTAATCCATTCTTGTATATCCCTTGACATCCAGGGTTCCCTGGGCTTGTTGGTCCCACCCTTGACCTTTACGGGAACATGTTGGCGTTGTACTCTCTCTATTTCCTTTCTGAAAGACTCCCACTGCTCTGATGTGGATTTTCCTACAAGTAGCTGATCCCAGTCCACTTTGGCCAGATCCTGCCTTATCATATTAAAATCGGCCTTCCCCCAATTTAGAACCTTTATTTCCAGTCCATCTTTGTCTTTTTCCATGACTACCTTAAATCTCACCGAATTATGGTCACTGTCACCAAAATGCTCTCCTACTAACACTTCCCCGGCTACATTCCCTAGAATTAGGTCCAGTACCGCCCCCTCTCTTGTAGGACTTTCTACATGCTGGCTCAAAAAGCTCTCCTGGATGCACTTTAAGAATTCCGCACCCTCTAAGCCTTTCACACTCTGACTATCCCAGTTAATATTGGGGAAGTTGAAATCCCCTACTATTATTACCCTATTATTTCTACACTTCTCTGAGATTTGCCTACATATCTGTTCCTCTATCTCCCCCTGACTGTTTGGGGGCCTATAGTACACTCCCAGCAAAGTGCTTGCCCCCTTTTTGTTTTTAAGTTCTACCCATATGGCCTCATTAGAGGAACCTGCTAAGATATCATCCCGCCTTACAGCAGTAATTGACTCCTTGATTAATATTGCGACACCCCCTCCTCTCTTACACCCCCCCTCTGTCTCGCCTGAAGATTCTATACCCTGGAATATTGAGCTGCCAGTCCTGCCCCTCCCTCAACCATGTCTCTGTGATAGCAACAATATCATACTCCCATGTGTTCATCAACACCTTCAATTCATCTGCCTTACTCGCAAGACTCCTTGCATTAAAATAAATGTCATCCAGCCTTGCCATACTCGCTTGTGCCGTTACATATTTGCTCTGCCTTCCAGGCTGACTTGTTTTTCCTCTATATTTGGCAGTGCATCACCCCCCACTATAGTTCCACTCCGTATCCCATCCCACTGCCAAGTTAGCTTAAACCCCCCCCCCCCCCCCCACCCCCCAACAGTATTAGCAAACCTCCCCGCAAGGATGTTGGTCCCGTTCCAGTTCAGGTGCAACCCGTCCGACTTGTACAGCTGTGACGCTCTGCTGAGCTGGGTAGCTGTGTCCGCACCTGTCTCCCAACCAGATCAGCCTGGGACACAGCAGAAGGAAACGACATAGAATATACAGCACAGAAACAGGCCATTCGGCCCAACTGGTCTGTGCTGGTGTTTATACTCCACATGAGTCCCCTCCCATCCCATCTGCCTCACCTCAGCCCTTTCAGCCTATCTTTCTATTCCCTTTTCTCTCATGTACTCGTCTAGTTTCCTTTTGAAAGCATCTCAGCTATTTGCCTCAACCACTTCCTGTGGTGGCCAGTTGCACATTCTAATCACACTCTGAACAAAGACATTTCTCCTCATTTCCCTATTTATTAATAACTATCTTGTATTTGTGGCCCCAGAATCGTCTGCTGTTTCTCGCCCATACTGTTCCATGAACTGGCAAAGGATGGAATAAGTCCACCATTCATTCCACAGCACTGATGTCACCCAACTTGATGGAGAACAATAATGCATTAAAAAAAAAATCATACATTTAAACAACAAAAGTTTTCAAACTTGGTCGTCAAATTGCTCACACAATTCTCAAAGGGTTGTGGATTTCTGAACAAGGTGAAACTCCTTTAAGATGGACACTGGAGCCTCTAAATAAGGGGATGGGATCGAGCACAGTCTTCACAGGCAGCCTCCACCTGGCACCTCTAATATGATTGTGTTCCTTACCCGTCCATCTCCCACTGCCATGGCAGATGACCCATTTCATGCTAACAAAGGCAGGTTTTACCCGCGCCCCTCGGTGGGGGAAACTGCTCTGTGAATCGCTCAATGGGTCATAAAGCAGTTACACCCTCCCTCAGTAGTATGGCTAAGCTGTGCCTCTATTAGCTCCTGCTTGCCCTGGTAATGTCAGCGGGTTTGATTCAGCGCCGTTAAAAGTGTATCGGGCCACGTGTGATGTTCTCTATAAACTCTGGGTCCCGCTACCCTTAATCGGCTGGGTGACAACTATTTCCCAAGGGATGAGAGAGAGTGTGCGCTCTTCTGTCTGTACACGTGTTACGCACAGCTCGAGCCTCCTTTTACGACTGGCGCAGACTAGCGCCAGCACTGACCAGCCAAACGACGCCACTGGCAAAACACTGCGTTCAAAGGGAGGCAATCAAACCAGGATGAGGAAGGAGGGGAAGGAACGCAAGCTCTGTAAGAGTAACTGATATTAAGTGAATTTAATTTTCCCTTCACAGGCAAAGCAATACATGTGTGTGATTACACAGAATTACATAGAATATACAGCACAGAAACAGGCCATTCGGCCCAACCAGTCCAGGCCGACGTTTATGCTCCACTTGAGCCTTCTCCCGTCTTTCCTCATCTAACTCCATCACCATAACCCTCTATTCCCTTCTCCCTCATACACTTATCTGGCTTTCCCTTAAATTCATCTCTGCTATTCGCCTCAACTACTCCCTGTGGTTGTGAGTTCCACATTCTCACCACTCTCTGGGTAAAGAAGTTTCTTCTGAATTCCCTCTTTGATTTCTTGGTGACTTTCTTATATTGATGGCCTCTAGTTTTGCTCTCTGTGTATCCAGTCAAATGGGGCCCTGCTGCCTGGACTGGTGAATGAGATTAGAATTTCACTGGCCATTCCTGGGAGCCCAAACCAATCATTAACGAGGGGACTGATAGAAACATAGAAGATAGGAGCAGCAGTAGGCCATTCGGCCCCTCGAGCCTGCTCCGCCATTCGATGAGATCACGGCTGATCATCCAAACTCAGTACCCTGTACCTGCCTTCTCCCCATATCCCCTGATACCTTGAGCTTTATTAAATATATCTAACTCATTCTTGAATATATTTAATGACTTGGCCTCAACTACCTTCTGTGGTAGAGAATTCCACAGGTTCACCACTCTCTGGGTGAAGAAATTCTTCCTCATTTCTGTCCTAAATCCTTAGATTATGACCCCTGGTTCTGGACTCTCCGACCATCGGAAACATTCTTCCTGCATCTAGTTTGTCCAGACCTGTCAGAATTTTATATGTTTCGATGAGATCCCCTCTCATTCTTCTATACTCCAGCGAGTATAAGCCCAATCGACTGGTGAAAAGACTGCTGGGAAATCTCTGCCCGGCTGGGAGTTCGCCCAGTGCCAACTGGGAGTTATCGCACTGCTTCAACTCAACCTCCAATTGGCCAGTTAATGTCTCATGGTCTCCCCAATCCCATCCCAATCGAACCAATGGACATTGAATGGATTTTGCCCTGATGGCTCAGTTGCTAATGAAAGAAAGACAGACTTATACATAGAAGATAGGAGCAGGAGTAGGCCATCCGGCCCTTCGAGCCTGCTCCGCCATTTAATGAGATCATGGCTGATCCTTCAATTCAGTATCCCGTCCCCGCCTTCTCTCCGTAACCCTTAACCCCTTTTGCCTGTAGAAATATATCTAATTCCCTCTTAAATATATTTAATGAGCTGGCGTACACTGCCCTCTGTGGCAATGAGTTCCACAGGTTCACCACTCTCTGAGTGAAGAAATTCCCCCTCATTTCTGTCCTAAATGGTTTAGCCCTTATCCTTAAATTATGTCCTCTAGTTCTGTTCTCACCCGCCAAGGGAAACATTCCTTCTGCATCTAATCTGTCTAGACCTGTCAGAATTTTATACACTTCTATGAGGTCCCCTCTCAATCTTCTAAACTCCAGTGTGTACATCCCTAAACTACATAGTCTCTCCTCATAGGTCAATCCCGCCATTCCTGGTATCAGCCTGGTGAATCGCCGCTGCACCCCCTCCATGGCAAGAACATCTTTCCTCAGATGAGGCGACCAAAACTGTACACAGTACTCGAGGTGTGGTCTCACCAGTGCCCTGTACAGCTGCAGCAAGGTATCCCTGTTCCTGTATTCCAACCCTTTTGCTATGAAGGCCAGCATACCGTTTGCCTTCTTGACCGCCTGTTGCACCTGCATGCTCGCCTTCAGTGACTGGTGTACAAGAACACCCAGGTCTCTCTGTACTTCCCCCTCTCCCAATTTATTGCCATTTAAATAATAATTTGCCCTCCCGTTCCTGCACCCAAGGTGGATAACTTCGCACTTGTCCACATTATAGTGCATCTGCCATTTATCCGCCCAATCACCCAGTCTGTCCAAATCGCTCTGGAGCTTCCTGGTCTCCTCCTCTGAGCCCACCCCCCCTCCTAGTTTAGTGTCGTCTGCAAATTTGGAAATGCTGCATTCGACTCCCTGATCCAGGTCATTAATATAAATTGTGAACAGCTGGGGACCCAGGACAGATCCCTGTGGTACCCCACTTGTTACTGCCTGCCATTCAGAAAATGAGCCGTTTATTCCAACTCTCTGTTTTCTATCTGACAGCCAGTTCTCTATCCACGTCAATACTTTCCCCTTTATCCCATGAGCTTCAATTTTCCATGCTAATCTTTTATGTGGGACCTTATCGAAGGCCTTTTGGAAGTCCAGGTACACCACATCTACTGGCTCTCCCCCATCTATTTTACCAGTTACTCCCTCAAAAAATTCCAATAGATTAGTCAAGCACGATTTACCCTTTGTAAATCCATGTTGACTCTGTCCTATCCTGTCCCCATTTGCTAAGTGCTCGGCTATTTCATCCTTAATGATGGACTCCAGCATTTTGCCCACAACTGATGTAAGGCTTACAGGTCTGTAATTACCTGCTTTTTCCCTACCCCCCTTTTTGAATAGTGGGGTAACGTTAGCTACCCTCCAATCCATGGGCACTGTTCCCGAGTCTAATGAATTCTGAAAAATCATGCTTAGTGCATCCGCTATCTCTAGGGCCACCTCCTTCAGTACCCTAGGATGCATGTTATCAGGCCCTGGGGATTTGTCCGCCTTCAATCCCTTTAGCTTCCTTAACACCATATCCTTAGAGATATTGATTTGCGTCAGTTCCTCCTTTGCCAATGTCCCTATTTTTCCCGATATCCCAGGGAGGTTTTTTGTGTCTTCCTTCGTAAAGACTGACCCAAAGTATGCATTTAGTTGGTCTGCCATTTCCTTATTTCCCATTATATATTCCCCCGTATCTGACTGCAATGGACCAACTTTGGTTTTCACCAGTCTTTTCCTCTTGATATACTTATAAAAGCTTTTGGAGTTAGTTTTTATATTTTCCGCCAGCTTGCTTTCGTAAGCTATTTTGCCCTTCTTGATTAAGCCCTTTGCCCTCCTTTGCTCTATCTTAAACTGTTCCCAATCTTCCGCTCTGGCGCGTTTTTTGGCTATTTTATACGCCCTATCTTTGGATTTTATGCTGTCTCTAATTTCCCCTGTTATCCACGGTTGAGTCACCTTTTTAGATTTCCTTTTATGCCAGATTGGTATAAACAATTTTTGCAATTTTGTCATTCTATCTTTAAATGCTTGCCATTGTTTATCTACCTCCAGTCCTCCCAGGAACGTTGTCCAATCAGACCTACTCAGTTCCCGTCTAATGGCATCATAATTCCCCTTGTTTAAATTCAGGACCTGAGTCTCTGAGTCAATTTCTTCGCTCTCCATTTCGAGTGAGAAATCGATCATGTTATGATCGCTCTGACCCAAGGGTCCCCGTACAACAAGATTACTAATTAGTCCCTTCTCATTGCACAGTACCCAGTCCAATATAGCCTGTTCCCGAGTTGGTTCCTCGACATATTGATCCAGATAACCATCCCTTAAACACTCAAGGAATTCCTCCTCCTCATTATTTTTACTGATTAGGCTAGTCCAATCTATATGTAAGTTAAAGTCACCTATGATGACAGCTGTGCTCTTATTGCACGCTTCTCTAATTTCCCTCGTGATGCCCTCCCCAACCTCTATTTTACTATTTGGAGGCCTATATACCACTCCTATTAATGTTTTTCGCCCCTTGCTATTTCTTAGCTCCACCCATATAGATTCTGTATTAACTGAGTTAATATCCTTCCTTTCAATTGCATTTATCCCCTCTTTTACCAGCAATGCTACCCCTCCTCCCTTTCTTTTTTGTCGATCCTTCCTAAATACTGAATACCCCTGTATGTTAAGCTCCCAGCCCTGCTCACCCTGCAACCATGTTTCCGTAATCCCAATTAGATCATAATTATTAACCTCTATTTCCACAGCTAATTCATCTACCTTGTTCCTGATGCTTCTCGCATTAAGGTATAAAACCCTCAGGCTTTTTTTATGCTCACATTTTTTATGAATTAGTTTGGCCCTTTGTTTTTTGTTCCTCTCCTTTTTACCATTTATTTCTGTCTGCCTTTCACTTTCCTCTATTTCACTACATGGGTTTCTAGCCCCCTGCCATACTAGTTTAAATGCTCCCGAACTGCTTTATCAAAATTTACCCCGAGAACCTCAGTTCCATCTTTGCACAGGTGTAGACCGTCCCTTTTGTATAGGTCACACCTACCACAAAACTGGTCCCAATGCCTCAAAAATTTAAAACCCTCCCTCTTACACCACTGCTCAAGCCACGTATTTAGCCTAACTATCCTGTTCTCTGTACTCTTACTAGCACGTGGCACTGGTAGTAATCCAGAGATTACTACCTTCGAGGTCCTACTTTTTAGCTTGGCTCCTAACTCCCTAAATTCTACTTGTAGGACCTCTTCCCTTTTTTTAGCTACGTCGTTGGTACCAACATGTATCACGACAACTGGCTGTTCCCCCTCCCCCTCCAGAATGTTCTGCACCCGCGCCGAGACATCCTTGACCCTTGCACCAGGGAGGCAAATTACCATCCTGGAGTCTCGGTCGCGACCACAGAAACTCCTATCTATTCCCCTTACAATCGAATCCCCTATTACTATAGCCCTGCCACTCTTTTTCCCTCCCTTCTTTGCAACAGAGCCAGTCATGGTGCCATGAGCCTGGCTGCTGGTGCCTTCCCCCGATGAGTCATCCCCCCCGACAACAGCACCTAAGGCGGTGAACCTGTTGCTGAGGGAGACAACCCCAGGGGATTCCTGCACTACCTTCCTGCCCTTGCTCTGCCTTTTGGTCACCCATGTACTATCTACTCTGGCCTTAACCTGCGGTGTGACTTGCATGTAGGTAGCGCCTTTCACGACCACCGGGCATCCCAAAGCACTTTACAGCCAATGAAGTACTTTTTGAAGTGTAGTCAATGTTGTAATGTCGGACATGTGGCAGCCAGTTTGTGCACAGCAAGCTCCCACAGACAACAATGTGATAATGACCAGATAATCTGTTTTAGTGATATTGATTGAGGGATAAATATTGGCCATTGCTCTTCTTCAAAATAATGCCGTGGGATCTTTTATGTCCACTTGAGAGAGCAGACAGGGCCTCAGTTTAATGTCCCATCTGAAAGACGGCACCTCCGACAGTGCAGCGCTCCCTCAGTACTGCACTGGGAGTGTCAGCCTGGGTTATGTGCTCAAGTCTCTGGAGCGGGACCTGAACCCACGACCTTCTGACTCAGAGGCGAGGGTGCTGCCCACTGAGCCACAGCTGACACTTAACAGCTAAGCACAACGTCAAGTGTGTAACCAAGTATGGCCAGGAGGCTCCCTGGTCTGGGTTGAGTTCATCGATCTCAGCAGGGGGGGTCAATCATTCAGATCACTATCCAGTTTTCACTGCGGGGAAGTGGATGTTGGGTGAATGGCGTGCCCAGTGCCCACACTCATGGTCTAGACCCGCACACGAGGAATGGCCACTTGGGCGAGACACTAGAGGGCAGCGGGCACCCATGAAACTGGACCACAGCATGAGTCAGCACCCTTGGCCAAGGAGGGGAAATATTGGGTGGATGGCGGGGAAACACATAGCACATGACAAATCCCACCTATTGTTCGGTTACTGGTCTCTTATTTAAACTAACACTGGATTCTTTTAATGCAAAAAAAATCCATTTCTTTCTGTGAGCCTCACTGTGAAATAACAACTCAATTTCTATTCACTTCAATGGTTTGCAACCTGGATCCTATTTTATCTCAAAATGCTGTATCTCACTGTTGACTGACCTTGGCAATAATGGATTGCCAAGTGCCTAATCCCAGGCGCACACCTGCAGCCCAACCGTGTCTGTCTCTGTCTGCATCACCCTCGAATCCAGGTGTCTCCCTGCATCTTGCGAGGCTTGTCTGAGGTACCGTGCTGTCAAAAACCTGGGCAGATTAAGAGGGCTATTGTCTAGCTGGCTCGACTCTCACTGACTCTTTCGCTAACATTAACAAACGGGGAATGGGTAGCCTCTCCCCCACGCCCCCCCCCCCCCCCCCACCCCCAGAGTAGTGCGACGGGACACAGGCTTACGAAAAATGCAAGTCTTGTTTCCAGAAGTCCACTCCAGAAAAACCCCGGAATCTCATGCTGGAGGCTGGGTGTTCAATCACGGCACGGTCCCACCGAGCCCCTGGCAATGTCGAGCTAATCCGCAGCCGTGGGCAATGGACTCTCTCTCTCTCTCCCTCTCCCGTTCCTCGACACTGCCAGGTTCCGTTTAACAGTCGACGCAATCTAGCCCCCCAAATCCCTTCTACAATCAGACCTGTTGTCTTAGGTGGATCCAGGGATTTGAACTGAATTGAAATGTGGAGGACCAATCATTTACAGAATGGACGACAGCCTTTGCGGATCACCCACCCGGAGTTGTACAGCTACTTTGGAAAGTCTATTACGGAAAGAAAACACCCACCCACCCAAAAATCACGCAGCGAAACACCTCCCTGTCAAATCAAAGGAACGGGATGCAGAGACGGAGTGGAGTGGAGTGGGATTAAAGTGTGTCGGTCAGAAGGCACCCAGCAGACAACATCAATGACATGGCCGCGCACAGGAGGGGCGAGAAAAGATCAGACAGAGGGAGGGGAAAGATACACGGGACAGTCAGACAGAGAAAGAAAGAAAGACTTGCATTTCTATAGCGCCTTTCATGACCACCGGATGTCTCAAAGCGCTTTACAGCCAATGAAGTACTTCTGAAGTGTGGTCACTGTTGTAATGTGGGAAACGCGGCAGCCAATTTGCGCACAGCAAGCTCCCACAAACAGCGATGTGATAGTGACCAGATAATCTGTTTTTGTTATGTTGGTTGTGGGATAAATATTGGCCCCAGGACACTGGGGAGAACTCCCCTGCTCTTCTTTGAAAAATAGTGGCCGTGGGATCTTTTACGTCCACCTGAGAGAGCAGACGGGGCTCGATTTAACGTCTCATCCGAAAGACGGCCGCCTCCGACAGTGCGGCACTCCCTCAGCACTGCACTGGAGTGTCAGCCTAACTTTATGTGCTCAAGTCTCTGGAGTGGGACTTGAACCCACAACCTTCTGACTCCGAGGCAGAGTGTGCTACCAACTGAGCCACAGAGAGGCAAACATGATCAAGCGAGAAACGGACTTAGAGATGGGGAGACTCAGAATGACAAGCAGTGAGAGAGAGAGAGAGAGAGAGATATACAGACAGACAGAGACGGAGAAAGAATGAAAGCCAGTATCTCGGGAATTGCAGTCAGAAACAAAGAGAAGGACTGATAATGAAATCTTTCATTAAACTAGCTGTCACTGGTCTCAAAGTAAACGTCTCCTCTCACTACCAGCTCCAGAGGGCTGACGTGAAATGAGTTTGCGCAGCCACTGCCCGATTCCGAAACGACGCACCTCAACCTGACAACTGAAACTGAGACAGCGCAAATCAGCAATCTGACCCAGAGGGGCCGATTCTTTTTCTTTTGTCTTGTAGGGCAGCCATGGTGCTGACCCACGGCCCGCAGGACGGTGCTGACCAATGTTCCCGCTAAGGTGCGGGCCGCCCAGTAATCTCAAAAGGTCCCGCACGGGCCGCTCACCGGCTTCTCCACTGTAAATACCGCGCGCGTGCGCAGAAACTTATGGGGACCACGCACTAAAAGAAACAGGCCGCGTAGAACAAAGCCCAGCTTTACAGGGAACATTGGTGCTGACCACAGGACGGTGCTGACCCCTCACGGGAGGGCGCTGTACACTGACACAAAGAAAAAGCTTCCGCGCAAGCATCGCGTGCAGCCCCACCTCGACCTCAAGTACTGGGCTGCACCGTCACTTGCCTGCCGACTCAAGCCTGCACCTCTCATCCTGGCCTACCACTTCTTCATCCAACGCCCCTTCAGCCTGGGCAAAGATGGCTCGAGATGCCTCTTAATGCCCTCCGGAACTTTTGCCCCCAACCGCCCCCACCTTGTGACACTCCCCTTTAAATTGTCCCCATCCCTTTAAATTTGTCCTGCACACAATTTCCCTCGCTTATCAGTGGTGTCACTGCCTCGAGCCACCCGAGTTTGCACCTGGACTTGCGAATAAGGTTGGACCGGGAAAAGAAAAAAAAAATCGAGCGCGATTATTAGATTTTGGGATTCAGACGGGTCCTTAAAGCGGAAGCAAACCGGATTAGAACGGTTTTACATCTGAAGAAGGAAAATCGTCTCCGGAGAGGACAAGAGGAGGTCTTGAAGGCGAAGCAGAAATATCACAGGCATGCAGTAGGGGGCGCTCTTCTGCGTTTTTGGTGAAAGAAAAAAAGGTCTTGAATTTATATAGCGGCTTTCACAACCTCAGGACGCCCCACTGAAGTCATTTTTGAAGCGTAGTCACTGTTGTAACATAGGGAAACGCAGCAGCTGATTTGCGCACAGCAAGCTCCCACAAGCAGCAATGAGATAATGACCAGATAATCTGTTTTAGTGATGATGGGCGAGGGATAAATATTGGCCCCAGGACACCAGGAGAGAGCCACCCTGCTTCTTCTTCGAAATAGTGGCCCTGGGATTTTTGACGTCCACCCGAGAGGGCAGACAGGGGGACCTCGGTTTAACGTCTCATCCGAAAGAGGGCACCTTCCCTCAGTGCTGGCACTGGGGAGTGTCAGCCTGGATTTTTGTGCTCAAGTCTCTGGAGCGGGACTTGAACCCACAACCTTCTGACTCGAGGGGCGCGCGTGCTACCCACTGAGCCACGGCTGACACAGAAGGCACTTTGCTTTGGCAGTGCCGAGGGGGCTTTGCTCTACATGTGGCCTGCGCTGTGCCTGATCCTGGGAGCGCTCGATGCAAACACTGTGGGAGAAAATTAATTCCATTCTACAACTTTAACGAGCACAAACATTTAAAAAAAAGATAAAATTTTAAAACTGCGCCGCCGTCAAAGGTATTCCAAAAGAGAACAGGCGCGGGTTGGCCAAAGTTAATTCTGCGTTTGGTGTCGGTGAACACTTTTAAATTTATAGCAGGTAGGGTGAAATCTTGCAATAATGAGCTAAATATTCTAATTTTTCTGTCACCAATACATCAGTGGACTACTGACCTCCTCCGCTATTTGGTCAGGAAGAGAGAAAATGCTGCTTAGTGTCAGAAAGGAGAGAGGAAGGAAGCAATGTCAAACACTAGATTGCAGTGCCCCAACTAACCCTACAATGCTGTTCTTTGGAGGATAAGCCTTCTCGGGTGGACTGAGGATCGCCGGGCCGGGCTTCACAACAGATCAAGTGTCAGGAAAAGAAGGGGACCAAAGTCTTCAGCAACTTCTCCTCCTCCGGCACTGTGAAGCTGAAGGGGTGGGGTCGGTGAAAAACCAGAAAGGCTTGTTTTTGAAAGCCATTCTGCTGCCACAATAGATCACTCGCATCCTTTCAGATGCTCTGTCAACACAGTAACTGTAAGTTTAAACCGGGGGGCCGGGGGAGCCTGAACACAAAGACCAGCCCTTCAAAAGAATGAGACACTGTTACTCCCAACTTGCTTTCTCAGGGATCGCCCTCGAAGCTGTCACCACTCCCTTATTCAGCATTCAATAATGGGCTTTATAAAAAAAAATTATTTTATTTAAACAAAAATACTTGGTGAATGTTGCGCTTGGTCAAGGTTACCTCTGAGACACTGACAGCGACAAGAACTCCCAGGTCGGGTACAGGATGGTTAGTCGCAGAGTAAAGCTCCATCTGCCTCAACGACGTCCTTCAACCCCACTTCACTGCACCATTGCGACACTGTCCATCTCCCCCACGCCAGCTATCCTATTCGTTTATCGGAGTGAGATTGAACCTTGGTTGGACCACACTTGGGAGTAATGTGCACAGTTCTGGTCTCCGTATGACAAAAAGGATAGCGAGAGGCGCGCTGGAGAAGGTGCAAAAAAAAGAGATCTACAAGGATAATACTAGAACTGAGAAAGTACAACTATTAGGAAAGACTGAACAGGCTGGGGCTCTTTTCTCTAGAAAAGAGAAGGCTGAGGGGCGACCTGATCGAGGTCTTTAAAATTATGAAGGGGTTTGATAGGGTAGACGTCGAGAAGATGTTTCCACTTGTGGGGGAGTCTAAAACTAGGCAATATAAATATATGATAGTCACCAATAAATCTAATAAGGAATTCAGGAGAAACTCTTTACCCAGAGAGTGGTTAGAATGTGGAACTTGCTCCCACATGCAGAGTGGTTGAGGTGAATAGCAAAGATGCCTTTAAGGAGAAGCTGGATAAGCACATGAGGGAGAAAGGAATAGAAGGATATGTTGATGAAGTAGGTTGGGAGGAGGCTCGAGTGGAGCATAAGCACCAGCATAGACTGGTTGGGCCGAATGGCCAGTTTCTGTGCTGTAAATTCCGTGCAAGTCTCTGTAATTAGTGCAAAGCTGGGGGTGTTTTTGTACAGTGCACCCATTAGAAACTGGGTTGAGGCTGCCCAAATTAATTTGTTATTGGAATCATCTACCAAACGCAAGACTCTGGTACGGTCAGTCTGGGTTGGATTTGTAGTCGGGTGTCACTCTACTGCATGACTCACTACCTCAACGTCTCTTTCTGTGACAGTGTACAAGGGAACTGGCCTCTCTTACCAGCTCCTACGGATTCAGTGAGCCGGCAGTGCGCAGTAAAGGGTTAACAGTTCTCACAAGCTCCCCCATCCTCACATAACCGCCATTGTTTCCAGCCCACCGCCTCACAAAGCCATCACGTCTCTGCTGATGAAAGATGTAACTAAATGTTTTAATGACTATGTTTCCCAGCAGTAATTGCCTGACCTCAATAAAACTCACATCAATTGGACCCAGTCAGGCCTGTGAATGGGGGGGAAGCTGACCTGCGCCGTCGAGGAACCGCGCTTGGCCCTGAATTTCCGCCGGGGTCCGGGAGACGCCAGCGGCGCAGCACCTGCGCTGGGGCGTCTCGGAGCTGCCCAGCGGCTGGGCACGTTGTGCTGCTTCCAGTCATCACTCACGCCTCAGTGCGACTCAGCGGTCGTACGCAGAAGCCCACTCTCTCCCCCCCCCACCCCACCTTCCAGCCTCAGCACAACTTTTCTCTCTCTCTCTCTCTCTCTCTTTGTCTGGAGTACGTAGAACGGACCTGGGACGGCACTACTGGTCTCGCTCAGGCCTCCAGTTGCTGACTGCGATCCGCTGACTTCCGTCAGGAACTGCACGGGTGTCAGGGTAGGACAGATCTCAGCCGTCACCCGAAGACAGACAAACAAGACTTGCATTTCTATAGCGCCTTTCACCACCTCAGGACGTCCCAAAGCGCTTTACAGCCAATGAAGTACTTTTTTTTTAAGTGTAGTCACTGTTGTAATGTAGGGAAACACGGCAGCCAATTTGCGCACAGCAAGCTCCCACAAACAACATGATCAGTTATCTGTTTTAGTGAAGTTGGTTGGGAGGATATAGGAGGGCTGACTGTGCTTGTACAACCTTGCCCCAAGGTCAGTCACCTACTACAAGAGATCAAGGACAGGGGGAGCGGGGGAGGCAAAATGAGAAAGCAACAGCATGAAGAGTTCTGGTCTCCCTATTATAAAAAGAATAGAGGCCCCGGAGAAGGAGCAAAAAAGATTTACTAGAGTGATACCAGAACTGAGAGGTTATACCTATCAGGAAAGATTGAACAGGCTGGGGATCTTTTCTCTAGAAAAGAGAAAGCTGATGGTGACCTGATAGAGGTCTTTAAGATTCTGTAGATGTAGAGAAGATGTTTCCACTTGCAGGCAAGACCAGAACTCGGGGCCAGAAGTATCAGATAGTCAATAATAAATCCAATAGGGGAATGCAGGAGAAATGTCTTCACCCAGAGAGTGGTGAGAATGTGGAACTCGCTGCCACAAGGGAGTGGTTGAGGCGAATAGCAGAGATGCATTTAAGGGGAAGCCAGATAAACACATGAAGGAGAAAGGAATAGAAGGATACGTTAGATGAAGAGGGGTGGGAGGAGGCTCGTGTGAAGCACCAACACCGGCATTGTTGGGCCTGTTCATACTTTGTAATATTTTTGTAACAGAAATCGAGCAGCTACGTGAAGTATAGGATATTCAGTGACGGTAACCGCTACCTCAACCCACCAGCCAAGTCACCGCAAGCACGAAACACTGCAAAACGTCGCACACACGCTTTACAATCCGCCCCGACTGCCACCCCCGCGACCCCCCCCCTCCCTGACCAAAAGGACTCCTTGTTGTTGGCCAAAGCAACCCAAAATATTTATTCAACAACAGGAGCCGAGTTTGATCGGACACTCGACGTTATTTGCCAAGTTACCCCCCCCCAGCACGCAGTGCTCCAAATCTCAGGCAGGTGCCTGAATCCCTCCCTCGCTGGCCGTGAATTAAACAGGAGTTTTCAGTACGTTACTCAATAACCGACAATCCCTCCTGGATAAATGTAAACCTAATCCTATGACACGGTTGAAAAGGTGCCCTTCGAAACAGAGCTGAGCGAGAGCATCTGTATTGAGCGTACATATCAGAGCTGGCAAGGCACAGCTCACTCAACTCCCTCATCGCTCCCTCGGCGCTATATATCTGTAGCAGAGACACACTGCTGCTCCTAATTAATTGGACATCTCCATTCTTCTGAAACGGTACAATCAGGAGGATCTTCCTGTTTTCCTTTTCCCCCACCAGCATCTCTCTCCTTTTCCGACGGGTGCTGGGGCTCAGGCTCCGGCTCTATGGGTCCGGCTGACCATCTCTGCTTCAACCGAGGGGCCAATCTTTGTGCTTAATCCACAAACTCTGTTCCCTAGGCACCGATTCCGGCGCCCCCCCCCCCCCCCCCCCCTCTCCTGGCCACTGTCTGAAGCTGAACCATGACCCTGAGCTGAGCTTCCGACCCCGTATCCACTTCCATCCCCAAGACTGCCTACTTCCACCTCAGTCATATCGGCCCTTCCCGCCCCTGCCTCACCTCATCTATGCTTTTGTTATCTCTAGACTTGACTATTCCAACACTCTCCTGGCCGGCCTCCCATCTTCCACCCTCCTGTAAACTTAAGCTCATGCAAAACTCTGCTGCCCCGTGTCCTAACTGGCACCAAGTCCCGTTCACCCATCACCCCCCCGTGCTCGCTGACCTACATTGGCTCTCGGCTCGGCAAGGCCTCGATTTCAAAATTCTCATCCTAGTGTTCAAAGCCCTCCGTGGCCTCGCTCCCTCCCTCTCTCTGTAATCTCCTCCAGCCCCACCACCCTCCGAGAACTCTGCGCTCCTCCAATTCTGACCTCTGGCGCATCCCCACCCCCCCCGCACTTCCTTCACCGTCCCATCGCCGGCCCTGCCTTCAGCCACCTAGGTGCAGCTGAAGGCAAGGCCACCAATGGTGGAGAGATTAAGATCGGGGTTGCGCAAGAGGCCAGAATTGGAGGAGCGCAGAGATCTCCGGGGGGGCGTTGTAGGGCTGGAGGAGGCCACCGGTAAACCAGCACCGTCAGGGGGTGGAACCTGGGCCCTTGCTTGGACTGGCGGGTTCAGTTCCAACACAGGGAAGCAAAGCTGACAAGTGAACCAACAGGAGAGGCCAGTGGAGAAGAACTGAATCAAACCCTCTCACCTCAGCATCCCGAGGCCTGGTCAAATACCAGCCCTTAAGATGACAACATTCACTGAACAGACACACCGTGGGCCAAGAGGTCTAGTGAAGGGCTTAGCGTGTGGTTTATCTTTCCCTGATGTACGGATTGATGGGATCATCACTGCGGGTCTTACTATTTGATTCTGCAGGAACTGATTCCAAGAAGCTTTGAAAAGATTTATTCTACCCACAGCAGAAAGACAGAGACAGGAATCATTAAAAAAAATCTAATCAAACAGTGTATCCCAAAACAGGTAATAAAGAGCTACAGAAAAAGATCAACAGATTTCTCCTGCAGTAACTCTGCAGTTTCTGTTGCTGGATGTACTTGTGTCGAGGTTGACGCTGTTTTCCAAAAAAAAACTAAAATTCTATCATGCAGGTATAAGGCATCCCATCAGTCACTGCGGCTCCCCCAGGGAGCGGATAACTTGATTTAAATGTGTACAAACTCTTCTACACACTTCTCCCGGGAGCCTGAGAGCAAAAAACCTCGAAGAGGGGAATGGGAAAGGAGTTGGAGACAGAGGAGCAGGAGTCAGAGAGAGAGAGAGAGAGAGAGAGAGAGAGAGAGAGAGAGAGAGGGGGGAGTGGAAAATGGAGCCAGAGAGGAGAGTGGGAGACTGGGAATGAGAGAGAGAGGAGTGGGAGACTGGGAATGAGAGAGAGGGGAGTGGGAGACTGGGAATGAGAGAGAGAGGAGTGGGAGACTGGGAATGAGAGAGAGGGGAGTGGGAGACTGGGAATGAGAGAGAGGGAGGGGAGTGGGAGACTGGGAATGAGAGAGAGGGGAGTGGGAGACTGGGAATGAGAGAGAGGGGAGTGGGAGACTGGGAATGAGAGAGAGAGGAGTGGGAGACTGGGAATGAGAGAGAGGGGAGTGGGAGACTGGGAATGAGAGGGGAGTGGGAGACTGGGAATGAGAGAGAAGGGAGTGGGAGACTGGGAATGAGAGAGAGAGGAGTGGGAGACTGGGAGCCAGAGAGAGATCAGCAGACTGAGAATGAGAGGAGAGGGGGAGACTGGGAGCCAGAGAGAGAGGGAAGGGGGAGATTAGGAGCCACAGAGAGCGGAGCGCGAGATTGGGAACGTAAGAGGAGAGTGGGAGACTGGGAGCCAGGGAGAGATCAGCAGACTGGGAACAAGAGGAGGAGAGGGGGAGACTGGGAGCCAGAGAGAGGAGGAGAGGGGGAGACTGGGAGCCAGAGAGAGGAGGAGAGGGGGAGACTGGGAGCCAGAGAGGAGGAGGAGAGGGGGAGACTGGGAGCCAGAGAGAGGAGGAGAGGGGGAGACTGGGAGCCAGAGAGAGAGGGGAGGGGGAGACTGGGAGCCAGAGAGAGAGGGAAGGGGGAGACTGGGAGCCAGAGAGAGAGGGAAGGGGGAGACTGGGAGCCAGAGAGAGAGGGAAGGGGGAGACTGGGAGCCAGAGAGAGAGGGAAGGGGGAGACTGGGAGCCAGAGAGAGAGGGGAGCAGCAGCTATAAGAAAGGTGGAAAACAGCAGGAATCTGAGACAGGAGAGCAGGATGCAGGATCCTGAGAGAGGGGAGTGGGAGACAGAGAGCAAATCAGAGGTAGAGAGAAGACAGAAGAGGAGGACCAGTCCAGCAGGAAGTGAGTGGACTCCCCACCCCCCAGAGTGAGTGATGGCACCATCCATCTCATAGACACGATGACCCCCCTCCCCCATTCCCAATCCCCAAACAGTTCCAGTTTATGCGACATAAACAGTACATGATTCACATGGGCCTGCAACTTTTAAAAAGGCAAATGAATTATTCTCAACAAATTGCATTGTTGGATTAATAGAATCACAAAGCAGAAGTGTGCAGGATCAATCCATGCTCTGTGCTGATCTCAGGATAAGCAGTGTAAGGCTGTTATAATTAGTTTTATGCCTTAGGTTAGGGCCGCGCTCCTGCTCCCAATAACTATCCAGTGACCTGGGCTGAAAAGGGCTTGTGAGTGGATCAGTGGATGAAGCCAGGACCGGTCTCAGCTATTACGCCCTCCATGACTGGATGGCCTTTGACACTCTGTGTCGAGGCGACACAGTGAAGGTTCCTGTGGATCCATACCTTAATAGAGGTCATTAAAATTATGAAAGGTTCTGACAGAGTAGACACAGAGAATGTTTTTCCACTTGTGGGGAAGAACAAAACTAGAGGCCATCAATATAAGACAAGGCTGAAGTATTTGCCACCATCTTCAGCCAGAAGTGCCGAGTGGATGATCCATATCGGCCTCCTCCTGAGGTCCCCACCATCACAGAAGCCAGTCTTCAGCCAATTCGATTCACTCCACGTGATATCAAGAAACGGCTGAGGGCACTGGATACAGCAAAGGCTGTGGGCCCCGACAACATCCCGGCTATCGTGCTGAAGATTTGTGCTCCAGAACTAGCCACGCCTCTAGCCAAGCTGTTCCAGTACAGCCACAACACTGGCATCTATCCGACAATGTGGAAAACTGCCCAGGTATGTCCTGTCCACAAAAAGCAGGACAAATCCAATCCGGCCAATTACCGCACAATCAGTCTACTCTCAATCATCAGCAAAGTGATGGAAGGTGTCGTCGACAGTGCTATCAAGCGGCACTTACTCACCAATAACCTGCTCACTGATGGCCCAGTTTGGGTTCCGCCAAGTCCACTCAGCTCCCGACCTCATTACAGCCTTGGTCCAAACATGGACAAAGGAGCTGAATTCCAGAGGTGAGGTGAGAGTGACTGCCCTTGACATCAAGGCAGCATTTGACCAAGTGTGGCATCAAGGAGCCCTAGTAAAACTGAAGTCAATGGGAATCGGGGGGGAAAACTCTCCACTGGCTGGAGTCATACCTAGCACAAAGATAGATAGTTGTGGTGATTGAAGGTCAATCATCACAGCCCCAGGACATCGCTGCAGGAATTCCTCAGGGCAGTATCCTAGGCCCAACCATCTTCAGCTGCTTCATCAATGACCTTCCCTCCAACATAAGGTCAGAAATGGGGATATTCGCTGATGACTGCACAGTGTTCAGTGGCATTCACAACTCCTCAGATAATGAAGCAGTCCATGCCCGCATGCAACAAGACCTGGACGACGTTCAGGCTTGGGCTGATAAGTGGCAGGTAACAGTTGCGCCACAGAAGTGCCAGACAATGACTATCTCCAACAAGTGAGAGTCTAAACACCGCCCCTTGACATTCAATGGCATTACCATCGCCGAATCCCCCACCATCAACATCCTGGGGGTCACCATTGACCAGAAACTTAACTGGACCAGCCACATAAATACTGTGGCAACAAGAGCAGGTCAGAAGCTGGGTATTCTGCGGTGAGTGTCTCACCTCCTGACTCCCCAAAGCCTTTCCACCATCTACAAGGCACAATTAGGGAGTGTGATGGAATACTCTCCACTTGCCTGGATGAGTGCAGCTCCAACAACACTCAAGAAGCTCGACACCATCCAGGACAAAGCAGCCCGCTTGACCGATACCCCATCCACCGCCTTAAACATTCACTCCCACCACCACCGGTGTACCGTGGCTGCAGTGTGTACCATCTACAAGATGCACTGCAGCAACTCGCCAAGGCTTCTTCGGCAGCACCTCCCAAACCCGCGACCTCTTCCACCTAGAAGGACAAGGGCAGCAGGCGCATGGGAACACCACCAGCTCCAAGTTCCCCTCCAAGTCACGCACTATCCCGACTTAGAAATATATCAGCCGCTCCTTCATCGTCGCTGGGTCAAAATCCTGGAGCTCCCTCCCTAACAGCACTGTGGGAGCTCCTTCACCACACGGACTGCAGCGGTTCAAGAAAGCGGCTCACCACCACCTTCTCGAGGGCAACTAGGGATGGGCAATAAATGCCGGCCTTGCCAGTGACGTCCACATCCCATATACGAATTTAAAAGAAATACTCATCAAGAAATCAAATAGGGAATCAGGAGAAACCTCTTCACCCAGAGAGTGGTGAGAACGTGGAACTCGCCACCACAGGGAGCAGTTGAGGTGAATGGTATAGACACAATCAAGGGGAAGCTAGGTGAACACATGAGGGAGGAGGGAATAGAGGGTTATGGTGATAGAGTTAGATGAGGAAAGACGGGAGGAGGCTCGAGGGAGCATAAACGCCGGCATGGACTGGTTGGGCCGAATGGCCTGTTTCTGTGTTGTAAAATCGATGTAATACCAGAGCAGGAGTCAAGGCCGTTAGAAGTGGAGGGAGTGTGGGGGAGAGTGAAGAACAGGCAAACATATGGAAATGAAGGACAGGAAAAGACCACCATGTCCATTGTGCCTCTCCTATACCACACCATCACTCCCATTCCCACCCATGCTCCTGGGAGATGCCAAAAAACCTGAGGTTAATTTGGGAAAGAAACTCTAGGATATTCCTCTCCGACTTCTCCCTTCCCCCGCCCACAGTTTCAGGAGACCACAATGACTGGAAGACACATTCCCCTGCTTGCCTTCTGTACACAGTCATGAGGAACAAGCAAGGGTTGGCTGGGTCTCCCAGCAGCCCATCCTCAGTGAATCCAGCAAGTTTTCTTCAGGTTTGCTGGTGGTGGATCAATCCGTGCGTTGGGAACTGGTGGCACAGGCACAGCACAAAACCATCGAACGGAGGAGATGCCTCCAGGACATCATTACCCTAAGTTCAGCTCTGCACCATCTCCCCCTCGGTTTCAGCTTTGGCTGAAGTTTTTTTTTCTTAATACATCTGTTTATCTCATTGCACAGAGCTAATGATGCTATCTAGGAGTCCTTCTAAAACTGAAGTATTAGCAGCTGCACTGAAAACAGTCTGAGCCCGAGCCACACAATAGGCCGCAGGCCCCAACCACAACTTGCAACCATTTAACAAAGAAGCTTTCATGAGCCTGAAGATGCACTGGCTGTGGATAGGAACGGAAGAGCCAAGCAAGGGCCGTCCCACAGAACTGGACAACAGAGGAGAGGCGATGGAGGAGCACAGTTCAGTTGACCACATCAAGCGCAAAGAGGTCATGGAGGACAAGCGGTGTAGGGGCATAAGGCAGTCAACAGACGAGGCCATTCCTGACTTTGGCCTAGGCCGTCTCAGCCCTGCGGAACAGGGCGGGGAAGCCGGGACGAAGGGGGATTGAAGTTTTGGGACAGGTGAGCACGGAGCTGGGAGATGACAGGCACGTTCCCGGGACCTGAAGCGAGGAATCGGGAGGTTAGAGACGGGGCGGTGGTCAGAAAGGACAGAGGGGACGAGGGAGGGCTATTTGAGGACGGGGAATGATGATGGCAGTTTTCAAAGGAGGTGGGACAGCTAGCATGAGACCAGGTGGTGTAGCTGAGTGGGGAAGGGAAAAGGAAGTGGGTACTCAATTAGAATGGAATTCAGGTCTACCCAGTGCCGTTATGAGGTCAGAGGCTGGGTATTCTACAGCGAGTGTCTCACCTCCTGACTCCCCAAAGCCTTTCCACCATCTACAAGGCACAAGTCAGGAGTGTGATGGAATACTCTCCACTTGCCTGGATGAGGGCAGCTCCAACAACACTCAAGAAACTCGACACCATCCAGGACAAAGCAGCCAGTTTGATCATCCACCACCTTAAACATTCACTCCCTCCACCACCAACACACCGTGGCTGCAGTGTGTACCATCTACAAGATGCACTGCAGCAACTCGCCAAGGCTTCTTCGACAGCACCTCCCAAACCCGCGACCTCTTCCACCTAGAAGGACAAGGGCAGCAGGCGCATGGGAACTCCACCACCTCCAAGTTCCCCTCCACGTCACACACCATCCAGACTTAGAAATATATCGGCCGCTCCTTCATCGTCGCTGGGTCAAAATCCTGGAACAGCAGTACCTTCACCGCACGGACTGCTGCGGTTCAAGGCGGCGGCTCACCACCACCTTCTCAAAGGCAACCTAGGGATGGGCAATAAATGCTGGCCTTACCAGCGACGCCCACATCCCATAAGCAAATAAAACATTTTTTTACATTCTCTCCACCTTCAATTGAAACAGCTTCACATATCAGTCCTGGTACAAACCCATACTTAGTAGGTCAGTTGACCTCCTTCCTGCCCTCTGCCCCCAGAAACAAAATGGCCATGTTAAACTTTAGACATGGCTGACAGCTACACTGTGCGACGAAATCCAATAGAGAGGAGTGAGGGGGGTTAAACCATTATCGCCACATCTCGAGGTGTAAATTAGAAAGAAAACACAGTCGACGAGCCCGACGGGAAAGAGCATTCTTTATTTTTAAAGAAAGCCTTGATGTGAAGTTCCAGAATTGCTCAGAGAACAGTTGCTCATCACGTAAAACGGGACAAGTGCAAACAGGCCTGTGCCGCACAGACAGGCAACGTCTCCGGCAGCGGGCTGAGGGAAACCATCTCACATACATTGAATTTACACCACGGAAACAGGCCATTCGGCCCAACTGGTCCATGCCAGTGTTTCGTGTTCTGCAATGTAATAGTTAGCCCTCGTCTCTCATACTGAATGTGCCAACGACGACAACAACAACTTGCATTTATATGTGGCTCCTTTAACGTAGTAAAACGTCCCAAGGCGCTGCCACAGGAGCGATTATCAGACAGAATTTGGCACATAAAAGCCACATAAGGAGATAGCAGGACAGGTGACCAATAGCTTGGTCAAAGCGAGCAGTAATTGGTCATATCAGAGAAGCTGACCGTTAGACAACGATCTAAATGTAGAGCATTTCACCTCAGTGTTTTAATTGGGGGAGGGGGGGGGGACACAGGGGAAAGTCACCTCCTGCATTATGAGCCCGCTTGGGAAGGCTTGATGCATAACTGAGGGAGGGGGATGTGGGGGGTGTCCAGGATGGGAAGAAGTAATCAAAGTGGGAGGAGGCTCGTGCGGAGTACAAACTCCAGCAGAGACTAGTGGGGCCGAATGTGCTGTAGATTCTGTGTGATTTCATGTAACTCCACAACCTCTTCCTGCTGGTGGAATGACAGTGAGTTCACAGGTGCTCAGATCTCCCCCGGTCCACTATCTGTGCTGAGGAAAGACCGAGGAGACAGACAAGCTCACTTAAGAAATACCGGGCAAAATTTTAAAAACACATTAAAACTACACTCCATTTCCTCTGTGAACATTCACTGGCCACACTGCGCATTTCTACAGGTCAAACCGGCCCGGCACGCCCTCTGGCAAAGTACATTCACTGATCTGTGACGAGGCCGTGGCTGGGCGGCTGGCTGCGCGGTGAGGTGGTGTTGCTCTGGAAACAAACTGGGCTGGTTCTGCGCAAACGCCCGCAAGTTTAAGACAGCTTCAAGGAGCCTGCCTATACCGCTCAATCGCAAGAAGTTTCACGCTGCTTCCTTCCTCCACCAAAGTGCTCGTGTGGCGTGACCCGTTTCCTGTCCACGTGCAACAAAAGGTGCCATTCGCACCGTTGACTTCACTTGAAGCCACATTAACATCCAATGAATGTTGTACGTTTTATTTCCCTTTTATTTGTTCTCATATGGGCAAGACAAAGGCGGCTATTGCTGAGAAGGTGGTGGGCCTTCTCCCAGCGATTGCAAGCCTCGGCAGGCATTAAGAGCTATGTTCCCTGTAAATTTTTTGGGGCCGCGCGGGCCATTCAAAATACCACGCATGCGCGGTTTTTTACACTGAAATGCCGGCTGCGCGGGTTCCCTGGAGCAGTGTGCGGCCACGCGCCTTACAGGGAACACTGATCAAGAGTCAGCCATAGGGCATGGGAGCAGAGTTATGAATAGGCCAGTCCAGGTAGGGATGACAGGTTCCCTTCCCTGAAGGACATTGGTGAACCTTTTGGGGGGACCGTCCAGCAGCTTTCATGGTCATTTTTGTTTTCCCCGGTGCCCGCCCACAAATTGCCAGGTTGATTGAATTCAATTTTACAATTTCTAACTTCAGAGTTACAAATCCAACACCGTAACCACAACGCTGCCAAGCCAGATATCACTCTTCGCTGCAATCGCCTCGCAAAACCGTACCTGGTCCAGCTGTCCACCTCCTCTACCTCATGCAGTCATCAGACTTGGAACGCCGTTTCTTAAACTGTTCTGACAGAATTTTTAAAACGTGCTTGTAGGCTTTAATTGGAAGGGGCTTTGCTTTATTCAGCCTGCCTGTAGGCCCCACTGCTTTCTCCGACAAAACAAGTGCCCAATGAGGGCTGGAATTCATGCGGTGTCATTTCCCGCCGGGGTTTGCCGCTAAGGGACAATATGTATTGGCCCGCGGTGGAGATCATCACCCGTCACTATGCCCGTGTCACTGTTTGTAGCCCGACGCAGCGTGTACGAAGTGAACTCGGCCGTGGCTCAGTGGGTCGCACTCTCTCCTCGGAGTCAGAAGGTTGTGGGTTCAAGTCCCACTCCAGAGACTCGAGCACAAAATCTAGGCTGACACTCCAGTGCAGTGCTGAGGGAGTGCTGCACTGTTGGAGGTGCCGTCTTTCGGATGAAATGTTAAACCGAGGCCCCGTCTGCTCTCTCAGCTGGACGTAAAAGATCCCACGACACTATTTCGAAGAGCAGGGGGAGTTCTCCCCGGTGTCCTGGGTCCAATATTTATCCCTCATCCAACATTACTAAAAACAGATTATCTGGTCATTGTCACATTGCTGTTTGTGGGAGCTTGCTGTGCGCAGTTTGGCTGCCGCGTTTCCTACATTACAACAGAGACGACACTTCAAAAAGTACTTAATTGGCTGTAAAGTGCTTTGGGACGTCCTGAGGCGGTGAAAGGCGCTACATAAATGCAAGTCTTTCTTCTTACCCGACAGGTTGACAATCTCACTCTCAGGAACCCCCCCTTTTAAAAAGGTACAACCATTGGAAAATGAAAGAAGTTAGATGTTTTGTTCGGACAACAAGTGCTGTTGACATCTTTCGGGAAAGCGAGCCCGACCGCGAAGGCAGCAGAAACAGTTTGGATTCAGGCGTTAATCTGACTGCCTAACAATTGCAACAGTTCACCCCTCCCGTTTGGGCGAGTTCCTTCAGTGAACCCATCCACTCTTCCTTTTTAAAAAAAAATATATACTTTTTTTTTAAGTATTTAATTGTTCAGTTTAACAAAAAAATGAAAAACAGAAAATAAAAAACATTTAAAACAGACTTGCATCTTCCCACATCTCTCAGAAACATCTCAAAGTGCTTGACTTACAAAGTGCAGGCAAATTAAAACGTAATTAAAAGGTTAATCAAAGCTTATTGTGACTATTTCATTTCTTAAGTGATCCATGTCTTTAAAATAAAGATATAAATGTGGTTTAGGTAAGGAACTTAATTAACTTGGGACTACGAGCATAGGACCAGAGAAGCAAGCAGAAGCCTTGAGCGAGATGAGAAGGATCTTCATTTCTTCATACCGAGTAGCATCCGAGTGACTCTACGCCGTACCCTTTCTATTGCCTCAACCTCTTTCCTATAGTGCGGAGCCCAAAATTGCACACAGTACTCCAACTGTGGTCTTACTGAGGTTTTGCTTAGACTCACCATTACATCTTGACTTTTACATTCCATTCCTATGAGGTTTTGGCCGTGGCTCAGTGGGTAGCACTCTCGCCTCTAAGTCAGAAGGTTGTGGATTCAAGTCCCACTCCAGAGACTTGAACGCACAAAAAATCCAGGCTGACACTCCAGTGCAGTGCTGAGGGAGCGCTGCACTGTCAGAGGTGCCGTCTTTCGGATGAGACCTTAAACCGAGGTCCCGTCTGCTCTCTCAGGTGGACTTAAAAGATCCCACGGCCACGATTTCGAAGAGGAGCAGGGGAGTTCTCCCCAGTGTCCTGGGCCAACATTTATCCCTCCACCAACATTACAAAAAAAGCAGATTATCTGGTCATTCTCACATTGCTGTTTGTGGGAGCTTGCTGTGTGCAAATTGGCTGCCGTGTTTCCCACATTACAACAGTGACTACACTTCAAAAGTACTTCATTGGCTGTAAATCACTTTGAGATGTCCTGAGGCCATGAAAGATGCTATAGAAATGCAAGCCTTTCTTTTTTTATGGCCTTATCTTCTTGAGGTGCTGCTTTTAATGCCTGTCCCTCTACTCCTCCACATCATCCAGCTTTCCCCCGTTCAAATCATCACCGTTATCTTTTACCAAAATGTACCAACACATATTTACTGACTGAATTCCATCTGCCACTTTTCTTTTGCCCATTCCACCACCGTTACCAATAAAACCCCCTGCAGTTCCCGCCAAACTTATTTAAATGACCCTGTAGGCCGGAAAATCGGTCTGGGTCAGGTGACGCATCCCTGCAACGCATGGAAGGCCTACTCGATTAACCTCCGTGGTGTTAGCAGCCAAGCGGAATATGGAGGCTCATCTTCTCTGATAACTCTACTTTCCTGGTCATTGACTTGCACGTTAGCCCCTTTGAACCACTTTCGAATTCTGTTGTGCTGCAGGTAGTATAAACCGACCTCGGGGCGGGGTATCCACTACTTCAGAGTAACCAATAAGAGCCAATCGTTGCACTTGAACCAAAAGGAGGTGAAGCATGATGGGAAACGCTTAGAACATAAGAAATAGGAGCAGGAGTAGGCCATACGGCCCCTCGAGCCTGCTCCACCATTCAATAACATCATGGCTGATCTTCTACCTCAACTCCACCTTCCCGTACTATCCCCATGTCCTTTGATTCCCTTAGTGTCCAAAAATCTATCGATCTCTGTCTTCAATATACTCAACGACTGAGCATCCACAGCACTCTGGGGTAGAGAATTCCAAAGATTCACAACCCTTTGAGTGAAGAAGTTTCTCCTCATCAGTCTTAAATGGCCGACCCCTTATCCTGAGACTGTGACCGCTGGTTCTAGGCTTGAACATCACAGTCACGTAACATTACACTTCACTCACTCACTGCTTTCCCTGCGTTAAAAGCTCACCCACTCAAAGACTTCACATCGATCTCGTAAGGGTCAGTAACACGACAGCTAATCGCAGACTCAAGTCGAGTGTCTCCTTGTCTTTCTGTTAAAATCTCCACCAGACCTCAAGAAGAGATCAACATAGAGCTGTGTTTCAACCAAATTCCAGTCAGGGAAGGTTGAAGAAGATTGGTTCCAACCATCTGATCTGGTGATATGGGTTGAAATAATGTTAACCGAAGATTACATTGGGGACATCTCAGCCTGGGGTTTCGATTGACAAATATCTAATGTTCATTACACGACAGCCGCGCCCACTTTTGTACGTCACTTCCGACGGGTGTGTGTAAACGAGGCGGTCCCGATGTCGTGACAATTAGATGCCCCTTTTTCCGTCATTTCCCCTATTTGCGCTCTGTGGTAATCACGGGTACATAAAACAGGCGCCCAGAGTTACTTGGCGCTGGGATGGGGAAGAAGGCTTTTGTTATTTTACAGTGCCAGAGCCCGATATTTGAGTACAGGAGCAAGGATGTCTTACTACAGTTATACAGGGCCTTGGTGAGACCACACCTGAAGTACAGTGTGCAGTTTTGGTCTCCTTACCTAAGAAAGGATATACTTGCCATAGAGAGAGTGCAGCGAAGGTTCACCAGACTGATTCCTGGGATGGCAGGACTGTTGTATGAGGAGAGATTGGGTTGACTAGGCTTGTATTCACTAGAGTTTAGAAGAATGAGAGGGAATCTCATTGAAACGTATAAAATTCTGACAGGGCTAGACAGACTGGATGCAGGAAGGATGTTTCCACTGGCTGGGGGTTCTAGAACGAGGGGTCACAGTCTCAGGATATGGGGTAGGACATTTAGGACTGAGATGAGGAGAAATTTCTTCACTCAGAGGGTGGTGAACCTGTGGAATTCTCGACCACAGAAGGCTGTGGAGGCCAAGTCACTGAATATATTTAAGAAGGAGATAGATAGATTTCTAGACACAAAAGGCGTCAAGGGGTATGGGGAGGCCAAGTCACTGAATATATTTAAGAAGGAGATAGATAGATTTCTAGACACAAAAGGCGTCAAGGGGTATGGGGAGAGAGCGGGAATATGGTATTGAGCTAGAGGATCAGCCATGATCATATTGAATGGCGGAGCAGGCTCGAAGGGCCGAATGGCCTACTCCTGCTCCTATGTTTCTATGTTTCTATGATATTTGAAGCATTTCAGAATGTTTTTGTTGCTCCTGCCATCTTTTTTCCCATCTGCATTTCTGCCATTGGTTGTGGTGAGGCCATTCTTCCTCTCCCCCCTTCCCTCCCCCCACAAACAGACCACCATGGGTTTTCCAACTCAGGTTCTGCGTCAAAATTTGACGAATATTTCCCAATTATTAACCCAGCTAATCTCAGTGATCACGGACCTTAATGTTCTTGGGCTAGAGAAAGAAGAAAATCTGCTCACGTCCCGCGGGGCTCCTGATCACCATCCACTGCCCCTGTTCGAAGGTGGACATGAATGGAACATAGGAACAGGAGGAGGCCATTCAGCCCCTCAACCCTGCTCCGCCATTCAATGAGATCATGGCTGATCTGTATCTTAACTCCATCCACCTGCCTTGGCTCCATATCCTTTTATACCCATGTCGAGCAAAAATCCATCAATCTCAGATCTAAAATTATTAATTGAGCCCCAGCATTTACTGCTTTTTGTGGGAGAGAGTCCCGCACTTCTACCACCCTTTGCGTGAAGAAGTGTTTCCTAACTTCTCTCCTGATTTTACGGTTATGCCCTCTTATCCTAGACAACCCCACCAGGGGAAAAAAAAGTTTCTCTCTATCTACCCTATCAATTCCCTAAAAACCTCAAGCAAATCATCCCTTAACCTTCTATATTCCAGGGAATACAAGCCTAATTTATGTAATGTCATTATAATCTAACCCTTGGAACCCTGGTGACATTCTGGTGAACCTGTGCTGCGCTCCTTCCAAGGCCAATATATTCTTTCTAAGGTGTGGTGCCCAGCACTGCTCACAGTGCTCCAGCTGTGGTCAAACCAGGGCTTTGTATGGCTGTAGCAAAACGTCCTCCCCTTTAGATTCTGGCCCTCTAGTTATAAAGGCTAACATTCCATTAGACTACTTTTTGTATCTGACTACTACATTTTAGTGATCTGTGTACATGGGCCCCTAAATCTTTTTGGACCTCCACTGTTCCTAGCTTTTCACCATTTAAATACTCAGATCTATGTATGAATGCTTCCTCCAGCTGTGTTGATGCCCCCGCCCCAGTTAGACTACATGTCAAGCGCTCGGGCCCTAGAATCCAGAGACTCCCTCTCTGCGAGATGGGATGCATTAGTTGTCAGATGTAGCGTACCAGTGACGAGTCTGCCTGTGAGCTAAACCAAGCTATAAATCAATCCTAAAGCAAAGCACTGCGGATGCTGGAAATCTGAAATAAAAACAGAAAATGCTGGAAATACTCAGCAGGTCAGGCAGAGAGAGAAAGAGTAAACATTTCAGGTCGATGACCCTTTGTCAGAACTGGAAAAAGTTGGAGATGTAACAGGTTTTTAAGCAAGTACAGAGGCAGGGAAAGAGGGGTGGGGGGGGGGGAGGAAAGAACAAAAGGGAAGGTCTGTGATAGGATGGAAGGCAGGAGAGATTAAATGACAAAAGGGATGATGGTGCAAGGCAAAAGGAGATGGTGATGGGACAAGTTAAGAAACAAAAGATGAGTCTAGAAGAGGTGTAAATGGCAATGGCAGAATCATCAACAGCGGCCATGTGAGAGAGAAAAAATAATCCTGGTGTGCTAAAAGACAGAGAAGTACACTTGAGAGGCTTCAGTTATGAGGAGAGAAGAATCGGGGCTCTTTTCATTGGAACAAAGAAGGTTAAGAGGAGATATGATAAGAGTGTCAAAATTATAAAAAGTTTTGATGAAATTAAATTAGGAAAAACTATTTCCACTGGTTGGTGAGTCAGCGACTCGAGGGCATAAGTTTACATTAGCCATCAAGACAACGAAGGGGTCAAGAGATTTTTTTTTACAAAAATTGGAAAGAGGAAAGGGGAAAGAGGCAAGGGAATGGGGCTAAGTGGCTAGGTCTTTCAGAGAGCCAGCCCAGGTGAGGTGGGTCGAATGGCCTTCCTTTTCAAAAAAAAAATTCTTGTGGTGTGGGCGGCACGAGCCAGGCCCCTGGAGAAGATGGTGACGAGCCGCCTTCTTAAACCGCTGCAGTCCGTGTGGGGAAGGTGCTCCCAACGCTGCTGTTAGGGAGGGAGTTCCAGGATCTTGACCCAGCGACCATGAAGGAACGGTCGATATATGTCAGAGTCGGGATGGTGGGAGACTCAGAGGTGGTGGTGTTCCCATGCGCCTACTTACTGCCCTTGTCCTTCTAAGTGGACAACTTCATGGCACTGGGCTCCAGTGCAGAACTGTGAAAGGCAAGGTGGTAGAGCAAAAACCGCATGTCTATTGTACACCAACTCTCAGAATCCTGACCCAGGATGTCCTTTCTATTCAAATCCAGCGTGAATGCAGATTCTCTCATTTTCATCAGCACAAAGCTTCCATGTTGGGCACACCTTGGCTAAATGTCTGCAATCTCCTCAGCATTAGGATCAGGACAGGGCGAAGCATAAACTGGCTTTGTACGGATCGGAGTGCTTTCAGATTTACAATCCAGCTTATGTTAACAGACAAAAGACTGGCTTTATTTTTTCTTTTGAACAAACAAAAAAAAAACCCTCTCAGTGCCAAAGATCCACAGGCTGGTTATACCGACGGCGTTTCTTTCTCTCCTCTTGAGAGTGAATCCAAACGCAATTCCAAACGCGCAGGGAGCCTCAGAAATTAATTCCAGTGAGATTTAAACATCAAGATAGAGCAATCCACACTCTTCACACTCTCCCCGACTCCTTTTACATCCCATTAAAATGTGGAGATAGTTACTGGCCCTCGGTTCCAGGAAGGAACACCAGGAGGGACAGTCCTCCTCTGTAGGCCGCACTGATTAGTGAATCGTGGGGCAACATGTCGGCTGGCTACCAGCTAGTCGGCAAGGCTCCTTCTGGCTGGGCTGAATTCTGGTCGTGCTGTTTTTAATCCGTTATTGTAGGCCACATTCTCTTCCGTAAGACTCGGCAATTTGTGGCTCAGGAGGTGCTGTCTGGAACTGAGCTGTACGGATCAAGAAGGTCGCAGGCTCGACCCCTCCGCAATGGTGAAGCGATTAAAATCAGGGATGCGCAAGAGGCCAGAATTGGAGGCGCGCAGAGATCTCGGAGGTGTGCAGGACTGGAGAAGGTTACAGAAATAGGGAGGGGCGAGGCCATGGAGGGAATTGAAAACAAATGATGAGAATTTTTTTATTTTTTTTTTTAAATCGAGGCGTTGCAGGACCGGGAGCTAATGTAGGTCGGCGAGCACGGTGGGGGGGGAGGGGGGGGGGGGGGAGGATGATGAACCACTAAAGCTTGAAGTCAAGATGTGCGTCTAGGCCAAGTTTCGCGACTACTCAGACGCAGGGCTTCTGAATCGAAATCCAATTGTACAACGCCGGAAATCTCAGGGGCTGCCTGCTTACGAGCTGTTTCATATTTTAATAGGAGTTCACCTCTCAGTAACAGCGGCTTAACCTGTACCGAGTCTCCGCACAGTACGAGAATGATCTGATTTCAGAAAGGATTACACGTTACAATTCCTCCTTTATATTCAAGCCCTAGACAAAGTCCCTTTTTGTTCAGCTTCACAAAATTACTACACAAGCCTCGGCCGAGTATATTAACTGCGGCCATTGTGGGCACACAAAAGCCCCCTCAGCTGTAACCAAACATTCCTCAGATAGAACTTCTGTTATCGCGTTAATCCAGGTTTTAATGAAATACTGGGTCACATGCAAATGGCCCGCTGTATTGCAACAGTCTCCTTAACAACAACGGGGGGAAAAAAGCACCATCTACAAATGGCACGTATGACCGCGTTTTACATTAAGAGAGTCTTCAAATAGCTCTTCCCATTGCAGCGCTGCTCACATAAAGGACATGTCATACCAATAATATATTTACAAAAGAACCTAGACTCTAATCTAAATGAGGAGTTATGGGGAGGAGGTGCCGAGGCAAAGCCACTGAATGAGCTGAAACATTTATTTCGAAGTAAACCCTTATTCAAGGCGCTCCTCTTTGTAACTTTGCTAATTTGCTCATTATTTCCCACCCCAGAGACTTGAGCACATAATCTAGGCCGACACACCGAGTACTCACAAACACATTCCGGTTGGGGGTCACTGGATAGCGATTAGGAGTGGGAACGCTGGCTGATGTTCTCCCCCCCCCCCCCCCCACCTCCCTTAGCCCAGAGACGCCGAGGACAATTGCAACACCCCTGCCATCACACAGGGCGCCCCATTTCCTGCTCCGATTCGGTGTCGGCCGTGGCTCAAGTGGGCAGCACTCTCGCCTCCGAGTCAGAAGGTCGGAGGTTCAAGTCCCACTCCAGAGACTGCAGCACGAAATCTAGGCCGACACTCACGCTGAGGGAGCGCTGCACTGTCGGAGGTGCCGTCTTTCTGATGGGACGTTAAACCGAGGGCCCCGTCTGCCCTCCCAGGTGGACGTAAAAGATCCCGCGGCCACTATTTCGAAGAAGAGCAGGGGGAGTTCTCCCTGGTGTCCTGGCCGATATTTATCCCTCAACCAACATAACAAAAACAGATTGTCTGGTCATTATCACGTTGCTGTTTGTGGGAGCTTGCTGTGCGCAAATCGGCTGTCGCGTTTCCTACATTACAACAGTGACTACACTTCAAGAAGTACTTCATTGGCTGTAAAGTGCTTTGGGACGTCCAGTGGCTGTGAAAGGCGCGATAGAAATACAAGTCTTCCTTTTCTTTTTTAGGGACTTGAGCACGAAATTCAGGCTGACACTCCAGTGCAGGACTGAGGGAGCATAGAAGCAGAGAAGATAGGAGCAGGAGTAGGCCATTCGGCCCCTCGAGCCTGCTCCGCCATTTAATGAGATCATGGCTGATCATTCAAATTCAGTACCCTGTCCCTGCCTTCTCCCCATATCCCTTGATCCCTTTAGCCTTAAGAAATATATCTATCTCCTTCTTGAATATATTTAATGAATTAGCCTCAACTGTCTTCTGTGGTAGAGAATTCCACAGGTTCACCACTCTCTGAGTGAAGAAATTCCTCCTAAATGGCTTACCCCTTATCCTTAGACTGTGACCTCTGGTTCTGGACTCCCCGACCATCGGGAACATCCTTCCTGCATCTAGTCTGTCTAGTCCTGTTAGAATTTTATAAGTTTCAATGAGATCCCCTCTCATTCTTCGAAACTCTAGCGAATATAAGCCTAATCGACCCAATCTCTCTTCATACGTCATTCCTGCCATCCCAGGTATCGGTCTGGTAAATCTTCGCTGCACTCCCTCCATGGCAAGAACATCCTTCCTCAGATAAGGTGACCAAAACTGCACACAACTCTCAAGGTGTGGTCTCACCAAGGCCCTGTACAACTGCAGCAAGACATCCTTGCTCCTGTACTCGAATCCTCTCGCTATGAAGGCCAACATACCATTTGCCTTCTTAACCGCCTGCTGCACCTGCATGCTTACCTTCAGCGACTGGTGCACAAGGACTCCCAGATCTCGTTGCACTTCCCCTTTTCCCAATCTATTGCCGTTTAGATAATAATCTGCCTTCCTGTTTTTGCCACCAAAGTGGATAACCTCGCATTTATCCACATTATACTGCATCTGCCATGCATCTGCCCAATCACCCAACCTGTCCAAATCATACTGGAGTTTCTCTGCATCCTCCTCACAGCACACACGCCCACCCAGCTTTGTGTCGTCTGCAAACTTAGAGATATTAAATCTAGTTCCCTCGTCTAGATCATTAATATATATTGTGAATAACTGGGGTCCTAGCACCGATCCCTGTGGTACCCCACTAGTCACTGCCTGCCACTCGGAAAAAGACCCGTTTATTCCAACTCTTTGCTTCCTGTCTGCCAACCAGTTCTCTATCCAAATCAGTACCTCACCCCCAATCCCATGTGCTTTAACTTTGCACGCTAATCTCTTATGCGGGACCTTATCGAAAGCCTTCTGAAAGTCCAAATACACCACATCCACTGGTTCTCCCTTATCTATTCTACCAGTTACATCCTCAAAAAATTCTAGTAGATTAGTCAGGCATGATTTCCCTTTTGTAAATCCATGTTGACTTTGTCCGATCCTGTCACTGTTTTCCAAGTGCTCTGCTATTACATCTTTTATAATGGACTCTAGCATTTTCCCCACTACCGATGTCAGGCTAACCGGTCTATAATTCCCCGTTTTCTCTCTACCACCTTTTTTAAATAGTGGGGTTACATTCGCTACCCTCCAATCCATGGGAACTGTTCCAGAGTCTATAGAATTTTGAAAGATGACCAGCAATGCATCTACTATTTCTAGGGCCACTTCCTTAAGTACCCTAGGATGTAGATTATCAGGCCCTGGGGATTTATCGGCCTTCAATCCAGTCAATTTCCCTAACACCATTTCCCTACAAATAGTGATTTCATTCAATTCCTCCCTCTCATTAGACCCTATGTTCCCCGACATCTCTGGGAGTTTATTTGTGTCCTCCTTTGTGAAGACAGAACCATAGTATGAACCAAAGAGCGCTGCACTGTCTGAGATGCCGTCTTTCGGATGAGAAGTTAAACCAAGCTAATGAAGTACTTTTTGAAGTCTAATCATTGTTGTAATGTCGGAAACGCGGCAGCCAATTTGCGCACAGCAAGCTCCCACGGCTGATCTGTTTTAGTGATGTTGTTTCAGGGATAAATATTGGCCAGGACACCGGTGGAGAGCTCCCCTGATCTTCTTGGCGCCATGGGATCTTTTCCATGGACCTGAGCAGGTGGACGGGGCCTCGGTTTAACCGCTCACCTCCGACTGCCTGAGTACTGCGCCGAAGTGTCGGCCTAGATAGTTTCCTTGAGTCCGAGAATGGGGCTCGAGCCCACAACCTTCTAACTCAAGAGGCGAGAGTGCTGCCACTGAGCCAAGCTGGCTAAATAAGACCAGCAGCGACATCGAAAACGTTCTTCAAACAAGGGGTAAGAAATGGGTCCACAGATCTCCGACTGAGGCCGTATCCCTGATTTCAAGTGGTATGTGGAGTGGCTGGGAGGCCGTAAAGCCCGTGATATTAAATGGATTTCACCGCGCTGTGCACAGAGATATGAACTGGGGAAGTATTGGAGGAGGTGGAGAGATGCCCCCAGGTTGTAGCCTGCGCCTCTCCTCGTGTTCAGTCAGTGAAACCGATCGAAATAGACAGGCATAAGAACATAAGAAATTAGAACCAGGAGTCGGCCATTCGGCCCTTCGAGCCTGCTCCACCATTCAATAAGATCACGGCTAATCTTCTACCTCAACTCCACCTTCCTGCACTATTCCCATATCCCTTGATTCACTTAATATTCAAAAATCTATCGATCTCTGTCTTGAATATATTCAACGACTGAGCCTCCACAGCCCTCTGGGGTAGAGAATTCCAAAGATTCACCACCCTCTGAGTGAAGAAATTTCTCCTCATTTCAGTCCTAAATGGCCGAGCCCTTATTCTGAGACTGTGACCCCGTGTTCTAGACTCCCCAGCCAGGGGAAACATCCTCCCTGCATCTACCCTGTCAAGCCCTGTAAGAATTTTGTATGTTTCAATGAGATCACCTCTCATTCTTCTAAACTCTAGAGAATATTGGCCTAGTCTACTCAATCTGTCCTCATAGGACAATCCCCCCCCCCATCCCAGGAACCAGTCTGGTGAACCTTCGTTGCACTCCCTCTATGGCAAGTATATCCTTCCTTAGGTAAGGAGACCAAAACTGTACACAATACTCCAGGTGTGGTCTCACGAGGGCCCTATATAATCGCAGTAAGACATCTTTACTCTTATACTCAAATCCTCTTGTAATAAAGGCCAACATACCATTTGCTTTCCTAATTGCTTGCTGTACCTGCACATTAACTTTCAGTGATTTGTGTACAAGGACACCCAGGTCCCTCTGAATACCAACATTTCCCAATCTCTCACCATTTAAAAAATACTCTGCTTTTCTATTTTTCCTACCAAGTGGATAACTTCACATTTCTCCACATTATATTTCATTTACCATGTTCTTGTCTACTCACTTAGCTTGTCTTTATCCTCTTGAAGCCTCCTTGCATCCTCCTCACAACTTACATTCCCACCCAGCTTTGTATCATCAGCAAACTTAGATATATTACATTTGGTCCCCCCATCCAAATCATTGATGTAGATTGTGAATAGCTGAGGCCCAAGCACTGATCCTTGTGGTACCCCATCAGTTACAGACTGCCAACTCGAAAACGACCCGTTTATTCCTACTCTCTGTTTTCTGTCCGTTAACCAATCCTCAATCCATGCTAGTATATTACCCACAATCCCATGAGCCCTAATTTGTTTAATAACCTCTTGTGTGGCACCTTATCGAATGCCTTCTGAAAATCCAAATACACCACATCCACCGGTTTGCCCCTTATCTATTCTGCTAGTTACAACTTCAAAAAAATTCGAACAGTTTTGTCAAACACGATTTCCCTTTCATAGTGGTTAGCACTGTTGCCTCACAGCGCCAGGGGCCCGGATTCGAATCCGGCCTTGGGTGACTGTCTGTGTGGAGTTTGCACATTCTCCCCGTGTCTGCGTGGGTTTCCTCCGGGTGCTCCGGTTTCCTCCCACAGTCCAAAGATGTGCGGGTTAGGTTGATTTGGCTATGATAAATTGACCCTTAGTGTTAGGGGGGATTAAATACGTGGGGTTACGGGGATAGGGTGGGATATGTGTCGGTGCAGGCTAGATGGGCCGAAATGGCCTCTATCTGCACTGTGGGGATTCTGTGATAAATCCGTGTTGACTCTGCCCAATCCTATTATTATTTTCTAAGTGCCTGGTTACCACGTCCTTAATAATGGATTCTAGCATTTTCCCTACTACTGATGTCAGGCTAACTGGTCTGTAGTTCCCCGTTTTCTCTCTCCCTCCTTTCTTAAATAGTGGGGTTACATTTGCTACCTTTCAATCTGCGGGAACCGTTCTAGAATCTATAGAATTTTGGAAAATGACAACCAATGCATCCACTATCTCTATAGCCACCTCTTTCAAAACCCTAGGATGTAGGCCATCATGTCCAGGGGATTTATCAGCTTTCAGTCCCATTAATTTCTCCAGTACTATTTTTTTACTAATACTAATTTCTTTCAGTTCCTCATTCTCGCCAGACCCTTGGTTCTCCACCATTTCCGGGAAGTTTTTTGCATCTTCTTCCGGGAAGACAGACACAAAGTATTTGTTTAATTACTCTGCTATTTCTTTATTCCCCATTATAATTTCTCCTGTCTCAGCCTGTAAGGGACCCACATTTACTTTTGCTAATCTTTTCCTTTTTACATAACTATAGAAGCTTTTACAGTCTGTTTTTATGTCTCTCGCTAGTTTACTCTCATATTCTATTTTCCCTTTCTTTATCAATTTCTTGGTCCTCCTTTGCTGAATTCTAAAATCCTCCCAATCCTCAGGTTTACTGCTCTTTTTGGCAACATTATAAGCCTCTTCCTTTGATCTAATACTATCTTTAACTTCTCGTTAGCCACGATTGGACCACTTTTCCCGTCGGGTTTTTGTGCCTGGGGAATGTATATTTGTTGTAAATTATGTATTAATTCTTTAAATGCTAGCCATTGCTTGTCTACCGTCATACCTTTTAATGTAGTTTCCCAATCTACCTTAGCCAACTCGCCCCTCATACCTACGTAGTTTGCTTTGTTTAGATTTAAGACCCTAGTTTCGGATTTAACTAAAACACTTTCAAACTCAATATAAAATTCTATCATATTATGGTCACTCTTCCCAAAAGGCCCCTTTACTACAAAGGTTATTAATTAACCCTTTCTCGTTGCACAATACTCGATCTAAAATAGCCTGTTCCCTAGCTGCTTCCTCAACATACTGATCGAGAAAACTATCTTGCATACATTCCATGAATTTGTCCTCCACACTATTACTGCAAATTTGGTTTGCCCAGTCTATATGTAGATTAAAGTCCCCCATGATTATTGTATTACGCTTGTTACATGCGCCTCTAATTTCTTGGTTTATACTCTGCCCTACATTACACCTACTGTTTGGGGGCCTATAAACAACTCCACCAATGTTTTCTGCCCCTTGCTGCTTCTTAGCTCCACCCAAACTGATTCTACTTGATTTTCTGAGCTAAGAGCCTTTCTCTCTACTGTCTTTATCCCATCCTTTATCAGGGCTACCCCGCTTCCTTTTCCATTTTGCCTATCTTTTCTAAAAGTTAAGTATCCTGGAATATTTAGTTTCCAACCTTGGCCACTTTGCAACCACGTCTCCATTATGGCTATTAGATCAAACCTGTTAATTTCTACCTGCGCTATTTCTACCTGCGCTATTAATTCATCTATTTTGTTGCGAATGCTTCACGCATTCAGATATAGTGCCTTTAAGCTTTGACTTATTTCTATTTTTCCCTGATGTCATCTTAGTCACTGATGCCTTATTACCTTTGTTACTCTCTCTGTCTCTTCCTGACCCACACTGCTTATTTTTACCCAACACTCTACTCTGCTCTAGAGCCTTGACATTTCTCTCACTGCTTTTAAATTTACTCTTTCCTGAATCCTCTTACCCCCTCCTTCATTAGTTTAAAGCCCTGTCTACGGCCCTAGTTATTCGGTTCGCCAGGACACTGGTCCCAGCCCAGTTTAAGTGGAGCCCGTCCCAATGGAACAGCTCCCTGTTTCCCCAGTACCAGTGCCCCATGAACTGAAACCCCTTCCTCCCACACCACTCTTTGAGCCACGCATTTAAACCTCTAGTCTATTTGTCCCTATGCCAATTTGTGCGTGGCTCAGGTAACAATCCAGAGATTATTACCTTTGAGGTTCTGCTTTTTAATTTGGATCCCAGCTCCTCAAACTCCCTCAGCAGAACTTCATTCCTAGTTCTACCTATATCGTTGGTTCCTACGTGGACCACGACAACTGGATCCTCCCCCTCCCACTCCAAGTTCTTCTCCAGCCGCGAGGAGATGTCTTTAACCCTGGCACCGGGCAGGCAACACACCCTTCGGAACTCTTGGTCGCGGCTGCAGAGAACAGTATCTATCCCCCTGACTATACTGTCCCCTACCACAACTACATTCCCTTTCACTCCCCCCACTCGAATGGCCTCCTACACCAGGCACTTCACTTAAACCGTGACTCCACGCATCCCTGTTAAATGTTAAACCGCAGACTAGACTCTCCATTTTCAAACACAGCAGACATGGCTTTCAAGATGTTCCGTATTCATATCTCTTTATTGACCTGCTCTTATTTTAAGTAGCTTTCTATTTTGGCAGAAAAAAATATTGCCTTTCCTAGCCATGTACTCAAGGGCCCACAGGAGAATAAAAGGATCAAAAACACATCTGTTGTGAGCGTCAGAGATTTAAAAACAGCGACTTAACTCTCCGGGCTCCAATTAGAGAGATTCTTCCAAGTACGGTTGGAGGGAGGCCAGCAAGTCTAGAAGCACTGGGCAAGGGGATCATTGGCTCGCTCCAGGCCAACACACACACACACACACAGGGTGCCCACGCACAGGGGCAGAGCCAGGTACACAGGATGCCCACGCACAGGGGCAGAGCCAGGTACACAGGATGTCCACGCACAGGGGCAGAGTCAGGTACACAGGATGTCCACGCACAGGGGCAGAGCCAGGTACACAGGGTTCCCACACACAGGGGCAGAGCCAGGTACACAGGATGCCCACACACAGGGGCAGAGCCAGGTACACAGGGTTCACACACACAGGGGCAGAGCCAGGTACACAGGGTTCCCACACACAGGGGCAGAGCCAGGTACACAGGGTTCCCACACACAGGGGCAGAGCCAGGTACACAGGGTTCCCACACACAGGGGCAGAGCCAGGTACACAGGGTTCCCACACACAGGGGCAGAGCCAGGTACACAGGGTTCCCACACACAGGGGCAGAGCCAGGTACACAGGGTTCCCACACACAGGGGCAGAGCCAGGTACACAGGGTTCCCACACACAGGGGCAGAGCCAGGTACACAGGGTTCCCACACACAGGGGCAGAGCCAGGTACACAGGGTTCCCACACACAGGGGCAGAGCCAGGTACACAGGGTGCCCACGCACAGGGGCAGAGCCAGGTACACAGGATGCCCACGCACAGGGGCAGAGCCAGGTACACAGGGTGCCCACGCACAGGGGCAGAGCCAGGTACACAGGGTGCCCACGCACAGGGGCAGAGCCAGGTACACAGGATGCCCACACACAGGGGCAGAGCCAGGTACACAGCATGCCCACACAGGTGGCAGGACCACATTATGGACATCTATGTGGTTAGATAACGACTGGTTAGGATTTTGGAATGCACTGCCCGATAGGGTGGTGGACACAGATTCAATAGTAGCCTTCAAAAGGGAATTGGATAAATACTTGATGGAGATAAAATTGCAGGGATGTGGGGGAAGAGCGGGGGAGTGGGACTAACTGGATTGCTCTTCAAAAGGAGCCGGCGCAGGCTCGATGGGCTGAATGGCCTCCTTCTGTGCTGTACTATTCTGTGATTCTATATGCGCGCGCACGCACTCTCGAACATTGGGGGGCAGGGCAGATATGCAGAACACATCACAGAAGGGACAGGACAGAACAAAAGTGCTGAGGGAGGGCCAACACACACACACACACACTCATACAACACACAAGGACACAGACTGGATATACACTGTTACATGGGCATGCATGCACAAACACTAAGGCCAATACACAAGATACACACAAAGGCTACACAAGAACACTCAAGTCCATCCTGTATAATTACTAGGATAAGTCTAATCTACTCGGGCAGAATTTGTGTCCCCTCACTCAACACCATCAATAAAATTATCACAACTGAAAGATGACTTCAGCGACTGGCTTTTAAAAAAATCTATTCATTCTCTGAATGCGGGCGTCGCTGGCAATGCCAGCATTTATTGCCCATCCCTAATTGCCCTCGAGAAGGTGGTGGTGAGCTGCCTTCTTGAACCGCTGCAGTCCGTGTGGTGAAGGTACTCCCACAGTGCTGTTAGGGAGGGAGTTCCAGGATTTTCACCCAGCTACGATGAAGGAACGGCCGATATATTTCTAAGTCAGGAAGGGATGTGACTTGGAGGGGAACGTGGAGGTGGTGGTGTTCCCATGCGCCTGCTGCCCTTGTCGCTCTAGGTGGAAGAGATCGCGGGTTTGGGGAGGTGCTGCCGAAGAAGCCTTGGCGAGTTGCTGCAGCGCATCTTGTAGATGGTGCACACTGCAGCCACGGTGCGCTGGGCATCAACCTTTCATTGCTGGGGCTCGGATCCCAATCCAGGCTGGACGGATGGATCAAAGTCTCCTTTTCTACTGAGAGGAAGGGCGCTAAGTGACGCGAGTCTGAACCCAGTCCTGGTGGTGACGTGCTCCTGATGTAATGCACCAATGCCACCAGTAGGAGTGCTGTTCCAAGTATGGGGCTAGAGCCCATTGTTGAAAGCCGGGGGTTCGACACTGACCCCTCAACCTTGGGACCAACATTTCCTTTATTTTTTTCTTGTGCGCGGTATCTTAGAAGCAGCAGCCTGTGAGCGGCCTGCGCAGTCCCTTCCCGATTGCTGAACGGCCGAACACGCGCGCAGTTTAAAGACAGACTTGCATTTCGATAGCGCCTTTCGCGACCACCGGACGTCTCAAAGCGCTTTACAGCCAATGAAGTACTTTTTGAAGTGTAGTCACTGTTGTAATGTAGGAAACGCGGCAGCCAATCTGCGCACAGCAAGCTCCCACAAACAGCAATGTGATAATGACCAGATAATCTGTTTTAGTGATGTTGGTTGAGGGATAAATATTGGCCAGGACACCGGGGAGAACTCCCCCTGCTCTTCTTCCAAATAGTGGCCGTGGGATCTTTTACATCCACCCGAGAGGGCAGACGGGGCCTCGGTTTAACGTCTCATCCGAAAGACGGCACCTCCGACAGTGCAGCACTCCCTCAGCACTGCACTGGAGTGTCAGCCTAGATTTACTGCTCAAGACTCGAACCCACAACCTTCTGACTTCAGAGGCGAGAGTGCTGCCCACCGAGCCACAACTGAACATGTTAGCTGCCTCAGCTTAAAGAGGGAACATTGCTTGGGACCCAGGTTTAAGCTAGCCCAGACCGCCTGGGATGAAAGCATCCTCTGTGCATTGGCTGCAGCGGAGGGGCGGGGGGGGGGACGGGCTGTGAAACGAGTTCAAACAGTCTCAATCCAGCTCCTTCGAGCAGGGGTCTACAGCATAAAGCTAACCCTAATCCTGCTCTAATTGGCAATCTCACTCAGAGGTTCCACAGCAGCTAATGTGGGAAATGGAATAAAATGGCACACGAGTGTTCGGCTGAGAGGCATTGCTGGGACAGAGGGAGCTTTTACTCTGATAAAGCTGACTTTGCGAGTACTTGATGCTGACACGAGGTACCTGAAATTGGAAGAGTTCCATTCGGCAGCACTAACCTTGATGAACACAAAAAGATGTTGTTTTTTTAAAACTCCAGAGTTGTAGCAGGATAATGAGACTATCTAGTCCCACATCTCCTGCGAGTGCTTAATGCCAGCATTGCGTGCCTGGCATGGCAAAGTGCCCAATTCCCAAACACTAACATTCGTTACCTCAATAACCACAAAGAATAGCAAGTCCTCTGATCACCGTGCAATTTACGTGCCCTGCAAGTTGAATGACTGTCCCATTTGTTTGTCTTGAAGGAGTCGGGACAAGGATCAGCGATGACAGGAGTCGCATGCATTGGAGAGTTCCCTATTGTGGCCAGGCCAATGACCGTGAGGGGTCGACGCCGGAACACTGACCTCGGTGACTGCGTTTGACCATCGGAGCCTCCTTCTACACACAGCATCTCTTTAACATCCAAATCTCTCATTTCAATACAGGTGGAATGATCGCAATGACAAAGCGAGATCTCCATGACAAGGCCACACACGCACATAACACATGTACACATACGCATGCACGCACATATATACACACACCCACACACGTGTATACACACGCGCACACACACATATATATACACATGTATACATGCACACACACGTACACACACCCACACACACACACGTATACACACCCACACACACATACACACGTATACACACACACATACGCGCACACACATACGCGCGCACGCCCACACATATACACAGATATCATTGTGCATACATGCAGAAGCATGGAGTCACTGGACAATTTACATGGTGCAGCCTCTGATCAGGCACTGCATTAAGACAACCACAAACCATTTCACCTGGAGCCCGCAACCCATTCCGATCCAGGTCAGAACACTTAAACCGCACCTACTCTAATCCCAATGCGCGGTGGTACATACAGCTCGTTAGATTGCCTGTAGGCTAACAGTTAAGCTGGGCCTGTCCAGGCCGGGGCACTCAACGAGTTTCTAACCTCCGTGCCTCCAAAACTAGCCTTCAGAACAAGAGAGAGAGAGTGAACAGAAGATTTGCCGGAGAGGAATGGAAGAAAAGCAGAAAATGTTGAAAATACCAAACAGCATCTGAAAGAATATTTTTTTTGGGGGGGGGAGGGGGGGCAATTTTAAGCTAACTCGCGGGGCGGGAGACCCACAGGATCAGTTTTACACCCCCCCCCCCAATATTACTCTCAGTTGACTCAAGCAGAGAGTAAAATCGGGCAGGGTGTAAAACCGCCGCTGTGCCCGATCCCGTCCGTTTCCGTCAATTAGGTTAGAATAACCCCTCCCCCACCCCCCACCCCCGAGTGTCTGGCGACAGCTCTGATGAAGGCTCTCTACCTGTAATGTTAGCAACAACTTGTATTTATACAGCGCTTTTAACGTAATAAAACGTCCCAAGGCGCTTCACGGGAGCGTTAGCAGGCAACATTTGACACTGAGCCATAGAAGATGTTAGGTTTTAAGGACCGTCTTAAAGGAGAAGAGAGAGGCGGAGAGGGAATTCCAGAGCTTAGGGCCCAGGCAGCTGAAGGCAAGGCCGTCAATAGTGGAGCGATTAAAATCGGGGATGTTCAAGAGGCCAGAATAGGCGGAGCGCAGAGATCTCTTATCTCTTTCCTTTCAGATGCTGACCGGCCTGGCTCTGTATTTTCAGCGCTTATGTTTTGAGTTTTATTTTACGTAACAGGCCTTCAGAACTAAAAGAATCAGCATCTTTATCAACAGAGCATCTCCAACTCCTCAGCGAGATCATTATAGGACGTCAATCAGGTTAGTGAAAGCGGGGAATCTTTTTTTCATATATATACAGACTGGCAAATAATCAGTGCAGTTACCCAGAGGCTGTTGGCCTGCTTTGATATTCCTCCGAGGATCTGGATCGGGAAAGGTTAAATGATCACATTTCAAATAAAATTGACTCATTCAAATTGCTTTTCGAAGGGGCTTGACTTCTCACTGAGGGGGGGAAGAGTTTCAGTGAGGTTACCAAACTGTGACAGTGGTCATGGCAACACGCCCCCTCATCGATAATCACAAGCTTCATTAGCCCCAAACTAACGCAGTGCCCCCCACCTCCCGGACACTAAACCGGGAGCAATTCCGTGGAATGTGAGGGGGGGGTTCCTAGGTTCCTGCATTCCCTTAATTATCTGCGGGCAATTTGAAATAATATTGTGCGGTCGCGAATCCAAACGTCATCACAACTGTGAACCAACATCACTAGTAAAACAGATGATCCAGTCACTGTTGCATGGCTGCTTGTGGGAGCTTGCTGTGCGCAAAAGTGGCTGCCGCGTTGCCCACATTACAGCAGTGACTACACTTCAAAATAGTACTTGCAAAGTTCTTAACAGCACAGAAACAGGCCATTCGGCCCCAAGAGGTCCATGTCGGTGTTTATGCTCCACACGAGCCTCCTCCCACCCCTCTTCATCGAACCCAAATCAACACAGCCTTCTATTCCGTTCTCCCTCTTGCGTTTATCTAATTCATTGGCTGTGAAGCACTTTGGAGTCGTCGTGAAAGGTGCTACATAAATGCAAGTCCTTTCTTTCTGTTCCCGGTATAAATTTCGCCCCTCGCTGCGGAGAGAGCGGTCATAGCCGATGCTCTCCGTGTTGCGCTTGGCTGGGCTTGACTTCGTTTTCTCCCTCCTCCACGAACAAGTTCAGATGGGGGCCACAATTTATCTCTCACACACACACTCACACACCTTGATCTGCCGTGCACAAAGATTAGCATGTACTGGGCAAAGATTACCGTTCCTTACTGACCTAGAATCCAAAGTGTTGCCGTGGCAACGCTAAAAGTATCCTCAAAAGAAATGAAGAACATTCTGGCGGAGACTTCGAAGCTGCTTGTAGGCAATCACAGTGCAATTTTCAGGCCCATTACTATTTCTGAATTTAAATGCATCGATGCAATAGAGTACGATAAGGAGGTGATGGAGTGGATCATCATCTGTTTGAGCCATAAATAAATATTTACCCTGATGATTCCGCTAGACAGTCCGCCCCCTCTCTCCCAACCACCACCACCACCACCGCACCCCCCCACCACCCCAACCCAGACCAAACCAATGACTCACTTCTTAAACACACCAGCTAGTGTGGAACTGGGAAGGATCCCAACACCATGTGTTGAGGTTAGGATGATTAGGGTGCTTAAGATGATTAAAGGGAGTTGATAGAGAGAAACTAATTCCTTTGGCTTGGAGGAGCCCAGAACAAGGGGGGGGCATAACCTTAAAATTAGAGCTAGGCCGTTCAGGGGAGCTGGCAGGAAGCACTTCTTCACACAAGGGAAAGTGGAAATCTGGAACTCTCTCCCTCAAAAAGCTGTTGAGGCTGGGGAGAGTGGGGGTCAATAGAAAATTTCAAAACTGAAATCGCTAGATGTTTGTTAGGCAAGGGTATTAAGGGATACGGAACCAAGGCGGGTTAAGATAAAGATCAGCCATGATCTAATTGAATGGTGGAGCAGGCCCGAGGGGCTGAAAGGCCTCCCTCCTGTTCCTGTGTTCGTCGCAAAGTTTCTAAAAGACAGCAACGGTGAAATTCCGCGGGGCCGGTACTAACGGAAACCCCAGTTGTTTATCTGGGGGGGGGGGGCCCACGGTATCGGGTGGAGCGTCGGTTTTACGTCCCGCCCTGTATTACTATCGGTTGACGTCAATGCAGATTAAAATTGGACGGGGTGTAGAAATAGCGTTGCACCCGATCTCGACAGTTTCCTGGCAGTTAGGTTGACCGTATCTGGGGGCTCCCCCTCCCACTAAAGTTACAGCAGGAGAAAGAACCCCCGGCAGAATCTTCAGGCCAGCATATTTTTTGTTTTTAAAGCACCTCCACTCTGCTGCAGCGTTGCGAAGTGTTTGAAATCAAAGGGCCCAACCGATTGAGAACTGGGCCAAATGGAGGGAACCCTAAACTGAGCCAAACTGGGTCACAAGCTCAAGCGCCTGGCTACTTCAGGCCGTCTACCGCAGCTCCCTAAAAGGCATCCGTAGGCTCGAGGGACTCAAAGCAGCTCAGCATGGAGGTGGTCGCCGCGCAACGCGAGCCTGAGAAGATACAGGAAGTCAGGCAGTAACGATGGCCCGTTGAATCTTCACAGGCTTCATTGAACCAGCGGCCTATCTCCTACCAAAAGGGAAGCTGTCAAATTATTTCTGTATAACCAGGGCACTGCACAGAAGTCAAACCAGGTCTGCTCATCCGCCTGGAAAACATTAAGCTGACAAAGTTCAGGTGCATTAAGAGTCTGGCTGGAACAGGCCCCAGGAAAGTTGTCGGGCGGAGGAAGGTGGGGGCTGGGGAAGGACGAGAGAATAAGGCACTAACTGCGCTCACCATAGTGAGCTCCACATCCCCGCCCCCTCCCCCCCCCCGCACCCCCAACCCACTTACCAGCAAATCTTCAAACACCTGCACAATAAGCCGGGGAATTCCTGACATAAAGCACTTAAACTGAATCAGATGCTGTTTGTAAAGTTGTTTGAGGGAGGATTTGCGAAGAGCTCGCAGTGATCTCCGCCGCTCGCTACAGGCCGTTCCGGTTACAGGTTTGGTTGCTGTGTGCGAGACCACCCTGGGCTATCGGCAGCAAGCGAGACTGCCAACTTTTAAATCAGTCAAACTGCCACGAAGAACGATTATAAACCTTTTTTTTTGCTCCATTTCCATTTTGGCTGGCGCAATGTTTCCAACCGCAACAGCAGCCAACTTGCATTTATATAGCGCCCTGTAACAATAGTTTAAATAAAAACACACAGTCCCGAGGTGCGTCGCACAGTGGGGACGGAAAACCGGACGCGGAGACACGCAGCTCAGATCTGCTACCGTACAGCAGGGCTCGGATTGAGAACTCTGTAAAGGTGCGGGGATAGATGGGGAAGTGTGTGTGTGTGTGTGTGTGTGTGTGTGTGTGTGTGTGGGGGGGGGAGAGGGAGAGGGGAGGGGGGGGGGGGAGAGAGTTAAACCAATGAATCTTTAAAAGATGACTGCAAAATAAAATAAAACTCCAGGAAGCTAATTTTTTTTAAATTATTCATTCACGGGACGCGGGCGTCGCTGGCCAGGCCGGCATTTATTGCCCATTCCTAGTTGCCCTCGTGAAGGTGGTGGTGGTGGGCCGCCTTCTTGAACCGCTGCAGTCCGTGCGGTGAAGGTGCTCCCACAGGGAGTTCCAGGATTTTGACCCGGCGACAGTGAAGGAACGGCCGATGTATTTCCAAGTCGGGATGGTGCGAGAGACTTGGAGGGGATCTTGGAGGTGGTGGTGGTGTTCCCACATGCGCCTGCTGCCCTCGTCCTTCAAGGTCAGGGGTTTTGGGAGGCGCTGGCGAAGTCGAGGTCAAGTCTTTACCCAAAGAGTCAACCCCCTCCTAGCACATAAAAATCAGTCATTGCGTCTGTGCCTGGACTTCATGGAGCTTCACAGAATCAGAATCACAGAATCCCCACAATGCAGATCGAGGCCATTTCGGCCCATCGAGCCTGCACCGACACATATCCCACCCTATCCCCGTAACCCCACGTATTTAATCCCCCCCTAACACTAAGGGTCGATTTATCAATCGCCAAATCAACCTAACCCGCACATCTTTGGACTGTGGGAGGAAACCGGAGCACCCGGAGGAAACCCACGCAGACACGGGGAGAATGTGCAAACTCCACACAGACAGTCACCCGAGGCCGGATTCGAACCCGGGTCCCTGGCGCTGTGAGGTAACAGTGCTAACCACTATGCCACCGTGTTGCCCACACTTTTATCCAGCAGAGCAAGGGTTAAAGCCAGTCAGTACTTCAGTGCCGGGGTCACAGATTCCCAGATCCCGGTGCGGGGCTGTCACTGCTCTGATAATGGGAGTCAGGCGCGGTTTGATCATCAAAAAAAATAAAAGCTACGTTCAAAACTGGGAGGGGGGAGGAAGAGAGAATCAAAGCTCTAAGTTTCAAAGGTAACAATTAACAGCAGTTTTATATATCAGAGTAGACCCGGTCCTCAAACAGTGCAGTGAACGCAAGAGCGTGTTCTTCAGAGTCGCAGAACCTCGAGCGTTGCCTGAAAATGACTTATTGTGTCGCGTTTGAGTTTTATTCCCACTGAAGCGCACTTATTTATAGACTTTGTCTGAGTTCAAAGCGTCGCAGGCCGAGGGGGCCCAGGGCTCTGTTCCAACCACTGCCCAGGACAGGTGCAGCCTCCAGCTCTCGGGCACCGTCTAGCTTTACCCGAATGGCGGCTTTGCCGACCGCTGCTGCGGCGGGGAGATGTGCGCCCCTTCCCGGGGCGTTGGGTCAGCGCACTGCGTTACCGAGCGCGGCCGGGGCTCCTCACCGCCAATGCCCGCCTACAGCTGGTCTTGCTCTCGTCACCAGCTGAAGCCAAGCCTTTCTTATCTCATTTAGTCTTTTTCTTTCTCTTTCAGTTCGTGGCCATGTGTTGGCCGTGGGGGGGGGGGGGAGTTTTCAGAAAGGAAATAACCCCACATAACCCTAGACACAAACAAAACCAAAATCAACAGAAAATGGGAGGCCCAGCTTTGTTCGGCGGACGTTTCCTGAATTCATGAGGTAATGTGGGGTGCGGGGCGGGGGGGTGGAGGGAGATAATGTGCAAAAATACAACAGGTTTCTTCTTGTGCTTAAGAGCAGGCGTGAACGGGCAGCACTGGGCAAACCACTCGGGGCTGCATCACCCAACTCGGCTGACAACCTGTGTGTGAGTGTGAAGTGTCTGCGTGCGAGTGTGTGAGTTAGTTAGTGAGTGTGATGTATCTCTGTGATGTGTAGGAGTGTGAGTGTGTGTGTGTGTACAGGAGTGTGTAAAGTGTGCGAGTGTGTAGGAGTGAGTGTGAGCGTGCGTGAGTGCACGAGTGTGAAAGTGCGAGCGCTCAGGCATGCACCTCGGCTGAAAACGAGAATGGCTGTGATGGCCCCCATGGTCGCTCACTCCCCAGCCTCACACATGAAGAGCGGCCACCTGGCCGAGGCGCTAGAAGGCGGTCACAAAAACCTCCTGCCTGTTTTGTGTGGATGGGTGTTGGGAGGGACGGGGGGGGGGAGGGGGGTGAAGAGAATTAAACACAGGTTTAAAAAATTAATGTGGGGTAAATCCTTCAATAAAATCCAAGGGGTTCCCCGAGCCAACGGGCTGCACCACTGTCTGCACAACCCCAGCACAACGTTACACCACACAGGAAAGCTCAGCCAATGCCCTACATACAGGCCCCCAAACCACACTCAAGGCCCTGGCAATCTCTCTATCCTTCCCTCCCTATTTTCTCACGGACTCCGTCAGACACCTGTCTCTGTCCCCCACCTTGAGCTGGAGTTCCGAGCTGCATCCCCGCCTCCCGCCGACTCCGCTCTTGCCCCAACCCCGCCTCCCCGCCCCCCCTTCACCGTCCTGGCCTGCTTCTAATACCACAGCCACTGGGAAGAGAAACAACGGCCAGTGGCCCATGGATGGAGCTGACCTGGGTCAGAAAACGCTATTGGCGTCTCATTTCCTCCGACATCAATAATTGTCACCGACGGCAGGGGTTTGAAGCTGGAGTTGCCCCACAGAGCACCTCGCAGCAGCACTCGCAGGGCTGAAACACGAGCAACCAGTAGCAAGGCCGAATAAACACAGCTCACGCTGGACAAGGCCCGGTCATTGTTCGTTTCTTTTTCTGAACAAAAAGAGAAATTTTAGTTCGAACTTAAAAAGGAATGAAACCCCCAAAATGCCCCAGCCCCTCCACTCGGTTGGTAAGCGGCAGCCGCCCAGCGTGGTACAGAGCCAAGGAGACCTGGAAGGTCGCAGGTTCAATCCTCGCTCGGTGACGAGGGAGCTGATCTCAGTCAGGATGGTACAACACCTGGGGAAGTAGGGCGGCGGAATAACATCAGCTTGGGGCTCCAGTCCCGGTCGCTATCCAGCTGGATAGTGTCAGCCGTGGCTCAGTGGGCAGCGCCCTCGTCTCTGAGGCACAAGGGTCGCGGGTTCAAGTCCCACTCCAGAGACTCCAGCACAAAAATTTAAACTGACACTCCCGGTGCAGTGCTGAGGGAGTGCTGCACTGTCGGAGGTGCCGTCTTTCGGATGCGACGTTAAACCAAAGGCCCCTTCTGCTCTCTCGGGCGGACGTAAAAGATCCCGCGGCCACTATTTTGAAGAGGAGACGGGGATTTCTCCCCGGTGTATATTTATCCCTCAATCAAAATCACATTGCTGTTTGTGGGAGCTTGCTGTGCGCAAATTGGCTGCTGCGTTTCCTACATCATAACAGTGGCTACACTTCATTGGCTGTAAAGCGCTTTGGGACGTCATGAGGTGGTGAAAGGCGCTAAAGAAATGCAAGTTGATTCTAGTGTGGATTTTGGGCGAGGGCAGGATTGGACTCAGCTGTGCAGCCCTCCGATCACCCCATGGTCGAGTAGACCACCGTCAGAGTGGCTGCTGGGGTGTGGTGCTTTGAGGCTGGCCAGTAACCCATGGAACTGTTCCTAATAAGTGGTCAACTCTCTGAGAGGAGGGCAGGGGGGGGGGGCGGGGAATTAGGGAACAGAAGCAAAAGAAGTGAAGATTCCTCCAGGTGGGACGCTGCGTCAGACGATAATCAAAAACCAAGTTGTGAGGGGGAGGGAAAAGAAACTTAATGTTTTTTGGTCGACAGGCCGGGAAACTCCCCCGGTGCGTTATATTGGGACTGGGCACTAGGAGGCACTCGAGAGCAGTATGGGGGGGGGGGGTGGGGGGGCGAAGAGGAGGTTAACTTTCCCTCCGGCTCCGAGAGGTGCCTTCCCGGGCAAGGTGTCGGCAAACCCAAGGCGTGCCCACAAGTTACGGCCTCGCGTCGCCACCAGAGACGGAGAGGCTCCAACGCTGCAGCTTCTCCCGCGGCACAACTCGGTCGCCTCCTTCCTCTCTCTCTCCCCGCTCCCTTGGTTTTTTTCTCTCTCTGCCGTGGTCGCTGCCGATTCCCAAACACAGGGGAGCCTGGAAAGTGCTGCAGGGCAGTAGATGCGTCACACGCAGTAATTGCACCAACAATTGCCGCTGCGGTTTATTTTTAGAACTTCCCCGCAATGATTTCGATTCAAAAAAAACTCTCAGGCTGGCTTAGTGCAAACATTCCCATGGACCGGCTCCCAGAGACAGGCTGCTGTTTTTCAAAAAACAGCCACAATAAGGATGGCAATTAACCTCTTCAGTGAATCCAATACCATTTCCTCCACCCCGCTCCCCAATTCATCAGGGATTCTCAATGGCTCCTTTATGGAGTGGCCATTAACAAAGGCTTGCACTTATAATAGGGACTTTAACCTAGCGAAACGTTCCCAAATTGGGGCGGGGAAGGGGCGACGACAGTGAGCAGGAGTTTGGGAGGAGGCTCAAGAATGTGGCCACAAAGGCATAGTCAATTAGGTAGGATTTGATAAAAGTTTTGAAAAGTGCCACCATGGGTTTAGGGTGGGGTGAAAAGAGTTCCAGAGAACAGGGCCCTAATGGCTTAAGGCCCTGCTACTGATGGTGGAATATGGGGGCAGAGGGGAGGATTAGCGGGGGGGGGGGGGGGGGGGTGATGCACAACAGGCCCGAGTCAGAAGGGCAGGGGCACAAGACTGGGTGTTGGAAGCAGTGTGACTGAGTGAATGGCTTTGATCATCGTATAACATCGAAACATAGGAGCAGGAGTCGGCCATTCGGCCCTTCGAGCCTGCTCCGCCATTCAATATGACCATGGCTGATCCTCTATCTCAAATACCATATTCCCGCTCTCTCCCCATACCCCTTGACGCCTTTTCTGTTTAGAAGGCCATGTGTGTGGGTTTCATAACTTATGTTGGTAAACAGGTGACATCATTTCATTATTAAACAGAAGGCGGTGCTGTGGAACGGAGCCATCGAGTGCAAGAAGGTTCCAGATGCGTGTGAACTGATCTCCGCCAAGACAGCAGTTACAATGCTACCAGCCAGCTTTCCACTGGTGTGGCCTCTGCTGGAGTGTGCATATGTGCAGATGTTGGGTGAGGATGGTCCACTGTGACGCAACCTATGGTCGAACAGTCTACTTCCTCCAATTCTGTCCTCTTGCCCATTCCCGATTTTAATCATTCCACCATTGGCGGCCGTGCCTTCAGCTGCCTGGGCCCTGAGCTCTGAAATTTCCTCCCTAAACATCTCCATCTCTCTCTCCTCCTTTAAGAGGCTCCTTAAAACCTGCCACTTTGACCAAGCTCCTGTCCTAATATCTCCTTATGTGGCTCGGTGTCAGATTTTTTTTTTGATTACGCTCCTGTGAAGTGCCTTGGGACATTTTACTACGTTAAAGGCGCTATATAAATACAAGTTATTGTTGTTGATGTTGTTTCTGGAGGGAGACTGCACCCGTGGCACTGCACCCCAACACAAAACATCTCCTGTACAACCATATAGGTTCACAGCACAGAAGGCGGCCATTTGGCCCATCTTGAGGGAGAAAAGAGACATACTTAAAACCGCGTTTCCGCTGGCAACAATGACCCCATGGCCTCCCGCGTCCCTTTGGGCCACATTCATAGGAACAGGAGGAGGCCATTCAGCCCCTCGAGCCTGTTCCACCATTCAATGAGATCATGGCTGATCTGTGACCTAACTCCATATACCCGCCTTTGCCCCATATCCCCGAATACCTTTGGTTAACAGAAATCTATCAATCTCAAAATTAACAATTGATCCAGCATCAATTGCCGTTTGCGGAAGAGAGTTCCAAACTTCTACCACCCTTTGTGTGTTGAAGTGTTTCCAAATTTCACTCCTGAAAGGTCTGGCGCTAATTTTTAGACTATGGCCCCTAGTCCTAGAATCCCCAACCAGCGGAAATAGTTTCTATCTACCCTATCTGTTCCCCTAATATCTTGAAAACTTTGATCAGATCACCCCTTAACCTTCTAAATTCTAGGGAACCGTTTGTGCAATCTCTCTTCGTAACTTCACCCTTGAAGTCCGGGTATCGTTCTGGTAAACCTACGCTGCACAAACAAAAGGCCAACCGCTGGGAAGTGGCCGTGTTACAGAACTACTCGTTTGTGTGCCCCGGAGTGGGAGCCGGTGAACAGAAGCCGGTCACCGAGCACAGGGACCTGGCCCGAGTCCGCTCATTTTTTCCAGCAACAACGACAACTTGCATTTTATACTGCGGCTTTAACGTGGTAAAACGTCTCAAGGCGCTTCACAGGAGCGTTATAAGACACAAATTTGACACCGAGCCACAGAAAGAGATATTGGGACAGGCGAAGAGGTAGGTTTGTAGGAGCGTCTTAAAGGAGGTAGAGAGCGGTAGAGAGGCGGAGAGGTTTAGGGAGGGAATTCCAGAGCTTGGGGCCCAGGCAGCTGAAGGCACGGCCATCAATGGTGGAGCGATTAAAATCGGGGATGAACAAGAGTTCAGAATTGGAGGAGGGCAGAGATCTCGGAGGGTTGTAGGGCTGAGGAGGTTTCAGAGATAGGGAGGGGCAAGGCCATGGACGGATTTGAACTCACGCCTTTATAATCTCAGCCAAGAAAACTCACCACCCCAGACCTTTTTTTGAACAAAATAAAGCAGGTGGAATGGCCTTGCACAATCCCCATCTCTCCAACCCAGTCACACCCGCCCCCCCAACCCTACAATCCCCCACCTCTGTAAACTCACTGGTTCCTCTGCCTCTGGCCTCTTGTGCACCCCCACCCCCTCTGTCCAGATCACCATCAGCAGCCATGCATTCAGCCAATAAATCCCACCCTCTGCAATTATCTTCCTAAATCCCTGTGCCCCTCCACCTCTCTCTCCTCCTTCAAGATCTTCCTGAAAACCCACCTCTTTGGTCACCTGTCCAAAACTCTCTCTACCAGATTCCAACTGATGGCAGGTGTGTTTGAAAACCTCAATAGTACCACGGTCACTTCTCATAGACTGAATCCCACGAGGATGTTCCAGTTGTCAGATCTATTTCTACTTTCTCCTTTTCATAGGATTACATACATAGGATATACGGCACAGAAACTGGCCATTCGGCCCAACCAGTCCATGCCGGCGTTTATGCTCCACTCGAGCTTCCTCCCGTCTTTCCTCATCTAAATCTATCAGCGTAACCCTTTATTCCCTTCTCCCTCATATGCTTGTCCAGCCTCCCCTTAAATGCATCTCTCCTATTCGCCTCAACCACTCCCTGTGGTAGCAAGTTCCACATTCTCACCACTCTCTGGGTAAAGAAGTTTCTTCTGAATTCCCTATTGGAACCAGTTATGCTCTTCCCCACAGGTCGAAACATTCTCTCTGTATCCACTCTATCAAAACCTTTCATAATTTTAAAGACCTCTATATTAGGTCACCCCTCATCCTTCTTTTTTCAAGAGAAGAGACCCAGCCTGTTCATCCTTTCCTGATATGTATACCCTCGCATTTCTGGTATCGTCCTTGTAAATCTTCTCTGCATCCTCTCCAGTGCCTCTATATCCTTTTTATAATATCGCGTCCAGAATTGTACGCAGTACTCCAAGTGTGGTCTGACCAAGGTTCGATACAAGTTTAGCATAACTTCCCTACTTTTCAATTCTATCCCTCTAGAAATAAACCCTAGTGCCTGGTTTGCTTTTTTTATGGCCTTGCTAACCTGTGGCGCAACATTTAGTAATTTGTGTATTTGTACTCCGAGATCCCTTTGTTCCTCTACCCCACCTAGACTCGCACCCTCCAAGTGATAAGTGACCTCCCTATTCTGCCTACCAAAATGTAATACCTCACATTTATCTGTGTTGAACTTCATTTGCCAATTATATGCCCAATCTGCAAGTTTATTCATGTCCTCCTGTTATTTGTTGCAGTCCTCCTCAGTATTGACTATCTCCCCGCAATTTGGTATCATCCGCAAATTTAGAAATTGTGTTTTTGATTCCAAAGTCTAAATCGTTAATGTAAATTGTGAACAGCAGTGGTCCCAGCACTGATCCTTGTGGAACACCACTACCCACCTTCTGCCGCTGTGAATAGCTACCCTTTACCCCTAACCCTCTGCTTTCTGTCAACCCATTATACTACCTCACCTCATTCAACTCACCGCTGCGGAGGTTTATACAGCCAGGATTCGATGAAGCAGGGTGGGAGGGAGGAGGTTTGTGTGGAGCACAGACCAGTTGGGTTGAATGGCCTGTTTCTGTGCTGTAAATTCGATGCAATTCCTCAGAGATAAGTGGCATCCATTTCCCCCCACGCCTCCTGTGAAACGCCTTGGGACAGTTTTCTACATTAAAGACGCAATATAAATGCAAGCTGTCGGTGGGCTAAAAGGCAAAGATGAGATCTGAGGGAAGCTGAACAATTTGCAAGAGCTCACCCTGCTGAGATAGCGAGCAATCAGAAAATATCATCGCCTTAATTGCGTAGATTCCTCCAGGCCTTTTTTGCGAGGAGATGCGGCTGATAGTGGCTATACTCAGGTGTAAAGGAAAACTGCCAAGTCAGTCTCAAATATTAACAAGACAGACTTCGCGAGGCCTCGGGGTCTCAGCGCTATGGTAACCACCAGCCTGTTACACATTCTGCCTCGGCCACAGAGAGCAGCGAGCACTGCGTGGCTGCTTTAACGAAAGAAAAAGAACCTACATTTATCTAACGCCTTTCACCACCTCAGGACGTCCCAAAGCGCTTTACAGCCAATGAAGTACTTTTTTGAAGTGCAGTCACCGTTGTAGGAAACACGGCAGCCAATCGGTGCACAGCCAGGACAAAGCAGCCCACTTGATTGGGCACCCCATCCACCACCTTAAACATTCGCTCGCTTCCTCCACCACCGGCGCACCGTGGCTGCAGTGTGTACCATCTACACGATGCCCTGCAGCAACTCGCCAAGGCTTCTTCGGCAGCACCTCCCAAAACCCATGACCTCTACCACCTAGAAGGACAAGGGCAGCAGGCGCATGGGAACACCACCACCTCCAAGTTCCCCTCAAAGTCACACATCATCCTGACTTAGAAATATATCAGCCATTCCTTCATCATCGCTGGGTCAAAATCCTGGAACTCCCTCCCTAACAGCACTGTGGGAGTACCTTCACCACACGGACTGCAGCGGTTCAAGAAGGCGGCTCACCACCACCTTCTCAAGGGCAATTAGGGATGGGCAATAAATGCCCACATCCCATAAAAAAGAATTTAAAAATGGTCCCACACAGCAATGTGATAATGACCAGAAAAACTGTATTTTTTTTAGTGATGTCGGTTGAGGGGATAAATATTGGCCCAGGACTCCGGGGAGAACTCTTCGAAAACAGTGCCGTGGGATTTTTTAACATCCACCTGAGGGGGCAGACGGGGCCCTCGACCTCGAATCACACGTGCAGAACGGGCACTTAGGCAAGATGGCAGTCGCCACCTTCGGAGAGCAGAGGTGGAGAGACTCCGATAGCAAGAAAAAAAAAACTTCGAAAAACTTCCAATGCGTCGAAACCAGTCAGCACTTTATTTATGTCATTATTAGATTGTAAAAGGAAATCAGGCTGTTAACCTTCCTATTATTTTTTTAAGAACGCACACATATAATATATATATATATATAAATATATAGTTCTCCGTTAAAGTAGCCCTCGGGTTGCAACTGGCAACACGTGATATATTTTAATATGAGCAGCTCGCAGCAATATAGGACGGTGTCAGAGGCCTGTGGTGAGTAATATTCCACGGCCTGGATAATGCTTACTTAACAGGAGCTGACCAACAAACCCCCACCCTTGCACACACTCACCATCTCTTCCCATTATCTCGGCTGCTGTGTGGCATTAATTGTGATGGATGATGCATTTTGCCTCCCCTGGCCTTCATCCTAATGCAGCCCTTTTTTTCTCTCCCCGGCTTAACCGCTATGTGTGGATAATTGGTGTAAACACTCTTTGCCACGGCCTCGCTGTGACAAAATTTACAGAGCCTGCGCGTAAATAAGGCCGAATCCTCCTCCATCAGCTGTTTCTTGCAATACTTCGAAACCAGTCAGCACTTTATTTATGTCATTATTAGATTGTAAAAGGGAATCAGGCTGTTAACCTTCCCATCATTTTTTCAGAATATAGATATACAGTAATATATATATAAATAAAATACAGACACACACAAACATGAATACACATACATATACACACAAATACACGCACATACGTACACATTATATATAGATATACACACACACACACACACACAATATATATATATAAAAATACACAAATATATATATATAAAAATACATATATATATATATAATGTATTTAATGTATCTTCTTAGGCAGTCCCTCGGATCGAGGATGACTTGCTTCCACATTAAAAATGAGTTCTCAGGTGACTGATGAGTCCAATGCGGGACCTACAGTCTCTGTTACAGGTGGGGCAGACGGTGGTTGAAGGGGCGGGTGGGTGGGGTGCTTGGGCTGACGTGCGCTCCTTGCGCTTAGCTTCCAGCGAAGAGACTCGAAGGTAAATGATATGAAAATATATATATATATATATATATATATACATACACATATACATATATATATATACACACATACATACACACCCACACAATTATATATATTTATATATAAATACATGCACACATTTTATTTATATATATAAAAAAAAGACATACACATTTTACATGTATATATATATATATATATATATATATATATATTATATAAAGACAGACATGCACATGCATACACATCATATAAATACACGCACAAACGTACAAAGACACTGACAAAACCTTTCATTTTATTAATAATTTAAAAAATGCATCAATTGTGGCGCAAAAAGAAATGCTGAGAAACCTGTAATATCAGCAGTAAACAGAGAGCGCGGCGGCTTGTTTTGAAACAAAGTTCACAGGCTAATTACACAGTGTAATTCATCTGTTAATCTGGCCGTTTACAAAGTAATAACGCATAATGCGGCAGGGCAGGGTCACTCGGCAATATTTGATTCAATTCTCACAGTGATGTAAACACACACAGTGGGGCTCTGCACTTAAAGTGGGATGGAAACGCAGGCCCTTTTTCAGGCTCCTTTTATATCCCAGCACTTTTTTTTAATATAAAAAGTGAGGGATGGGAGCAACGCGTGGGTTTTCAGCCAGTTGCCTACCCCCCTCTCCTCCCCCACCACCACCGAGGGTTATGTGGCACAGGCAGCGAGCGCAACCATGGAGCCGCCACCACGGGCACTGCGGCCGCCATTTTCTTACGGTTGAAGGATGGCGGACCAAGCAGCCATCTCACAGGCTCTTTAATCTAAACCCCCCCCCCCGCAAATATCAAGGAAAGGCAGCCACAGGTAAACCACGTGAAACTGGCGCCGGATGCGCGGACACTGGCCCGGGTCCAGCTCACGGTGCGAACGCAGACAACTCGCCAACGTCAGCAGCACTGCCATATTCAGCCGCCTAGGCCTCAAGCTCTGGAATTCCCTCCCTCAACCTCTCCCGCTCTCTCTCTCCTCCTTCAAGACGCTCCTTCAAACCTACCTCCCCCACCTGTCCTAATATCTCCTCACGCGGCTCGGTGTCAGAAGCTTTTGCTCGATAATGCTCCTGTGAAGTGCCTTGGGGCCATTTTACTACGTCAAAGGGTCAGCCTGGTCTTGCCCCAGTGGATTGGTAAAGGCCCGAGAATTTGGGCTCCGTAAATCCCGGGTTAGGGACAAGAGAAATCAGCCAGCGATCCCCCCACCCCCCTCCCGTTCAATATCCAGTGACCCCCCCCCCCGCCGCTGGAACTGTGCGTCGATAGAAACAAAAACAGAAAATGCTGGAAATACTCAGCAGGTCAGGCAGCATCTGTGGAGAGTGAAACGGAGTTAACGTTTCAGGTCAATGACCCTTTGTCAGAACTGGAAAAAGCTGGAGATGGAACTTGTCCCATTACCATCTCCTTTTGCCTTGCACCATCATCCCTTTTGTCTCTTAATCTCTCCTGCCTTCCATCCTATCACAGACCTTCCCTTTTGTTCTTTCCTCCCCTCTCTCTCACTTGCTTAAAAACCTTGTTCCATCTCCAGCTTTTTCCAATTCTGACGAAGGGTCATCGACCTGAAACGTTGACTCTGTTTCTCTCTCCACAGATGCTGCCTGACCTGCTGAGCATTTCCAGCATTTTCCGTTTTTGTTTCAGATTTCCAGCATCCGCGGTATTTTGCTTTTGTATGTGCGTCGATAAGACATTGGCTGAGGACAGGACCAGGTCCTCCCGTGAAGCCCTCCACAGTCGGACAGCAAGGCTCACAACGGGAATCGGAGCCATTTGGACGAGGTAGCAGAGAGCGGAGCTGTCCATTCTAATCCCATTTCCCTGCCCTTATCCCCTTTGACATTCTCCCTTTTCAAATATTCATCTAATTCCCCTTTCAATGAAGTTTTAATTTAATTGAATTTACCAGAAAAATCGAAGGGAGATGTAGGGAGAATTTTTTAAAAAAAATTTTAAAAGCAGAAGGTCGTTACGACATGGACACCCCCGACCAGAAACAGTGGGGGAAGCAGAGTCCCGAACAGCTTTAAAAAGGGAAGGGGAATAAATATTTGACAAAGAATCATTTTAACGGCTAAGGGACAAGAGCAGAGGAATGGCATTAGGTGATGGATTCTTTCAGAGAGCAGGCACAGGCACGACGGGCCGAATGGCCTCCTTCTGTGCTGTAAAGTTCTTTGTTATAATCTAACATAAGACCATAAGAAATAGGAGCAGGAGTTGGCCATTCGGCCCTTCGAGCCTGCTCCGCCATTCAATAAGATCATGGCTGATCTTTGACCTCATCTCCACTTTCCCGCCCGATCTCCATATCCCTCGATTCCCCTAGACTCCAAAAATCTATCGATCTCAGCCTTGAATATACTCAACGATTCAACATCCATAGCCCTCTGGGGCAGAGAATTCCAAAGATTCACAACCCTCCAAGTGAAGAAATCCCTCCTCATCTCAGTCCTAAACGGCCGACCCTTTATCCTGAGACTGTGCCTCCTAGTTCTAGACACTCCAGCCAGGGGAAACAGCCTCTCAGCATCTACCCTGTCAATCCCCCTCAGAATCTTATGTTTTAATGAGCTCACCTCTCATTCTTCTAAACTCCAGAGAGTACAGGCCCAATCTACTCAATCTCTCCTCATAGGACAACCCTCTGCATCACTAGCCAGTGGTGATAAAGTATTCCAGTGCAAAATCTATCCAATAAATATATTTATTTATTTGTTTATTTATTTAAAGAGAGCTACAATACCCTGCGCTCACAAAAACCATTTCATTCAGTTGTGACCATGTGATATATCAAGTTACAAATTGCTGAACATTAATTAAACAAACAATCTAGTGACACAAACAGCTCAGAATGAGTAGCAGCATTACTGACACAATGGGGCTGTTGTCAGATGGGAGGTGGACACACTGAGCTTGTGACTGACTGCCAATGGCCTCATCACAGAGCATAAATCATACTTGGCGAGGGATTTCACTGGTGGAGGAAGCGCATTCGACCAGCCATGATCTCATTGCGTGGAACAGGCTCGAGGGGCTAAAATGGCCTCCCTCCCTCCTGCTCCTATTAACGGGCGGCACTGCCGCCTCACAGTCACCTGCTGCCCGAGATCTTCCACCAATGGCCACAGACGGTGCTCTGTTGTCGAGGCCGTGCGATCACACAGAGGTCAAGCCATTGGCATTGAAATCCCACGTGGCTTTCCCTGCACTGGTTCAATTCTTACTAGGGGTACGGTTAAGTGTCGCGGTTCTGTTACTGGACTAGTAATCCAGAGGATAGCAAAATACTGCGGATGCTGGAAATCCGAAACAACAACAGAAAACGCTGGAAATACTCAGCAGGCCAGGCAGCATCCGTGGAGAGAGAAACAAGAGTTAACGTTTCAGGTCTGTGACCGTTCGTCAGAACTGGAAGAATTTCCTGCTTTTTTTCCCAGTTCTGACGAACGGTCACAGACCCGAAACGTTAACTCTGTTTCTCTCTCCACGGATGCTGCCTGGCCTGCTGAGTTTTTCCAGCGTTTTCTGTTGTTATTTAGTAATCCAGAGGCCTGGACTTATGATCCAGAAAATGTCACTTCAAATCCCAGTTTGAGAATTTTAATTCGGCTCTTTTTTAAACCTGGAAAAGTGACCATAAAGCTGTCGGGTTGTCATAAAGACCCAACTGGTTCACTAAATGTCCTTTAGGGAAGGAAACCTGCCGTCCTTATGCGGCTTAATGTAAAGTTTTGTCTGATTTATGCTCCTCTGAAGAGCCGTGGGACGTTTTGCGATGCTAAAGGCGCTGTATAAATGCAACTTGCTGCCATTGCTGTTGAATGTGGCCTCGCTCAGATTGGCAGCCATGTCCTTCGCACGGATCTTTCTCCCCACCCATCACAGCAGGTCCCAGCAGTTTAATCATAGAATCATCGAAATGTACGGCACAGAGGGACGCCATTCGGCCCATCGTGTCTGTGCCGGCCGAAAAAGAGCCACCCAGCCTAATCCCACTTTCCAGCTCTTGGCCCGTAGTCCTGTAGGTTACGGCACTTCAAGTGCATATCCAAGTACTTTTTAAATGTGATGAGGGTTTCTGCCTCTACCACCCTTTCAGGCAGTGAATTCCAGACCCCCGCCACCCTCTGGATGAAAGAAGTTCTCCTCAACTCTCCTCTAATCCTTCTACTAGTTACTTTAAATCTACGTCCCCTGGTTATTGACCTCTCTGCTAAGGGAAATAGGTCCTTCCTATCCACTCTATCCAGGCCCCTCATCATTTTGTACACCTCAATCAAGTCTCCCCTCAGCCTCCTCTGTTCCAAAGAAAACAACCCCAGCCTATCCAATCTTTCCTCACAGCTAAAATTCTCCAGTCCTGGCAACATCCAGGTAAATCTCCTCTGTACCCTCTCTAGTGCAATGTTGGGGCAGTGGCTAGATGGAAGCAATGGCACGGTGGCTTGTGCAGTGTAACAGCTACTTCAAGCACATTCCCAGCTCCTGATTCAGACCAATGGTGGAGTCTCAGATTCCAAACCACAAACCCCCCCAAAAAAACTAGCACTTCATACAGGACGCGTTGCATGGATCGCTTCCCGCCCCCACATCCCAGTTTCCCCCCCTTCTCCAAGGAAGGCACCAGGCTCAAGCTAGGGGCGCGGTTCCAGCTTCCCTCCACCCCCCACCCTCACGCTGTCAATTCTTTATTCGCCGGCCTAGAGGGCCAGCTAGCTATTTGGACATGGTGGGCATCGTGACCAAGATCGGGTTTCAGGACAGCGGACTCGGCACAAACCACAAGCCTCGGCCTTCACCCGTCTGGCTCAGTAGCACCCCCAGGTGTTGCTTCCACCAATCAGGATATGGGACAGAGCGGGGAACTGTGTGAAGTCAAAAGATTCCCGCCCCCACCGCCCACCCGATCAAAAACAAAACAGCTGCCTTGTACACTGACTGCACACGCTCCGTTTCTAACCCTTTCATTACATAGCGGAGGAGGCGCGAGTGGAGCATAAAGGGCAGCATGGACCAGTTGGGCCGAACGGCCTGTTTCTGTGCTGTACATTCTGTGGAGTAGTTTTCTTGATCCCCCCCCACCCACCATGAATCTCTACCTCTGCCTCGTGAGACAAAAGGGAGGAGACCAGATTCCCCCCCCACCCCGCCCGCCCGCCCAACATCCCACCCCTCACAGAGCCGAGAGTGGCCTCTACCTGTCCTTAGCCGCAGGGCAGCATGGCGGGAGGGTAACGCAGAAGAAACTCCCCCCCTGCAGCACCAGGAAACAGCCCTCAGTAGTGCTGGGTTACAGACAACCAAAGGAAGTGGGTTCGGGGCGGGGGAGAAGAGAGAGAGAGAGAGAGAAAAAGTTATAAAATAACACGAGAAAAGCAAAAACAATGAAGCGCATGAGCAATTGCGAGTGAGCCAGAGAGAGATATGTACATGACCACAGATGTCAAATATTGCAATATGTCATGAGCGAGATTGAAACCCTACCGTACAGACCACCACAAAGCACAAGTGCGCTTAACGAACATATACAGGAAGTGGTGAGAGAACGGGGTGGGGAGGGGAGGTGAGCATTCCACAGAACCTACACCTAGAGCAGCGAACGCATTTGCTTGCACTGAAGGCAGTTGGATCAGCGTGCTTTGTGCGCGCCCGATTAGGACACCATTAGGTCACGGAGCAAGAACACACTGCATTTGTACCCACGAGAATCGCCTACCGGAGGTGGGGGGGGGGGGGCCTGGCTAAGAGATCCAGTAGTATCAAACGACACGCTTATGATAAACCGCCTCGTATGATACTCGGCGCCTCACAGACCAGGAACGCCCCCGGTCTGCACTGTGTTAGTCAACCTCAAGATGGCCGAAGGAGGTCGAGGAGGAGAACTAACAATCGGCATGGACACATGCTCCCGATCACTACCCCGTCACCCTGTTGGCAAGGTGTGGAATCGGGTAATAATCAGATTGGGCTCAGCTGCGATGCCGTATGCAGTTGAATAGCCACTGTTGATGGTCAGTTTTGAAGATTGACCATTCGGGTGAGGTACTGCAGAGGGCACTAAAACTTTGCATTGGCCGATCCCGACACTGGAAATTTGGATAGTTCTAGAACCTGGGCACTTCAAGGAGCAAAAAAAAAAAACAGTTCTCAAGATTGAAAAGCAAATTTTTAAAAATAAACTGTCCAATAAACCCTCAGAAAAACTTCTGAATGCCCCATCCCCCTTAAAAAAAATAAACAGCATCTGAACAACCATTCGGTAATTATTCGTCCTAATTAAATAACGTTGCCACGGTTACTGCAGCCAAAACACCTCTGCACATGACAGCAATCAGTGACGGCGAAGCAGACACACAGATAAAAGATTAATCTGGCTCGACTTGTGAGGCAGAGTCTGGCGGAGACGATGCGGAGCTCGGTTACAAGTGCAGCTGTGCAGGAAGTGCGTGTTTTATCTTGAAACAAAGGCTTCATGCAATTTAAAAAAATAGTAGTTGACAGATCTTCCCTCCTGTCAGAGCCTGCCATCAATTGGAGGTGCCAATGTGATTGCTCCCCTTGTAGTCAATGGACTGCCTTCCTTGGACACTCAGCCCCCTGGTTCTCGCTCGCTCTCTCTCTCTCTCTCGCTCGTGTTTTGAACGTGCGGACACTCTTCAAAAACTTACTGACGATCTCAGTGCCAATGAGAAAATGGCAGAGAAATTGACAAAGGACAGGTGCCTCCTTGCACTTAGGCCCAAACAACCGTGGCTCAGTGGGTATCACTCTCACCTCTTGTAGTCAGAAGGTTGTGGGTTCCAAGTCCTCACTCCAGGGACTTGAGTGCAAAAATCCAGACTGACACTCCCAGTGCCTTACTGAGGGAGTGCCGCACTGTCGGAGGTGCCGCTTTTTGGATGAGACGTTAAACCGAGGCCCCGTCTGCCCTCTCAGCTGGACGTCAAAGATCCCATGGCACTATTTCGAAGAGGAGCACAAGGAAGCTAACCCTGGTGTCCTGGCCAAATTTATCCCTCAACCAACATCACTAAAAAAAAACAGATTATCACATTGCTGTTTGTGGGAGCTTGCTGTGCACAAATTGGTTGCCGAGTTTCCTACATTACAACAGTAACTAGACTTCAAAAAGTACTTCATTGGCTGTAAAGCACTTTGGGACGTCTGGAGGTCGTGAAAGGTGCTATAGAAATGCAAGTCTTTCTTTTTATGCCAGCCATGAATAAGGCAAAGGGAGCGAGTCCTTCCACTTATTAGGATTCCTCGCAGGGCCAAGAGGCTGAAGGCCACAGGAATAGGAGAATAAGTCAACAAAACCTTGGGGACAAGTTGCCCATCTAACTCCTGGTTTTCCTCTTTCCTTCCAATTCAATGGCTAAGGAGGAGATTTGGAGATATGTCCCCCCCCCCCCCCCCCTTAGATCCCTCTCATCGGAGGCCTGGTGTGCAGCATGGTAACAGGCAACAGCGGAACGAGTCCTCGAAGGGTCATCGACCTGAAACGTTAACTCTGTTTCTCTCTCCATACTCCACAGATGCTGCCTGACCTGCTGAGCATTTTCTGTTTTAAGAACAGCAGAACTATACCAGGCCGGCATTTATTGCCCATTCCTAGTTGCCCTGAGATGGTGGTGGTGGGCCGCCTTCTTCTTGAACTGCTGCATGTAGTCGATACAAGTGAGTGGCTTGCTGGGCCACTCCAGAGGGGCAGTTAAGAGTCAACCACATTGCTGTGGGTCTGGAGTCACACATAGGCCCAGACTGGGTAAGGACGGCAGGTTTATGACTAAAGGACATTAATGAACCAGTTGGGTTTTTACAACAATCCATTGGTCACTTTTACTGATGCCGACAGTTTTATTTCCACATTTTCTTTGAAACTGTATTTAAATTCTCAAGCTGCCATGGTGGGATTTGAACTTGCGTTGTCTGGATTTATTAGTCCACAGTTTCTGGATTACAAGCCCAGTAAAAGAACCACAAAACGGCCACAGTATTAGCTGAAGCGAGCATCCGACTCCAAGCACTGGCTGATGTTCTGGTTATTGCACTGTGTGCAGGGGCGGGAAGAGGGGTTACTTTTAAAAATGCACTCTGGAACACATCTTCCGGATCAGAACCGCCAATTCCCCGCAGCGCATCCCCCCCTCCCCCCACTCCGCCGCCATTAACTCGTCCGTCACCAGCCATCGGAGTCAGCGACACCCAAGGAAATGAGACAGAATAAACCGCATCATCGTGCAGTTCGATACAGAGGTGTTCGAAAATCATGGAACGGTTTTTGACTGAGTAAACAATGGAGAAACTGTTTCCAGTGGCAGAAGGGTCGGTAACCCGGAGGACACAGATTTAAGGCGATTGGCAAAAGAACCAGAAGCGACACGAGGAAAATATTTTTATTTTTTTTACGCAGCGAGTTGTGATCTGGAACGCGCTTGCCTGAAAAGGGTGGTGGAAGCGGATTCAATAGTAAACTTTCAAAAGGGAATTGGATAAAGACTTGGAAGAGGAAAAATTTCACAAGGCTGTGGGAAGAGAGCGGGGGGGGGGGGGGGGGGGGGGGGAGTGGGACTAACTCGACCAAATTGTCGGCACAGTCACGACAGGGCGAACGGCCTCCTTCTGCGCTCCATCATTCTATGATTCGATCGGCGGGGCCAATCTCGGCCTGTTTAGAAATGCAGAGTCGATGGGGCTTCCAGCCAGCACGGCAGCATTAAACATTCAAATATGCATCCAGGAATTTTTAATTAGATGCTTGAACAATGCAAGATTATCCTCCCCTCAAGTACTCGCATTTTTAGGGGGGGGGGGGGGAGAAATAAGAAAGTTCTATTTTTGTGGGCCGGAAGCCAAGACAATCAACATTATCTTTTAACGCTCCCTCCCATTCTGCAGTAGTCTCCATCTCCCGTCACTGCGAGCACTGGCTGAGTCTCTCTGCCATCGGAAGGGACGCACTGACCTCGAAGAAGGAAAGGTCATTCAGTGAGGTCCACTTAACGCACAAGCAGCTGGGGTTGCCTCTGGAGGTGCCTGTCTTTTTGCAGGACCTTCCCCCTCTCCTCCACAGCCACCCAATCCCTTATAGTCTTTTTGGCAAACGCTCTTAACGCACACACACACACACACACAGTTTTAACGTTAGTTCGGAAACTGCCGAGAGTCAAACCACGCTTACTAACTGCACGAGAGACACGCGTTCGGCTGCCCGCGAAGGTTGGGATTTAATTTTTTTTTTAAATCAAGAGTTCATCAGTGGCCAGTTTCACCCGATAGTCAACGTTCACTTTCTCCTGCATATTGTAACCAGGCAGCAAAAGCTCACCCAGCTGGGGAAATTAAGCCCCGTTCACACAAAAACAACCACATACACACACACACAACATTCGCTCCTGGTCCATTAACCCTTTCTACGCCCTTGTTGCTCCTGCAAATCAGCCTCTGGCTGCCATTTTGTGCAGCTTCCTAATAGGATAATCGATATTTATTAACCAAGTCGAGCCATTAAAATGGGCAGCGGGTATTGCTACGCTGACGAACTTAATGCCCGTGCTGAAAGGTTGCGGGGGGGGGGGGCGGGTTGGGCCTGCAGTGGGCATCGATTGCCAGGCAGGCCTGTTAGAATCAGGGTGACATTGTGGGCTCTAGCCTGGGGACTGTAACTGGAGCTCAGGAGGAGGAGGAGGAGGAGGCGGCTGGAGACAGGAATCGGACAGAAGGTCATCCGGGGTGAAGTTCTATTGACCACCGATTCCTAAAATGTTGGTTTAACAGCAATGTTTGCCAATTAGTCAGGGAAATTATATACTGGAAAATTATTCCTCAAGGAAAGTCAGACAAACAAGCCAGTTAGTGATGCTCCTCTGACTATTTTTTGTCCATAATTCTGACTCATAGACAGCAGTCTCTGAGTGTACATCTCTCGTCTCTCTCTCTTCGGAGGTTGGCACTGAGGCACGGCACGAGTCCAACCCACTGCGTCATGGAGTGGCAGGGTGCAGTTCGTGCCCTTAATCCCCCTCCCTTCCCCAACCACACACTCAATGTGGATCCATGAGACTTGAGAGTCTCGCTATAAAATGGAGTCAGTCTAACCAGCACACACACACAAATACTGACACACACATACACACACACACACCAACAGACAAACATGCATTCATACACACACACACACACACACACACACACACACACACACACACGTACTGACATGTACTGACACACACATACTGACACACACACTAACAGACAAACATGCATTCATCCACACACACACACACACTAACACACACGCGTACGGACACACACGTACTGACACACACGTACTGACACACGTACGGACACGCATGTACTGACGCGTACTGACACGTACGGACACACACACGTACTGACACGCGTACGGACACACATGTACTGACGCGTACTGACACACACGTACGGACACACACACGTACTGACACGCGTACGGACACACGCATGTACTGACGCGTACTGACACACGTACGGACACACACGTACTGACACGCGTACGGACACACACACGTACTGACACGCGTACGGGCACACACACGTACTGACACGCGTACGGGCACACACACATACTGGCGTGTACTGACACACGCGTACAGACACACGCACGTACTGGCGTGTACTGACACGTGTACAGACACACACACGTACTGGCGCGTACTGACACACGCGTACTGACACACGCAGTTATCAACAGATACATTGGAAAATACTGAGACAGATTCACTTACACATACATACACGCAGAAAATGCTGTTAGACACAGCCACACAGAGAAAGAGACTGATAGACACACAAATACTGAGAGATAGACAAATACTGAAACACATCCAGATATAGTCATATAACACACATGGATATGTGTGTCTGCGTGTGCGCATGTCTGTCTGTATCCCACTCCCAATAAAACCAGAGATGCCATCCTTCTGAAATTGGAATGATACGAGGATCGTTTGTTAATGTTTAATAGCCGGAGTTGGGAGCCGTGATGACGGACTCTGTGCCCGAAGCTGACAGGCACAGTTGCTGCCACGCAAGACTCTTGCTGACCGAATCCAGGCTGCGCCAGAGCAGCTGCTGTTGGGACACACACAGACCACACATCACAGAGCACACGTCACACACACAGACCACACGTCACACAGCACACGTCACACACACAGACCACACGTCACAACTACACACAGACCACACGTCACAGCACACGTCACACGTCACAGACACAGACCACACGTCACACAGCACACGTCAGACACAGACCACACGTCACACAGCACACATCACAGTACACGTCACACAGCACACGTCACACACACACGTCACAGACCACACGTCACAGACCACACGTCTCTCACACACAGACCACAGACCACACGTCACACACACAGACCGCACGTCACACACACAGACCGCACGTCACACACACAGACCGCACGTCACACACACAGACCGCACGTCACACACACAGACCGCACGTCACACACAGACCGCACGTCACACACACAGACCGCACGTCACACACACAGACCGCACGTCACACACACAGACCGCACGTCACACACACAGACCGCACGTCACACACACAGACCGCACGTCACACACACAGACCGCACGTCACACACACAGACCGCACGTCACACACACAGACCGCACGTCACACACACAGACCGCACGTCACACACACAGACCGCACGTCACACACACACAGACCGCACGTCACACACACACAGACCGCACGTCACACACACACAGACCACACGTCACACACACACAGACCACACGTCACACACACACAGACCACACGTCACACACACACACACAGACCACACGTCACACACACACACACACAGACCACACGTCACACACACACAGACCACACGTCACACACACACACAGACCACACGTCACACACACACACACAGACCACACGTCACACACACACAGACACAGACCACACGTCACACAGCACACGTCACACAAAAGGCACATGTCACATATCTCTCACACATACACCACTGGGGCTCAGTTCCACAAGTTGAACCATGCTGTTTGCAACGTTGACCTACTCAACCCTGAGCTGAGTTTCCGACCCAATATCCTCTCCATCAAAGTCCCCCTACTTCCACCTCCTCAACATCCCCCGTCACCGCCTATGCCTCAGCTCACCTGCTACTGAAAACCTTGTCCGTGCCGCTGTTGCCTCCAAACTCAAATATTTAAGGCTGTCCTGGCAGGAATCCTCCGCCCTCCGCAAACGTCTGCTCCTCCAAAGCTCTGCTGTCTGTATCCTACCCTGCATCAAGTCGCACTCGCCCACCACTCCTGACTTAGACTGGCATCCAGTCCCCCAACACCTCAAATTTTAATTTCTCATCCTGGTGTTTAAAGCCAATCATGGCCTCGCCCGTTTCCAACTCTGTAACCTCCTCCAGCCCTACGCCACCACACCCCCCCAAACTCTCCGTTCTTCTGACTGGGCCTCTACCGCATCCCCCTCCCCACAACCCCCTGCCATGTCTTCAGCCACCTCGGCCCCATGCTCTGGAAATGCCTCCCTAAATCCCTCCGTCACGCCACCTCCTTTAAGACGCTCCTTAAAACCACTCCTAATATTTCTTTCTTTGGCTCGGCATTCATTTAACTCCCCCCCCCTCCCCCCATACATCTCCTTGAAGCGCCTTTTTCCCCCGTGACGTGCCTTGAGACGCTTTACTATGTCAAGGGCACTATATAAATGCAGGTGGTTGTTGTTTGACATCTTCGAGAAGACCTTGCATGAGGTTGATCTGAACAAAATCCCCCCCTGCTGGTCACGTTTAAAAAAAAAGGCATCCTAAACAAGGAGCGCGGCCAGACTGCTGTGGGAACGTTGGCTTAAACCCAACAGGGTAAGCTTGACGTGTTTGGTCACAGGGACGAGAGAGTCTGACCAATAAGGTTCAAACTGTGACAGGTGACATGAATCTGGTCATTCATGTGGAAATGACTTATGAAATAATAGTGGGCGGCCTGCTGGTGGCGCTGTCCAGGGGGAGTATAAATACGCGGGCACAGGGCCCAGCTTGCTCAGGACATTCTTTAACAGGAACTAGTGAAGGACACAACTAGACCTCCATGTTGAAAAACAGTGGATTAAAGCTTTCTTTAACGCTTAGACCAAGTGCCAAGTAGTTTTCTTACGTCAACAGGTGTGTGCCGTGACGAGCCAAGATGGGCCAGTTAAAACTGCAAATGGGAAGAATCACGCAACCAATCAAAAAAGCACGTGCAGAGACGCCCCTCGTGTCTCAGTCAGTAAATACGCTGCCCAGCGCGGTACTGAATCACAGAATCTACGAAGTGTGTCTAAAACAACAACAGCTTGCATTGATATAGCGCCTTTAACACAGTAAAGCGTCCCGAGGCGCGTCCCAGGAGCGGTTATCAAACAATTATTTGACACCGAGCCACATAAGGAGATGTTAGGACAGGTGAGAGGTAGCTTTTTAAGGAGCGTCTTCCAAGGAGGAGAGAGAACCGGAGAGGTTTACGGGAGACAATGCCAGAGCTTAGGGCCCAGGCAGCTGAAGGCACGGCCGCCAATGGTGGAGCGATAAAAATCGGGGATGTGCAATAAGCCAGAACAGCAGCAGGAGAGTTCTCCAACGCCCAAACCGCGCCCCCCCCCCCCCCCCCACCGCCCCCCGGATTATCTGTTCATTATCATTTCGTTTGTGGGACCTTGCTGTGTGCGAATTGCCTGCTGCATTTCCTACTTTACAAAACTGACTACGCTTCAAAAAGTGCTTCATTGGTTGTAAAGCGCTTTGGGGCGTCCCGAGGTTGTGAAAGGCGTGATAGAAATGCAAGTTCTTTCTTTTTCACAAGAGGTCTCTAGCTGCCTCTGGTAATGTGGTGTATAGTTCAATACACGCGGCAGTGGAGGAGGAAGCAATGCTAATTCCACAGCACTGGTAGGAACACCAATACAGCTAGCTACACGTTCACACATTTTGGGCTGTGTGTGTTTTATTCAGTGTCAGTTCTGGCTCACTGGGCAGCACTCTCTCCTCTGAGTCAGGAGGTCGCGGGTTCAAGTCCCACTCCAGAGACTTGAGCACAAAAATCTAGGCTGACACTCCCAGTGCAGTGCTGAGGGAGCGCTGCACTGTCGGAGGTGCCGTCTTTCGGATGAGATGTTAAACCGAGGCCCCCGTCTGCTCTCTCAGGTGGATGTAAAAGATCCCATGGCTCACTATTTCGAAGAAGAGCAGGGGAGTTCTCCCCCGGCGTCCTGGCCAATATTTATCACTTAATCAACATCACTAAAACAGATCATCTGGTCATTATCACATTGCTGTTTGTGGGAGCTTGCTGTGCGCAAATTGACTGCTGCGTTTCCCACATTACAACAGTGACTACACTTCAAAAAGATCGGTGGTCATGAAAGGCGCTGTATGAATACAAGTCTCACTTTCTTTCTTATTGACTTGAGGCAATCAATCCATTTGCAGTGTGTCAGCTGCCCAGTCCATTCCCACCTGTATTTGTTAGTTGCCAGGTCGAGATCGCTGGAAAGAAAAGGCAGCTGTCGACATCCCTGCCCAACACGTCGCCAAGACTCCTTCTGCTCACTGCTGTCCGCGCCCGACCGGACATGCTGCCACCCTGCAATGGGCAGGGTGGGCATTCATGGGGTGTGGTGTGGTGTGGGGTGGGGGGGAAAATAGCGGCACATACCGCCTCAGACCATCCATCAGACCGTCCGCCGGAGCAGTCACGCCCCCCTGTAGGGACAGCTCGACCGGGAGCGGGTAACGTCCTCCTTCGCTTACGTCTGCAGCTCTCAAAAAGACAAGGGCACAAGGGCAGCCGCAGTCGAATAGGCGGGCGGGCGGGCGGACAGGCGAGCAGGTCACCCGGCCTTTCCGGTTGTTTGAAGGAGGCAGCAGTGCCTGCTGTCCTGCGCACGGCTCGCCAGCACTTAGCTCTGACGTTCAAAAAGGGCCTTGAGCCACACTGTGTTCTATAGGTTACACTTAACAGCAAGTGCTTTAAGTGGGACTTATAGCAGTGCGCCGAGTGCTTGACCAGTAATAGAGGGAATAGCATTCCTGGGAAGAGGCGGCAACCAATCTAGAAATTGCTCGAGTGTGGCCTGGCCTCACATTAATTACAGTTTTCAAGCCATCCCTCCTCTTACCCAGCATTTGCCGACTTATATATATTATTGAACAAAACAAGGCAAGAGAAAGCAGCTCACTAACATCTCCTGAACACTACCCCTAGAGCAGAGTGTAAGAGAGATTTATAGCGCAGGAAACAATCCATTCACTTGTCACAGCACTCCTTCTCCCACCCACCGACTGCGGGGAGAAAGGGCGATTAGAGAGAGAGAGCAACACACACACACACACACACACAGATACAGAGAAAGGTGTGCAGAGAGAGAGAGAGGCGCGTATATAGGAAGAAATTTTACAAACAACTTGCATTTATATAGCGCCTTTAACGTAGTAGAACGTCCCAAGGCCCTTCACAGGAGCGATTATCGAACAAACAATTTGACACTGAGCTGCAATAGGCTATTTTAGGGCAGGTGACCAAAAGCTTGGTCCAAGAAGTAGGTTCTAAGGAGCGTCTTAAAACAGGAGAGAGAGAGGCAGCGAGAGAGAGAGAGGGGGGAGAGGGAGGGGGAGAGGTTTAGGGAGGGAATTCCAGAGCTTAGGGCCCAGGCAGCTGACGTCTCGGCCGCCAACTGTGGAGCGATTAAAAATTGGGGTTGTGCAAGAGAACTGGAGGAGCGCAGAAATCGTGGAGGTTTATAGGGCTGGAGGAGGTTACGGAGATAGGGAGGGGTGAGGCCATGGAGGGATTAGGAAGACGACGAATGAAAATTTTGAAATCGAGGCCTTGCCGGACCGGGAGCCAATGTAGGTCAGCGAGCACAGGGGTGATGGGTGAACGGGACTTGGTGCGAGTTAGGACACGGGCAGCCGAGCACTCGAGTGCAGAGCCTTGCGTGACTGGGTGCGGAGGTCAGTGGCTGATTTTACACTCTCTTTACTGCCCAACAATTGACTGTAATAATCAGAACATCGGGAGGGCCGCAGATCGGGCATACTGACCAACAAGCCCGACTGGGTCACTCAGTCCTCCCGTGCAGGGAAGCTCTACGTCTGGGGCCCTAGTTCTTAAACTTTACCCCATAGAGAAAGCCATATAGGGATAGAGGGATGGGGGTGACTGAGACCAGCACAAAGCTAGAGAGACACAGACAGACAGTGACAGAGATGGAAAGGAACAGACAAACACACACAAAGATATGGAGAAAGCCATATAGAGATAGAGAGAGACAGAGAGACACAAAGACAGAGAGAGAAAGAGAGGCCGAGAGCAACACACAGAGAGCAAGAATGAAACAGAAACACCAAGGGAAATAGAGATGGGGAGGGAAAGAGAGAGAAACAGACACATATCAAGAAAAAGCCATAGAGGTAAGAGATGGCGAGAAATAGAAAAAACACCCAGACAAAAAGAGAGGGAGAAAGAGAGAGAGAAAAAAGACAGAAAGAGACAGAGCGAAAGACAGAGAGACAGAGAGAGAGACAAATATATATATAGAAAGCCATAGAGACAGATATGTAGAAAGCCATGTATACGGCATATGGAAAGAGACAGTGCGAGACAGAGAGAGACACAGAATACACACACAAAAGAAAGAAAATTATGCACAAAGAGCAAGACACAACAAAGATTTAATGGCATAAATTATAAATTAGAATTAATGAGATTTGGTCCTGTGATGCTGTCAACTTTAAGCACCTGTTTAAAAACAACAGGAAGCGTGAGGCATGTGCTCTGTGACTGATGAACTACGGGCTCAACACACAGCATTAGCTTCAGGTAAATGTTTGAAGGATTGGTTTAAAAAAAAACCGCAACAGTTCATGGAAAGATTTCACCGAGTTGAAACTCGATGCCTGACTTGATTACAATCCAGCTCCACTTAACCCCAAGGTCGGAGAATCACTACATTCAGCTTCCTCCACTTTTCAGGAACTCGCCCCAATCATTTCAAAAATGCCGCAGGTGAAGAGAGAGAGAGAGAGAATGACGGTGGAGCAATGTTTGATAGGCGGGTGAACAGGCTCGTCTTTGTTTGAGTCGTCGACAACTTCATGGGAGACAGCGGCACAGAAAAAACACAGGCAGGTGGGGGGTGGGGGGGACAACACAGGGAATCAAGGGACAAGGCAGAGATTTCTCTCAGAGTAACAAATACAGTACTTCCGGGTCAGACTGCGATGGCTACAGCATCGAGGCTCTTTATAAGCTGCCAAAAAAACTGCAGTCGAACAGGTCACCAAATGCACTCACTTCACACCGCATTGAGTTCTAGCCACATGGTGTGAGACCCACACCCCCCGCCCCTCCCACCGAGACCCCACCCCATGGCAAGGCTGGTGCAGGAGGCTGTGCCGCCCAACGGACTGGGTGGGCACGAGTGGGGGGGGGCCAGTCATCTCACCTTTCGCCTTGCACGTTTCCTCAGCCTCGCACTACTTCAGCCTCGGACCAGCTTGCCCTGCAACGGCACCAGGTTTAAGTCACAGATAGAAGGAGAGAGAGAGAGAAAACACTATGGGCAGAGAAAGGCATACAGAGATGAAGATACAGAAGGAGAGATAAAGAGAGGCGAAAGAGAGAGAGAGAGAGAGAGAGAGAGAGAGAGAGAGAGAGAGAGAACACAAGAGGACATCAGAGAGAGCATCCCAAGACTACCTGCTGTCTGGCCCATTCCCGCCAACCTTTGGCCTCTACTCAATGCTGGCGGGCATAATAGCTGAGGTCAGATGGTAGCCATGTGGGTGAGGTGGCAATCGCAGAGACGCACCCACATCCTGAAGGCCCGTGACATCGCGCACTGCCACTCACCGCTGACGGCCCTCCCTCCCTCCCTCCCTCCCGTTTCCCCCAATCAGCTGGAGATCCTCCTCGCCCCCTCAGCCTTCAAAATAAAACCCCGACAAACAACAATTCCCACGGCCTCTCCTCACGGGCTAGACTCCGAGTAAAATCACCTGCTAATGAAGTGGAAGAAAAGCATCAGTCTGCTGAAACTGAGCTTTGGTGGGAAAAAAAAAAATCACTCTCTATCTCTCACCACAGGGCAATAGACCTCTTGCACAAAGCAAGAGCAATATTCAGTCAATTGGTCTCTTGTATAAATTATGTATTGTTAGGAAAGATTTAAATAGCATTTACAAACGCACTTAATACAGTAACTGGTTTTGCATAATGATGTTTTATGGAGCTCTGGGGACCTCCCCAGAGAGCTGCGCTATTCCGAGTATGCAACCCACTTTATTCGGTGAAAAATGCACCATTATCTTTGTATGTTGGTAACTGAAACAGCACTGCGCAGTGGTCAAATAAAGGGGCAGCAGTGATTGAGCGGGGGTCAGCGGGGGTGACAGCGGGGGGGCGGCGGAGGTGACAGCGGGGAGCGGTGGGGGTAACAGCGGGGAGCGGTGGGGGTAACAGCGGGGGGGCGGCGGGGGTGACAGCGGGGGGGCGGCGGGGGTGACAGCGGGGGGCGGCGGAGGTGACAGCGGGGAGCGGTGGGGGTAACAGCGGGGGCGGGGGCGGTGGGGGTGACAGCGGGGGTGACAGCGGGGGTGACAGCGGGGGTGACAGCGGGGGTGACAGCGGGGTGACAGCGGGGGTGACGCGGGGTGACAGCGGGGGGCGGCGGAGGTAACAGCGGGGGGCGGTGGGGGTAACAGCGGGGGGGACAGCGGGGGGGACAGCGGGGGGGCGGTGGGGGTAACAGTGGAGATGACAGCGGGGGTGACAGCGGGGGGACAGCGGGGGGAGTGGAGGTGACAGCGGGGGTGACAGCGGGGGGGAGTGGAGGTGACAGCGGGGGTGACAGCGGGGGGAGTGGAGGTGACAGCGGGGGTGGACCAGCGGGGGGGACAGCGTGGGGGGACAGCGGGGGGGACAGCGGGGGGGACAGCGTGGGGGGACAGCGGGGGGGGACAGCGGGGGGGGACAGCGGGGGGGGGCAGCGGGGGGGGGGGCAGCGGGGGGGGACAGCGGGGGGGGCAGCGGGGGGGGGCAGCGGGGGGGGGGCAGCGGGGGGGGGCAGCGGGGGGGGGCAGCGGGGGGGGACAGCGGGGGGGGACAGCGGGGGGGGGGCGGCGGGGGGGACGGCGGGGGGGACGGCGGGGGGGGACAGCGGGGGGGACAGCGGGGGGGGGACAGCGGGGGGGCAGCGGGGGGGACAGCGGGGGGCAGCACTGACTAAGCACTGGCCAAAGGAGAAATCAGCAACAGGCAGAGTTTTCCGAGGAGGCACAGTACCATTTATCTCCTTTCAATTCAATACCCAGCAGTTGCTACCTTCCAGCTCAAACTTAACCCCACAATGCATACATTTACTAACTTAGTGGTCTGTGGCTGTCAGAATGTCCAACTGCCCAGTTCTCTTCCACCTTACACAGAGGGAATAAAGTGGGGCCAAAGTGTTAATTTGAGAGGAGCTCTGTGGGCCATTTTGCAATGATCAAAGACTAAAATAACTAAGACCCAGCCTCCCCCCCCACCCCCCCACCATGTTCAGCAGCTCCACAGTATCTCAGTGGCGGAACAGATCAATAAGTTGATCAATCACTATTTCTCGAGATATTAAAATGGACAGTTTCCAGATTGATCTTGAAAATGATTTTTTTTTTTTTAACCCCCTCCACACCCCCCACTTTATTTCCGTGGCACTCACAATCCAGCCGGTTAATCGCAGTGGTCTAGTTTTCTGGGACTTAAGCCAATATTAGCCGTTGTGGATTTCTGATGCACTCTTGTAGAATGAGCGACTATGACAAGGGCATCTAGTTCAGTCCAAATGATATAAATACCAATGAAGCTTCGACTGAAGAAAGCACTTGCCTTTAGATAGCGTAGGTGTTTCCAACCCTGGAGTCTCCAGGAATGAAAGACTGATCTCCCGGACGCCTCAAAGTGCTTCGCAAGCAATGAAGTACTTTTGAAGCACAGTCACTAATTTAGGGGAACGCGGCTGTAAGGTAGGGTCTTGTGCTAAAATGCCTCAAAGTGCTTCACACCGTGAATTACTGTTGAAGTGCAGCCACTTGCAGTATTGTAGGCAAACACTTCCTTATCACATTTGTGCTTTATTTCCCCGCCCGGCCCCCGCCCCCCAGGTTTTCACCTCTCCTCTGGGGGGGTACAGCTCCCCGAATGACCAGCAGCCCTCCCTCCAGCGCCAAGCCCGAGTGGCCGTTTTTCATGGGGGGAGCCCAGATGGTTTCACAAGCCCATTCAAACGGTGGTGGGCATCACAGTTCATGATCCAATCCTAACCTGATGTCCATGCACAGGCCGTTTCCAGCAGGGCTCATTCTTAACCTCGTGTGTGATTGGATGACTTCCCCTCCAGTGAAGCGCCCTGGGACGTTTTACTACGTTACAGGCGCTATATAAATGCAGGCGGCTGTTGTTGTCATCGGCTGTAAACACAGCAAAGACATCGCAGGGTAGGTTTCGAGAGTCCTCAAACACAGTGATGGACGCTTCACGCCACGAGCGCCCGCTGAAAAATTGCAGGTCTTTTGCCCACGATTTGCCAAGTATCTCACCTCAGGCATGGACTCAGAAAAATCTACCCTCTGCGTTGGAAAGCTTTGTGTGCGACACACACAAAAAAAAAGGGGGGGCGGCGTCGTCAACTCTCCAGACAGTAGCAACGCGTGACACTTGAGGACTGTCCCCCCCCCCCCCTCCCCCCAAACCATTCACCACTTACAGGGAGGAGGGGCTCTGCCTATTGTAATGTTTCAGATACCCATCTTTCACTGATGAACACCAGCCAGCCCATGTTGTGTCCTCGGCCAGGTGCTGCCTCACCCGGGTGGAAGCCAGCTGGGCGCTTTGCAGCTTTTCACCACCAGGAGGCGTTATTGCTTCTCCTCCGTGCAGTTCATTCTCGGAAAAACTGGAGCAGCACTCTCGAGAGGTTTTTTTTTTACTCCTGCGGCTCTGCTGCAAGGACAGAGCTGGAAGTTACATAGATTTACCATGGAATGTACAGCACAGAAACAGGCCATTCAGCCCAGCAGGCCTGTGCTGGTGTTTATGTTCCACATGAGCCTCCGCCACCCGCGCCCCCCCCCCCCCCCCAACCGCCACCTCTTCATCCAACCCCATCAGCATATCCCTCTATTCCTTTCTCCCTCATGTGCTTATCTAACGTTCCCTTATTCGCCTCGACCACTCCCTGTGGTAGCGAGTTCCACACACTCACCACTCTCTCTGGGTAAAGAAGTTTCTCCTGAATTCCCTACTGGATTTATTGGTGACTGTCTTATATTTATGGGCCCTAGTTTTGGACCCCCCCCCCCCCCCCCCCACACAAATGGAAACATCTCATCTCGCCGACCCTATCAAACCCTTTCATCATTTTAAAGACCTCTTTTGCACAAACGAACAACAATAATAATAAATACTGGTTCCGCTTATTACCAGCCAATGCTCTGTGTAAAGTTAATTTCCTCCTGACAAGGACTTTGGCAACACTGGTAGGAATAAACATGGGGATACTTGGCTTGCAAGCCTCCGATAATGAAGCAGCTCTTACCAGCCTACAGCAGGGACTTGGACACCATCCAGGCTTGGGCTGACAAGTGGCAGCAACATTCGCACCATGTAACGATCATCTCAAACAAGAAAACATACAGCTTCTCCCCCCCGCACCCCACCCCCCCCGGCAACCCTGACCTTCAATGGCACCACCATCGCCGAGGAAGGACACCATCGACCAGATGCGCAGCAGATCAGCACCGTGGCTACAAGAGCAGGACAAAGGCCGAGCTCGCGGTGGTGAGTGGCTCATCTCCTGACTCCTCAAAGCCTCTCCACCGTCTGCAAGGCTCAAGTCAGGACTTTAGTGAGATACTCGCCACTCGCAAAAAAAAACACTTAACAAGCTCGACACTACTCAGGGCAGAGCAGTTAGCTTGATCGGCGTCCCTGGCTCCAGATTCAAGTGTAAAACCCCCTCCACCACCGGCGCACCGTGGCTGCAGTGCACACCATCTACAGGACTGACTGCAGCAACTCGCCAAGGCTGCTTCGACAGCACCCCTCAACCCCTGACTTCTCATCACCAAGAAGGACAAGAGTAGCAAGGCTGTGGGAACGCCATCGCTAAGTTTCCCCCTGGACCCCCTCCACAGTCACAGACCATCCTGATATACATCTATCAATGGTCCTTAGTCGTTGGGTCAATATCCTGGAATTCCCAACCTAACTCCATTGTGGGAGCGTGATCACCACATGGACTGTAGCAGTTCAAAGAGAAGGCCCATCACCACCTACACAGGGCGACTACCGAAGGGGAATAATTACAAAAATAAAAAATATCCTGAAAGCACGCTGGTTTCTCCTCAAAATCAATTAATCAAAAATGTAGCAAGTTGGAGGTTTGATGGAGTCGGGCAAGTAGCCATCTTAGTGCATCTCAATATCTGAGCAACCAGAATTCAATAGATGCTTCATTCAAAGCACATCAAACGAATACCAGCTTTGAAGTTCAGCTCTAATCCACCTCCTTAAACAGTGTTAGCGGAAATGGCGAGATGATTAAAGCTTAAGGATTGCATAGCCAGTCCTTTAATCAACTGAGCATTTCCCCAGCCCCAACAGACGGGAACAAGTGGTGGCGCATACACCTTAGGCAACAGGGTCAGGTAGACTTATTTGTGCTTCACTGCTGCAGAATAAGGAATGCTCTGGTGCGAATGAGGGATGCGATGATTAGAACATGTGTGCAAGTGTAGCCATGGCCCGGTGTCGTGGATCAATCCTTTCACCTCTGGGTTCAAGTTCTTCCCAGACAGATGGGATGAGAGTCTCCTCTCTACTCTGGTCATTACAGACGCAAAGCGAAACGAATCTGGCCCCATCGCATCTGAGCTCCCAACGGACACGAGACAAAAAAAGCACAAAAAACAAATTGTCTATGATTTAGCACCAACTGGACAACTTTGATTAAAGAGGAGTTGTGGGCGTATGATGTGAGGAATTGAATTCTTGCAAGTCTTGTACATGGGCAGGGGTGGGAGGAGGGGGTCTGAAAGGTGAGGTTAAGGCTCATTGTTGGTAGCTTGATGCTGAGGTTTGGGTGAAGGAGGAGAAATGTCTCTCTCGGTATGAAGAATCATCCCCGGTATTGAGAGACATAAATTTAAAAAAAAACCTCCAGTGGATGACAACATGATAGGCCTTTGATTAAGAGAGGAAAAACTGAAACAAATCTAAATAAAAAGGCAGTAAAATAAAATGAACAGGTCCTCAGTAGAGATAATAAATAAACTAATCAGTACACCCGTGGAATGCAGGCTCCATCCTAATTTAGTAGGCCTCACTACTCATCTTTAGCCTCTTGATTAAATAAAACTCCACCCAGGATTCAAGTGCTCGGTAATTCTATCTTACCTTTACGTCGCACTGCTTCTGATACAGTTTAATGCATAGGTTTCCAAAATGGGCCACCCCTACCCTACGAGGGTCCATATGAGAGGATCCCAGGGCTGCCCCCAGGTCATCAGATTTCTGTATTTTTCTGCACTTGCTCACGTTAGCTCTTTAGTTATGTTGCTGTATAATTGGCAAAAATGACTTTGACTGTTTACCTTTCAGTAGCTGACCCTGTCGATCAGAAGTTGGTTCCGGGGGGTGTCAATATTTGGAGGCTTCCCTCAGAATGCATGCATCAATATTTGAGGGGGCTTCCCCGGGAGTTTGACAATCTTTGAAGGGGGTTCCCAGGAGTTTATCAATAACTACAGCGGGTCCCTGGGAGTGTGGCAGTGTTTGCAGAGAGGGGGAGGAGTTCCCAAGAGTCGGCGATTTCCCAGGAATTTGCCAGTGTTTTCAAAGAGTGGGGGGGGGCGGGGGGGGGGTGTCTAGGAATGGTTCAGTGTTTACAATCAGGGACCCCGGGGATGGGTCAGTGATTACAATGGGGGGACCCCGGGGATGGGTCAGTGTTTACAATCAGGGACCCCGGGGATGGGTCAGGGTTTACGATCAGGGACCCCGGGGATGGGTCAGTGTTTACGATGGGGGGACCCCGGGGATGGGTCAGTGATTACAATGGGGGGACCCCGGGGATGGTTCAGTGTTTACAATCAGGGACCCCGGGGATGGGTCAGTGATTACAATGGGGGGACCCCGGGGATGGGTCAGTGTTTACAATCAGGGACCCCGGGGATGGGTCAGGGTTTACGAACAGGGACCCCGGGGATGGGTCAGTGTTTACAATCAGGGACCCCGGGGATGGGTCAGTGATTACAATGGGGGGACCCCGGGGATGGGTCAGGGTTTACGATCAGGGACCCCGGGGATGGGTCAGTGAATACAATGGGGGGACCCCGGGGATGGGTCAGTGTTTACGATGGGGGGACCCCGGGGATGGGTCAGTGTTTACAATCAGGGACCCCGGGGATGGGTCAGTGTTTACAATCAGGGACCCCGGGGATGGGTCAGTGTTTACAATCAGGGACCCCGGGGATGGGTCAGTGATTACAATGGGGGGACCCCCCCGGGGATGGGTCAGTGTTTACGATGGGGGGACCCCGGGGATGGGTCAGGGTTTACAATCAGGGACCCCGGGGATGGGTCAGGGTTTACGATCAGGGACCCCGGGGATGGGTCACACTTTACGATCAGGGACCCCGGGGATGGTTCAGTGTTTACAATGGGGGGACCCCGGGGATGGGTCAGTGTTTACGATCAGGGACCCCAGGGATGGGTCAGTGTTTACAATGGGGGGACCCTGAGAACAGGGGACCCCGGGGATGGGTCAGTGTTTGCAGAAAGTCTCAATAGAAAAGTTTGGAAACCACTGCTGTAAAAAAAAACTTGTATTTATATAGCGCCTTTAACGTAATAAAACGTCCCAAGGCGCTTCCCAGGAGTGATTATCAATCAAAATTTGACACCGAGCCACATCAGGAGATATTGGGACAGGGGACTCAAAAGCTCGGTCAAAGAGGTCGGTTTTAAGGAGCATCTTAAAGGAGGCGAGAGAGGCGGAGAGGATTAGAGAGGGAATTCCAGAGCTCAGGGCCCAGGCAGCTGAGGATGCTCAAGAGGCCAAACTGAGAGGAATTAGATCTCGGGAGGGGTTGTGGGGATGGGGGAAGGTTACAGAGATAGGGAGGGGCGAGGCTATGCAGGGATTTGTGCAGGGTGGGGGGCAGGGGGGGAAAAGGACTAAAATCAGAGATTTAAAATGAGCTGATCTTTTGTTCTTCCTTGTCTGAATACAGAAGCCTGGCAAAATAAAAAAGGGAGCTCGCTGCAGGATGTTGACTAACAGAGCAGAGTGGCTGCTCCTCTCCTGTAACACAAGATGAAAGCTGTGTACTAAAGGCACATGCAAAGCAGGTGGACATGAACAACACGTTTCTGAGTGGCCAGCCAATGGCGGTGATGCACAGTCCTTGGGCGGCAGTCTAAATTAGAAATATGCCCTTGAAGGGAGCTTAGAATAATTGGCACGGGGCAGTTTAATTGATTCAGGGGGCGGGCCTCTGTAAAACTCACATCACCCAATAGGAGGAAGGTTGCTCAATGAGTCACTGGAGAGCAAGAGCAGCCTCATTTGCATGGAGCTATTTATACAAAGGACACCATCTGCTATTTTTAACCTCTCACTCGGTTTTCAAGTGCCATCAAAAGGAGCCCAGCAACAATATTTCTATGACTGCCACGACCGTATTCGTGGGACGTGGTGGTGTTGGTCGGGGTGAGGAGGGAAGGTGGGGGGGGGGGGGGGGGGGGGGGAGGGTTACCTGCTTTCCAAAGAGGCCCCTCTTGGGGTCTTGACTCGGCCTCGAGTGTCGTCACCGACAATCATCAACACCGACACCACAGGCCATTATGTCGGCACTGCTAACTGCACACATCCACATCAACTCATCCTTACAATCATCCCATCAGACTGATTAACCATTTGATGGGTGAAAAGTAACACAACCCGAAAGACGAAAATTACAAACAAGTTCCGAGTGTGTGTGTGTGTGTGTGTGTGTGTGTGTGTGTGTGTGAGATAGTGTGTGTGTGTGAGATAGTGTGTGTGTGTGAGATAGTGTGTGTGTGTGAGATAGTGTGTGTGTGATAGTGAGAGAGAGACACAGAGAGAGTGTGTGTGTATACGAGAGTGAGTGTGTACGAGAGAGAGAGAGTGTGAGTGAGTGAGTGAGTGAGTGAGTGAGTGTGAGATAGTGTGTGTGTGTGTGTGTGTGTGTGTGTGTGTGTGTGTGTGTGTGTGATAGAGAGAGAGAGAGAGAGAGAGTGTGTGTATACGAGAGTGAGAGAGTGTGTACGAGAGAGTGTGTGTGTGTGTGTGTGTGAGATAGTGTGTACGTGTGTGTGAGAGAGACAGAGTGTGTGTGTGTGTGAGAGAGACAGAGACTGTGTGTGTGATAGTGTGTACGAGAGAGTGTGTGTGAGAGTGTGTACGAGTGTGTGTGTGTACGAGAGAGTGTGTGTGAGTGACAGAGAGTATGTGTATACGAGAGTGAGTGTGAGAGTGTGTACGAGAGAGTGTGTGTGTGTGTGTGTGTGTGTGAGATAGTGTACAAGAGAGTGTGTGTAAGTGTGTGAACGAGTGTGTGAGAGTGTGTGTGTGTGTGTAAGAGAGAATGTGTGTGTGTGTGCACGAGTGTGTGTGTGTGTGCGTGTGTGTGTGTGTGAGTGTGTGTGAGAGAGACAGAGAGAGTGTGTGTGAAAGTGTGCTGTAAGAGAGTGTGTCTGTGTGTGTGAGTGTGTGTGAGAGAGAGACAGAGAGAGTGTACGAGAGAGTGTGTGTGAGAGAAAGTGTGCTGTAAGAGAGAGAGAGAGTGTGTGTGTGTGTGGGAGCGTGAGAATGAAAGTGCGTGAGATTGTGAGCACATGTGAGAGAGCGAGAGAGAGAGAGAATGAGTGAGTGTGAGTGAGAAAGCGTGTGTGTGAATGAGTGTGAGATTGAGTGAGTGAGTGTGTGTGTCAAATTTTGTTTAATAACGCTCCTGTGAAGCGCCTTGGGACGTTTTACTATGTTAAAGGCGCTGTATAAATGCAAGTTGTTGAGCGCACGTGTGTGCAAGAGAGCGTTGAGCGTGCGAGAGTGTGCGTGTGTAATGCAATATCTTAAATGTTGCACAGCATAGATACAAACGTTAACCAGCTTGCCAACTGCTGCAGACGCCAAGGGCAGATGGGATTGTGATCGGTAGAGAAGCCGGCACCAGGTTGTGGGGCAGTGGGAAATAGGCCGAATTAACCTGAACGTGTTTGTTCCCCCTGCGCCCCCCCACCCCCACACCCTCCAAGTACCGCGCACAATCCCACGTCAGGTTTCTGAAGATTTTCAAGCTTCATTTTGAATTTTCTCACCGAATCCTGAAACAGGCAACAACAAAAAAAAAAAATCCGACTAATAAATCCAAGTCACCGACTTAATTAACCGTTAACCGGCTGATTAGTCCTTGCTCCGCTGGCTTCCACTCATCACATGCCACAGAAACTCTGCGTCACGCCAGCCTATTAGAACCAATCATTGTCATTACAGAAGCACTATAGAAGGAAAAAAGCTTCCCAATCCCACGCTGCCCGTGGTAAACACAACAACCTTAATTCTCTCAAAGCTCCTGGGCAATTAGAAGTGGATAGTTGCCAGTTAACTTCAAGTTCTGAATGTATCAACCTCGACTTAGCCCAAGATGTCAAGCAGGCAAATAATTTCAGGATTCTTGAAACGGCTCATTTGCAAAACGTTGGAGGGAAGGGACTTTTATACCTACAGGGGGGTCCCCTGGCATCTCCGGGTGGCCGTACGAGGCAGACTGGTCCACGGCCGAGCAGTGGACTATCTGCCCGCCACCCTCTTGGTTATTTTAAACTCACCCCCGGCAACCCTACCCCACCCAAGGAGTACATGCTCCATTTCTACCTCCATGTTGTAACACCTTGCACTAGCCTGTATTGAACTTCACTTGCCGCCGGTCAGCCCCTCCCACACCCGCGACCTCTACCACCTAGAAGGACGAGGGCAGCAGGCGCATGGGAACACCACCACCTCCAAGCCACACACACCATCCTGTCTTGGAAATATATCGGCCGTTCCTTCATCGTCGCTGGGTCAAAATCCTGGAACTCGCTCCCTAACAGCACTGTGGGAGTACCTTCACCACACGGACTGCAGCGGTTCAAGAAGGTGGCTCACCACCACCTTCTCAAGGGCAACGAGGGATGGGCAATAAATGCCGGGCTTGCCAGCGACGCCCAGATCCCGTGAATGAATTTTTTAAAAAAGCCAATTAACTTCTCTATTAAAGGGCTTGGCTCTCTGTTCACAATCCCCACCCACCGCCCCCGCACCCCCCACCTTTAAGCTTGGCCTCATCTGACAATTTAACTATCTTGCACTGAAAAGCCAACTTATGTTCACCACAAACAGAAGGGGGCCCAGCATGCCACTCAAAGTCTCTCTGCATTTGTGACTAAGCGATCATTGATACCTTCGAGCGGGGCACAAATCCACTTCGATGTCTTACCCTCGAGGCCCACTCACCTAGGTTTGTAAAGTCGTTTCTCACACATGACCTTATCAAAAGGTCTTTTGCAACTCCAAGTAACATATCTTCCCCCCCCCCCCCCCCTGTCAGTATGAGACATCCCCTCCTCAAAACAGTCAGGGAAGATCTACCCCTTCCAAAGCCGGGTTGATTGACATTTACTAGGCTACTCTCGTGCAAGTAGTCTTCCATTGTTGCTGCTGATAATGTCATTTTTGATTATTGAAGGCAGGCTAATCAATGGGCCCGTCGTTTTGCCAGGTAAAGGTTACCCGTGTCCAGTCGGTCGGGACCTCCAGAGTGCTTGGTAGCAACGTTCCTGCTAAGGTGCGCAGCCACCCAGCCGCCTGGAGGTCCCGTGCAGGCCGCTCACCGGCTTCTCGATGGAAATAACCGCCAAAGCGTGAAAATTTGAATGCAGCCAGTTAAAAAGGGACTGCGCACAAAAAATTAAAAATCACAGGGAGGATTGCTTGGTAGCCCCTTGAAGAGGGCCGCCAATGCTCCACCAATCTCCTCTCTCGCCCGGCGAAATGAGGAGACGACAGGCGATGGCGCAGCGTAGCGGGGAGGGGAGTGCGTTATCGTGCAGAGCCTTATAGTGCGTGCGGGATATACTGCGAACTGTCTCTTCACAACGGTACATCTAGTACTTCAGGGTGAGGAGGTCCAGGCCCCAGAACACTTGACATTAAAGCACTGACTGTGAAAATAAATCTATTTGGTTTAATGAGTGCTCCTTGTTGGAGGTGACGAATGAAAATAAAAATGCTCTTCTCATTTTTCAGAAAAAAGGGAAGAAAAGTAAAATGACCCCTAGCTAAAACTAATTGCACTGGGATAGCATCATCATTATTGTAGTAATAACCTCTCCAACCTTTGCACTAATTAGATTCAGCGCTTAGTACTAAGAGGTTCTTGCTGTTGTTAATACCCTACTTTGTTATTCATCAGTATTTGAGAATGTCATCCTCCCCTAGGGACTTGGAACAGAGAGATGAGTTTTAACAACCACCGTCTTTGGCCCGCAAGCCTGGGCCTGCACAGCTCTGGTCCCAGTGCCCAACAGGATCCAGCTTCCTCGCATTAACCGTCCCGCTGATCGCCGCACAGCCAGAACCACGGCCATTTCCAGCAGCAAAGAGCGAATTGTCTGGGGGGGCGGGGGCGGGGGGCGGTTTGCCGCGAGGATTGGGATGTGCGTGCCTGTGCGTTGTGAGGAAGTAAAACAAAAAAAGGAACGGAAAGAAAGACTTGCATTTGTATAGCGCCTTTCACAGCCTCAGGATGTCCCAAAGCGCTTGACAACCAATTACTTTTGAAGTGGGAGTCACGGTTATAATGTAGGGATACGCGGCAGCCACTCTGCACACAGCAGGATCCCACAAACAGCAATGTGATCATGACCAGATAATCTGTTTTTAAGTGATGTTGATTGAGGGATAAATATTGGCCCCAGGACACCCTGCTCTTCTTCAAAATAGTGCCGTGGGGCATTTTATGCCCACCTTAGAGAGCAGACGGGGCCTCGGTTTAACGTCTCATCCCAAAGACGGCACCTCCGACAGTGCTAGCACTCCCTCAGCACTGCACCGGGAGTGTCAGCCAAGGTTTCTGTGCTCAAGTCTCTGGAGTGGGCCTTGAACCCGCGACCTTCTGACTCAGAGGCGAGATTGCTGCCCACTGAGCCACGGCTGAAACCTGGAGAGCGGAGATGGTGCAATTGCTTGAACTGAAAGTCCAAACTATCTGAGGAGCAGAACGGGAGACGCAGTCGGCAAACGTCTGACTCACCAGCCAAGCGCAACGGACTATTGGAAGGTCAGTAACGGCCCACCGAATCTCAGCAGTTCCCCGAGCCCAAGCTGAACAGTCTCTGAAATAAGTTTAAACACGAGATCAGCCGGGTCACAGCTGAGGAGCGACAATTGGGGTAAAGAAGGGGAGAGAGAAACCGGGGTGCCGCCTGGTGTCTTCCAACCAGTGACTCTCGCTGGAAAGTGCGTATATGCGGATGTCGGGCAAGCACGTGATTGGACAATGCCTACCCCTCCCCCGCCCCTCCCATGGTCGAACAGGATGCTGGCAGTCACATGACGAATGGATACTTGGCCGAGTTACAGGGCTAGACAGACTGGATGCAGGGAGGATGTTTCCCCTGGCTGGGGGGGGGGGGTCTAGAACGAGGGGTCACAGTCTCAGGATACGGGGTAGGACATTCAGGACTGAGATGAGGAGAAATTTCTTCACTCAGAGGGTGGTGAACCTGTGGAATTCTCTACCACAGAAGGCTGTGGAGGCCAAGTCACTGAATATATTTAAGAAGGAGATAGATAGATTTCTAGACACAAAAGGCATCAAGGGGTATGGGGAGAGAGCGGGAATATGGTATTGAGATAGAGGATCAGCCATGATCATATTGAATGGCGGAGCAGGCTCGAAGGGCCGAATGCTGCTCCTATTTTTCTATGTTACCAGAGGGCAGTTGGTGTCCGAACGGAACCTGAACGTGAGCCAGAGCCGCCATGACAGGAGGGAGGAAAAACTGGGGGGGGGGGGGGGGGGGGGGCTGAGGGACACACTGTTCATTTAACAAGAACTGGTACACACGCGCACACACTAATTAATGACTGTATGAACGAATGAATGACCATTATCAAAGCTTCCTAAATCTTATTTCTGCTTTACTCCTAGATCTCCTGGGAACAAAGAGTCAGCCATTCAGCCCCTCGAGCCTGTGCCGCCATTCGATTAGCTCGTGGCTCCCACGGTGTGTCGATCACAGTACACCGAGAATGTGCTGCTCGACAAGAACAGGAACGTGGTTATACGAGGTAATGCACAATGCATTCTTCTGTTGCTAAGGTGTTCCTTTAAGTCTGCTGTTGAGTAAACAGAGACTCGGGTCAATCAGAGTTTAATTGTGAGGGAATTGTTCAGGGTGAGGTCAGATGGAGTTTAATTGCTTTTTAGTCTGCAAGTTGAGAAGCCGGGTTGAAACGTCTCATTTTCTTTTTCCTTTTACTGAACTGCGATTGCCAAGATCAGTTCTTAAGTCTGTGGTTGCAGATGCTCTAACTCCTGGACTAACGAGGTGTTTTCTGTTGGTGGGAGTCTCTCTCCTGATTCCAAATGACTGGCCCTTCCTTCTCCTTATAATTTGCATATGAGCCAATCAGCTGCAAGAAACCTGCCGAGAATAGATTTGCCTGCAAATAAGGGCGACAGAGAAGTACAACACAGGAAGTGTGATGTGGCGGACAGGAAACGTGGACACGTGTACTGTTTTGATTATATTATAAAACAGGTCAGTAATAATAATCAATTCTCATCCTGGTTTATGAATCGCTCCACGGGCCTCACCCCTCCCTAACTCTCCTGCAGCCCTCCGCAATCTCTGCCCCCCACCACCCTCCAATTCTGGCCTCCATCGCATCCCCGATTTCCATCGCTCCAACATTGGTGGCCGAGCCACTTTCAGCTGCCGAGGCCCTAAGCTGTGGAATTCGCTCCCTAAACCTCACCGCCTTTCTACCTCCCTCTCCTCCATTAAGCCGCGCCTTAAAACCTATCTCTTTCGCCTGTCCTAATATCTCCTTATGTGGCTCGGTGTCAAACCTTGTTTGATAATCGCTCCTGTGAAGCACCTTGGGGGGGGCTTACTGCATTAAAGGCGCTATAGAAATGCAAGTTGTTATGTCCTCTTTTTAAAAAAAATATTTTCATTATAAATTCCTACCTTCACATTCACAATTGCCTATGTTAACTGGTCACGCTGTAATCACACCTCCTGCCAGTGGTGCTGCAGTGCCTTTACTGGCCGGAGGGTGCAATTACACAGTGACAAGTTTGCAGACAGTTTCCATTATAAGCATAGACAGATGCAAGATTTGTAATATATTATTGGTCCCTGTATTAATTGTACAATCGGGTTCAAAAATGTATTTCTAGAAAGAGAAGGGTGAATTGAGCAACATGGTTAGATGAGATGAATCAAAAGGATGGGGCTTTTTTAGGCTTTCATACCCTTCTTCCTGTTCTAAAAGAACATTACGATCACTTTACCCTTGGATAAGATCATCCCCATGTTTGAGCACGTGATACTGTATCATGTGATCAATACCGCTGCCCAGGCTACTGAGGTTACATGACCTCCGTTAGAAACGCACCCCCCACCAAACTAAAGCAGGAAGCTTTCTCATTCAAGCTTTCGGCCAAATGGGCTGAATGGCTCCCCTTATCACACGGTGCTGTCTTCGACATAAGAAATATGAGCTGGAGTAGGCCATTCGGCCCCTCGAGCCTGCTCCGCCATTCGATAAAATCATGGCTGATCTGGTCTTGGGCCTCAACTCCACTTTCCTGCCCGCTCCCCATAACCCTCGACTCCCTTATCGTTCAAATATCTGTCTATCTCCACCTTAAATATATTCAATGACCCAGCCTCCACAGCTCTCTGGGGTAGAGAATTCCAAAGATTCACAACCCTCTGAGAGAAGAAATTCCTCCTCATCTCTGTTTTAAACAGGCGACCCCTTATTCTGAAACTATGCCCCCTAGTTCTAGATTCCCCCACGAGGGGAAACATCCTCTCTGCATCTACTCTGTCAAGCCCCCTCAGAATCTTATATGTTTCAATAAGATCCCCCCTCATTCTTCTAAACTCCAATGAGTATAGGCCCAACCTGCTCAACTTCTCCTCATAACACGGTGGCATAGTGGTTAGCACTGGTGCCTCACAGCGCCAGGGACCCGGGTTCGAATCTGGCCTCAGGTGACTGTCTGTGTGGAGTTTGCACATTCTCCCCGTGTCTGCGTGGGTTTCCTCCGGGTGCTCCGGTTTCCTCCCACAGTCCAAAAATGTGCGGGTTAGGTTGATTTGGCTATGATAAATTGACCCTTAGTGTTAGGGGGGGGATTAAATATGTGGGGTTCTGGGGATAGGATGGGATATGTTAGGGGGAATTAAATACGTGGGGTTACGGGGATAGGGTGGGATATGTGTCGGTGCAGGCTCGATGGGGATTCTGTGTGAGAAAGCAGGGACAGGGTACTGGATTTGGATGATCAGCCATGATCGTATTGAATGGTGGAGCAGGCTCGACGGGCCGAATGGCCTACTCCTGCTCCTAGTTTCTATGTTTCTATGTTTCTATAAGACAACCCCTTCAACTCTGGAATCAACCTAGTGAACCTTCTCTGAACTGCCTCCAATGCAAGTATATCCTTCCTTAAATAAGGAGACCAAAACTGTACGCGGTACTCCAGGTGTGGTCTCACCAATGCAGTATGATATTCAGCAGCTACATGCAAGGAACGACTGTTCCCTTGGAACCGTCCACTTGACCTGTGTGACTCACACAATTGGTAATTCAGCACAGACCAATATAGTTTCCCGACAAAGCCATTTCAGTCAGGGCGTGAGGTCATTCGATTACATAACATCACAAACGCCAGGGAACTTGCCGCACACACAAAACTATTTTTTTTTATTCGTGGCAGATATCAAAGCAACCCTGAATTGTTAGAGGAGATGAGATGAGATCCGCAGGTCCTTAAAAGGTGGCGACTAAATAATTCCAGAGCACTATAAACCAGGACCGGCATAAACAAACGGCACCTCTTTCAATCCAGTGCTGTAATAATGAAGAAACCTACATTTACACAGCACCCCGTATCACTTACTCAGGACGCCAAAAGGACTTCCTAACCAATTAATTACTTTCGAAGTATCATCGCCGTTGTTACACAAGCAAATGCAGCAGCAAGATCCCACAAAGAGCAAATGAGAGGAATAACCAGTAATCTCTTTTTTTTTTGTTGGTTGAGGGAGGGATGTTGGCCAAGAAATCAGGAGAACTACCCCGTTTCCTCATCAAATAATGTCATGGGACCTTTAATGTCCACCTAAACCACTGGAACAGGCACGCAAGACCTTATTTTCACATCTCAACTAAAACACAGCACCTCCGACAATGCCGCACTCCCTCGGTTCAGCACGGAAGTGTCAGTCTAGATTACGAGCTCTGGTCCTGAAGTGGGGAGTGAACCTTCAATTTTCTGACTGAGGTGAGAGAGGTTACCAACTGGGTAAAATGAGACATGAATTAACGCTTATTCTCTCAGTTGGTCACACCATTAAACAAAGATAGCTTACCCCGGTAACAGTGCAGCAAGTTTGGGTCTACAATAACCAACTGGACAGATGGACTTTGGAGCTGTATAATTTGATTCGTCAAAACTATCCAATCAATTGAGTAGATTTCCACCCTGACCCTTGGTAGGGTAAAATTAATTTGCTGTGGGTGAGGGAAGTCAACCAAATCCCAATAATGTGTATTTAGTAGGCTACTCTGAGGACTTCACTCCTGGCACACTGTACCTCGAGCATTATCACATTATAATACCGCAACATCTCACACTAATCTTGGTCTGGCTAGAAACTCGTTCCTGTGTTGCATCTATCGTAGAATCATAGAAATTTACGGCACAGAAGGAAGCCATTCGGCCCATCATGTCCGTGCCAGCCAATAAAGAGCCATCCTGCCTAAACCCACTTTCCAGCTCTTGGTCCGTAGCCCTGTAGGTTACGGCACTTCAAGTACCAATCCAAGTACTTTATAAATGTGATGAGGGTTTCTGTCTCTTCCACCTTTTCAGGCAGTGAGTTCCAGACCCCCACCACCCTCTGGGTGAAAAAAGTTCTCAACTCCCCTCTAATCCTTCTACCAATTACTTTAAATCTATGCCACCTAGTTATTGACCTCTCTGCTAAGGGAAATAGGTCCTTCCTATCCACTCTATCTAGGCCCCTCATCATTTTATACACCTCAATCAAGTCTCCCCTCAGCCTCCTCTGCTCCAAAAAGCTGTCTGCCCAAGTATAAAGTTCCAACAAGACAATAAAGAAAAAGTACACAAACTGGAAGTCTGTCGCCCTTAATAAGAATAAAAGATTGTGCATTATTGACACGTGGACCTCGATAGGTTGGCGCATTTAATAACTCCGGTCTCACACCAGCATATCTATAAAACGTGTGACCGGCTTGCCGCTGCAATCTCATTTTCATCTGGCTCCTTGAACCCCAATACTTGACTCTGTAAAGTTGGACCACGAGAACCTGAATCGACTCATTGTCGGAAGCTTAGCTCTAAATCTCATTATAGAGCTCTTGGTTACTGCACTCTCTCGCTCTTCAGTTCCGAGGTTACTGGACCTTGACTCCCAGCTTTTTCACAGCTTACATTTCTTGGAGTTATTGGACATTGACTTCAACACACGCTTTCAATGTGTGAAGTACTTGACTCCTGAGAACTGCTATAATGAAAGTGGAGGAGTTTCCATTATCATTCCAATCTGTGATCCTCTGCTGATACTGTGACAGGGTGGCATTTAAGTGCTTTGAAAGAGATATTTTTTTTTCTCCTTCCCATTATCACACTTTCATCCACAGGAATTAAATACTGAAAAAGCTCTGATGTTGCTGTGTCAAGACTTTAAACGTAGACAGTCAGGCCCATTCAGAAAGCTGGAAGATACATGGGTAATTTATCAAGGAAATCCCACTAAGCATTCCGGACATGCCATTCTTGGCGAAGAGCAGCATGTAGATTCTCAGCGGCCGCTCAATCCAACTAACGGGGCATTACATAAGAACATAAGAACATAAGAAATAGGAGCAGGAGTAGGCCAATCGGCCCCTCGAGCCTGCTCCGCCATTCAATAAGATCATGGCTGATCTGATCCTAACCGCCAATCTACAATCTATCACAGAACCATCTCCTGCATCTAACAGAATTGCACACACGAAATAGGAGCAGAATCAGGCTACACAGTCCCTGGGCCCGCTCCACTAACCACAGGGCCATGACCGATCCGAACCTAGACTCATGTCCAAATTCCTGCCCGCTCCCCGTAACCCTTAATGCCCTTTACTTCTAGGAAACTGTCTATTTCTGTTTTAAATTTAATTAATGTTGTAGCTTCTACAGCTTTTTGTGGCAGCATATTCCATGGACCTACCACCCTCTGAGTGAAGTAGTTCCTCCTCATCTCAGTTTTGAAAGAGCAGCCCCTTATTCTAAGACTATGTCCCCTAGTTCTCGTCTCACCCGTCATCGGGAACATCCTCCCCGCATCCACCCGATCCAACCCCTTCACAATCTTATATGTTTCAATAAGATCGCCTCTCATTCTTCTGAACTCCAATGAGTAGAGTCCCAATCTACCCAACCTCTCCTCATATGACCGCCCCCTCATCCCCGGGATTAACCGAGTGAACCTTTTTTGCACTGCCTCGAGAGCAAGGATGTCTTTCCTTAAGTAAGGACACCAAAACTGTATGCAGTATTCCAGGTGCGGTCTCACCAATACCTTGTACAACTGAAGCAATACCTCCCTATTTTTATATTCTATCCCCCTAGCAATGAAAGCCAACATTCCATTTGCCTTCTTAATCACTTGCTGCACCTGCATACTAACCTTTTGAGTTTCGTGCACCAGGACCCCCAGATCCCTTTGCACTTCAGTACTCTCCAGTTTCTTGCCATTAAGATAATAAATTGCTCTAGGATTTTTCCTGCCAAAGTGCATCACCTCACACTTTCCAGTGTTGTATTCCATCTGCCAAATCTCTGCCCACTTACTTAGCCTGTCTATGTCCCCTTGCAGGTTTTTTATGTCCTCCTCACTCACTACTTTCCCTCCCATCTTTGTATCATCTGCAAATTTTGATATGTTACACTTGGTCCCTTCCTCCAAATCGTTAATATAGATTGTGAAGAGTTGGGGACCCAGCACTGACCCCTGTGGAACACCACTAGTTACTGATTGCCAGTCTGAGAATGAACCATTTATCCCAACTCTTTGCTTTCTGTTAGATAGCCAATCCTCTATCCATGCCAGAATATTACCCCCAATCCCGTGATTTTTTACCTTAAGCAATAATCTTTTGTGTGGCACCTTGTCAAATGCCTTTTGGAAGTCTAAATACACTACGTCCACTGGTTCCCCTTTATCCACTCTATATGTTACTTCCTCAAAGAACTCCAGCAAATTTGTCAAACATGACTTCCCCTTCGTAAAACCATGCTGACTTTGTCCTATTAAATTATGATTATCCAAATGTCCTGTTACTGTTTCCTTAATAATGGACTCCAAAATTTTACCTACCACAGATGTTAGGCTAACCGGTCTATAGTTACCAGCCTTCTGTCTACTGCCCTTTTTAAATAAGGGTGTTACATTAGCAGTTTTCCAGTCTGCCGGGACCTTAGCGGAATCCAGGGAGTTTTGAAAAATTATTACCAATGCATCTACAATCCCTACCGCCACTTCCTTCAAGACTCTAGGATGTAAGCCATCAGGTCCAGGTGATTTATCCGCCTTGAGTCCCATTATTTTACCGAGTACCACTTCCTTAGTGATTTTGATCGTGTTTAGCTCCTCTCCCCCTATAGCCCCCTGTTTGTCCAGTGTTGGGATATTCTTAGTGTCCTCTACTGTAAAGACTGATACAAAATATTCATTCAGTGTTTTTGCCATCTCCATATTTCCCACCATTAATTTCCCGGTCTCATCCTCTAAGGGACCAACATTTACTTTAGCCACCCTTTTTCTTTTTATATAACTATAAAAACTCTTACTATCTGTTTTTATATTTTTTGCTAATTTACTTTCATAATCTATCTTCCCTTTCTTAATCAATCTTTTTGTTATTTTTTGCTGCCTTTTAAAGTTTTCCCAATCCTCTGTCCTCCCACTAGATTGCGCTACCTTATATGCCCTTGTTTTTAGTCGAATACTATCCTTAATTTCTTTACTTAGCCACGGATGACTGTCCTTTCTTTTACACCCTTTTCTTTTCAGTGGAATATATTTTTTTTGGAAGTTGTAAAATAACTCCTTGAATGTACACCACTGATCATGTGTCGTCTTACCCTTTAATCTATTTTCCCAATCCACTCTACTCAATGCCGCTCGCATACCTTCATAGTCTCCTTTATTCAAGCTTAGCACGCTTGTTTGAGATCCAACCTTCTCACCCTCTAATTGAATATGGAATTCAACCATGTTATGGTCACTCATTCCAAGGGGATCCTTTACTAGGACATTTTTAATTAATCCTGTCTCGTTACACAGGACCAGATCTAAGGTTGCTTGCCCCCTGGTCGGTTCAGTTACATACTGCTCAAGAAACCCATCCCGAATACACTCAATGAACTCATCCTCGAGTCGAGAAGTCCCTGTGTGAGCCTGACACAGAACAGCTTCCGAACCAACATAGTCCTTGCAACCGCTCGGCTTCGCAGGAACTTGTGGTCCTTGCCGGGATGAAGGCCCAACACTCCACGCCGGCTCACTGGCTTTGCCAGCGGTGGATAGGACAGGTGCATCTAGTGGCACCCCTTACCAGTAGTGGCGATTGTTGCACCAGTACAACGTATTTTTAATAATCTAGGCTGACACTCCCAGTGCAGTGCTGAGGGAGTGCGGCACTGTCGGAGGTGCCATCTTTCAGATGAGACGTTAAACCGAGGCCCCGTCTGCCCTCTCAGGTGGACGTAAAAGATCCCATGGCCACTATTTTGAAGAAGAGCAGTGGAGTTCTCCCCGGTGTCCTGGGGCCAATATTTATCCCTCAATCAACATCACTAAAACAGATGATCTGGTCACTATCACATTGCTGTTCGTAGAACCTTGCTGTGTGCAAATTGGCTGCCGCGTTTCCTACATTACAACAGTGACTCCACTTCAAAAAGTACTTCATTGGCTGTAAAGCGCTTTGAGACGTCCTCAGGTCATGAAGGACGCTATAGAAATGCAAGTCCTTTTTTTCCCCTTTAGAATCAATAGGTATCAATATATTACCGTGCAAAGGGGTTTAGGGATAGGCCTGACGGAAATCTGCAGCTGAATTTACACCGAACCGTTGCCCTTTCCCTCAAGGGTTGGTGAGTAAATGCACCACATGGTGTTACATTGAGCTAGGTACACCAGGCACGCCCCGGGCTTGCTCCCTGACCTCCATGGGTTTGGGCCACCCTTTTTCTGAATCACATACGAAGCGATTCACTACTTTTAAAAAGGTGTTGACTGTACGGAGTTAATTTGGCCTCAAATCAAGTGGCAGTGCTGTGTGATCATGGCTACAAGGTCACTGGCAGGTGGATTGATCAGGGAAGGCGGGGGGCGATATTGTTAATGGGTCCGGACTGCTAGCCAGTGACCATTTCTATGAAAGGTGCCTGGAAGGCAGGATTTGCCAACCCTCCAGGATTGTCCGGCAATTGAAGATTAATCTCCCGAACACTCCTGGAGAAAAATCACAGGGATGTGCAAAAAAAAAGTGTTTGAACACCTTCATTTATTAATTATTAGATTTTTGGAGACGGGTGGAGAAAAGGCGGTTTGACTGATGGTCCACATTGATCCAATCGGGTGTCAAAAAGATTGTTTCCTTTCCAATTGGCCGTGGGAAGGCAGTGCGCCCGGAGGATGGACCAATAGCGGGAGTTCAGGGGGGGGGGGGGGGGGGGGGTCACGGGTCATGTGACGAAGCCTCCAGGAACACACCCAACCAGAAGGACAATGGCTAAAGACAAGGGTGGGGGCTTGTATCCGAGTATGAATCACCAGCTCCCGGAGAGGAGAAAATTTAGAGGGAAAAATTGGGAAGGGAAAGGATTATATATTAAAATACTAGTGGTGCTGCTCATTGCGAGTTGGAGGATACCATTCTATAACAATAGGGGTGTTACACCAGGCAGGAGAGTGTTCTGCAAGCCACTGAGTTACTTTGGGTCAATCAAGACAGTGTGATGTGGAAAGACATTCAATATGTATTGTATACATAGGCTGCTACATTCTTTCATGGTAATCAACGACTGACAATCATCATTCAATAAACTTGTCATACTTATGACACAGTTGTCATAAGATTGATGGGAGATGGAAACTGAGCAGGGGGCGCGGGCGCGAGACTGACACGGGGGGGGAGGGAGACAAGATTGACACAGGGGATGAGATTGACCGGGGGGGGGAAAGAGACTGACACACAGGTGGGGGGGAAGAGATGAAAACTGAGAGGATACATTGAACAGAACGAACACCTTGAACAGCTTTCAAGGTCACATCCCAACTCAGACAATCTGATGACTTTTATAAACTGCTTCAGTTCTCACAACTTACAAGCTGTTGATGAGCCCGCCCTCCTGGACACACCTGTACTCTGGAGTAACAGCACAGGATCCAATGACCCGAAGCACGCACTGACAATTTTAGCAAACCCTTCGCTTACGAACCCCGGGTTTTCTTTTCAACTAAGCGATTGAGGCTCCTCTATAGGTTTGCACAGTCAATGGACTGGGACACAAATTCTGTATCTAACTGATGCCAGACTGGAAGATTTATGTTGGCTATAGGCCAGGGACATCTGCAAAGCTGTTGGAGTGATGCATGCCTTTAGAGCCGTTTCAACAAGAGGCGTTGCAGTACTATTCCCACTCTATGCCGGTTTACTGTAGATATTATTAATATAGCGCGACTGCTGATTAATAATTAAATGTAATGTTAAATCGAGAAATATATCAAACACAATAGCTTACATAACATAATATACAAGATATATGATATGATTTCTCTTAAATAGTTGGTAAATGTACTGGAGGACTTGTGAGGAGCACAAACACCAGCTTGGACCAGTTGGGCCAAAGGGCCTGTTTCCGTGCTGTAGCCCCGATGTAAACGTTCTATGTAATAAGCTTCGCCGAGTAGTTCCGACTGCACTAAAGAGCATGGGTTAACCGCAGCTTGAATGTACCTGAATTGCTCAGGCAATCCTGAATTGGGGCGGTAGATCTGCACCCCCATACGGTCACTCGCCTTCTGTTACAGGGTGTTGTGACCTGCAGTTTATGGGGAGTTTACACTAGCGGAGAGCAGCTCACAACAGGTGTAAAGAGGGGGTCAACCAACCTGCTGTCAGATGAAGGCCACGTGTATGCGCCTGTGCTCGTGTGTGTGTGTGCCTGTGCTCGTGTGTGTGTGTGCCTGTGCTCGTGTGTGTGTGCGCCTGTGCTCGTGTGTGTGTGTGCCTGTGCTCGTGTGTGTGTGTGCCTGTGCTCGTGTGTGTGTGCGCCTGTGCTCGTGTGTGTGTGCGCCTGTGCTCGTGTGTGTGTGTGCCTGTGCTCGTGTGTGTGTGCGCCTGTGCTCGTGTGTGTGTGTGCCTGTGCTCGTGTGTGTGTGTGCCTGTGCTCGTGTGTGTGTGCGCCTGTGCTCGTGTGTGTGTGCGCCTGTGCTCGTGTGTGTGTGCGCCTGTGCTCGTGTGTGTGTGCGCCTGTGCTCGTGTGTGTGTGCGCCTGTGCTCGTGTGTGTGTGCGCCTGTGCTCGTGTGTGTGTGTGAGTGTAAGTGTGTGCGTGTATGGGCCTGTGCTCGTGTGTGTGTGTGAGTGTAAGTGTGTGCGTGTATGGGCCTGTGCTCGTGTGTGTGTGTGTGTGTGCGTGCGCGCGCGCCTGTGCTCGTATGTGTGCGTGCGTATGCGCGTGCCTGTGCTCGTGTGTGTGTGCGTGCGTGCGTATGCGCCTGTGTGTGTGCGTGTGCGCCTGCCCGTGTGTCTATGCGCCTGTGCCCGTGTGTCTATGCGCCTGTGCCCGTGTGTCTATGCGCCTGTGCCCGTGTGTCTATGCGCCTGCGCCCGTGTGTCTATGCGCCTGCGCCCGTGTGTCTATGCGCCTGCGCCCGTGTGTCTATGCGCCTGCGCCCGTGTGTCTATGCGCCTGCGCCCGTGTGTCTATGCGCCTGTGCTCGTGTGTCTATGCGCCTGCCCGTGTGTCTATGCGCCTGTGCTCGTGTGTCTACGCGCCTGTGCCCGTGTGTCTACGCGCCTGTGCCCGTGTGTCTACGCGCCTGTGCCAGTGTGTCTACGCGCCTGTGCCCGTGTGTCTACGCGCCTGTGCCCGTGTGTCTACGCGCCTGTGCCCGTGTGTCTACGCGCCTGTGCCCGTGTGTCTACGCGCCTGTGCCCGTGTGTCTACGCGCCTGTGCCCGTGTGTCTACGCGCCTGTGCCCGTGTGTCTACGCGCCTGTGCCCGTGTGTCTACGCGCCTGTGCCCGTGTGTCTACGCGCCTGTGCCCGTGTGTCTGTGCCCCTGTGCCCGTGTGTCTGTGCCCGTGTGTCTGTGCGCCTGTGCCCGTGTGTCTGTGCGCCTGTGCCCGTGTGTCTGTGCGCCTGTGCCCGTGTGTCTGTGCGCCTGTGCCCGTGTGTCTGTGCGCCTGTGCCCGTGTGTCTATGCGCCTGTGCCCGTGTGTCTATGCGCCTGTGCCCGTGTGTCTATGCGCCTGTGCTCGTGTGTCTACTTTTGCTGCAGGAGGAGGTGAAGAGTTCAGAGCAGTAGCTGACGCCCCCTCAAGGCAATCGTTTCTTCTTTCATGTCAATCAGTGCCCCCGTGTAAACGCTGCCCATTACTTGGATTCCTCTGGCTCAGTTGCTTTCTGGAATTATTCCTGCGGGTTTAGATTAGTTCAGTATGTGGCCTTGATACGATCGACATTCAGCGGTGGTCACAAGTGCTTGAAAACAAGGGGATGAGGGCTGGAGAAGTTAATGTCTCGAGTGTATAATTCCCCCCACAACCCTTGCTAGTTAAATAAGCACCACTCCAATCTCAACTGGGGGCGGGGAAATGGGTGGCAGAGCTTTCAGACGGGATTCCCCTGAAAAATTAGACTGATACAGATCAATGGCGGAACAGGATTGAGGGGCTGAATGGCCGCCTCCTGTTCCAACCATACAATTCTGGGCATCTTGGGGGTGGAGATTTCTTAAAACTAAAAGTCAACCGGTTATAAAGAGAGACAGGTTTAACCTCAATGATTTTTCTTCCAATCGCCTTGCTGTTATTTTGCAGAGAATGTTTCTCTTTGCACCATTTTTTCCATCCCTGAGGGCACTGACCTCCTGGTGGAGGCAGCTCCCTGTCGAAGTGTTAAATGCACACAGTAAGCAACGAGGAGGTGGTGCTGGGTGGATCTTGTTGCCGTTGGCGATGCCTCTGGTCTTGATTAGCTGGATTGGCACTCGCTGGGTGCAGTGCTGGAAGGCTGACAGGCTACAGATTGTCCCCACCAAATCGGCCAAACCCTCCAGTACCTCACCCAAGTGGCCACTAGCGAGAGCTGGCGGGCTATCCAATCGCAAGATACGGCACAGCCAGCATGACCCTGTGCTCGCCCAACATCCACACACACACACACGGGGCTAACTAGTGATCAGCAACTCTCTATTCTCCCCTAGCTGACCCAAGAGAGTCAAAGCCAACTCTCGTGCCCCCTTACAGCCGGCACCCTGTCAGTGACGAACATTGTTGCTTCAACAAATAGTCCTGATGTCACAACCATTGGGGAGCGGCTGGGAGGAGTCTCTGAGCCAGGCAAAGCTGAGCGAGTTACGTAGGAACAATTGCGGAACCGTCGGCCCATCCCGACTGTCCCGCACAAGGCCTCGCAGTTGTGTGGGACAATATACGGACTCCCCACCCCCGCCCCCAGACCACGTGATCTCCTGGGAGGCGCGAAGAAACAGATTTAAAAACACAGAGCAACTGATAAAAGAAAGACAAAGGCACCAGCCCTCCGAGCTGTTCCTGGATACCTCATGACGACCATGAACAGGGAGAGCTGTAATGGAGAGGGTTGGTGAGCGGGGCGCCAATCCTCTTGGATGCGGATACAAACGAACAAAATTACATAGGATATACGGCACAGAAACAGGCCATTCGGCCCAACCAGTCCATGCCGGCGTTTATGCTCCACACGAGCCTCCTCCCGTCTTTCCTCATCTAAATCTATTCCCTCTATTCCCTTCTCCCTCATATGCTTGTCCAGCCTCCCCTTAAATGCATCTACACTATTCGCTTCAACCACTCCCTGTGGTAGCGAGTTCCACATTCTCACCACTCTCTGGGTAAAGAAGTTTCTTCTGAATTCCCTATTGGATTTCTTGTTGACTATCTTATATTGATGGCCCCTAGTTTTGCTCTTCCCCCACAAGTGGAAACACTCTCTCTGTGTTTACCCTATCAAAACCTTTCATAATTTTAAAGACCTCTATTAGGTCACCCCCTCAGCCTTCTCTTTTCAAGAGAAAAGAGACCCAGCCTGTTCATCCTTTCCTGATAGGAATATCCTCGCATTTCTGGTATCATCCTTGTAAATCTCCAGTGCCTCTATCTCCTTTTTATAATATGGCGACCAGAATTGTACGCAGTAAAAACTGGCGGGCAGGTAAAGGCCAGCTGGTTCATCGAGCCTGCCCTACGCCTCATGGTGACTGGAGCCTCATGATCAGACACTTCCCACCCACCCACCCACCCTGCTCTCCTTCCCTCCCAGCAACCATTTCATCTCCTGGGAGAGGCAAAAATAGCGTGGGGTACAGGACAGCCCAAGGGAAGGGGCAGCAAGAAAACAAAAAGTCTGATTCGCATCAAGCAAAGCTCACAGCCACACACAATTACAATCGAGTCTACAGCACAGGAACAGGCCATTCAGCTCAAAAGGCCCATGCCGGTGTTTATGCTCCACACGAGCCTCCTGCCACCTTACTTCATCTCACCCCATCAACATATCCCTCTATTCTCCTCTCCCTCATGTGTTTATCTAGCTTCCCCTTAAATGCATCTATACTATTCGCCTCAACTACTCCCTGTGGTAGCGAGTGCCACATTCTCACCACCGTTTGGGTAAAGAAGTTTCTTCTGAATTCCATACTGGATTTATTAGTGACTACCTTATATTTTTGGGCCCTAATTTTAAACTCCCCCCCCAACAAGTGGAAACATTTTCTCCACATCTACCCTATCAAACGCCTTCATAATTTCAAAGCCCTCCATCAAGTCACCCCTCAGCCTTCTCTTTTCTAGAGAGAAGAGCCCCAGCCTGTTCAGCCTTTCCTGATTGTTATAACCTTAGATAAATACAGTAAATCCTCTCAGTAAGGAGTGGGTTTAACCAAAACTTGGAAGGAAGGTTCTTAATCAACGCTGAAACCGAGGGGATTAGAGGAAGAAAAAAAAAACACGCAAGATATATGCACACGTTTAAAAAAAACTTCAACAGCTGTCAGCCCTCATTTCAAATTAGTGCTCCCTCCGCAGGTGGGTGCACTCTGCTTGGAGTTGGTGGCTGCAGGATTTCTTGCGAGGCTTTGGCCGATTTGGTGGGGACAATCTGTAGCCTGTCAGCCTTCCAGCACTGCGCCCAGCGAGTGCCAATCCAGCTAATCAAGACCAGAGGCATCGCCAACGGCAACAAGATCCACCCAGCACCTCCTCCTCGTTGCTCACTGTGTGCGTTTAACACTTTGACAGCTGGCAGCGCGTTTCCCTCTCGTTTAAAAATAAACTAGAGAATTTTTTTTTTTAAACTTAAAAAGAAAAGGAAACCTGTCTCTGATAAATGCAAGGTCACTCTAAACTCTTAAACCCTTTTGAGTGTCTCTCCTGCACTTCAGCTCGGGTCTATCTGGGGTTGAATTTGGTCTTCGGTGCGATAGCGCAAAGCGGGCGACAGCGAATCAGCCGCCTCGTTTCATACTCCACCCGATTGAAGCCATTGGCAAAGAAAATGGGGCGGGGCATAAAACAGGGCAGCTGATTCGCTGTCGCCCGTTTTGCGCTACCGCCAAAGATCCATTTCACGGCCATTAATTCTCCAAATATTACTGTTAAATTTAACATGGGTTTCCCCCCCCCCCACCAGTTCTCACTGAAGTACAGCCCCTTGGGCACAGGCAATGCCCCTGGTGCCTCACCCGCCTGGCCCTCCTTCGTGTCTGAGGCTATTTGACCGTGGTGAGGGCGGGGGAAGCATACGAAGCCAAGCTCAATTTTACTCTCATCCAACCTGCATCACTGGATAGTGATCAGGAGCAGAAATACCGGCAAATCTTTCCCCTTCCTGAAACCAGTTGCTGGGCTCACAACAACCACCCAACTCAGATCAGCCCACCCATGCCGAGCAGCGTTGTAACTTGGGACCTTCAGCGAACATCACTAAAAAACAGATGATCTGGGTCATTATCACATTGCTGTTTGTGGGAGCTTGCTGTGCGCAAATTGGCTGCCGCGTTTCCTACATTACAACAGTGACTCCACTTCAAAAAGTACTTCATTGGCTGTAAAGCGCTTTGGGGGATGTCCCGAGGTCGTGAAAGGCGCTGTATGCAGCAACTTGCATTTATATAGCGCCTTTTAAAAGTAGTAAAACGTCCCAAGGCGCTTCACAGGGGCGTAATCAGATCAAATTTGACACCGAGCCACATAAGGAGACGTTAGGACAGGTGACCAAAAGCTTGGTCGAAGAGGTAGGTTTTAAGGAAGAGAGAGAGAGGCGGAGAGGTTTATGGAGGGAGTTACAGAGTTTAGGGCCCAGACAGCTGAAGGCACGGCCGCCAACGGTGGAGTGATGAAAATCGGGGGAGAGTGCAAGAGGCCAGAATTGGAGGAGGGCCGAGATCTCGGTGGGGGTCGTAGGGCTGGCGAATAAATATAAAGCTTTCTTCGTGGTCTGTGGGGCTCGACACCAGGGAGCTACTGGGCGAGACAGAGGCACTCCAACCGCACCCCACCACCCCCCTCGATTTTCAACCCACTAACATTACACTGGACCCAATTATACGTAAATCCAATCTGTGTAGGAGAGTCTGGACCCACTATGCTGAGGGGTACCAGTACCGAGCAAGGGGGGGGTCAGCACTTCCAGGAGAGGAAGGGGTGGGGTGTGTGGGGGGGGGAAAGAATTTTTTTTGCAAGCTTTGATCCCAGAGTGTGCGACTCCTACACTTATATTAGCGTTGCCAACATTCCCGGTATAAATTCATCCAACTGCAGGTTCTGGCGTTGGAAGCTGCTCAGTTAGCGGGGGGGGGATCAGGGGGGCAAATCAACACGCCCAACGTAACCAGACCTTGTGTTGCGAGGAGCGGGAGACAGAGGGCATGGGGCTGGGAAGGGGAGTGATTAATTTGAGAAAATTCAGTGAGCACGTGAAGTGCTGATGCACCCACCCACCATCCCCCCCCCCCCCCCCCCCCAGGAGTCTCAGTACTCTCTGTCAGCATCATTAACCTGGAAATAAAAACTAATTAAACATTTGGGAGCAATGCTCTGACATTCGGAGCGGCTTCATTATCTGCTGTTTAGGCAGACAGATGCTGCACTTAATTCCCTCTCCAAATATACCATTGTTCTGCTGTTTTCACAAACAAATACAACCCCGTGTGTGCTTTTGCCAGACACTCGCCCTCCTGTCGCTGTCACTGAGCTGCCTAAAGCAGCTGATTACTCTGGAGCAAGTCAACGCTTCCCTTTATCTTTTCTCTTCTGGTTTGTGGCTCTCATTATAAAAATGTCCCAATTTCTCTCCTCTTTCTCCTCTGCTGAATACACCCGACTCCCCCCTGGAGCCCGGGTCCGGTACCTGGCTCGGAGTGGGACCTTCCTCTCAACGCAAGCACAGACCAGGAGCATCAGTCGGTTAATTCCAAGTTGGATGGGGTTGGGCATCACAGTCTGCGCATGACTGTGTTGACGCCCAGCTCCCATGCACGCACCTTTCAGCAGGAGTCACTACGCAGATTTCAAAGAACACAAGCCCCCCTTCCTTCCCTGACCCAGGGCACTGAAGCCAAGTGTAGAACCCCAACTGACACCAGCTAATTGAAGGGGTTGGATCTGGGTCCTTCCAAGTGGACATGGTTCAGTAGCGCCCGTCGGCGCTGCAGTTTCCCTCTACACATTCAGGATTGAAATTAGGAGAAATTTCTTCACTCAGGAGGGTGGTGAATCGTTGGAATTCTCTACGCCAGACGGCTCAGGATGCTCAGTCGTTGAGTATATTCAAGCCAGAGATCGATAGATTTTTTGGACTCTAGGGGAAATCAAGGGATATGGGGATCGGGCAGGAAGGAGGAGATGAGGTACAAGATCAGCCATGATCTTACTGAAAGGCGGATCAGGCTCGAGGGGCCGTAAGGCTCCTAATTCTTATGTTCTTACACCAACACTGACGATTCCCTCTCGACACGGCACCAGATCACTTGCGGTACTCCGGCAGAGAGAGAGCGCAGGGAGACAAGAGGATCGTGTTGAGCCGAGATGGCCCCACCCCTGGTCAAGTGGCCAACTAACACTCTAGCCCGTGGTCCAGCTGGGTTTGGCCGACCTGGCAGGAAGGGGGACCGAGTTGGGAACTGGGAAATGCCACTTCACAGGATCGTTATCAGACAGAAATTTGACACCGACCGAGCCAAAGAATTAGGGCAGGTGACCGAAAGCTTGGTTAAAGAGGTAGGTTTTAAATGAGCGTCTTAAAAGGAGGAGAGGTAGGTAGGTAGAGAGGCGGAGGGGTTCAGGGAGGGAATTCCAGAGCTTAGGGCCGAGGTAGCTGAAGGCACGGCCGCCAATGGTGGAGCGATTAAAATCGGGGATGCGCAAGAGGCCAGAGTTGGAGAAGCGCAGAGGATTGTAGGGTTGCAGCAGGTTACAGCGAGTGGGAGGAGCGAGTAACTTTCTTCCGCTGGGTTCAGCTGTAATGGGATGCTGGCATTGAGAAGGGAACTCTGTGCATTCTCGTGCCTCGTCAGTCGGCAAAGCTTTGAAGCCTGAGGCCTTGGCTCCAAACCCAGGCAGACTGATCACAGCTTCAAAGCATCGGAGGCTTGAAACAAGATCGCAAAGTATTGTTTATTTAAAAGAAGGCCATAAATTAAGAGATTCTATGTCATCCTGGGAAGCTCTTTCATTCTGTTTTTGTACATTTAAATTGAAGATATTGACCTGAAAATGTACATTTTTGAACTGATAAGCTTTTCCATCAATCTACTGAATGTATTCCTGGTGCTTCCCCCTCCCTTGCCAATTTTCTCCCTCTCCCTAACATCTGTCTGAAGCTGAACCATACTGTTCGCAACCTTGGTGTCATATTTGACCCTGAAATGAGCTTCCGAGCACATATCCGCGGTATAACTAAGACCGCCTATTTCTACCTCCGTAACATCGCCCGTCTCTGCCCCTGCCTCAGCTCATCCGCTGCTGAAACCCTCATTCATGCCTTTGTTACCTCTAGACTTGACTATTCCAACGCACTCCTGGCTGGCCTCCCACATTCCACCCTCCGTAAACTTGAGGTCATCCAAAACTCAGCTGCCCGTGTCCTAACTCGCACCAAGTCCCGTTCACCCATCTCCCCTGTGCTCGCTGACCTACATTGGCTCCCAGTTAAGCAACGCCTCGATTTCAAAATTCTCATCCTTGTTTTCAAATCCCTCCATGGTCTCGCCCCTCCCTATCTCTGTAATCTCCTCCAGCCCCACAACCCCCCCCGAGATATCTGCGCTCCTCTAATTCTGCCCTCTTGAGCATCCCTGATTATAATCGCTCAACCATTGGTTGCCTAGGCCCTAAGCGCTGGAATTCCCAGCCAAAATCTCTCCACCCCTTTAAGACGCTCCTTTAAACCTAACTCTTTGTCCAAGCTTTTGGTCATCTGCCCATATTTCTCCTTATGTCAGTGTCAACCCTGGCTCAGTGGGTAGCACACTTGCCTGAGTCAGAAGGTTGTGGGTTCAAGTCCTGCTCCAGACTGGAGCACAAAAATCTAGGCTGACACTCCAGTGTAGTGCTGAGGGAGTGCTACACTGTTGGAGGTGCCGTCTTTCGGATGAGATGTTAAACCGAGGCTCCGTCTTCCCTCTCAAGTGGACGTAAAAGATCCCGCGGCACTATTTCGAAGAGCAGCAGGGGGAGTTATCCCCAGTGTCCTGGGCCAATATTTATCCCTTAATCAACATCACTAAAGCAGATTATCTGATCATTATCACATTGCTGTTTGTGGGAGCTTACTGTGCGCAAATTGGTTGCCGCGTTTCCTACATTACAACAGTGACTACACTTCAAAAAGTACTTCATTAGCTGTAAAGTGCTTTGGGATGTCCGGTGGTCGTGAAAGGCGCTATATAAATGCAAGTCTGTCTTTCTTTCTTATGTGCCTCGGTGACAATTTTTGTGTGTTGTAACTCTCCCATGAAGCGCCTTGGGACGTTTTACTACCTTAAAGGCGCGATATAGATACAAGTTGTCGTTCTCTCCAAAGGAGTCCCTCAGCCACCAGCCACCCCTCTGGTACCTGGGCCAAGAGGCACGTCTTCCTGTACAAGCCAAGAGCGTTGAGCAGGCTGTCCGACTGTAGGGAGCATCATTCCCGAGCCTGACCCTGCTCTACCGTCCCCACCCGTGTGAACTCGCCAGGCGGAGCCACTGAAGACGGCCCGGGCTGATCTGACCCGCCGCTGGCCCCAAAAACGGGACTGAGCCGCCGGTGACCAGGGGGGAGCCCCGGCTTTGATTCCCAACCCACGTAGAGCTAGCTGATCTCGGCTAGCCAAAGCAGTCGTGGGGCGGTGGCTCGGTAAGTGCGTGTACCTCCCAGTGTGGTACTGAACCACGCAGTCCAGGGACAGATGAACTTGGCAAGTGGAGCAGCTGCAGTCAGGACTCGACAAACTGGGCAACTCTCCCACTCCTGGTCCCTCTCCAAGTGATTCCTGCTAAAAGGTGCGCGTGTGCGTGTGTGCGCGCATCGGGTGAGGTCAGGATTAGGGCCCAGCTGTGGTTCCTCCCACAGTTGAATAGCCCAACGACACTCAGTAACTAGGCCTGCATGCAAGGAACGTCTGCTTGTGAGGTAACAGTTCAGGATAAGAACATAAGAATTAGGAGCAGGAGTCGGCCATGCTCCGCCATTCAATAGGATCAGGGCTGATCTTCGGCCTCAATTCCACTTTCCTGCCCCGATCCCCATATCCCTTGATTCCCTTAAAAGTCCAAAAATCTATCGATCTCCCTCCTGAAAACACTCAAACGACTGAGCCTCCACAGCCCTCTGGGGCAGAGAGTTCCAAAGATTCACAACCCTCTGAGTGAAGAAATTTCTCCTCATCTCAGTCCGAAATGGCCGACTCCTTATAAAGGGGGGGCATAACCTGAAAATGAGAGCCAGGCCGTTCAGGGGTGATGTCGGGCAGCACTTCTTCACACAAAGGGTAGTGGAAATCTGGAAAACTCTCTCCCCCAAAAAAAGCTGGGGTTCAATTGAAAATTTCAAAAACGGAGATCGAAAGACTTTTGTCAGTATTAAGGGTTACGGAACCAAGGTGGATAGATGGGAGTTCAGATATAGATCAGCCACGATCTAATGAATGGCAGAACAGGTTCGAGGGGCTGAATGGCCTCCTCTGTAAGAGGTGACCAGCAAGAATCAGCACCTTCAGAGGAGAGCAGGGGGAGAAAACGGGGGAGGAAAAGGGCCAGTGACAGGACTAACGGCGCAATTCAGTGCTCAGGTCCTGCAGACTCCCAGTTAAACACACCAGCTTTCAGTTAAACAACATCAGCCCAGGGCTCATCGATGTGTGTAACAACACCACACTTTTTGATGGCACAAGTCTGGTTTTGGAAACTCATCATGATTTTTATTAGCACTGCCATCTTCCATTCCAACTCCCTATTTGTCTGTCTTAAGAAAAAGGTCTTCAATTTAAGACCAACCAATCTCTACTCAGTACAGCGGGATGATTTACAAGCAGGTCTGGGAAGTAACTGACTTCTTGCTACAGGATATTTCAGTAACACCGAGAGAAAAAATGATCCGTTTAAATAAGGTCATAAATATACCCAGGAAGCACTGCAAATGGTCCTCTGGTTATAGATTTAAACTGATTCCGACAGCGGGCCCAGGCCCGGGGCCGACAGCGGGCCCAGGCCCGGGGCCGACAGCGGGCCCAGGCCCGGGGCCGACAGCGGGCCCAGATTGGAGAGCCGGTGCCACTTCAATAAGCCCTGTTATGTCCTTAGAAAATGACTGGTATTGTTGGACAGAGACAGTGAAAGTAGAGAATGGCTGGACTGGACGGCAGTTAAAATTGATTCTTCGCCTGTCTTCAGCAAGATGATCTGTGTGTACTTAACGTAAAACCGACAGCAGCCAAATTTCTCCTTGGCCTTTAATCGGCAACAGTGTGTCCGTTCCTCCCTTGAAGACACGTACAGTAGCCGAGGTAAGATTGCGCAGGTGCAGGGAACCCTCCCGTGACTTGCTCGGGACCATTCTCAAGTTCTGAGCCGAGACAGCTCGCAAGCACGCTCGCTCCCTTTCTAGCGCAGTGGTGCAGAAATCATCGGAGCGCGGGCAGGGCGGGACCACCTTCTCCACTCCCAAGCCCAGCGTCGCCGACGCCAATCGTGACGCTCCCCTCCCACAACCCTGGCCGAGATCAAACGACGTTCAACAGGCGCTCCTCAAAACCCACCTGTCCGACTATCTCCTTATGCGGCTCGGTGTCGAATTCTTGTTCGATAATCGCTCCCGTGAAGCGCCTTGGGACATTTTACGACGTTAAAGGCGCTATAGAAATGCAAGTTGCTGTTGGTGGTATTAACAGGCAGGTGCTTGGGCCACCCGTCTGTCGGCCCTTGTGAAGGTCGTAGCATGTCTGACCGCCGGGGTTAACTGGGCGGTAAGTCCACCGACTCTGTCTCGAGGCCGTTACCACCGATTCCGGCCGGTTAAAATAGACCCCGACGTCCCTTAGAAAGCGATCGGCTCGGGGGGGGGGGGGGGGGGGGGATGTCCGCAGGACTCCCGAGATTTGCGTGCCTGCCTCAGACTGGCTCCTTTGAAAGCTAAAACAACAACAACAACACGGACAGGGCGGGACCACCTTCTCCACTCCCAAAGCCCAGTGCCGCCAACGCCAATCGTGATGCTCCTCCCCTCCCACGGGGTCTTGCAAACTTGCAGCTAACTTTAATCAGGCTCGCGAATCCAATTTTTTATATATATATATACACCGTCTCCAGAGTATTCATGCGAGGCGAAAGCATCTCACCTCTCGCCCTCAGGAACGTAACAACATTCGACAGGATGAAAGCTATTAGATGAATTCAGAGATACAGACGGCAAGCCAAAAACAAAAAAAAAATTGAAGACAAAAAAAAATGTTAAATCACCAACCACTGCTCATGACTCGCGTGAATCCATTCCCCCAATTTACGGGCAGCAGAAGCTTGACAGCCAATTTGGCTGCAACACTCGTATCAGTGGTGCAGAGATGTCATCCATGACATCAGTAGACCTCCATCTGTAATCACACTTCCCAACCTGTCAAAAAACTGGACTAATGACAGGCCTGTACGAGGCCGATGTGACCTAGGAGGTGCCAGCGAGACGTTGGGTGTAGGGCAGGGGGGGGAAAAAAAAGAAAGAGACAAAATACTCACCAAAGAATAAGCTGGATGAGCTTCCGTTTGCCGTAAATGGCATCGCAAATCCAACTTAATCGAAATGTAGGAATAGCAGAAATTCCCACTTTGTTGCCGGTTCCCCATCTCAGTTATTACAGGTATTAACCTACTCACGCAATCATAGAATGGATACAGCACAGAAGGAGGCCAATCGGCCCGTCGTGCCTCTCTGAAAGAGCTGTCTAAATTATTCCCACGTCCCAGCCTTTTACCCATAGCCCTGCAAATTAGTCCTCTTCAAGTACGCGTCCAGTTGCCTTCTGAAAGTTCCTCTGGAATCAGATTCCACCACCCTTTCAGGTCGTGTGTTCCAGATCTTAACAAGCGCTGAGGGAGTTGAAATGCCAACGCACGATCGACTCACTGGATGTGCGTATGCTCAAAGCACGCAGAAAATAAAGTGACTAATTCAAAAGTACGTTACTGCATAGTCGTTTGGAGATGGCCAATTCAGGTAGGCAAGGTGAAAATTCACCCAAGTAATTCGATATTCCAAATCCAAACTGTCCAGCCAGACAAGTGGGTTCGTTCTCCAAGCTGTAGGTTCACCTAAAGCGGTGCTAATTTTAGAGACACTTAACTGGATAGGGCGAGCGTGGGCCAGTGAAATATTGGATTTTCTTTTCAAAGAAAAAGAATTCTTTTGTTGGGCTCCAAGCAGGTCACCGAGAAGCCCCATCAGAGTGGAACAGGGCAGGGGTGTGACCCGCAAACCTTGGCAATCTGACCCGCAAAGCTCAGGCAACTCAGTCCCATTCATACATAGAAGATACAGCACAGAAAAAGGCCATTCGGCCCAACTGGTCTGTGCTGGCGTTTATACTCCACATGAGTCTCCTCCCATTCCATCTGCCTCACCTCAGCCCTTTCAGCATATCTTTCGATTCCCTCGTCTCTCATGTACTCCTCTAGTTTCCTTTTCAAAGCATCTCAGCTATTCGCCTCAACCACTTCCTGTGGTGGTGAGTTCCACATTCTAACTATTTTCTGGAGTGAAGAAATTTCTCCTTATTTCCCTTTTGGATTAATCGCTGGCTTGACCGTTTTTTCAGCATGACAGCCCTGGAGGTTTGGGGGAAGGGCTTTCGTAGCGTTGCGGTCTCATTGGTGGATGAAGCCTCGGTCCATTGGCATCTGCAACTTGAGATGTCTGCAAATTAACGGGAACTGGGATTTAAACTTTCTATGTGGCCCCAGGGTCTCCATCCATGGTACACACGCATACAGGATTACATACATAGGATATACGGCACAGAAACAGGCCATTCAGGCCCAACCAGTCCAGGCCGGCGTTTATGCTCCACTCGAGCCTCCTCCCGTCTTTCCTCATCTAAATCTATCAGCGTAACCCTCTATTCCTTCTCCCTCATATGCCTTGTCCAGCCTCCCCTTAAATGCATCTATACTATTCGCTTCAACCACTCCCTGTGGTAGCGAGTTCCACATTCTCACCACTCTCTGGGTAAAGAAGTTTCTTCTGAATTCCCTATTGGATTTCTTGGTGACTATCATTTATTGATGGCCTCTAGTTATGCTCTTCCCCACAAGTGGAAACATTCGCTCTGTATCCACTCTATCAAAACCTTTCAAAATTTTATAGACCTCTATTAGGTCACCCCCTCAGCCTTATTTTATCAAGAGAAAAGAGACCCAGCCTGTTCATCCTTTCCTCATATGTATACCCTCGCATTTCATCATCCTTGTAAATCTTCTCTGCACCCTCTCCAGTGCCTCTATATCCTTTTTTATAATATGGCGACCAGAACTGCACGCAGTACTCTGTGTGGTCTAACCAAGGTTCGATACAGGTTTAGCATAACTTCCCTACTTTTCAATTCTATCCCTCTAGAAATAAACCCGAGTGCTTGGTTTGCATTTTTAATGGCCTTGCTACTAACCTGTGTCACAACTTTTAGTAATTTGTGTATTTGTACTCGAGATCCCTTGGTTCCTCTACCTCACCTAGACTCGCACCCTCCAAGTGATAAGTGACCTCCCTATTCTTCCTACCAAAATGTAATACATCACATTTGTCTGTTTTGAACTTCATTTGCCAATTATTTGCCCATGCTGTAAGTTTATTAATGTCCTCCTGTAATTTGTTGCAGTCCTCCTCAGTTTTGACCATCCCCCCCAATTTGGTACCATCCGCAAATTTAGAAATTGTGTTTTTGATTCCAAAGTCTAAATCGTTAACGTAAATTGTGAACAACAGTGGTCCCAGCACTGATCCTTGTGGAACACAACGACCCACCTTCTGCCACTGTGAATAGCTACCCTTTATTCCCACTCTCTGCTTTCTCTCTTTAAGCCAGCTAGCAATCCATTCTGCTACTTGTCCCCTGACTCCGCATTCCCTGACCTTGTTCATCACTCTATTATGGGGTACCTTATCGAAGGGCTTTTGAAAATCGAGATAAATTACATCGACTGCATTACCATTGTCTACTCCTTCTCTCTCTCATGGCCCATGAAGAGGGAAAAAATGGACATTCCTGGCTGGGTGACCCAGTGAATTAAAAGGAAAAAGGAAATTTGCCCAGATGCTTTATGCTTCAGAACCACTAGTTAGTCATTTTGTGCGCAATTTCTCCGCCACTAACATCACGAAGGGGGACCGTGAATTTTGGGTGGATTTCCCCATCCAGGTTATCAGTGGTTGAACTTCATGACATCAGAGGGAAAGAAAACCCCATCTGCGTCCCAGGCTGCCTACTGCCACCAGATAGAAGAAGCTCACAGCACAGAAGGAGGCCATTCGGCCCGTGGTGCCTGTGCCGGCTCTTTGAGAGAGCTGTCTAATTTAGTCCCACACCCCAGCTTTGTCCGCCCCCCCGCACCATCACCCTTGCAAATTAGCTCTCTTCAAATACATGTCCAATTACCTTTTGAAAGTTCCTGTGGAATCGGATTCCACCACCCTTTCTGGTAGTGAGTTCCAGATCTTAACAACCCTCTGTGTGGAAAGAATTCTCCTCATTTCCCCTCTAGTTCTTTTGACAATTATTTTAAACCTTTGACCTCTCGTTACCGGCCCACTTGCCAGAGGAAACAGTTTCTCCCGACTCGCTCGATCAAAACCCCTCATCATTTTGATGATCTCAGGCGTAAAACAGGAGGTGACTGAGGGATGCTCGTCAGTGCACGGAACTCCTTCTATAGGACCACCAGTCAATTGGATAGAATATACTTTCTCCTTAAGAGATCTGGGGGGGAAAACGCCATCCCAACACTGGGGGGGCAAAAAGGAAGTGGGGAAAATCTCGATGTAGTTTCCCGGTGGAGAACAGGTCAAGATCACAAAACAGAAGAAGTGACTCAAGAGAGGGGGCCTGTACGGGTGGCTGGCATGGAAAATGGAAACATTTAGGGAGTTACTCCTCTGCCAGGCTGAGGAGAGCATTACTCAGGCCTGGCCCCCAAAACTCTGCTCTACCGGACCTGGGGACAGTGGACTGGCCTATTCCCCCCCAAAGTACAGCCTCCGCCATCTTGAAAACAAGCCTGGGGTCCATTTTGAGTGAGGATGAAGGAATCAAACTGTAACACACATTGATAAAAAGACTTGCATTTCTATCGCGCCTTTCACGACCACCAGACGTCTCAAAGCGCTTTACAACCAATTAAGTACTTTTGCAGTGTAGTCACTGCTGTAATGTGGGAAACGCGGCAGCCAATTTGCGCACAGCAAGCTCCCACAAACAGCAATGTGATAATGACCAGACAATCTGTTTTTGTTATGTTGGTTGAGGGATAAATATTGGCCCCAGGACACCGGGGATAACTCCCCTGCTCTTCTAGTGCCATGGGACCTTTTACGTCCACCTGAGAGAGCAGACGGGGCCTCGGTTTAACGTCTCATCCAAAAGACGGCACCTCCGACAGTGCAGCACTCCCTCAGCACTGCACTGGGAGTGTCAGCCTAGCTTTATGTGCTCAAGTCCCTGGAGTGGGATTTGAACCCACAACCTTCTGACTCAGAGGAGAGTGCGCTACCCATTGAGCCACAGCTGACACTGTCATTTGAGAAATGTCATTACATTTTTTTTTAAACAATAAGAAGGTTTTATAAATTAAAGGTAAAGCAGTAGGACTATTGCCAAGCACCCCCCATGAACAGCCTTCGCCCCCAGCTGTCCGCTCTACTTTGCCAGACTTGCCTGTTAGATGCACAGCGACTGGGGGCTGGGGGGCGGTGGGGGCAATCCCACGTTAAGCTGTAAAGGCCATGGGATAATGACTACATCTAGTCAATGGAAAAGACTGCAGCATAAACTGGCTGCAGCAATCACATTAGAGAGTGTTTAAACTGAATTAGTGATAGAAGTTGCACAGAGCTGCTCCAGAGGCTGGGGCACGGAGATGAAGCAACGTGGGAGTGGATCAGTGCTACTCGCTTTCATTTCGATTTCGAACAGAAGTCCCGCGCAGGGCCAAGGAGAAGGAGCATACCGTCCCTTTAATTAAAAGCTGCTCGGAAGTAACCAGATGTTCTGGAGCATAAAACAGGAGGTGACTTTTTGAAAAGGCTTCGATCTCATTCAAATTTGAGTAGTATTTAAGCATTCGAATTCTGCCCTCCTCTTGTGTTGTGAAATGTAGCTCACCAACAAACTCAGACCAGCAAGGTGTGAATTCCCAGACAGTTATGTCAACCATAAGTTATACATAAGGCAAAACAAAAGACTTACATTTATACAGCGCCTTTCACAACCACCGGACGTCTCAAAGCGCTTTACAGCCAATGAAGTACTTTTTGAAGTGTAGTCACTGATGTAATGTGGGAAACGCGGCAGCCAATTTGCACACAGCAAGCTCCCACAAACAGCAATGTGATGACGACCAGAGGATCTGTTTTTGTGATGTTGATTGAGGGATAAATATTGGCCCCAGGACACCGGGGAGAACTCCCCCTGCTCTTCTTCAAAATAGTGGCCGTGGGATCTTTTACGTCCACCCGAGAGGGCAGACGGGGCCTCGGTTTAACGTCTCATCCGAAAGACGGCACCTCCGACAGTGCAGCACTCCCTCAGCACTGCGCTGGAGCGTCAGCCTAGATTTATGTGCTCAAGTCCCTGGAGCGGGACTTGAACCCACGACCTTCTGACTCAGAGGCGAGGGTGCTGCCCACTGAGCCACAGCGGACACAGTGCATCAACAAATTTTAAAAAAAACGACACGAGGAGCTCCATGGATTTGCACAAACTTAAATGAGCTGGGCTTTCATCTGTCCTAAGAAGCCTTCTCCTTGTACACCCTGGCACCACAGCCTATTAAACCCTACTGGAACACGATCACATGTGGAGAAAAGCATCTTTTCTCCTGCTAAGTCCTGTGTAATGGCTGCTGAGGTCTTCTCACAGGCCTTGGAGGGGACCAAGCCCGGCTGGATTTATAAATAAACCTGCGAGCAACAGGCCTGGAGGTAGGGATGTTGTGGGTGAAGGGAGAGAGAGAGAGAGAGAGAGAGAGAGAGAGAGAGAGAGAAATGGAGGAGACAAGAGGCCTGGGAACTAGGGCAGCTGCCTTATAAAGGAACGATTGTAGTGACCCAGTGGATTGGAAATGACTTGTACAGTCATACAAAGAAAACTCTGGCAGAAAATAGGAGAGAGAAAATGAATTTTTTTTTAAAAAACAACAAAGGGACGGGAGTTATTGCAGCTTAGCAGAATAAGCTCACTTTGTTGGAGGCAGACAAAGCCGATTAGGCTAAACCGCTGACTAAGGCGAGGCCTTCGAAACTAATTATTCCGTTCACTACTTCAACCGTGGATGAGGAGTTGTGAGTGTGTGACTCGGCCTCCGTCATTGGATTTCAAAGAGGATTTGGTTTCTGTTCCAGTCAACCCTGTTGAAAAGCCCTTCAGAAACTTTGTATTTACCCCCGCCCCTCTCATTTAGGCTCTACCTCAAGAAAGACAGAAAGACTTGCAATTATACAGCACCTTTCATGATCACCGAACGTCCCAAAGCGCTTTACAGCCAATGAAGTACTTTTTGAAGTGTCGTTGCTGTTGTAGTGTAGGAAACGCGGCAGCCAATTTGCGCACAGCAAGCTCCCACAAACAGCAATGGGATGATGACCAGATCATCTGTTTTTAGTGATGTTGATGGAGGGATAAATATTGGCCCCAGGACACCGGGGAGAACTCCCCCTGCTCTGCTTTAAAATAGTGGCCGTGGGATCTTTTACGTGCACCTGAGAGGGCAGACGGGGCCCTTGGGGTTTAACGTCACATCCGAAAGACGGCACCTCCGACAGTGCAGCACTCCCTCAGCACCGCACTGGAGTGTCAGCCTAGATTTTTGTGCTCGAGTCTCTGGAGCGGGACTATGAACCCACAGCCTTCTGACTCGGAGGCGAGGGCGTTACCCACTGGCTGACACACAGTCTCACAGTAGAGAATTACCAAACTTTGCCGCACGCCTCCTTTAATAAGAAACACCAACGCTCGATCTGAGAGTAGAAATAAAACTCCTACAATTTATATAGCACGGAATCGCACTGTCAAAACATCTCAAAGCTCCTCACAGACATGGAATTTGTTCTTAAGGCCAGTGACTGTCGTTACATAAGGAAGCCATTCCACATTTAGTAATGTCCAACCAACAGCAAAATGACAAACAAGCGCTTCATCTTTTTTTTTCCCCCTATATTGTTGGTGTTGGTTGAGAGAGCGACGTTGAGCAGGACACCCCAAAAATACCCTGCTCATCTTCATTGTGCATGCAAAGCATCATGGTAGCCCCAGGACGTAAAGCAGCAAATCTGGAGCACAGGTGAACCAGATTCCACCTGTTCCTGCCCACATCCTCCATGGTGGATGTCTTTGTGCTGGCACTTGAGTGCCAGGTGAGAAGCTTGATGACCGTTCCCTGGGAATGGGTTTCCTGCTGCTGATTCTTCATGGCTGATCTTCTACCTCAACTCCACCTTCCGGCCCGATCCCCATGTCCCTGGATTCCCTGAGGTGTCCAAAAATTAAATCGATCTCAGTCTTGAATATACTCAATGACTGAGCATCTACAGCCCTCTGAGTGAAAACATTTCTCCTCATCTCAGTCCTAAATGGGCCACCCCTTATCCTGAGACTATGAACCTTAGTTCTCATCTCTATTGCTGTTGCAATGAGAAGTGGCTCCTCAGTATATACAGGAAACTCTTTATTAACTGGCACCCAAATATCCGGAAATCTCTCTTAACCGGCAAAATTCTCGAGTAGGTAACCGGGGTTTCCCTTCATCTCTCGTTTAAGATTAACTTTAAAAAAAAAAACCCCGAGGCGTTTGCCTTGTTTCAGAGCGTGTAGATTGGGAGGGGAATGTGCAGCCCGGGTAGGCAGCGGACACGACAGATGGTCAGCTGGCGGTCCCCGGGGAGATGGAGCTCCGAATGCAGGCGCATGTCAATGTGTACGGGGCTCTCGTACGTTGGTAGATATAACTCTCCTTTATCCGGACTTTTTGATAAACCGGCACCACGCCGGTCCCGTCGGTGCCGGTTAATAAAGAGTTTCCTGTACCAGTTAGTAAACCAACGAGGCTCCTTCCCAATGAAATCAGACTGTGCGGGGGACAGCAACTTTCAATCAAAACCCAGAATGTAAAGCGGAATACCAAAAGAAGGTACCTGATGGTCTTCCCTGAGATCACTACCAAATCTCAGTTGGTAACACTGAGAAGTCATACATTTGGGGATTCAAGGGCCACCCCGCCCCCCCCACCCTTACCACCGCTCCAGGACTCGAGTAGTATTCACTAGAGTTTAGAAGAATGAGAGGGGGATCTCATTGAAACGTATAAAATTCTGACAGGGCTAGACAGACTGGATGTAGGGAGGATGTTTCCCTGGGCTGGGGGGGTCGAGAACGAAGGGGGTCACAGTCTCAGGATACGGGGTCGGACATTTAGGACTGAGATGAGGAGAAATTTCTTCACTCAGAGGGTGGTGAACCTGTGGAATTCTCTACCCCAGAAGGCTGTGGAGGCCAAGTCACTGAATATATTTAAGGAGGAGATAGATAGATTTCTAGACACAAAAGGCATCAAGGGGTATGGGAAGAGAGCGGGAATATGGTATTGAGATAGAGGATCAGCCATGATCATACTGAATGGCAGAGCAGGCTCGAAGGGCCTGCTCCTGCTCCTATTTTTCCATGTTTCATAATCTCGGCTGACAGTTCAGTACAGTACCCTTCAGGTGGGATGTTAAACCGAGGCCCCGCCTGCCTGTTCCTGTGGTTCAGGTGGAAGTCAAAGATCCCGTATCACTATCTGAAGAGCGGGGAGTTCTCCTGGTATCCCATTCAACATTCTACCCATCACCAAAAACACATTAACCGATCATTCACCTCATTGTCATTTGTGGGATCTTGTTGTGTACCAAATGGCTGCCACTGTTGCCTGTATAACAATAGTAACTGCACTTCAAGATCAATTCATTGTGAAACACTTTGGGATGTCCTCAAAGTTAATAAATACAAGTTTTTACATGCTAACCCTGAAACAGCATCCAATATTACAAAAAGTCCCAGCCCAGCATACTACCACCTTCCAAACCCACAAACTCCACCACCTAGAAGGACAAAAGACAGCAAGTGCATGGGAACACCACCACCTCCAAGTTCCCCTCCAAGTCACACACCATCCTGACTTGGAAATATATCGCCGTTCCTTCATCGTCGCTGGGTAAAAACCCTGGAACTCCCTCCCGAGCAGCACTGTGGGAGTACCTTCACCACACGGACTGCAGCGGTTCAAGAAGGCGGCTCACCACCATCGCCTTCTCAAGGGCAACTAGGGATGGGCAATAGATGCTAGACTTGCCAGCGACGCCCCTATCCCAAGAATGGAAAGAAAAGATGCACAATGCCCAGGAGAGATGCTGTCAGAGTGACTGAGAATATCCTTAGAAAATAATCTTGTAGATATGTGGTTTTGCTTTCGTTGCTTCCTCTACTTATAAATAAGCCATTTAGAACTGCTCAGTGGGCAGCAATGGAGACAACAGCTCTTCCCCCGCCCCATCAAACCACTACTCGGGTCTTACTTGGACTCTGTAGTCTCTCCTTATGGGCGTGTTTCACAGGGTCCAAGATCATTTTAATCGGCGTTTAATCGGCCACTCCTTCAGAGTCACCTACCTCACGTGGTGATGGAGGGACGTCCTCTCCGTGCACAGCAGGCGGACTTTACAGGTGAGGATTCATCCACCCACAGGTCTCAAGGTGAGTTAACCCTTACTTGCCTGATCCCAACGACGACAGAAAATCGGGCACCCCACCGACAGCCATCCTCGAGTGGCGGATGTTAAAAGTCATGGGTCAAAAGGTGGTCCAGCGCACTAACTGTGACCTTCACCGAGAGGTACAAAGGACCAGAGCTTGCCAGAATGGTCGCTGCGGTCTCACAAAGGGAGATCACTATCCTTTGCTGCCTTCCAAGGCCACAGCCCAACTTGGAAGATAATACGACAGAACCTTAATTACTGAACTCTCAAAGGAATGTAGACATTTTACAAATCTGATTAACCATCTCAGGGTGGAAAGAATTCCCTTGGCTGTGCTACATTTAGTCACTCCATTATGATGCTCCAAGAAGGTGAGCAAGGTTTACCTTGCAATACCGATGGCAACAGGTTTCACAAGCTCATTCACAATGTCACTACACACGGCGACCCGAGAAATCCTTACCCCAACATTTTTTTAAAAATCTCTCAAGAACACCCGAGCCTCAAATTCCTGAGTGAAACAGCCTGATCAGGAGCACGGTTTTAAATTAAACCATGGGTGGAAGGGGGGCAGTGGTCCAAACTGGCAAAACGCAAGCTCATGGTCGACGTCAGGAAGCTCTACGTCACACAAGGAGAGGATTATTACCTGGAGTGGTCTTGTCGAGTCAGGTAAAAAGAGGCAGAGACTCGGAAATCAATGCAAGAGGCTGTTAAAGGTGATGGGTTGAGGGAGCAAACCAGATGTTTCGTGATTCCCTCATCTTCGCTCTGAGGGTGGTGAATCTTTGGAATTCTCTTCCCCAGAGAGCTGTGGAGGCTGGATCATTGAATATATTTAAGGTGGAGATAGACAGATTTTTGAACGATAAGGGAGTCAAGGGTTATGGGGAGCGGGCAGGGAAGTGGCGTTGAGGCCAAGATCAGATCAGCCATGATCTTATTGAATGGCGGAGCAGGCTCGAGGGGCCAAATGACCGACACCTGCTCCTACGTCTTATGTTCTTATATACTTCTCTTTGGATAAGACGGAGCAAGAGATGACAGAAATCATTCACCCCATCCCTACCCAATTCTTCTATTACAGTCAGTCATTCAGAACCCCATTAAACAAGGGGCCATAATCCTCAGAGATTACAAATTCTTTTACGTACGTTTAGTCCTGAATTTTCTAAGGAAACGCCTTGCTACAGGTGCCAACCAACAAAATGTAGGCCTGGTAAAGTAAGTTTCTTTTACCCCTCTTCTAGTTCTCACTAATTCTCCGAACGAGGACATGTTGCCATATTTTAACTCTTAACCGTCAGTAGCACCCTGAAAGTCACGGCTGATTCACTTACCGGCTTGTTCCTCCTCAGTCCCACCACCGTCGCCCTCCAATCCCCTCCCCACCCCACCATTTTGGTCGGGGCCTCTGAATGGGCGGCCCGGGCTGACCAGGCAGTTTGCCAGTTTGCAATATGCTAAATCGGGGTCCTAAATGACGTACATCAAAAACCCACAGAATTTTATTTCAAAAGGTACCAATTACCAGACTGTACACCGTAAACGCTCCATCCCTTGGTACCTGCCAAACAGTGGTCCTTAAAGGGACCGCTACAGGACGCCTCCAAAAAGGTTGGTTTAAAAAAAATTTTGTGCGGCCAGTAAAAAAAAAGACTTGCATTTATATAGCTCCTTTCACGACCTCAGGACGTCCCAAAGCGCTTTACAGCCAATGAAGTACTTTTGAAGCGTAGTCACTGTTGTAATGTAGGAAACGCGGCAGCCAATTTGCGCACAGCAAGATCCCACAAACAGCAATGTGATAATGATCAGATAATCTGTTTTTAAGTGATGTTGGTTGAAGGATAAATATTGGCCCAGGACACAGGGGGAGAACTGCCCTGCTCTTCTTCGAAATAGTGGCCGCGGGATTTTTTTACGTCCACCCGAGAGGGCAGACGGGGCCTCGGTTCAATGTCTCATCCGAAAGACGGCACCTCCGACAGTGCAGTGCTCCCTCAGTACTGCACTGAAGTGTCAGCCAAGAATTTGTGCTCCAGTCATTGAACCCACAACCTTCTGACTCAAGAGGCGAGAGTGCCACCCACCGAGCCACGGTCGGCAGAGGAACGTGCAGGCCCATTAAAATCTTCTGGCCCTCTGACGGCACCCCCGCCATTCCCACGCCCCCTCCCCCCAACCTCAAGCGAGTTGAATCAGACCTAAGACAGCAGATGGGCTGGACAGTCACCCGCTCAGGGTTAAAAATCGGCCCCTTCGTTTCCCCTGCTGAGAACTAAAGGTCAATTGATGCAAGTTTTGAGTCATTTCTCACTTCAATAAATAATACTGGCATCACTGGACTTCACACAAGAACTGCGAGTCTGCAATTACCTCACTTATCCATAATTCTCAGTGGGAGGATTTGCATCATGGCAACTCTCAGGCCCAAACGAATGACCATCGAGTACTCTGACCACAGGAATGAGAAACCCATTAATTCAACATCAGTTGAAGTGGAAAAGAGAGAGTGAATCACTGAAGGGTAAAGGTCCTCGTTAGTGGGACTGTTTGTATTGTAGCGCACAACAGGGGGAACCAGTTCGCACTTCATCTTTTAATTTTGTTGCACTTGGGAAATTATACTTGGGTGTGGGAAGAGGCTACTTTCTCTTCCTCCCTTTCCACCCCTGAAAGCCACTGATTCTTGCAGCAACTTTTGTTACCTCCAGACTTGACTATTCCAATGCTTTCCTGGCCGGCCTCCCATCCTCCATAAACTTGAGCTCATCCAAAGCTCTGCTGTCCGTATCCTAACTCGCGCCAAGTCCCGCTCACCCATCGCTCCCGTGCGCGCCGACTCTGGGTCCACCAGCGCCCCATGCTCGTGTTCAAATCCCTCCATGGCCTCGCCCCCCCCTCCCTATCTCTGTAATCCTCCTCCAGCCCCACAAACCTCCGAGATCTCTACGTTCCTCCAATTCTGGCCTCTTGCGCAATCCCCACTTCCTTCACCTCACCAATCGGCAGCCGGGCCTTCAGCCATCTAGGCCCTAAGCTTCGGAATCCCCTTTCTAAACCTCGCTACTCCTTTAAGACGCTCCTTAAAACCTACCTCTTTGACCAAGCTTCTGCCCTAATATCTCCTTATGTGGCTCGGTGTCAAATTTTGTTTGATAATCGCTCCTGTGAAGCGCCTTGGGATGCTTTACTACGTTAAAGGCGCTGTATGTTCTTATAGCTACAGGGGAGTCAAGGGTTATGGGGAACAGGCAGGAAAGTGGAGTTGAGGCCAAGATCAGATCAGCCATGACCTTATTGAATGGCGGAGCAGGCTCGAGGGGCCGAATGGCCGACTCCTGCTCCTACGTCTTATGTTCTTATAAAGCAAGATGCTGGTTTTGTTGGAACTGCTCCCAAATGGTCAATTTCCACGTGTAAACCCAGTGGGTGCCAGTCAGGTAGTTGACTGGAGGTGTGGTTGGGGGAGGGCCCTGAATCTCTCCTTACCAGATTCATACATAGCCGCTATTCCAGGAATAGGGAGCTGGTTCTTCTCTCCCCTCTCCCCCCGCCCCCCCCCCCCCCGCCCCAGGAGTGTCGAAGCCAGCTGTAGCACTTTAATTAACACAGCACAGAACAAGACTGGAAACTGGGACCTCCTAGTCTGACGTTAGCACGCCGGGCAACCCATGACGCCATTAAAACAGCTCGGAATCGACCTGCTGAAGGACTGAGTTCATGACACAAACAGAGCACACAGGGCTGGTGTTTTTCCATTTTCTGCTATTCCATAAGTAGGCCACAGTAGGAGGTGACATCATTACTTAAATCCTCCAAGAAGCTTTTATGAGCCACTATCTGACAAATTCAACACAAGTTATAAACAGATCAGCGTTATCTCAATATATCTAAAGCAGCAGGTCTGCCGTGAGTCGGGTGAAGCAGTTTTACAAGGACAGGAGTGCTACACCACGCAATGCAGAGTGTTATTCTGCTGTCAAGGTGCAGCTGTGTCTCTTCAAGGTCAGAAACTCCAACCGCTGTTAAGTAAACACAGCTTCAGGTCAATCTGAGTTTAATTGCTTTTTTGATGAGGGGAGCTTTGCAGATTGGAAAGCACTTCGGTATTTCAGGCTCCAAGTCAGAAGCAACCAGCATGTGACTGGCTTTCTTTTTTTTAAAAAAAGACCGACCGTTTTTCTATCTGTAACACAGAGTGTGAAGCTTTAAGTGTGATGTCTGGAGTGCAATGGACACGTGCTATATATACAAGACCTTTTCTATGTATAACTAGCAAATCTCCCGTGGCTCTGCTCATGCGAAGTCAAAAGATGTACAGTTTTACAAGAACAACATTATTATACCATGCAAAACACAGTTAACTACTCTATCAGAATCATAGTGCAGAAGCATACAGAACAGGAGGCCATTCGGCCCATTGTGCCTGTGCCGGCTCTTTGAAAGAGCTCTCCAATTAGTCCCACTCCCCCGCTCTTTCCCCATAGCCCAGCAAATTTTTCCTTTTCAAGTATTTAACCAATACAGAGGTGTCCCTATACGAAGTCTAACTGGTGTTAAGTAAACACTGGGTTAGTTCAAAGGATAATCGCTGTCCGGGGTAGAGATCAGAACCCTGGCTTTGTTCGGGGGAAGGTCAATTAAGAGCCTGCAGACGTTGTGGCTCAGGTACATCACGTTGTTGAGGAGTTTCTCTAAACATTGCAAATGTTTTTTTTAAGGTGCGGCTGAGAAATTTGCATCAGTGCGTGTGACACCTGCAGAGTGATGGGCAGAAAGAGCGCGTCTATGTAAAGCTTGTAAAATACAGGTTATTTTCTCCGTCCAGAAACAGCTAGGGTGACTGTAACGGCAGCTGGCTAGACATTTCTGCAAGGGGGCCAGCCAAGGCACACCTGCAAACTGGGTTGCAGGAAGGAAGCAGACTTCGCCAGGCATACTATAAATTAACACTCTTCTGACCTGACACCGTCTAACCTGCAACTGCGAACCGCAGCACTGAAACCAATACTTTCAAGTCGTACGTCTTTAGCAACATTTTGAACAGAAATGCTCCTCTCAAATTCGAAAACTCTGCAAGTTGGCTTCGTGGACTAGATTAGGATGATTCAGCAAACCAACTGCGCAAACAACAAGGGCAGCACACGGAAATATTTCAATGTAGTTAGTCGCATTGAGGAGACGGTCTAGGGCACGCTCCAGAATCAACATAGAATTAAAAACTCTCCATTTATTTAGATTCTCGAGGACGCCTCATCTCGCCGATTTATTCCCGGGCATTGTAGAAGAAAGTAGCCCGTCCTCCCTTTGAATCATTCCACGTCAGTGCAAGGAAGTAGTCCCAAGGCCCGTCAGGCCTCCTTCATTTTGGTTGTACAAGGACACCGACTGAAATATTTCTTTCTTAGAAATGCCCGCGCAGGGGCTCCCCCGATGGCTGAGAGAGTTTACGCAGCAAGCCGCTCAGACCCCGAAGGTTTACGGTTCAATCCCCCCAATCACTGCCCAGTTCATCTCCGCATCAGTTCAACTGAGGCGGCAGGTTGGGGGGGGCCGCCTTGGATCAGAACATCGATCGGGCTTCCTGCTCCTGACCGGAAAACAGGAACAGGAGGAGGCCATTCAGCCCCTCGAGTCTATTCCGCCATTCAATGAGATCACGGTTGATCGGTATCTTAATGGCAGCTACCCGCCATGGTTCCGTATCCCTTAATCCCCTTGCCTAACAAAAATCTATCAATCTCAGTTTTGAAAGTTTCAATTGACCCCCAGCCTCAACAGCTTTTTGGGGGGGGGGAGAGTTCTGATCTCCACTACCCTTTGTGTGAAGAAGTGCTTCCTGACATCACCCCTGAACGGCCTGGCTCTAATTTTAAGGTTATGCTCCCTTGTTCTGGACTCCCCCCACCAGAGGAAATAGTTTCTCTCTATCTACCCTATCAACTCCTTTAATCATCTTAACCACCTCGATTAGATCACCCCTTAATCTTCTATACTCGAGGGAATACATATGCAAACCTGCCCTCAGAATTTAAGCCTTTTAGCCCCGGTATCATTCTGCTCTCATGGCCGCTATCTAGTCAGACCTAACTGGAATTTCTCACGTGGACTTTGGGTGAGGATTGGAGCGGGCTCAAGTGTGATGCAATCCGTGGTTAAATACCCCGTTGGTACTCATGGTCAAGGAGCACTCGTGAATAATGGCTCCGTGGACGAGGTACGAGAGGGCATCCAGCGCCTGAGCACCAGAACGGAATCAGCACCTTCACCTGAGAAAGGGACAAGAGCCGGGGGGGGGGGGGGGGGGGGGGGGGGGGCAATATTGGCCATATTTTTTTAAAACAAAAGGCTGGTTTACATCGGTTTCCGATGTCTCACCGTCAGTGATCATAAATCCTGCTCCTAACATCTCTCCGTCGTTGACAGCTCATCCGTGTCGGGTGCCAGTATTCCCACCCCATGTTCATTGGAGAGTAGGAGGGTGGGTGGGTGGGGGCGGGAAGGTTTATTCAAGCAAAACCAGAGCCCTAAGTAACTACAATGGGCAAAATGGATGAGAGATGACACTGCCTCTGGGAGCTGTGCTAATCACTAATCACACTGCTGTGAAACACCAGCCCCAACTACCAAGACCATCATTGGTTCCCAACACTCTGTGTTAATCTTCTCTTCCTCTTAGGCAGTCCCTCGGAACTCGTGTTAATAACAGACTGCTCGCATTCATCCTGGCGCGGGTTAGGGAAACATGACCGATCGGGATCATCCAAATATGGTGTACGCAACAGGTGGTCAAGGGGTGGAATTCTCTCCCACAAAAGCAGTAGACGCTAGCTCAATTAATAATTTTAAAGCCGAGATCGATAAGATTTTTGCTAGACACGGGTATAAAAAAAGGACATGGAGCCAAGGCGGGTGGATGGAGTTAAGATTCAGATCTGCCGTGACCTCGCTGAATGGCGCAACAGGCTCGAGGGGCTGAATGGCCGCCTCCTGTTCCTACGTTCGAAGCCGGGATTGTATGGAATTCTAGCGGCTACGAATCACGTGCAGAATTGTACATGCGTATCCAAGGCCATGTTGCTATAGGCACAGAACCACCGCCAACTCCCAAAAGCAAGGATCACTGTCCTTCAGTGGATTAACATTGTTACTTCAACTCTGCACATTCCACAGTATCTTTGTTCACTCTTACCTTGCCAAACTGCTCGAAGTACTGCTTTACATCATCCACTACTGTATTTGCAGATAATCCGCCTACAAATATTTTCTTTGTTCGTGTGACCATCTGAAAAAGAGGGAAAAAAATGCAATGTTCAGTTTTTATTTATTTTTTAAAATTTGGATAACCTACAAATAACCCAACCAGGAAAGCTGTCATAAAGGACGAGCACGTCATTGTTTGGAGGCCAGTTGTAAACCAGCATAAATCCTCAAAAAGGGGGTGAAATGAAAGGCTTTTTAAATTTAAAAAGAACGTTTTCTTCTGACTGCAGGGGTTAAAGACCTTGAACTGACTCACAAGACGGTGAATCCTACTGAGAAAAAATATTATGTCCTAAATGGCAATTAAAATACAAACATCCCCGTATAGAGACACAGAGAGGAACAGCGATGAGGAGATGGAGAGCGAGCGAGCGAGAGAGACTAATTGGATAGCACTTTCAAAGAGCCAGCACAGGTACGATGGGCCGAATAACCACCTTCTGTGCTGTAAGGCTCTGTGAGAGAGCAAGAACTCCATTTTCCGACTGAATTAATTTTATGCTGATCTAAACATCTAGCGAGAGAGAGAGAGAGAGAGAGAGAGAGAGAGAGAGAGAGAGAGAGAGAGAGAGAGAGAGAGAGAGAGAGAGAGGGAAGCTGCCACTATGCTGGGTGATGTGCCTGGTTGGTGCCGCTGGCTCCCAGTGAGCCAGTCTTGCCATGGTTGGCAAACGACAAGACCGGGGGGGATAAAGTGAGTCTTTCCACGCAGTGAATACGGCAAGTTTACTTCAGGCTTTCCAAAGTATCCGCTAACACCCACACATCAGGAGCCAACAGCAGAAACACCCACTGAAGCAAACAGACAAACACCTAGAGACGGAGAGTTGCAAACCGACATATATACAGAGCAGCAACAGGAAAGATAAAAACACAGCTAGCAATAGACATATGTAAACACACACACACGCACAGCAATAGGAAACACACAGATTTCTATCAGTATCAGTCCTTGCCCTGATGGTAGTGGATATCTCACCTCTTATGTCCCCTCCTGCCACACAAAAGAAAGTTACATCGACAGGGATGAGTGACCAGTTCATCTGCTTTTGACGGAGGGCTGAATGTTGCTCAGCCCTGCCTTCTTCAAATAGTGCTGTGGGATCTTTCGTGTACACCTGACCAGACAGACGGGGCACTCTGTTTGATGTCTCACCCCAAAGACGAGACCTCTGACAGTGCGGCGCTCCCTCAGTGCTGCACTGGGACTGTCGTCCTAGATTATGTGCTCAAGTCCTGGAGTGAGGCTTCAACCTACAACCTTCTGATTCAGATGCGCGAGTGCTACTCGCTGAGCCACGGCCGACATGGAGGAGCATGCATGCGGACGCAAGACTGAAAAAACATTGTGGCAATCACAGAACTCGTCGCACCTCCTTCCAGCCTGTGGCACCAAGCAATGGAGCACCAAACCCAACCTTCTGTAATGTCCCAATGGAGCACTGAAGCCAACCCTCTGCAATGTCCCAATGGAGCACTGAACCCAACCTTCTGTAATGTCCCAATGGAGCACTGAAGCCAACCCCCTGTAATGTCCCAATGGAGCACTGAACCCAACCCTCTGTAATGTCCCAATGGAGCACTGAAGCCAACCCCCTGTAATGTCCCAATGGAGCACTGAACCCAACCCTCTGTAATGTCCCAATGGAGCACTGAACCCAACCCCCTGTAATGTCCCAATGGAGCACTGAACCCAACCCTCTGTAATGTCCCAATGGAGCACTAAACCCAACCCCCTGTAATGTCCCAATGGAGCACTGAACCCAACCCCCTGTAATGTCCCAATGGAACACTGGCACGAGCCTCCTCTCCCCTACTTCATCTCACCCCATCAGCATACCCTTCTACTCCTTTCTCCCTCGTGTACTTATCTAGCTTCCCCTTAAATGCATCTATGGTCTTCGCCTCAACCACTCCCTGTGGTAACGAGTTCCACATTCTCACCACTCTCTGGGTAAAGAAGTTTTTTCCTGAATTCCTTATTGGATTTATTAGTGACTCTCTTATATTCCTGACCTCCAGTTTTAGACTCCCCCCCACAAGTGGAAACATCTTCTCTAGGTCTACCCTATTGAAGTCCATCACAATTTCAAAGACCTCTATTAGGTCACCCCTCAGCCTTCTCTTCTCTAGAGAAAAGGGATCCAGCCTGTTCAAGCCTCCCTGATAGTTATGACCTCTCTCAGTTCTGGTAGCATCCTTGTAAATCTTTCCCCCCACCCCAAGTGCCTCTATATCCATTTTGTAATATGGAGACCAGAACTGTGCAGAATACTCCAAGCGTGGACATATATATATTATTTTTTAAATGGGGGGTTTTGTTGACGAGGTCGTAGTAAGAGGCAGATAGCGAGAGTCAGGAAACAACCGAACACAACAGGATCCACTTTATATACTAAAGAGCTATGACGAAGACAAGTGACATCACTTGTGTTTCCAACGTGTTGTGCTGAAACCCATCACACTACAGCGACAGGCAACCCAGCTCAGTCCTCCTTTATAGTCAAAGTTAAGGGGCACTGGTGAAATCAGGCAAGACAAGGAGGCGGGGAGGATTTACCGTTATCAAGGCCCAAACCCCTTCAAGCTCAGGGGCAGTGCTGAGGCCGGCTGCAAACGTTCAGTTCGGTAACAACAGTCAAATCTGATTTCCCTCAATCTGTAAACCTTCTCGCTGACTCTGCTCGAGGGCCCCTGACTGGCTCGGGTGGCACAGCAATCACGCCACAGCCCTGGGTGAAGTCTGCTGCCGTGTTGTAATAATGTTCTAGGCTATATAATGCCATAAAACACTGAAATGTCTCAAAGCACTTTGTACAGCGAGTTAATTTTGGAGTGCAACGACTGTTGCTATGTCGACAACCGCAGCAGACATTTTTTCATGAGCAAAGTTCCACGAACAAATCCTTTTTGAGGGGGGGGGGGGGGGGGGGCGGGTACTGACTGAGGGGGTTAAATGTTGACCAGGACACCTGGAGAGCTCCCTGCTCTTCTTCAAAAAAACGCCATGGGATCATGAACAGGTAGAGGGGCTTCAGGTTATCACATCTGAAGGGCAGCACCTCCAACAATGACGCGCTCCCTCACTACTACACTGAAGTGCCAGCCTGGATTACGTGGCCAAGGTCTAGAGCACGGCCGGAACCCACAACTCTCTGACCCCGGAGGTGCTGGGCTACCAACTGAGCCAAACTGGAACGAGAGCTTGTAACACAAAGAGTCTACGGCATTTCTGAGGCAAATAGAGAAGTCTTTGGTCAGATTAGAACAACACTCGACGTACAACAACTTGTATTTATACAGCACCTTTTAACGTAGTAAAACGTCCCAAGGCGCTTCACAGGAGTGATTTTCAAACAAAATTTGACACCGAGCCACATAAGGAGATATTAGGACAGGCGAGCAAAAGCTTGGTCAAAGAGGTAGGTTTTAAGGAGGGTCTTAAAGGAGGAAAGAGAGGTAGAGAGGCGGAGAGTTTTAGGGAGGGAATTCCCGAGCTTAGGGCCTAGGCAACAGAAGGCACAGCCACCAAAGGTGGAGCGATTATAATCAGGGAGGCGCAAGAGGGCAGAATTGGAGGAGCGCAGAGATCTCAGAGGGTTGTACGGCTGGAGGAGGTTACAGAGACAGGGAGGGGCGAGGCCTTGGACGGATTTGAAAACAAGGATGAAAATTTTAAAACTGAGGCATTGCCGGAACGGGAGCCAATGTAGTTCAGGGAGCTCGGGGGTGATGGGTGAACAGGACTTGGTGCGAGTTAGGATACGACCAGCAGAGTTGTAGATGAAACTTTTAGCCCACCGATTATCACCAGACTCTGTTCTCCTTTGACTTTAAGAGCTCATGGTTCAGACGTTGCTTGATAAGAATCCAAAACATTGTCCACTGCCTAATAGCTACAGGGCAGAAAAGCTCCAATCCAGCGGACAAGAGTAACAAATACACAGCGGGATGAGAGTGGGTGGCACAGGCAACATTTGTAGAAGAGGGTGCGTATAAATGTTACATACAATGAACCCAATGAAGTCTTGGACCCGATTGTGACTGTTCAAGGATGATCCATAACAGACACAGGGTGCAGAATGACATAGAACGTACAGCACAGAAACAGGCCATTCGGCCCAACTGGTCTATGCCAGCATTTGTACTCCACACAAGCCGCCTCCCACCCTATCTGCGTCTCCTTCCATTCAGCTGTGGCTCAGTGGGCAGCACCCTCGCCTCGGAGTCAGAAGGTTGTGGGTTCAAGTCCCGCTCCAGAGACTTGAGCACCTAAATCCAGGCTGACACTCCAGCTGAGGGAGTGCTGCACTGTCGGAGGTGCCGTTAAACCGAGGCCCCGTCTGCCCTCTCGGGTGGACGTAAAAGATCCCATGGCACTATTCTGAAGAAGAGCAGGGGAGTTCTCCCCGGTGTCCTAGGGCCAATATTTATCCCTCAACCAACATATCAAAAAAACCCAGATTACCTGGTCATTATCACATTGCTGTTTGTGGGAGCTTGCTGTGCGCAAATTGGTTCCTACATTACAACAGTGACGACACTTCAAAAAGTACTTCATTGGCTGTAAAGCGCTTTGGGACACCCGGTGGTCGTGAAAGGCGCTATAGAAATGCAAGTGATTCTTTCTTTTCCTTTCCACCTCGTGTGCCCATCTAGCTTCTCTTTTTCTTCCCCCCACAAGAATACAAAGAGTGGCTTTCTCGCTTTATTTCCTTCCCCTTCCCAAAGGCTACTGACAGCGTCAATCGCTCCCTTCCTTGGACTGTTGTGGAGACCTTGACAATCTATGAAGCCGACACGAGGAGTCTACACATTTATTAAATATGTATTAAGGGTTACGGAACCAAGGCAGTTAAGATGGGAGTTAAGATACAGATCAGCCAGGATCTTAATTGAATGGCGGAACAGGCTCGAGGGGCTGAATGGCCTCCTCCTGTTCTATGAGTTTTATCCTCGTGGTGAAGGAGCCTCACTAACAGGCCAATTCTGGGGGCAAGGGGCAAATCCAAGTCACGAGCTCTGGCAGTGAGGCTTTTGAAAGTGATGATGTAAATATAAATTTATATTCACATAGCATTTGTGGAACAGTTAAACACAAGAGCATTTAAATATTAGGCTGTGATGTGAAAAGCAGCCATCTTTAACTTGGTGGCCCTTCAGACGTCAGTGTCTCATTTTAAGGACATTAAGAAGCGAGTCGGCAGCCACGGGTCACTGACTCTTTTTATTAAGCACGAATACTCAACTATTTGACCAGAGGAGGAGTTGAGTATTTCATTTTCAAAATTGTTCATCTTCTTATTCACGACAGCCCAAAGGACTGTCCAGTCCAGCAGTCAGCAATTTCTACAGCAAGGTACAGTGTGTCCCCTAAAGGATCTCCACACTTCAATCAACACTACTGCTAAGAACAGTTATAAATCTAAGCGAGAGAGAGAGACGGGGGGGATGAGCCCAGACACAGATACACACAGGCAGACAGACTCACGCAGACAGAGACACACAGAGACAGAGGGGGTGCAGACACAAAGTGACAGCGAGACACACACTCAATAAGAAACACGCATGTGGAAAAAGGGGGGGGGGGGGGAGAAGAGAGAGACTAATGCACAGTGTGACACGGTGACAGAAAGAGATCTACGCACACTGACTCAAAGAAAGGAGGAAGACACACAGACAGAGGCAGGAAAGAGAGAGAGGGGGAAGTCTCAATGCTAGGCAAGAAAGGCAGTCAAGTAGTCACAGAAAAGAGACGAACAGAAACAGGGGAAAGGACAAAGAGCAGCACACAGACAGAAAGAGAGAGACACAGATAGAGAGAGACACACACGCACACAGACAGAGAGAGACACACACATACGCAAACAGAAAGAGAGAGACACACACACAGAAAGAAAGAGAGACAAACATGGATAGAAAGGAGAGACACAGAAAGAGAGAGAGAGAGAACACAGAGACAGAGAGAGTGACACAGATACAGAGAGGGGGTGAAGTTGGTCTTGGAGGAAGCATCCAAACAGGTGACAGTGAATCAGCGGCCCATTTAACACTCAACCCAAGACAGATTTCACCCCAAAAGAAAGTCGCACAAAGAGACAGAGAGTCACACAGACACAGAAACTGAAACTGAAAAATACACATACACAGAGAGACAGAACAAGAAACATACTGAAAGAGATGGTGGGAGATTCAAACATCAAGAGATGCAGAGAAAGAGAGAGAGAAAATTATTATAAAGACAGAGAGAAGCACACGTGACAGAGCGAGAGAGAGAGACACATACTGCAAGGGGGAGACACAGAGCGATGGGGAGAGAGAAACAACGGGGGGGGGGGGGGGGGGGGGGAGATACACACACAAGTGAGGATCACACACAGAGAAAAGTAGACACACGAGAGATTCTGCGCGAGCGATACAAAGAACCAGAGCCAAACAGTGAGGGAGGAAGGCGAGGGAGGTCACACACACACACACACACACACACACACACACACACAGAAAACCAGCCTCCCTCACACACAAAAAAAGTTTTCAAAAAATGGAATTAACAGCAGCAGTAAAGCAAAAAGCTTTACCTTTCCTTTACATCCAAGCTGTGCACAGCAGTCTGAGTACAGAGGAATGAATCAGCCCGGGGGTGGGGGGGGGGGGGAGCTGCTGCTCAGAGAGTTCTTCCAGACAACCCTCTACACACTAATTAGGCCCCGACCTGTGGGCCATTTAAATGAGGGCCACTGGTAAACAAAGTAAATGCTCAATTTATTCATTTCATTTGAAAAACCTAATCGGGAAACACAAAATTAGGAAACGGCGCAGGAAACCCAGGCTTCATAATGAACATCATTACAGCTCGACAATAAACAGAATTATCAAGGTTTGCTACAAAGACTGTTTGAGGGCATTCTCCCTCCTACTTGCTATTAAATTGCTTGTATGACTTAATTTTCAGGCTCTGGTTTGGTACAACACCCAGGGAAAACAAGCAAATATTCAGCGCGAGCTGGAAAGGCAGCCTTTGGGATTAACCACATCAGCGCCACTGGGTGACATTTGCCAAGCTGTCTGCTTCTGATGGGGTTACACTGCCCCCCACCCCCGGCCTCTGGTGATGCTCCGATAGGGTACGGCAGGTACAGAATCACAGAAATTTATGCCACAAAAGGAAGCGTTTCGGCCCATCGCCTCTGTGCCAGCCAAAAAAAAGAGCCATCCAGCCCAATCCCAATTTAGGGCAACACGGTGGCATAGTGGGTAGCACTGTTGCCTCACAGCGCCAGGGACCCGGGTTCGAATCCGGCCTCGGGTGACTGTCTGTGTGGAGTTTGCACATTCTCCCCGTGTCTGCGTGGGTTTCCTCCGGGTGCTCCGGTTTCCTCCCACAGTCCAAAGATGTGCGGGTTAGGTTGATTTGGCTATGATAAATTGACCCTTAGTGTTAGGGGGGATTAAATACGTGGGGATAGGGTGGGATATGTGTCGGTGCAGGCTCGATGGGCCGAAATGGCCTCTATCTGCACTGTGGGGATTCTGTGATTCCCACTTTCCAGCTCTTGGTCCGTAGCCCTGTAGGTTACGGCACTTCAAGTAGCATATCCAAGTACTTTTTAAAAAGCGATGAGGGTTTCTGCCTCTACCACCCTTTCAGACAGTGAGTTCCAGACCCCCACCACTCTCTGGGTGAAAAATGTTCTCAACTCCCCTCTAATCCTTCTACCAATTACTTAAATCTATATAGCTTCTCCCCCCACCCCATCCCCCGATGGGCTTGGCTAGGCTGCTGCTACTGCTACTCAACACCCAGGCTTGCGTGCCAAAGAATAGCCAAGTAGGCCTGGGTGGCGTTGCCGAGGGAAGTCAATGCCCATGGAACCCCAGCCTGTGACAGACGCCTCCAGGAGAGCAGGAGGCGATAAAAGCAGGATAGTGCAAGGGCTGGGCTCACTCATAGGAGAGTCACAATACAGGTGGTGTCAGAGGTCATAATGACTACAGAGAACGCACATGTTCGAACAGTTTGCCCATTATACTTGCTTTGGAGGCAGTTCAGAGAAGGTTCACGAGGTTGATTCCTGAGATGAAGGGGTTGTCTTATGAAGAAAGGTTGAGCAGGTTGGGCCTATACGCATTGGAGTTTAGAAGAATGAGAGGGGATCTTATTGAAACATACAAGATTCTGAAGGGGCTTGACAGAAGGGGCTTGACAGAGTAGATGCAGAGAGGAACGAGGGGGCATAATTTCTGAATAAGGGGGCACCCTTTTAAATCAGAAATGAGGAGGAATTTCTTTTCTCTGAGGGTCGTGAATCTTTGGAATTCTCTTCCCCAGAGAGCTGTGGAGGCTGGGTCATTGAATATATTGAAGGTGGAGATAGACAGATTTTTGAACGATAAGGGAGTCGAGGGTTATGGGGAGCGGGCAGGGAAGTGGAGTTGAGGCCAAGACCAGATCAGCCATGATCTTATTGAATGGCGGAGCAGGCTCGAGGGGCCGAATCCTGCTCCTACGTCTTATGTGCTTATTCCCCTCCCCCGCAGCTGCCATCAGCTCCGATAGAAACGCATGCCGACGGTATTACTGCACAGTTTGCAATATTGGTCAGGAGCCTGGATACCCAAAGGTGCCTGAAACCTCGTTTTGAGTCTTAAAAACAGATCACCTGGCCATGGCTGCTTGCTGTGCGCAAACTGGCTGCTGCGTTGCCCTACATGACAACAGAGGCTGCGCTTCAAGAAGTACTTCACTGGCGGCAAAGCGCTGAGGAAGGTGGTGAAAGACGCAAGACTTTCTTTTCATTTATGGTGGGGAAAAAGAGAGGTGGAACAGAAATCCTCTCTGACAGGGGTTTATGCAGCTTTTAACCATGTTCCAAGATACCATGATTCCGAATGTAAACCTACAGCCCACTGCCGTTCTATGCCGTTGCGCATTGTCCAAAATCTGCCTACGCTACAAACAGTTTGGCATCCCAATTCTCACACAGCACACAACGACCTCCTCCCAGGTCTAAGTATAAAAACTCAAAACTGAGCTGCAGATGTTTAGGGGGGGGGGGGGGGGGGAAATCCCCATTCAAATCAGATATTACTCCTCTTGCACATTTATCAGACTAATAACAGACCACACACTGCGAGTTAAAGATCCACTTACACGCACCAGGAACTCGCCTGATGTGTTCATGGATGTTAAGTATTCCACAGCTAAATGTTTTCAAATGCCGGTCGCAAATGTCTTCCAGGCATGTGATCTTCGATTAACCAGCTAGTGGCCAGTAACGCACAGGTCAAAACACTCCCTTTCCACATCGCGCTGCCAACCTGAAGCTCATTTCTTTAAAAGGGGTTTAATGTCGGCCAACCCTCGGGTACGGACTGTAGCACCATTCTTTCTAATGAAAGGACAATTCTGTGCTAATTAGTCTTTGCGAGAGAGGGGGGGGGGGGGGGAATTAAAAAGGAGATTATGCAGTTCTTCCGATGGCTTATTGGGTACATGCACTGCACAGTGTGCGACTGAGACATAAGCAAGGATCCAAAGTCCCAGATAAAATTCCTAGTCTTTGCCCAGTTAGCTGATCAACACACTACTGGGTCGACACTTCTCAAACTCAACATTCTTACCCTCAACAGATTGAGCAACTTTTCATCCCATCAATTTGAGCTGGGTTCAAATCTGCATCTCAGAGATTAAAGGACTGCGTGTCAACCATCTCTGTGCCATCAAGCCTCTGATGCTACTTATTCTTAAAATGAATTCTCAGGATGTGGGCGTCGCTGGCAAGGCCAGCATTTATTGCCCATCCCTAGTTGCCCCTTGAGAAGGTGGTGGTGAGCCTTCTTGAACCGCTGCAGTCCGTGTGGTGAGGGTACTCCCACAGCGCTGTTAGGGAGGGAGTTCCAGGATTTTGACCCAGCGACGATGAAGGAACGTCCGGTATATGTCCAAGTCGGGATGGTGTGTGACTTGGAGGGGAACTTGCAGGTGGTGATGTTCCCATGCGCCTGCTGCCCTTGTCCTTCTAGGTGGTAGAGGTCGCGGGTTTGGGAGGTGCTGCCGAAGAAGCCTTGGCGAGTTGCTGCAGTGCATCTTGTAGATGGTACACACTGCAGCCACGGTGCGCCGGTGGTGGAGGGAGTGAATGTTTAAGCAAGAGGATGGGGTGCCGATCAAACTTAGAACACTCATTCTTAAAAGTTTGCTAAAACTAATTTAGGGTGGGAGTTAATTTAATTAACGCATTCTAGATAGGGTGTGCGCTTATTACGAGACTTGCCTGAAGTGTGCCTTCAGCTGCCTCGGCCCCAAGCTCTGGAAATTCCTCCCTAAACCGCTCTACCTCTCTCCTCCTTTAAGACGCTCCCTAAAACCTACCTCTCTAACCAAGCTGCTGGTCACCTGTGCTAATATCTCCTTCTGTGGCTCGCTGTCAAATTGTGTTTGATAACGCTTCTGTGAAGCACCTTGGGACATTTTACTACATTAAGGGCAAGTTGTCATTATATTAATGAGTGTGCTTAAAAAAAAAGGCACAGAGGAGGTAAACCCATGGTTGGAGCCGGGGGGGGGCGGGAGAGAGGGGGGGAATGATTTCCTCTGTTGTCTATAAGCAAGTTTACAATTTGGCTGCAAATTGTGCACAGAGCATGCCTTTCCTCCCCAACATCTAGGTTCTGGACGGTGACCTCTGGACCCAGCAGGCCTTGTAGTTTAAGCTGGTCTTTGGAATCTCTTTGATCTCCACTTAGTGATTGACTCTTGGCCCACGTTTGGATGTAGAATGAGGACAAGACCCGGGTTTGGGTTTGATGTTGCCATTCCCCTCCCCCCTCCACCAACATTCATCATCTAGGTCTACAGAAGACTGGGTCAAAAGGCTACCAGAACTCATGGAAGTGGACCTCAGCGCGAGTCAATGCCCTTAGGAGGGAAAGAAAGAAAAAATGAAAGACTCGCAGTTAGTTATACAGCGCCTTTCACGACCTCAAGACATCCCAAAGCGCTTTACAGCCAATGAAGTACTTACTGTAATTAGAGAGCCATTTCGGTGCAACGCCCTCTACAGGGGATCTGGGACCAGTGTGAACTGTGCAAGTATATCTCCTTAACCAATCAGACTGAAGAATCGTTAATGAGCAGCGCAGAGTCTGATCCCGGAAGCGTCAGTTACAATATTTAATTCAATGTCAAATCAGGTACAAAAAGTGAAATAAAGGGAGAGAGAGAGAGAAGAGAGAAAGAAAAAGAAAAGAAAGCTCGCTCTTTACAGCCAATGAAGTACTTTTGGAGTGTAGTCACTGTTGTAATGTAGGAAACACGGCAGCCAATTTGCGCACAGCAAGCTCCCGCAAACAGCAATGTGATAAATGACCAGATAATCCGCTTCAGTGATGTTGGTTGAAGGATAAATATTGGCCCAGGACACCGGGGAGAACTCCCCCGCTCAACTTGGAAATAGTAAAGCGGGATCTTTTACGTCTATTTGTCTGGACAGACGGGGCCCTTGGTTTAACATCTCACCCGAAAGACAGAAGAAGGAAGAGGGAAAGGAGGGAGGGGAAATCAATAGGCGAGGGAGGGAAAGAAAAATCTGCGGTTCCTTATCAAACACAAGAGAGCAGGAGAGAGAAACAAGAGGCCCTCACCATCCCTGAAAAATAACTTCTCCTGACAAACTGACAACAGCCATTCCAGATTTTTGAAAACCTTGAGAATTATCAAAGCTGGCGTCTCCTCTCTCGCTCTCTCTCTGATAGATGACAAAAGTTGAACAGCAGCCGCCATACACACCCCATAAATCACATCCTTCCATTCAATAGCTCAGCACAATGAAAGAGGCACCTGAATAGACACAGCTCCTCTCAATATCATTCACCAACACCAAAAGAACATACACAATTGTGGCAGGGAACAGGCCTACTTAGTCTTATTGAAATAAATATCTTGAGCATTTCTTCTTTTAAAAACGTGGCACTCTAAGCTCATGAAGGTTTTGAAAGGCACCGTGTGTTTTTTCTTTGCCTGGTTTCAGGTATCATGCCATCGAGGGTGGCAGAGCCAGACTTCTGTGCCACTAAATTTACAAAATAGTTACATCGCTTCACTAATTTTTGGGCGGTTCAAATCATTCCTTCCCTCCCTCCTTTCCTCATCATGGTTTCTCCCACTTGAACACACCATCTCCGACTCTAAATCATTCTCTCCCCGAGGGGTCTCAAAACCGTGGAGCTCCCTCAACCTTCCCTCAAATCTCCTCCCTTCTTCCTACAACCGACAGGCTTTTAAAAACTTAAGCTTGGCCTTCCTCCCTTGTACTCGTTTCCATCTCAGTGGGGCCTGCACAAAAGGCCCCGACCCTATGTTTCGTGATAACGGACCTGCTTGCGCCACACGTAATCTTCCCCCATGGTGGGGGGGGGGGGAAAAGAGGAAGAGATGACTTACCTCTACCTAGTGTTTCTTAACCTGTCCCATTACCATCTCCTTTTGCCTTGAATATCTCTTAATGTCTCTTAACTTCTCCTGCCTTCTATCCTATCACAGGCCCTCCCCTTTTGTTCTTTCATCCCCTCCCCCCCCTTTCCCAGCCCCTGCACTTGCTTAAAAATCTGTTCCATTTCCTGCTTTTTTCCAGTTCTGACAAAAAAACACTCTTCTCTCCGGTATTTTCTGGTTCCTTGGGATGTGCCACCAAAAAAAAAGGTACAGCAGGGCTCAAACCTGGGAGCAGTTGAATCGTACGGACCAGGCGAGTCCCAGGCCCCATCCACGGCCTGTTCTGTTCGGAGTTAGCTGGTCTCTGCCAGTGAACAGGAGGTTGGGGAGGGGAAAACCAACCAGGGTTGACACTACCGATCTGGATTAGACCCTACGCCGTTCTCGTGTGAGTGGGCGGGCTCCCAATGCAGATCACCAAGTCAAAAGCCAACACAAGGCCACCTGCCTATGAGGCTGGCAGCCCCTCTACACAAATATATATTTTTTTTGTTAAAAAGGCACACAAGAAAAAAAAATGGCAAGCCTGGCACTGCCAAATGCCAACACAATGAGCTTTAGGAACGTGTGTTCTGTACTGCAGTGCGGCACTGTGCCATCTATGTTCTGTACGGGACGTTCCTGGTTGCGATCACATGCAGTCGGGTGGTACAGTACTTTGTTTCCTCGGTATGACTTGGAACGAGGCCACTCTGTGCCTGGTCAAGGGGAGCTGCTGCTTCCTTTCCCAGGGCACACCCGGTGCACAGGTGAATGTCAGTGCAGCAGGCTTGAGGAAAACCGCACTGAGTGACCCCCCCAAGACTCAAGACAGCGCCCCCCCCCCCCCACCTCCCCATAATAATGCATCATTCTCTGTGACTCGTCCCGCTATTGTTGCTGAGATCATCAGCCCATTATCTTGCAAGGCAGAGGAGTAAGGAAAATATTCTTTTCTTTTTAGAAGAAAACTGATGTGCCACCTCCCCACCCATCAAAGCAGATCCAGAGCCTGGGAGTAGCTGAGCCTTACAGGCCAGGCAAGCTCCAGGCCCCAGCCACAGCCTGTACTGGGTTAGCTGGTCTCTGTGGTGTGGAGTTAAGGGAGTTACAATTGGATTGGGAGATGGGCAAACCAACCAGGCTTCCAAATCCTGATAGATACGGAGTTTGAAGAGAGTGTGTGTGTGCGTGTGGATAGGATCGGGCTTGTTTGTGATGCTCCCAGGGTCAAATAGCCTGCCAGCACTCATTAACTAGGCTCACACATTTGGGCAAAGTAACCGAGGCAGCCTGGCGCCTGTGGGACGGTATAGCAGCAAGGAGCCCACACCTTCAGGAAAGGAGCGGGGGGCAAACTGCAATGAAAGACACGATGCACTCTGGCGTCTCTCGTGACACACGTCAATCACTGGCGTACGAGGCGGGCAACCAACCCGTTGACAGACCTCGACCGTTTCCAGTCAGATGACGGAAGGTGCCTCGAAGCGCCCAGGGTCAGCTCTGCCGAGCCCTTCCCGGTTGTTCGCTGGGTGTCCCCCCCTACTTGAGTAGATCAGCAAGTGGAGAATTTGTAAACCCTTTCCCTACCCACCCGCACCCCCCACCCCCCCCGGGCGCGGTCTGCAACTTCGCAAGCCCCTCTGAAGGGAGCAGGTCTCCGAGCGTCACTTTGTTTCGCACTCTCCTCATTACGACCCCGTGGGACGCCCGGCTCCCTCTGCGGCCCCACCCAAAGTGGCCATTCTTCATGTGCGACCCTAGACGGGGAGAGCCAAGCTTGATCGTATCCTGGGCCACCACCCACACTCTGTCCAGCAGGGGTCATTTTTGTCCCCTCCCTAGTTCCTGAAGCCAACTGTTTGCACCAAAACTGAACGACCAACGTAATTATTTTTTTTTTTTTTTAGCAAGAGAGGCATTAAGAAGCAACTGCGTTCACCTGATCCGCCATCGGCAGCCCAAATGCGGCAAGGGCTGGGCCCCTCTGCACGGTTCCTGGTGTCTTTCAGTCCTCCCCTTGCTCCTGCGTTTTATTTTCCTTGTTGTTTAGAGGCACGCCTAGGGAACAGATACGTTGTGCAAATTCCCCTGCGGTGATATCATAAATTTCCACTCCAGTGGTATCAACAGGGAGTGGAATTCGCTCGGGAGACACAGGGCCTCGCCCAGCCCTTCAGGGTGGCGCTGGGGTGGAACTCAAATGATGTCACCGCATGGGGCAAATTCAACACAACACCCGTCGCTGCGTGTGTGGCGACACCAGAGGCCTACGAAGCCTGGAGCACAGCAACAAGAAAAAGAGGACGTCAAGAGTCACCTGGAAGTGTGAGGATCGCTTCTGTTACAACACTTGGGGGGGGCAAATTTTATGTTTCATGCAAAGCCATACTGAACGGGAGGGTAACTTGATTCCTAATTTTCCAGTTATTAATTTTAAATGACTGTTTAAAAAAAAAAATCAAATCAGAACAGCACAAATCGAGTACCATCTTCCAACCTGTCCTCCGGCGGGCAGTGTTAACGCATATTAAAAAAATTCCCCCGATGAGATAGCTCAGCTATACACACTTCCCCTTTAACTGCAATGTCATGTGTCAGAAAGCACAGTACAGACACGTGGAATAAGCCCTTATTTATAGCACGGGCCGAGAAGAAATGGAAAATTCAGCTCTATTTTTGGCCATGAGACAGAAGGATGCATTAGGAATCAGAGGATTAGAGAATTAGTCTTGCATCAATGGCGTTGAAAAGATTTATGATCGACCATAACATCTATTTTCACCCCTCCTCCATCCGTGTCTAATTTTGTTCTTTTCATTCCCCCGCCCCCCACCACCACCACCCCCAACTCCACCCCCCTTCCGAATATTTGTTTGCTTTTAATAGGCAAGAAGTGAGGACGACATTATCAGGGGAACAGGCTAGGAGGGGCGACTGAGCCTGACACTGAGGCAGCTGAATTAATATCAGGAAAGATTCAGTCATTAACCGAGGACGCTTCAGTGAGCCATTGACTTTAACTGCGTTAATTCACTCTGTCAGACTCAGTAACTGCTCCCAGCCACTTCGCCCCGTGACGCCATTGTAGGGTTCATTAAAATATTCCGTCCTCCCCCCCCCTCCCCCAAACAAACTTAACAAAATGGATGTGCAAGTTGATCTCCAATCTTTCAACAAAAGAAGAAAAAAACCCGTGACCAATTTACTCCTGGCGGTGCTGACTTTTACTGGCGTACAATCCCACAGGTGCTGGCTGCCCTCCAAATAGTCATCCTTCAAACGTCAGCCTAGATTGCGAGTTGTCGGCAGGCTCCACAACTGCAGGAGGCATCACAGGTAAATTCAATCCCATCCTCACTCAAGAGGGACACACACACACACGGACACACCACTTCTTCTTAGGCAGTCCCTCGGAACCGAGGATGACTTGCTTCCACACTAAAAAATGAGTTCGCAGGTGACTGATGAGTCCAATGTGGGACCTGCAGTCTCTGTCACAGGTGGGGCAGATGGTGGTCGAAGGGGGCGGGGGGGGTGGGGTGCTTGGGTTGACGTGCGCTCCTTGCGCTGCCTGTGCTTGGCTTCCGCTTGCTCCCGGCGAAGAGACTCGAGGGGTTCGGCGCCTTCCCGGATGCTTCTCCTCCACTTTGTGCGGTCTTGGGCCAGGGATTCCCAGGTGTCGGTGGGGATGTTACACTTTTTCCAGGAGGCTTTGAGGGTGCCCTCGAAGCGTTTCCTCTGCCCACCTGGGGCTCTCTTGCCGTGTCGGAGCTCCGAGTAGAGAGCTTGTTTCGGGAGTCTCGTATCGGGCATGCGGACGATGTGGCCCGTCCATCGGAGCTGATCGAGCGTGGTCAACGCTTCGATGCTGGGGACACACACACGGTAACACACGGACACAGTTTCCAACAGGATTCACCATCATATAATTCCTCTCTCTAGCCCAGGGTAGCAGAAGTCAATTGTAGTTGGCAGAGAAGAGGTTAGAATACTCAGAGAGCGGTTAGAATGTGGAACTCACTACCACGGGTAGTAGTAGAGGTGAAGAGCATAGATGCATTTAAGGGGAAGCTAGATAAACACATGAGGGAGAAAGGAATAGAAGGATGTATTGATGTGGTTAGATGAAGAAGCGTGGGAGGAGACTCGTGTGGAGCATAAACACCGGCACGGACCAGTGGGGCCCAATGGCCTGTGTCTGCGCTGTAAGTACTGTGTAATACTAGGTAGTTTTTGACTGAGATCAGTGCCACAGCAAGCTGTGCAAGATTTCAAGCGTCTGATTGGATCATTGGACAATCCCTCAGTTGGTTGGTGATGGGTTGAACTAGGAGACAAGATAGAGAGGACATGGCCTCTCGGTAACTGCACCTTATCACAGCCGAGCTGCACCGTGTATTGTCATTAAGGTAACAAGCTAAATGTTGGGAAGAGGCTGTTTCTCGATTGGGTTTGGGACTGACGCACATGCCACCGACTCCCGAGATACAGACAGTAGCAACATCAAGCTAAACTGGCAGGATTTGCTAAGGTCACGGGCAGGAAATGCCTGTTTCCTCTCCTGACCTCTCTGGCAAATTTTATTTTGATGCTCGTGCCAGCTGCGAGAAACCCACGTGTCAGGAGAAAGCAACGGTCTGAGCCCAGTACAACCAAAGCACAGTGCTGTCGACCCGTGTTAATGCCATCTCGTCTTCCCAATCTCAGCTGGGTCATTGAGGTGGGGGGGATTGGAAGGGAAGTATGGCACTGTGCAATAATCGGGCTTCTGGTCAGGTCAACCTAAAGACCATTAGCAACATCTACAGTCATGAGCCTCCCAGGATGGCGGAGAACAACAGCGAGGCTGTAGAGTTGGGAAGGAATCAGCAGGCTGATCGCAGCAATGGATTGACACTAGACCACGCCCGTGCTGACACTACAGCACATCCTGGGTTACTTGGGAGTTCTGCTCAAATGAGAAGCCAATATTAAATGCTGTGTAACTGGCATCCAGTTACTGCGCCTACACAGGGGCCATTGAGAACAGGTGATGGCAATCCCTGCCATTACCCACTTCACAACCTAATCAGAGATCCAGCTCAAATGGAACGAGCGATGACTGACAGCCGTGACATGGATTTGCTGCCAGCTCCAATTAGCTAATTAGCCAGAAGTTACTTTCTAAAAATAGTCGTCCTAAATTTTTTTGTTGAAAAAAAAATCACAGGGTTTAATGCTGCCACTGAACAGTCAGCACCTGAGAGGTCTGACAAGAGTGACATTCTCAATCAGCCCCGTCCTAATCAATAGAAACCATCACGGTTTTATTGCATCATTCTTGCTACAATTGGACAGGGCCTTTGGTGAGACCACACCTGGAGTACTGTGCACAGTTCTGGTCTCCTTATCTGAGGAAGGATATACTTGCCTTGGAGGCGGTGCAACAAAGGTTCACTAGATTGATTCCTGGGATGAGAGGGCTGTCCTATGACGAGAGGTCGTGTAGAATGGGCCTATGCTCTCTGGAGTTTAGAAGAATGAGCGGTGATCTCATTGAAACATACAAGATTCTGAGGGGGATTGACCGGGTAGATGCCGAGAGGTTGTTTCCCCTGGCTGGAGAGTCTAGAACTATGGGGCACAGCCTCAGGATAAGGGGTCGGCCTTTTAAGACTGAGATGAGGAGGAATTTCTTCACTCAGAGGGGGATGAATCTTTGGAATTCTCTCCCCGAGGGCTGTGGATGCTGAGTCTTTGAATATATTCAAGACTAAGATCGATAGATTTTTGAACTCTAGGGGAATCAAGGGATATGGAGATCGGGTGGGAAAGTGGAGTTGAGGTCAAAGATCATTCATGATCTTACTGAATGGTGGAGCAGGCTCGAGGGGCCGTATGGCCGACTCCTGCTCCTGATTCTTATGTTCTTATTCCACTTCATGACCACACTGTGTACAATCAGCTCAACTGGGATTGATCCAGGGCAACCTGGACAGAGGTGCCTGGGTAGTGTAAGGTATCCAGCAAGTATGTTGAAGAGTAAGCAGAATAACATGCTCCTGAGAGTAAAAAGGAACTCCTGGTGTGGCACTGGTCCCAGGTTCAGTCCCATTGCCACTGCTGAGTAAACTCATTTTGGGGCGCTAAATTGACAGCCCAGTAGCCTTGCCAGAAAATACAAATTAGGTGAGACTTTATCAGAACCTGAATCCTTTCTGTAGTGAGAGGTTTCAACTGAGAGTTTTTGGAGCTCGATGCTCATTGCGTCAGGAGTCGCCTGGACCATGGTGAGTATGTGACAGTCTCGTTGTTTGCTGGACTATGCAACAAGCACATGTCGCTTGCCTCCCAATGACTGCGGCATGGCAAGAAATGTGCACAACGGTGGTCTTGAACTCGAAGAAATGAACTGCAAATCTGCTTGGACCTGACTAAACCCACCGCCTGTCCCAACCCACCGCCTGACCCAATCACCGCCTGACCCAATCACCGCCTGTCCCAATCCACCGCCTGACCCAATCACCGCCTATCCCAACCCACCGCCTGACCCAATCACCGCCTGTCCCAACCCACCGCCTGTCCCAACCCACCGCCTGTCTCAACCCACCGCCTGTCCCAATCACCGCCTGTCCCAATCACCGCCTGACCCAACCCACCGCCTGTCTCAACCCACCGCCTGACCCAATCACCGCCTGTCCCAATCACCGCCTGACCCAATCCACCGCCTGTCCCAATCACCGCCTGACCCAATCACCGCCTGACCCAATCACCGCCTGACCCAATCACCGCCTGACCCAATCACCGCCTGACCCAACCCACCGCCTGACCCAACCCACCGCCTGACCCAACCCACCGCCTGACCCAATCACCGCCTGACCCAACCCACCGCCTGACCCAAACCCACCGCCTGTCCCAATCACCGCCTGACCCAAACCCACCGCCTGACCCAATCACCGCCTGACCCAATCACCGCCTGACCCAACCCACCGCCTGACCCAATCACCGCCTGACCCAACCCACCGCCTGTCTCAACCCACCGCCTGACCCAACCCACCGCCTGACCCAATCACCGCCTGTCCCAACCCACCGCCTGACCCAACCCACCGCCTGACCCAATCACCGCCTGTCCCAACCCACCGCCTGACCCAATCACCGCCTGACCCAACCCACCGCCTGTCCCAACCCACCGCCTGACCCAACCCACCGCCTGTCCCAATCACCGCCTGACCCAACCCACCGCCTGTCCCAATCACCGCCTGACCCAATCACCGCCTGACCCAATCACCGCCTGACCCAATCACCGCCTGACCCAACCCACCGCCTGACCCAATCACCGCCTGACCCAATCACCGCCTGACCCAACCCACCGCCTGACCCAATCACCGCCTGACCCAACCCACCGCCTGACCCAATCACCGCCTGACCCAAACCCACCGCCTGACCAAACCCACCGCCTGTCCCAACCCACCGCCTGACCCAATCCACCGCCTGTCCAAACCCACCGCCTGTCCAAACCCACCGCCTGTCCCAACCCAATCACCGCCTGACCAAACCCACCGCCTGTCCCAACCCACCGCCTGTCCCAAACCCACCGCCTGACCAAACCCACCGCCTGTCCCAACCCACCGCCTGTCCCAAACCCACCGCCTGACCAAACCCACTGCCTGTCCCAACCCACCGCCTGACCCAATCACCGCCTGACCCAATCCACCGCCTGTCCCAATCACCGCCTGTCCCAATCCACCGCCTGACCAAATCCACCGCCTGTCCCAAACCCACCGCCTGACCCAATCACCGCCTGACCAAATCCACCGCCTGTCCCAAACCCACCGCCTGACCCAACCCACCGCCTGTCCCAATCCATCGTCAGACCAAACCCCCCCCCCCCCGCCATCTGCCCAAACCCTCTCCAATCCTCCCATCACACCAGCCTGGAGTCTAACGACTGCAAAGACAATTGACAACAAAATGAATGCAAGGCAGAGAGGCAAAAGCATGATGTCAGAGGGTCAAAAATACATCCTAGTGTGTGTAATACAAGCTTGTATTCAGTCCCCTGCACAGGTTAGAATTAGCTGATCAACAACCGAAAAAACACACAGCGCGCACATCAGCAAGAGCAACCAAACAAAAAAATCAGTCTTTATCACACTTTATTTTATATTCTAAATCCTGGAACCGCTTTGAAATTTCAGACAAAGTTTGTGTTCTAACAAACGTAGGAACAGGAGGAGGCCATTCAGCCCCTCGAGACTGTTCCGCCTTTCAATGAGATCACGACTTATCTGTATCTTAACAAATCCATCCGCCTTGGTTCTGTAATCATTAACACCCTTGGCTAGCGAAAATCTATCAATCTCAGTTTTGAAATTTTTAATTGGCCCCCAGCCTCAACAGCATTTTGGGGAGGAGAGAGTTCCAGATCTCCACTGCCCTTTGTGTGAAGAAGTGCTTCCCGACATCACCCCTGAACGGCCTGGCTCTAATTTTAAGGCTATACCCCCTTGTTCTGGACTTTCCCCACCAGAGGAAATAGTTTCTATCTACCCTATCAGATTCTTTAATCATCTTCAACACCTCAATCAGATCACCCCTTAATCTTCTATACACAAGGATGATACAAGCCTAGTCTATGCAACCAGTCCTCATAATTTAACCTTTTTAGCCCCGGTATCATTCTGGTGAATCTGTGTCGCACCCTCTCCAAGGCCAATATATCCTTCCTGAGATGCGGAGCCCAGAACTGAATGCAGTTACTCCAGATGGGGTCCAACCAGAGCTTTTTTTTTTGCTCTGGAAAAAGAACAGGCTCTCCTTGTGGCTTGTCCAGGTTAAAGCAGCGAGCAGTTCACACTGGACGGTCCCTCGCTCGCTCCCTGCTCTGTGCTGAGCTAGCTGATTCGAGGAGCCATCAGCACCGCTTGATCAGAGAGAGGAAAAGAATCAGGTGGGGTTCCTGCTCCAGCCACCCCTGCTGGAAGTAGATGTTGGATAAGGGAGGGATTGGGCGCAGCCGTGATGGCACTGTGGTCGAATAGCCTGCCGGCACCTCACTGGAAAAGTTGTCACGTGAGAACTGGCCAAGAGAGCAGTGACTGACTTTTTCTCTCCCCCCCCCCCACCCCCCTCCCTTCCCTTTACCTGCTGAGGCCTACTCTAGCACCTGGATGAAGAAAGGCCTAGCATCCAAAACTGGGCCTGTGTAGCTCAGGTCCGCACTGGGCAGGCTACAGTTTGATGTGTGGTGGCGGACCTTTGCTATCCTACCTAACTGGCTGACCTTCACATGTCAACCTAGGCAGGGAGCACTGGCGAGCTATTTGGCCATGGGGGGCATCACCACTGAGCATGATATCCATCTAAACACACACATCCAACAAATACCAATGGATGGCAGTGAGGAGTGGGATCCCTAGCTAATTCTCCCTCTCGCTAGCCCAGGGTTGCTGAAGCCAGTAGCAGCAGCCCTCACCACGACCCTAGCTTGAAAGAAAAACTGGCCAACTGCGCAGCAACTTGGGTTGAGACCTGCAACCTTGCTGGTTCTGCCTGACTCAGTAACATGGCAAGCAGTTCATTCACCCACCGAGCCATCTAGGGGCCCCACGGTCGATCAGAATCTACTCGAGCCTCCTCCCGTCTTGTGGGGTAGAGCAAAACTAGAGGCCATCAATATAAGATAGTCACCAAGAAATCCAATAGGGAATTCAGAAGAAACCTATTTACCCAGAGAGTGGCGAGAATGTGGAACTCGCTACCACAGGGAGTGGTTGAAGGGAATAGTATAGATGCATTTAAGGGGAGGCTGGATAAGCATGAGGGAGAAGGGAATAGAGGGTTATACTGATAGAGTAGCATAAACACCAGCATGGACTGGTTGGGCCGAATGGCCTGCTTCTATGCTGTACATCCTATGTAGAATCTCCTTGCGGCATCGGATTGCTGCTCCTAATGCAATATTGGAAAGATCCCGCCCAAATCCCATCTTCTTTGAAATACATGCAGGCCCCGCCCCCCGCCCCCCCCCAAACCCTAGGCTGTCCAACGTGTTCAGTGCTCCATTGTCTGAATCAGGAGTGGTGATATCTGATCATTAAACGTCGACACTGCCGGTTAAGCCACTTCGCCTGTTTGTTGATCGCTGAGTCACTTGTTGCATGACGAAACCCTTTGACACCAGAATGATTTATTCCACACAGAGACCAACTGAGAAATCCGTGCTGTCGCCAGGAATTCAGCAAAGTGTGATGGTGGGCGTGAGACATTTCTTTTCCCGTACCGCATCCACTGGAACTGTGCAGCTGTACCATTCTAGAGATTCTGTCCTTCCAGACTGGGCTTGTGACTGGAGAGAGCACGGTGAGCAGAATAACACCGGGGTGAAGGAAGGACTGGTGATTACGGGTCTGCCCCTGGGGGCTGGCGGCAGTCGGAGCAATTTGAGGCAATAAGTTAAAACTGTCTGCCTGTTCCGGTGGTTCAAAGAAACATCACAGATCTCGGTGAAATATTCAGAGAAGAGCAGGAAGTTCTCCCAGTGCCCTGGCCAACATTTCGCCTTCAACCAACCACAATAACTTGCATTTATATAGCGCCTTTAGTGTAGCGAAACGTCCCAAGGCGCTTCACAGGAGCGCAATCAGACAGAAATTGACACCGAGCCACATCAGGTGATATTAGGGCAGCTGCCCAAATGCTTGGTCAAAGAGGTAGGGTTTTAAGCAGCGTCTTAAAAGGAGGAAAAAGAGAGGCGAAAAGGTTTAGGGAGGGAATTCCTGAACTTAGGGCCCAGACAGCTGAAGACACGGCCGTCAATGGTGGAGCGATTAAAATCGGGGATGCGCAAGAGGCCAGAATTGGAGGAGCACAGAGATCCTGGAGGGTTGTAGGGATGGATGGACGAGGTTACAGAGACAGGGAGGGATTTGAAAACAAGGATGAGTGCTTCACACACAAGAAATGTACTACACAACACTGACGTGCACTGGAACAGGTGTGGTTTTCCCACTCGTATATTGGCCCAGTGGCAGCTGTCACAATATTCCGGTCTGCACTAGATATTGTCTCAGGTTCAGTATCACAGATCACCCCTCGAAAGCAAGCCCCCATGTCCCCTACGATCAGGAGTATACTTTTACTGCCCAGTATCTGGTTATACAACAGCATGACCTGGGTCCGGAACAGTAAGACCCCTTGTTGTGTACGCGGGATTCTGTGATCTCGTCCATGCCGCACACACTTTTGTTTCGGAAGGTTGTGGGGTTCAAGTCCCACTCCAGAGACTTGAGCACAGAAATCTAGTCTGATACTCCAGCGCAGTACTGAGGGAGTGCTGCACTGTCGGAGGTGCCGTCTTTTTGGACGAGACATTAAAGCCGAGGCCCTGTCTGCCCTCTCGAGTGGACGTAAAATATCCCATGGCACTATTTCAAAGAGCTGGGGGAATTCTCCCTGATGTCCTGACCAACATTTATCCCTCAACCATCACCACCAAAACAGATTATCTGTGCATTATCACATTGCTGTTTGTGGGAGCTTGCTGTGTGCTAATTGGCTGCCGCGTTTCCCACATTACAACAGTAACCACACTTCAAAAAGTATTTAATTGGCTGTAAAGAGCTTTGGGACATCCTGAGGTTGTGAAAGGCGCTATATAAATGCAAGTCTCTTTCTTTCTTTCATGTTTTAACCAGATGATAAGCAATCTAGTGAGGTGGGGGCAACATGTAAACCAATAAACTGGTTTATTTTACATGAAATACATGACTGAACAGAGTGCAGTTTACAATGAAATTCAATCTATTTCATGTCACTATGTAAAATGGAAAATAAGAAAGTACGCCACGCCAACCCCATTAATAAGTTAATCCCATTTTATAGGCAAGCAATCTGTAAAACTGGAGAGAAAATGAGACCTCTCTGCCTCATTGTTTTCAAACAGTCAATCTTCAGGCTGCTTTCTCCAGCCAGAGAGAAAGCAAAGCATAACTTTGCCCCAACCCCAGGTCTATGTCAAGGATTGGCTCATCATGCTGCCAATAAAACAGCCATCTCAAATTAGGCACCTCCCCCACAGCACACCTGCAGCACTTGTTCAGCTTGGATACCTGCTGGGCTCAATGAATGAAACCAATTCAACATTACAGATGAGAGTAACTTTTTTTTTTTAAAAAGAAAAAAAGTCATACATTTATATCACAACCTCAGGAAGTCCCAAAGCGCTTTACTGCCAGTGAGGTGTTGGAATGTGTTAATGAACATCACCTTGAATTGTCACAAACTGATACGGTATAAAAGTTTTAATGGCTAACATATTTCTCTTCAGGCTGGCCCATCTGACTCCTAGCCACCCGGTCTTTCAGTGGCTCCAGGCATTTTGCTTTCAAGTTGGAAAAGTATTAACTAAGCGCATTGGGAAATTTGACTACGTTAAAGGCGCTATATAAATGCAAGTTGGTGCAGGCATTCTGGGAATTAACTCTCTGTATCCTTGAATTTATATTTTAAAAGGCTTAGTAAATTAAAAGCAAAATCCCTTCCGGGCCAACAGCAGCACTGATCTGGAGGCAAAATTCTCCCATCAATCCACGATACGTAATTTATCAGTGAACCTGCAGTGATAACATCACAATCGTTGCTCTCCTTGGGAGAATATTGTGCATCAAGAATGGAGCGTCCGCTGCAGGTGGCTGCACTAATGGATGCCTGCTGTACGAAATCAGGCAAAAACAGAGTAAAACCCCCTCCATAAAATTAAACCCACGTACATTATTAAAAATAAGTCGAGAAACCAGGGGCGGATTACAAGCCTGCAATCTAATCTTAGGATTCAGCAAACAGTTATAAACAGTTTGAGTTTCATTAGTACGCACAGACACTGCTAAACAGGAACCACTAAAGTAACCAGATACCAGTAATCGGTACAAAGTTATCAGCAGTACAATATAAAAAGTTACCAGGCGGGCACCTGATCAAAACAAATAACCAGCACAAAATAATCAGCTACCATTAATTGGTACAATACAAGCGGTTACCAGAAATCAGTACATAACAAAATAACGGTAATCGACACAAAATAACCAGACACCCAACAATTGGGACAAAATGATTGGAAACCCAGTAATTGATACAAAACAACAAGGTGCCAGTAATTGGGACACTGTGACTAGGCGGTGATAAGCAGTTGCAAGCAATCAGTCAACAATGTTTCTGTGCATCTTTTTTTTCCCCTTGATGTGTGTGTGTGTGTGTGTGCGTGCGGTGGTGTGTGCACGACCTATCTTTGCTACCGTTCCGATCAGCAAGTAGTCAGGCGTCTGCGGGCTGAATTTATGGAAGGCGTTTGCAGATTCGTCGTCTTTCTTGTTGTATTAAAGCAAAACTATAATAAAAAAAGCAATTAGGGTTGTGGTGCGAGTCCGCTAACCGACCGTACTGCTCTGCATAGAACAGCAAGCCACCCGGCGAAAGGCATCGTCCGGGCTCCCGAGGACTCTCAGCAACCCACCCCCACTGGTGGGCGTGCGTGGACAGGATTAGGCTCCATGGTGATGCTGCCTGTGGTCGAAGAGGCTGCCGGCACTCGCCGTCAATGCTCATACGTGAAGAACTTGGGTCAGGTGCAAAGTAAGGGAAGTAAGCTGTGAGGAAGACACAAAGAGCCTGCAAAGGGATACAGGCAGGTTAAGGGAGTGGGCAATAAAGGCGGCAGATGGAGTACAATGTGGGGAAATGTGAGGTTATTCACTTTGGTAGGAAGAATAGAAAAACAGAATATTTTTTAAATAGTGAGAAACTATTAAATGTTGGTGTTCAGAGAGATTTAGGTGTCCTCGTACAGTTAGCATGCAGGTACAGCAAGCAATTAGGAAGGCAAATGGCATGTTGGCCTTTATTACTAGGGGGTTAGAGTACAAGAGTAAGGAAGTCTTGCTACAATTGTACAGGGTTTTGGTGAGACCACACCTGGAGTACTGCGCACAGTTTTGGTCTCCTTATCCAAGGAAGGATATACTTGCCTTAGAGGCAATGCAACAAAGGTTCACTAGACTAATCCCTGGGATGAGAGGGTTGTCCTAGGAGGAGAGATTGAGCAGATTAGGCCTGTACTCTTTGGATTTTAGAAGAATGAGAGGAGATCTCATTGAAACATATAACATTCTGAGGGGGATTGACAGGATAGATGCTGAGAGATTGTTTCCCCTGGCTGGAGAGTCCAGAACTAGGGGGCATAGTCTCAGGATAAGGGGTCGGCCTTTTAAGACTGAGACAAGGAGGAACTTCTTCACTCAGAATGTTGTGAATCTTTGGAATTCTCTGCCCCAGAGGGCTGTGGATGCTGAGTCGTTGAGTATATTCAAGACCGAGATCGATAGATTCTTGGACTCTAGGGGAATCAAGGGATATGGGGAGCGAGCAGGAAAGTGGAGTTGAGGTCGTAGATCAGCCATGATCTTATTGAATGGCGGAGCAGGCTCAAGGGGCCCGATGACCTACTCCTGCTCCTAATTCATATGTTGTTATGTTCTTAAATGTGAAGCAGGTGCCAGAAGAACCAACACCCCAGCAAGAGTCAGCACCTTCTGTACAGGAGCCGAGAAGGTCGAAGGAGAAACTATTACCAAAATAAAAGCTTTGTATTTGCTGTTTGGATGGGGAAACGGTGCTGTGTAATATCTAAAAACCAGCACACACCAAGGAAAAGGAAGCAGCGTCTCATTGAAAGGCAGGAGTACAGAAGTAGTCCTTCCCTGGGTAAAGCTCTCTAAATAAAACAAAATTATGGGGAGAGGGGGGGGTTAAAAAAAAGTATTTTGTGTGACATGAAGGAAGATTTTTATTCTGTTGTGTTTAGCAGGGCATGACATTGCACAAGAAGCTCCCCTCATAAAGATCAGAGGAATTTCAGATTTAAAAGCACACATCCTGTGCCCACTAAAGTGCCTGTTTTTGTTTGAATGACAGGTGTGAGCACTGTCCATTCTAAAACAAAGTGCGAGAGAGACAGTCCACATCAGTGTCCCATAATAACGATCTCCCCCCTCATCGTTTACATAGTTCCGAGAGAGAGAGAAAGTAAGTGAGAGAGTGTGGAAAAAGAGAAAGAACAAAAGAGAGAGTGAAAGAGAGAGAGAGAAAGAGTAAGAGAGAACGAGAGAGGTAGAGTGAGAGAAAGAGTAAGAGAGAACGAGAGAGAGAAAGAGGTAGAGAGAAAGAGAGTGTAAGAGAGAGAAAGGGTGTAAGAGAGAGAAAGAGTAAGAGAAAGAAAGAGTAAGAGAGAACGAGAGAGAAAGAGGTAGAGAGAAAGAGAGTGTAAGAGAGAGAAAGGGTGTAAGAGAGAGAAAGAGTAAGAGAAAGAAAGAGTAAGAGAGAACGAGAAAGAGGTAGAGAGAAAGAAAGAGAGAGAGTGTAAGAGAGAGAAAGGGTGTAAGAGAGAGAAAGAGTAAGAGAAAGAAAGAGTAAGAGAGAATGAGAGAGAAAGAGAGGTAGAGAGAAAGAGAGTGTAAGAGAGAGATATGTGTCAGAGAGAGAGAGAAAACCCCAAAGAGAGAAAGAAAGGCAGACAGACAGAGATTAAATCCTACCCAGATTCATGGGATGAAATTCTCTCTCTCAGCTGTGAGGGCGATTTGAGTTTAAGACAGTCTCATCCCAGTTTGAGTGGGCTCGAGTCCACAGTACAGAGCTGTTCACCTTCATGGCCAATCTCAGTCAAGGAGGCCACAGAGCTGCCTGGTGCAGGAAATGGAAAATTCAGGGCATGCTCTTCAGAGATCAGAGTTGAGCATATTGTCAGGGGCAGAGAGACTTTTACTCTGCTTCTAACCCATGGTGTACCTGACCTGGGAGGACTCACGGGAGCAGTGTAGACAGAGCTGCACTCTGCATCCAGCCCAGATTGTCATAGAGCAGTGCAAGAGAAATTGTATTTATATAGATTTATCACATCTTCAGGAGTCCCAAAGTGCTCCACAGCCAATGCGGAGTAGAACCCTTCACGAAATGCAGTCACCGTTGTTATGTAGGCAAACGCAACAGCCAATTTGCTGTAGGGGGTTCTAAGGAATTGGTCAGACTTAGCAGGGGATTCCCAGAGTCCGACAATATTTGCATGCCCCCCCCCCCCCCACCCCCCAGAAACGATTGAAAACTGCTGCTGTAAATCACTGTGCAGGGTGGTATTGTCCAGACTTGGACTCGAGTCCCATAATCAACTGGCCTTTTCGCCGCAAAGTCCGAGCACGGGATCCGGGGACGGCGTCATTTAAGTCGACAGGATGTACGAGGTCACTCGGGAGTGACTGAATTAGGGAATGTTTACGCAGTCAACATTGCTTGTGGCAGCGCCCGCTGTAAGTTGGAGGGCTGGCAGTGCACGTTCCACCAACTCGGGCAGGGGAATGAAGGCCGCTCCACCCTGCCTGTAGACCCCCCTCCTACAAAAGCAGGAGATGGCTGCGTGTTACCTGCGGGCCTGTCCTACCCGCTGGTTGACCTTTTCCAGTTTAAAATCAATCAGTGGCTGTAGCTGTTCAAAATGAAGCACCGGAACGGTTGCGGTGTCTGGAGGTACCACCCTACTGGATGAGACATGAAACCGAGGGCTGGTCTGCCTGGTCAGGTGGATGTTAAAAAGAAGAAAAAAAATCCCACGGCACTATTCGCAGGGGATGTTCTCCCAATGCCCTGACTTACATTGCTCAGAAACAGGCAGAGAGGATAAGACACAAACAGAGGGAGACAGACAAACCTGGACACAGAGAACAGGCACAGGGAGTGAGACAAAGAGAAAGTACCTCTCCGGTGGTGTCAAAGATCCCACAGGCGCTATTTCAAAGAAGAGAGGGGAGTTCTCCCCAGTGTTCTGGTCAATATTTATCACTCAACCAACATCACTCAAACAGGCTATCTGGTCATTATCACATTGCTGTTTGTGGGAGCTTGCTGTGCGTAAACTGGCTGCCGCGTTTCCTACATTACAACAGTGAAACATAGAAGATAGGAGCAGCAGTAGGCCATTCGGCCCCTCGAGCCTGCTCCGCCATTCGATGAGATCATGGCTGATCATCCAAACTCAGTACCCTGTCCCTGCCTTCTCCCCATATCCCTTGATACCTTTAGCCTCAAGAAATATATCTAACTCATTCTTGAATATATTTAATGACTTGGCCTCAACTACCTTCTGTGGTAGAGAATTCCACAGGTTCACCACTCTCTGGGTGAAGAAATTCTTCCTCATTTCTGTCCTAAATGGCTTACCCCTTATCCTTAGATTATGACCCCTGGTTCTGGACTCTCCGACCATCGGGAACATTCTTCCTGCATCTAGTTTGTCCAGACCTGTCAGAATTTTATATGTTTCGATGAGATCCCCTCTCATTCTTCTAAACTCCAGCGAGTATAAGCCCAATCGACCTACAACAGCGACTACACTTCAAAAGTACTTCATTGGCTGTAAAGAGCTTTGGGACGTCCCGAGATTGCGAAAGGCGCGATAGAAATGCTAGTTCTTTCTTTTACAAGCCCCACGGGGAGAGTTGGAGGTGATTGGGGAGGTGCAGAGATGAACTGCGGACAAGCCATGTTACGATTGTCCTTGCTGTGGGCTCTGACCTGATCTTCAGTATATTCCAAATCCACTGATCCATTAGCCTCAAAAGCAGAATCAGAAACAGTGTCCACCCTGTCTGTAGACCCTCCTTTATTCGTCAACCAACATCACTAAAACAAGATGATCTGCCCTCATCACATTGCAGTTTGTGGGAGCTTGCTGTGGGTAAATTGGCTGCCGCGTTTCCCTACATTACAACAGTGACTACACTCCAAAAAGTACTTCATTGGCTGTGAAGCATGTTGGGACGTCCGGAGGTTGTGAAACTCGCTGTATAAATGCAAGTTCTTTCATCCTAAGAGACACGAAGACAGAGACAGAGAGAATTTTTTATCAGGTGTTCGTTTAGAAAATCAGATATACTGAGAAACCATGTAGTGTGGATATATTGAGTGCCTATGCAGGCGACGAACAGGAATCCACAGTACTTCTGACTCTGTGGAGCACTGGCTTGCACACCAATTTAAATGAAAGCACACACATTAACACTGCATAGATGTGATTTCCCACCACAGTAGCTAAAAAGAAAATGTGCCTACGTAGGACACGGTGGGGGGGGGGGCGGCTCTAAGAGGACCTGAAGAGCTACTGAACCTGGCTGATGAATGGTTTGGTTTACAGGAGGTGCCCAATGGCTGCTCAGCTCCATGCTGTAAAGTTTCTTACAGGACTGTTTACACAGCACAGCCTCCGAGTGCCACACTCCAGCTACTCTAGGGAATGGATGTAAAGCCCGTTAGTGTGTAAACTGGCCCGGGAGAGCGGACGGTGCTGCAGCATTGAGCCTGCCTAAAGTTATTTTCTACAAGACTTGACAGTGTGTTTCCCCCCCGCCGCCCCCCCCCCCCTCCTCTTCGTTCAGTGCAAATTGGGGCAGAGCACGAGCGTCAAACATGCGGGGATTGTGCGACCTGGATGAGCTTGAATGGCTCACTGTTTGAACAGCTGAGGCCCGAAAAGTAAGGCTTCACCACAATTCATTCCTTAAAATTGGCTGCTTATGCCGTCCACTGGTAGCATGCCAGTGATTTCAATACCACTTATAACTGCTACAACTTGCTGCGGAGATGGGCAGGTGCCCACAGCGGCCGACATCACTAAAAACAGATTATCTGGTCATTATCACGCTGCTGTTTGTGGGAGCTTGCTGTGCGCAGATTGGCTGCCGCGCTTCCTACATTACAATAGTGGCTACACTTCAAAAAGTACTCGATTGGCTGGAAAGCGCTTTGGACGTCCCGAGGTGGTGAAAGGTGTTATATAAATGTGAGTTCTTTCTTTCCTTTACAAGCCCCACAGGGAGAGTTGGAGGCGATTGGGGAGGTGCGGAGATGAACATAGGACAAGCCATGTTAAGGTTGTCCTTGGCAGTGGGTTCTGACTGTATCTTCAGTATATTCCAAATTCACTGACCCGTTAGCCTCAAAAGGAAGAATTAGAAACGGTGACCGGTCCAAAATAGCACAAGACAGAGGCCCCTTTTACAAACACCACCCTCCACAATCAACCAGACACCGACCCTGGGCTGCACTGAGCCCATTGTCCCACATGGCGAACTCCTCAGCCCTTGAACGCTAGCACCACTGAATGCTGGTTATTCCCCGCCAACGTGTGCGCAGGAGGTCCGTATACAAATCGGGGTGTTTTGCCAACAAGCCGTCAGATCGACGCGAAACGTGTTTTCAAATCAGTTCGTTCCCAAGCTGAAGCCCAAAGAGCAACATTTCACATGCTAACTACCCCATCCAAACGCAACCAGCCCCGAGATACAAACAGCCCGAGTGCACATCAAGGCCTTCTTAAGAATCCTTTCGCGAACAGATTCTCTTTTGTTCTGCATGAACACCACTCAACTCTCTCCGGCATGTAAATGAGCTTTATGGAAGTGTATCTCGATCCTGCTCCACTCCCGAGTACATGGTAAGTAAGTGAACCCTGCGAGCTGCTTTCACTCACAGCGCCGTTCCCCTTTTTGCACCCATCAGAGCCTTTTTCAAAAGAGCTTTTGTGCGGAACTTTGGCTGTTCCCATCAGCTACGATCTCGTAACAGAAGTACAATGCCGGTTTTAGACTGGGTAAGAGAGAGACGGGGAGCAGTGGCGGCAGTTGGAAGACTGTTGGGATGGTTCAAGGCAGAGGCTGCTCTTTCTGGGAGTCTCCCACTTAACGTTTCTTGAAACTCAACCCAATCAAAGCGGAGCGTTAAAAAGATTCGAGGGGGTAAATACGGAGAAACAATTTCCTCTGCTGGGGGACCATTCCGGGGCGAAATCAGGAAGCACTTTTTCCACGCAATTAGTAGAAATCTGGAACTCTCTCCCACAAAGGGCTGTGGATCAATTTGAGCTTTCAAGACGGAGAGCGATAGATTTTTTGTTAGGTAAGAGATATCAAGGGATATGGAGCAAAGGCAGGAAAGTGGAGTTGAGGTGCAGATCAGCCAGGAATGGCAGAGCAAGCCCGAGGGGCTGAATGGCCTACTCCTGTTCCTAAAGTTCCTTAACACCCCTTTTCACTTTCGATCCCTGTCCCTCCTTTCCTGAAGGCTCAGTGTCTTGCTGGGGTGCGTGGTTCTGCATCCCTCCATGATACAGCACAGAAAAGGGGGCCATTCGGCCCATCGTGCCTGTGCCGGCTCTTTGGTAGGGCTATTCAATTAATCCCACAGCCCCCCGCTCTTTTCCCCATAGCCCTGTAAATTTTTTTCCTTCAAGTATTTATCCAATTCCCTTTTGAAAGTTACTATTGAATCTGCTTCCACCGCCCTTTCAGGCAGCGCATTCCAGATCATCACAACAACTCGCTGATTCCTCGTGTCGCCTCTGGTTCTTTTGCCAATTGCCTTAAATCTGTGTCCTCTGGGTTACCGACCCCTCAGCCACTGGAAACAGTTTCTCCTTATTTACTCTCATCAAAACCATTCGTGATTTTGAACACCTCAAGCAAATCTCCGCTCTAAGGAGAACAAACCCAAGAACAAACCCAGCTTCTCCAGTCTCTCCACATAACCTTGCCCAAGTGAGCATTCTTCATCTACGAACCAAGACCGGGAGTACAGCAAGCTATTAAACCGCGGCGTGCATCACAAGCATGCCCAATCTTGTACGCACCGGCGCATTTACCAGGGTTGGGAATGGCAGCTGGGGAGCATTCCTTAGCCATGGGGCATTGAAGTCATTTGGGGCATGGCCAACCCATGTCGCAGCTGAGATCAGCTGACTCCACACAGACCAGGGGATGCAACCCGGAGACCTTCCTGACATAGTGATATCAACTCAACACTTGGCAATCAACTAGTGCAGTGCAGCTGCCAAATGGACCAACGCCATCCAAGTCATTTTCATCTCGCTGTCCCCAGCTGGTAACAGCCCAAGCCTTTCCAAACTCAGCCACACCCGGGTCACCCAGATCGACTGTGAAGGGCCAAAAAAGAAAAGAAGAAAGCTTGGCCAGGTGGTGCAGCCAATCACCACTCTAATGTCATATGACACATCAGTCAGACGCTCTCGCTGCCAACTCTCGGCAGGGGCAGTGTGCCAGAGACCCGAGCACACAATCTAGGCCGACACTCCCGGTGCAGTGCTGAGGGAGTGCTACACTGTCAGAGGTACCGTCTTTCGGATGAGATGTTAAACCGAGGCCCAGTACCACCCACTCAGGTGGACGTAAAAGATCCCACAGCCACTATTTTGAAGAAGAGCAGGGAGTTATCCCCAGTGTCCTGGCCATTATTATACCCTCAAACAACATCACTATAAAACAGGCCAGGCAGCATCTGTGGAGAGAGAAATGTTTCTCTCTCTCTCTCCACAGATGCTGCCGGCCTGCTGGGTAGTTCCAGCATTGTCTGCTTATGTTTCAGATTTCCAGCATCCGCGGTATTTTGCCTTTGCGTCACTAAAAAACAGATTATCCGGTTATTATCACTCTGTCGTTTGTGGGAGCTTGCTGTGCGCAAATTGGCTGCCGCGTTGCCCACATCACAACAGTGACTGCACTCCAAAAGTAATTCATTGGCTGTGAAGCGCTTTGGGACGTCGTGAGGTTGTGAAAGGTGCTATATAAATGCAAGTGTCTCATTCTTTACCTCAACTGAGGAACAGCGTGGGGAAGGGGGGGAGGGAAAAAGAGGGAGAGCGGGCATCTCCCACAAGGAGGAAGGGAGGAAGCAATGACAAGGAATCAAAACCAAAAATTTTTTTTAAACGGCCTCTCTCCTGCACCTCCTGGCGCGAGATTGGCGAAGGAACGCGATGAGTCACTCGCCCTCCCAGGCAGGAAAGTGGCACCTTGGCCCAAAAATATTAAACAAAAATTATTAGTAATAACTAAAAACACAAGCCTCTTTTTTTTTTCCCTTTTTCGTTTCACACTCCAAAAATATGATTGTCTAATTAAAACAAACACCTCGTGCCTCTTGATGCGCCAGCACTGCAACACATGGTGCGCTCTGGAAAGCATCCGGAATATTCCGCACAACTTGGATGACATTTCCTCAGTTTATGTTTCCCCCCCGACCCCCCCTCACTAACCCACTGCCATTTGTCAACGTGGCGATTCCACTTCCTGGTGCCAAGAAACGGCAATCATCAATAGCACACTCTCTCCGAGAGTGGAGCCAGCTCATCGCTGAGAAATCAATTACATTTACAAATGTTTTATACAAAAAAATTATCAATTTTAAAACATTTAATCGATCGGTTGCCCAGCCAGCTGGTCAGGACACGGCGTGACAGCGGAAATACTTCAGATTGGGTCAATCAGATCAGGAGTTCAAAGGTCATTGTTGGATCCACCAAATAAATATAGTGAACGGTAGTTTTTGTAGAGAACGGTAGCATAGTGGTTATGTTACTGGGAGCAGTAATCCAGAGGCCTTGGACTAATAATCCCACCACGGCAGCTGGGGAATTTAAATTCAATTAATTGAATAAATCTGGAATAGTATCAGTCCTGAAACTGGCGGATTGTTGTAAAAACTCAGTGAATCAGATGAGACGAATAGCAGAGATGCATTGAAGGGGAAGCTGGGTAAACACATGAGGGAGAAAGGAACAGAGGGATATGTTGATGGGGTGAGATGAGGCAGGCTAGGAGGAGGCTCGTGTGGAGCATTAAACACCGGCACAGGTCCGTTGGGCCGAATGGCCCGTTTCTGTGCTGTAAATACGCTGCAATTCCATGCAAGACAGTGAGCAGGCGGTCGGCTATTCTCCCGCAGTCTGCATCACAGCCGGGCCCGCTTCATCCGATGCTGGCATGTTCCCGCTCGTCAGCGGCAAACCCTGGCTGGTCCATTCTTCTCCCTAATCCCTGCCCGGCTCCTGACGTCACCCAGGCCGAGACCAATCAACCGAGCGCAGGCTGGGGATCGTTAATGCAGTTGGTGAAGAAGCAGTGGCATGGCAGCTGACTGAATATTGATAGACTGTTCAATTTTAAGATTGCGATGGAAGGCGGCAAGGGAGCACTTCCATCCATCCCGCATGAACCCAGATCCCCTCACGGGGTGCGGTCAAAAAAGACCATCGGGTGTTTCCGACAAGCACACAGGAAGCTCTCTACAGACACCGTACAGGTAAGACACTGTAGACCACGGCTGCAGGCACTTATCAATTAGAGCACTTTCCCCGTCAGTCATCAATCACCGCGGGGGGGGACAACCACCATGTACAGGCCGCCCAATCTCCAGACTCTCGGAACACATTCTGGTGGCAGCTCATAGCATCATAGAATAGCACAGCGCAGGAGGAGGCCATTGGGCCCATCGCGCCTGCTCCTGCCCCGTTTTTAATGAAGCTTCAGCCGGGATCAGATGAGGAACCAGGCAGGATTCGGCGATGAGCTCACTGAACGTTTAATGCTTCTGTTCCAAAGTTATGACGGGGTTTCACACAGAGCAGAGGGGCAGAAACTGTTTCCAGTGGCATGGAGGGTCAGTTACCAGAGGACGCAGATTTAAGATCATTGGCAAATTAGCCAGCGGGCGACAGGAGGAGATTGATTTTTTTTTTTTAAACGCAGCGATTTGTTGTGATCTGGAACGCGCTGCCTGAAAGGGCGGTGGAAGCAGATTCAACAGTAACTTTCAAAAGGGAATTGGATAAATACTTGAAGGGGGAAAATTTGCAGGGCTGTGGGGAAAGCGCAGGGGGAGCGGGACTCAGAGAGCCGGCACAGGCACGATGGGCCGAATGGCCTCTTTCTGTGCTGTGTGATTGCACTCTACGTATGAAATACCTTGATCCACGATTATAAAATAGATGGATTAAAAGCTCTCCATTAAACTAGCGGAACGAGGAATTTTCTATCACCCTGTTAAGTATTCATACATTAATATTCACAAGGCATAATTTGAAGGTTGTTTATAAGGAGATTTGTAACGGATGGGGCATTTGTAATATCACAGTCTGGTGAACGGGGGGGGCGGGGGGGGGGGGTTGTAACGAAGATCAGTGCTGGTTTCAAGCAGGAGGTTGCCCTGGACGCACACTATGTAGATATCCCGAGAGTAATTAAGAAAAATTATTTGGTTCCCCTTTTCTGCCCACAGACCACAGGATTGTCCCCACACACTTGTACATGGGAGAAGAATAATTACCAGCACACCAGCTGAATGGTCCCCTCCACTTTCAGCCTAAACGTCAATGAGGCTCGAGCAGCCCCCAATCGAAGAGAGAGAGTTCGTCTCCGGGTGGCAAGAAGTCAACTTGGGTCAATTCCCCAACTATCTGCAGCCAACGGTCTACATAAACCCACCAAGGTTGGAAACACCATGGGTTATAAAGAAAGATTTGCATTCCTATAGCGCCTTTCACGACCGCCAAATGTCCCAAAGCGCTTTACAGCCAATGAAGTACTTTTTTTTTGGGAAGTGTTGTAATGTAGGAATCGCGGCAGCCAATTTGCACACAGCAAGCTGCCACAAACAGCAATGTAATAACGACCAGATAATGTGTTTTTGTTATGTTGATTGAGGGATAAATATTGGCCCCAGGACACCGGGGAGAACTCCCCCTGCTCTTCTTCAAAATAGTGAGCCATGGGATCTTTTACACCCAGCTGAGAGAGAGAGAGAGCAGAAGGGGCCTCGGTTTAACGTCTCAGCACTCCCTCAGCACTGCGCTGGAGTGTCTGCCTGGACTTGTGTGCTCAAGTCTCTGGAGTGGGACTTGAACTCACAACATTCCGACTCAGTGGCGAGCGTGCTGCCCACTGAGCCACGGCTGACGCTGCTTAGATGCAGATTCCCCAACAATATGGCTTCACCCCTGTTAAACACCCACCCATTGTACCAATATGAGTCACTTCTGCTTCATTCATCAACATCCGCAGGAGAAAGGTCCAGAGGAGAGAGGACGGGAATTTTTTTTTTTTTTTTACGCAGCGAGTTGTTGCGATCTGGAATGCACTGCCTGAAGGCGGTGGAAGCAGATTCAATCGTAACTTTCAAAAAGGGAACTGGATAAATACATGAACAGGAAAATTTGCTGGGCTATGGGGAAAGAGCAGGGGGAGTGGGACGAATTGGATAGCTCTTTCAAAGAGCTTATATTGAACCTTGGTTAGACCACACTCGAGTGCTGTGCACAGTTCTGGTCTCCATAGTGCAAAAAGGATATAGAGGCACTGGAGAAGATGCAAAAAAGATTTACAAGGATGATACCAGAACTGAGAGGTTATACCATCAGCAAAGACTGAACAGGCTGAGACTCTTTCCTCTAGCAAAGAAACCTAATGGGGTGACCTAATAGAGGTCTTTAAAATTATGAAAGGGTTTAATAGGGTAGATGTAGAGAAAATGTTTCCACATGTGATGTGGGGTGGGGTGGAGAGAGTTCAAAACTAGGGGCCATAAATATAAGATAGTCAATAATAAATCCAATAGGGAATTCAGGAGAAACTTCTTGACCCAGAGAGTGGTGAGAATGTGGAACTCGCTACCACAGGGAGTGGCTGAGGTGAATAGCACAGATGCATTTAAGGGGAAGCTGGATACATGCATGAGGGAGAAAGGAATAGGATATGTTGATGGGGTTTCGATGAAGTAGGGGAGAGGAGGCTCGTGTGAAGCAGAAACACCGGCAGGGACCAGTTGGTCCGAATGGCCTGTTTCGGTGCTGTACATTCTATGTAATTCTATACAAAGCATCACTGCAAGACAAACCGAACAGAAAACACTGTGCTGCTAATGTTGGACCTTTGAACCCATTATTGCTCTCTATTAAAAAAAAATCAATTGTGTGGAAATATTCTTTTAATAGTGTTCCAGGCGCATCAATACAATGGAATCTGATTCGCCAAACTCAAAATTGACAGGTTTCCTGTTCTTGAGACACGTGAATGATGTCGCTAATTATCTCACCACATCTGCGCGGGGGGGGGGGGGGGCGTAAATGTCTTTTTTCTTACCAAATCAATTGTCCAGCTCAGTGTGACGCATCGACGTACCATAACTGAGCAGCTTAGCAGAGTTTCTGCTGAAATTAAAATGGCTGGAGATATTAGCACCACCTCTCCATAAGACATAGGCTGTACTACTGCCTTGGGAGTGGTGGGATGTTCAGGAGAAGAAAAGGAATGTTAAGTCAGCACGCTGCCTGCGGGACACTGCAGGGGGAGAATGGCCTTTCGTGTTTGCCTACATAACAATAGTCCCTGAAAACCATTCAATAGAATTGAAAGGCAGCGAAGTTATGTGAAACTAGTATAGAACCTTGGTTAGCTCACTCTTGGAATACTGTGCACAGTTCCATATTACAAAAAGGACATAGAGGCACTGGAGAAGGTGCAAAAAAGATTTGCAAGGGTGATACCAGAACGAGAGGTTATACCCACTCAGGAAAGAGTGAACAGGCTCGGGCTCTTTTGGCTAGCAAAGAGAAGACAGAGGGGCGACCTGATAGCAGTCTTTGAAATTATGAAAGGGTTTCGATAGGGTAGACATAGAGAAGATGTTTCCACTTGCGGGAGGGAGACCAAAACTAGGGGTCATAAATATAAGACAGTCACTAATAAATCCAATAAGGAATTCAGGAGAAACTTCTTTACCCAGAGAGTGGTGAGAATGAGGAACTCGCTACCACAGGGAGTGGGTGAGGTGAATTGAATAGACGTATTTAAGGGGAAACTAGAAAAATACATGAGGGAGAAAGGAATAGAGGATATGCTGATAGTGTTAGATGAAGTAAGGTGGGAGGAGGCTCGTGTGGAGCAGAAACACCGGCACGGACCAGTTGGGCCGAATGGCCTGTTTCTGTGCTGTAAATTCTATGTAGTTATTCACTGTGTGAAGCAGAGACATTTTGCTAAGACAAGACCTCGTACAAATACAAGTATTTACTTGAATGTGCCAACGTGGCACAAACCAGCTTTCAATCAGCTTGGATTCGGGTTTCCAAAGAGATCTTCTCCCTGCTCTGCTTATGACAACATTTCCATTCATGCATCGCCATATCGTTTAAAATCACCTTGAAGCGCTTCACACAATGAATTACTTCTCTCTTGGAGAGCAGCGGCTGTTATGTCGGCAAACGTGACAGCCATTGTGCGCCAGTAGCATCCCACAAACCACAGCAAGAGAAACGAGCGGCCAATCCGTTTGCGGCGAGGGTCGAGGAAGGGATACGGGGCACTGCGCCAGGAGGACGCTCTGCTCTTCTTCAAATGACGCCATGGAATCTTTGACTTCCACACGTCTCATCCTAAGGATGGTACCTCCACCAATGCAGCACTTGTTTTTTCCTTCATTCCTGGGATGTGGGCGTCGCTGGCAAGGCCAGCATTTATTGCCCATCCCTAATTGCCCTCGAGAAGGTGGTGGTGAGCCGCCTTCTTGAACCGCTGCAGTCCGTGCGGTGAAGGTGCTCCCACAGTGCTGTTAGGATGGAGTCAAGATCTTGAACCCAGCGATGATGAAGGAACGGCCGATATACTTCCAAGTCAGGATGGTGTGTGACTTGGAGGCAGGTGGTGGTGATCCTATGCACCTGCTGCCCTTGTCCTTCTAAGTGGTACAGATCACGGGCTTGGGTCAGTGGTGCATTGGAAGTGTCCGCCTAGAACATAAACTCGAACCCACAAGCTCCTGGCCCCTGAGCCAAACTGATGTTCGTGGAAGACGCCCATTTTCCTCTGCGTGATAAAAGCCAAAGGCCTTCTCTTTCTTCTCTTTGATTCTCCACCATCACTCAGCTATCCCAAGTGAGCAGCCCACGAACACATCCTAGCTTTTACCTTCAATCGGGGTTTAAATCCGAGGTAGTTCGTGCAGTTTTCTTTTGCTCACCAAGATGTGCAACATTACTTCTGGGGAATTGGGCACTTATCTATCGAGAGTCAGCTACAAGCACTCACACATCACAGAGAGCACTGAATTCCCTCCAAACTGCCCCAACACTGTCTACGTACAACATTGCATCCGAGGACCTGCCAGGCGACCACCTAACTGCTCCATCCCAAAGACCTGTTGCTCATCAGAACACCTAACTTCTCCTTCCCGGAGACCTGCTGCCCATCCAACCACCTATCTGCTCCATCCCGGAGACCTGCTGCTCAACAGACTGTCTGGAAAAGGGGATTTTAACCCCTTGTGAACTGATTTTAACTTTACTGCTTTTAAATACTGCGCTGTCTTAGTACCTTGCTGTGTCCATTTAACATAGATCTTTAAAATAAATCTGGCCAAATAGTTTTAACCTGTACACATTGATCTGACCTTGTGTTACGTTCCACCTTTTGGAAGGAACAGGAGAACACCACGAGCATCCCGTGTATTCTCCAGCGAACAACTTGCCATGATTACAGGTTAATTGTTAAACCTGGGCCTGCGAACCCATTGACCCAGCATACAAGGACATGGCATCCAGTTCGTATTGGGGCTCGTTCTGATTGCGGAAACAACCACCTAGCCGTGAAAGCACGAGGGAAAAGCCCAAACTATGACAATACATAGGAACAGGAGTAGGTCATTAAGCCCCTCGAGCCTGCTCCGCCATTCAGTGAGATCATGGCTGATCTACGACCTAACTCCATATACCCGCCTCTGGCCCATATCCCTTAGTACCTTTGGTTAACAGAAAGCTATCAATCTCAAGATTTAAAATTAAACAACTGATCTAGCATCAATTGCCGTTTACGGAAGAGAGTTCCAAACTTCTACCACCCTTCGAGTGTAGAAGTGTTTCCCAAAATACAAACACACTCACTCAACGGGATCCCCCCATCGCCTCCAGACACCCATTGCTTACTGAACATCCTTATACCGGCACCCCTGCTCCGCACCAGAATGCAATGGAACTGTGCCAGTTTACATTATCAGAAGATTCAGGGACACTGACTAATGTACGTCACCAAGTTGGAGGCTCACAGAACCTTGTGAAGTGCAGACAGTGATCTATTCCAGGTCCTGTTAATGGCTCGGCACTTTCAAAAAAATATATATATTATTGAAACAATTAAACACTGGAAGACAAGGCTTCCTTCAGTTGTGAAACTCAAGTTACTGCACAATGCGGGGCCAGTTTGAGGGCGAACTTTATGAAATGCATTATTGCTCGCACAGTCTTCAAACCTTCACTACCCAGGCTCACTCTTCAGACAGTCTCGTGCAGCTCGACAGCCTGAGCGAGCTCTCCCCAGGCTCCATTAAGCTAAGGGGAGCAGGATGGACCAGGCCCAACTACCTGCTCAGGATCTGGCAACCAGTTGCCATCTACAGGCCCCATGCTGTCTCTCAATAGAGATTTTTTTTTTAAACGCCAAATAATGAATAAAGAACAGAGAGCACAAGAGGGTAGAAAGAGGCAGCGGCAGAATGGGCAACATCCCATGAAGGACATGTTTGGGTGGGGGGGGGGGGGGGGGGGGAGGAGTAAAACCACAAGGCGCTCAACATACGAAGTTCCTCTGTCTGCCACTGTGAAGTAAAATATCAGACAGAGGCACCTCATCAACCTCTTTCATTACTAATATAGCCCCAGCGCAACTACCCCCAGGGTGCTCCAGCACGCAGTGCCAGAGAGCCAAGAGCCGCATCAACCGTCACCAATTGAGGGGGCATTGGATTGGTACATCCCCTACATGGGAGGGGAAACTGCCTGTGGAATCACCCGACCCTCCGACACTCGGCCTGCTCAGACCCAATATTCATGCTGAGGACAGATTGAGTAGACTAGGCCTATATTCACTGAGTTTAGAAGAATGAGAGGTGATCTCATTGAAACATACAAAATTCTTACAGGGCTTGACAGGGTAGATGCAGGGGGGATGTTTCCCCTGGCTGGGGGGGGGGGGGGGGGTCTAGAACCAGGGGTCACAGTCTCAGAATAAGGGGTCGGCCATTTAGGAGAAATTTCTTCACTCAGAGGGTGGTGAATCTTTGGAATTCTCTACCCCAGAGGGCTGTGGAGGCTCAGTCGTTGAGTATATTCAAGACAGAGATCGATAGATTTTTGAATATTAAGGGAATCAAAGGATATGGGGATAGTGCAGGAAGGTGGAATTGAGGTAGAAGATCAGCCATGATCTTATTTGAATGGCGGAGCAGGCTCGAAGGGCCGACTCCTGCTCCTATTTCTTCTGTTCTTATGTGCTCCACCTGAAGAACCCCCCCATTAACAGTCACAAGTTCAGATTAAACCTGCGTCTTATAATTCAGGAGGACCCAGGTCTGGTTCCCAGTCGGTGCTGACTTAACTGATTCTCAGCTGGGGCGTTGGGAATGGGTGTCACAATTGGCCTCGTCCTTCTTGAACTAGGATAAATAATCAGCATGGTTCCTGCTCCTGATCACCTGCCAGAACTTACATATGTATCAAAACGGAAAGAGGACTCCACAGTGGAGCAGCATGCCCGCACTCAAGGCTCCCCCCACATGTAGGCTGGCCACGTGAGCGAGGTACCAGATGTCAATGGGAGTCATTTTAACTCGGCAGATAGTGTAAAAATAGGTGATATCCAATTGGCCCGCCCATTATACACCTCGCCCAGCTTTAATGGAAGGGGGTAAATCGTCGAGGGCGGGTAATTGGATTTGGTCCATCACCCAACGTCACTCAATGCCTTTGGGACAAGGGAAAGAGAAAAGAAAAAAAGAGACAGAAATCCGTCAGAAGACCCGCTGGAGAAAGGAAAACACAGGCAGACGGGAGGCCACACATCACACCCACGCCAATAACACAGACCAGAAACTGTGACCACTGGCAATGACTTTCCATTCAAACCAAACAAGCTGTAAGAGCCTTTCTCTTAGTCATTCCGTCTGGTCTCCCAGGCCACCTGACTCATCACAGTTTGGTGGGGGGGGTAGAGCTCTGTCCAATCCAAGCTCACTGAAACATGACACACGAGGGTAAAGGTCGGCACCTCTCAACTCCCCACCCTCTCTACAATTACTCACTTGCAATTTAATCAGTCAGGTTTGCTATTGATTTGAGAAAAGATGAGGCAATAATGGTAATGAATGGAGTCAAACAAAAACCAATATTAAAATACTGGTATCTAAAGATTAAATATATGAAGTTCCTGATTTCCTTTCTCCTTTTAAAAATTCATTTTCAAGATGTGGGCATCGCTACAGCAAGGCCAACATTTATTGCCCATCCCTAGTTGCCCTTGAGAAGGTGGGGGCGGGCCTTCACACGGAGGGTGGTGAATCTTTGGAATTCTCTACCCCAGGGGGCTGTGGAGGCTCAGTCGTTGAGTATATTCAAGACAGAGATCGATAGATTTTTGAATATTAAGGGAATCAAGGGATATGGAGATCGGGCGGGAAAGTGGAGTTGAGGTCGAAGATCAGCCATGATCTTATTGAATGGCGGAGCAGGTTCGAGAGGCCGTATGGCCGACTCCTGCTCCTAATTCTTATGTTAGCTCCGGCAGAAAATCCCCAAAACCCGGAAGCGCCAGGGCGAGGGCTCCTGAAGGAATTTCCGCCTCCCGTCCATTGGCGTTATGCTGGGGTCGGGGTCGGGGGGGGTGGAATCCGGGCTGAGGACTCCTGTGGATTCAACACGAGAAATTTAAACCGATCTCCCCGTCACTGACTGGCCTCACGGCCCAAAGAATCGGAATGTTCGGTTGCCCAGCAACAAAGCCCCTCAACCTCGGTGAGCACCAAATTCAGAGGGGGGGGGGGGGGGGGGGGGGGATTCGGGGGAAGAAATAGTTCGCTGCTCCAGTTAAACAATCTCGCATTACAACAGTGACGACACTTCAAAAGTACTCCATTGGCTGCAAAGTGCTTTGGGACGTCCTGGAGTCTTAAAAAAGGCACGATATAAAAGCAAATTCTTCCTTGCTTCTTTATCTCAAGATGTGGAGATGCTGGTGTTGGACTGGGGTGGACAAATGTGAGAAGTCGCACAACACCAGGTTATAGTCCAACAGTTTTATTTTAAATCACAAGCTTTCGGAGCGCTGCTCCTTCGTCAGGTTCACCTGAGGAAGGAGCAGCCGCTCCGAAAGCTTGTGATTTCAAATAAAACTGTTGGACTATAACCTGGTGTTGTGCGAATTCTCACTTTGTCCACCCCAGTCCAACACTGGCATCTCCGCATCATAACCTTTATAAAACCATTGGTTTGGCCCCAACTGGAGTATTGTGTCCAATTCTGGGCACCGCACTTTAGGAAGGATGTGAAGGCCTTAGAGAGGGTGCAGAAAAGATTTGCAAGAATGGTTCCAGGGATGAGGGACTTCAGTTACGTGGATCGACTGGAGAAGCTGGGGTTGTTCTCCTTAGAGCAAAGAAGGTCGAGAGGAGATTTGATAGAAGGGTTCAAAATCATGAGGCGTTGAGACAGAGTAGATCGAGAGAAACTGTTCCCATTGGCGGAAGGGTCGAGAGCCAGACGACACAGATTCAAGGTGATTGACAGAAGAACCCAAAGGCGACATGAGGGAAAACGTTTTTACGCAGCAAGTGGTTAGGATCTGGAATGCACTGCCTGAAAGGATGGGGGAGGCAGATTCAATCGTGGCTTTCAAAAGGGAGTTGGATAAGTACCTGAAGGAAAAAAATTTGCAGGGCTACGGGGAAAGGGCGGGGTGAGTGGGACTCGCTGAAGTGTTCTTGCAGAGAGCGGCACGGGCTCAACGGGCCAAAAGGCTTCCTTCTGTGCTGTAACCAGTCTATGATTCTAACCCTCAACATCCTTGCCTAACAAAAATCTATCAATCTCAGTTTTGAAATTTTCTATTGACCCCCAGCCTCAACAGCTTTTTGAGGAGAGAGTTCCAGATTTCCACTGCCTCTTGTGTAAAGAAGTGCTTCCTGACATCAACCCTGAACAGCCTGGCTCAAATTTTAAGGTTTTCCCTCCTCTTTCTAGACTCCAACCCCCCCCCGCCCCCCGTCGCCAGAAGAAATAGTTTCTCTCTATCTACCCTATCAAATCCTTTAATCATCTTAAACACCTCAATTAGATCACCCCTTAATCTTCTATACTCAATGGAATGCAAGCCTAGACTAGGCAACCTGCCCTCATAATTTAACCCCTTTAGCCCCGATGCCATACTGAAGAACTTGCGTATACAAATCACCTTACCACAACCTTGAGACGTCTCAAAGTGTTGCACACCAATAGACTACATTTTGGAAACAACAGCAACAGCCAACTGTGCACAGCAAGGTGCCACAAACAGCATATGAACGAATCATCAATGAATCTATTTTTCTAGCGCTGTTAACTGAGGGACGAATGTTGGCCCGGATATTAGGAGAACACCCTGCTCTTCTTTTAGTGTCGCGGGATCTTTTTCGTCCAACCAATCAGACCTCAGAAAGACGGCACCTCTAACAATGCAGCACTCCCTCAGTACCGCACTGAAGTGTCAGCATTGGATCAATGGTAGCGCTCTCGCCTCGGAGTCAGAAGGCTGTGGATTCAAGTCGCACACCAGAGACTTGAGCACGTAATCCAGGCTGACACTCCAGTACAATAACTGTGGGAGCGCTGCACTGTCGGAGGTGCCGTCTTTCGGATGAGACAGTAAACCGAGGCCCCGTCTGCCCTCTCAGGCGGACATGGAAGATCGCATGGCGCCAGTGGAAGGAGAGCACGGGAGTTCTACTGGTGCCCTGGCCCAATATTTATTTCTCAAGCAACATCACGAAAAAAAAATTGACCATTTACCTCATTTGCTGTTTGTGGGAGCTTGCTGCGCGCAAATTGGCTGCTGGCGTTTCCCTACATTACAACAATGACTGCATTTGGAGGTCCTGAAAGGTGATATATAAATGCAAGTTTGTTCTTTCTTTGAAGCATCAGTCTAGATTACGTGCCCACGTTCTGGAGTAGACCCATAACCTTTGTACTCAGAGGGCAAGGGGGCTACCAGATGATTCAAGTGAGGGCTTAAATAAATAATGATGCGGAGATGCCGGTGTTGGACTGGGGTAGACAAATGTGAGAAGTCGCACAACACCAGGTTATAGTCCAACAGCTTTATTTGAAATCACAAGCTTTCAGAGCGCTGCTCCTTCATCTCTTCACTTCACCTGACGAAGGAGCAGCGCTCCGAAAGCTTGCGATTTCAAATAAAGCTGTTGGACTATAACCTGGTGTTGTGCGACTTCTCACTTGAAATAAATAACACATTGGCATTTTGCAAATCAGGGCCACTGTCCTTTTTTTTAAAAACAAAAGTGAGGTTAAATATCCTCTGGTCTTGCCAAAGCAGTTCCGGAGCCCACATTATCTTTTACAGGTTAGGAACCACTGCGTGGTGACAAAACAATTCAGCAATAAAACAGGGTGAAAAGGTCACCCACTTCACAGGTTGGAGGGGGGGGAAAAAAAACTTAACACGCTCATAATAAAAACGCCACGTCATTCTCGAACACGGACTGGTGCGGAATCGCTGAAAGCACACCCTAGCAACCACCATATCCCAGAGCGCTTTCAAGTTTCCACAGCCTGTGCCTCCCAAGAAGGGAGCTGCAGATTTTCACTCATTTGTCGTCGTCCCCCCCCGCCCTGACTTTCTGCAACAACAGGTTAGCTGCCCCAGGAGTTTCTTTTCAGTGCCGCAACGCGCCCTACACGTCCTGCGTTCTAAAAGGAGAAGGGGAAAAAAATAAAAGTCAACGGCCGCTTTTTCCCACAGCGGATTATTTACCGTTGAATGACTTTCTAATTTTAGATTTTATTTTTCCACATTGTTATCCGGGCCTGTGTGTAATCTCACTGAGGGATTCAAAGCCACACCAGGGTTTACTGACGCTGAGGAACCAGATAGCTGCTCTTGGGTAAACTGTCCCTTCTCCCTCTCAGTAATTGTTTCTTTCCTTTCCTTTCACTGGCCCTCTTCAGCCCACCAAAAACTTTAATATCCTCTGCGCACTTAAGCATTGAAAGTTTTAAATACAAGCAAATTTCCCCCACCCCCTTCCAATATTTAGGTCAGAAAATCCCCACAGAAATCATTCTGGACACCAGGCCAGAAAATCCCCACAGAAACACCACACCACAACAGGTCAGCAAATCCCCACAGAAACATTTTCCCACAACAGGTCAGAAAATCCCCACAGAAACATTTTCCCACACCAGGTCAGAAAATCCCCACAGAAACATTTTCCCACACCAGGCCAGCAATCCCCACAGAAACATTTCCCCACACCAGGCCAGCAATCCCCACAGAAACATTTCCCCACACCAGGCCAGCAATCCCCACAGAAACATTTTCCCCACACCAGGCCAGCAATCCCCACAGAAACATCGCCTCACACCAGGCCAGCAATCCCATGGCACCATCCGTGGGCTTCTTACCAGCATTTTCACAACAGGTCACCACCTTTGGGCACTGTGCCCGTGTGCTTTTTGTACAACGTCTATAGAACGCAGCAGCCAGCATTTGTACATTACACATCAGGATACTTTGCCAACATGACCACAGGGCCGCACCTGGGCTCCCAGCACAGCAGGGATCACCTGAATCCGATTAACTCACGGAACGCTGGAGTCACATTAACCCTTGGCGGCTTGAGGGGCCCCTGCAGACTTCAAAAGTACTTTGGCAACATTTTTTTTTTAAATTACTAATACTTTTACGCAGTAGTTCAGCGGAAGTGCTGCCATAGTAACCGAGGTCAAAGGACAACGTGCAAAGTGGCACAAAAGCAAAGGCCAGCTTGGCCAGTCATTGCTCAGACAACAAATCGCTCCATTTTTGAAAGACGACCGGAAGTGAAAAAAAAAAATCTATTTTTAATCTTCATACATGTATTTAAAAGGGAGCTGTAATGGACTACCAGTAATCTAGTTGACAGGCTTATTCCCAAACTGCTGAAAGTTAGACATTCTGTCATACACTTACAAAAGATCAAACCCCCATAAATACATGCTCGGTGTCTACCCGGCTGGCTTTGAATCATATTTAATTATATACTTGTGTGATACACGAGCAACATTTGAAGAAACTCTTCAACAATGACGCACCAGGCTTTAAGTGGTTTTTTTTGTGGCACTATTGAGGCCGCTCAGGATTCCAAACGCAGTAGCGATGGTCAGAGATTAAAAAAATAAATAAAACAGCGTCTTCACGTGGTGGAAAGGTGACAGCTATCTTCCTTCACGAGAGGTCCAACTCCCTAATGAACAACAACAATTCGCATTTATACAGCACCTTTAACATAGTAGAACGCCCCAAGGCACTTCACAGGAGCGTTATGAAGCAAAAATTTGACACATAAGGAGATATTAGGGCAGATGTCCAAAAGCTTGGTCAAAGAGGTAGGTTTTAAGGAGCATCTTGAAAGAGAGAGAGAGGCGGAGAGGTTTAGGGAGGGAATTCCAGAGCTCAGAGCCGAGGCAGCTGTAGGCACGGCCACCAATGGTGGAGCGATGAAAAACAGAGATGCTCAAGAGGCCAGAATTAGAGGGGTGCAGATATATCGGAGGGTTGTGGGGCTGGAGGAGATTACAGAGATAGGGAGGGACAAGAAAGATGAGAATTTTAAAATCGAGGCTCAATTGACTCAATAACAGAGATATCAGGTCCATCATCTTGAGAAGAGCTCCGTAGATATATATCTTTTAATTCTTTGCTCCTCTGGTATTCTCCCCCTCTTCCCCCCTGAAGGTGCTCTCTCAAGGCAACTGCCCTCTACAGTACTGCACCGCAGACAACTGGCAGAGAGAGCAGCCATCCTTGGGATGGAGCCCATGTTGGTCATCACTCTGGTCATGTGACGTCACCACAGCATTCAACAGCAACAACCGCCTCGAGTGGTGGGGCACGGACTTACGCCAGGTGATGCTTCATGTGCTGAAAGCCCAACTGTGGAAGCGACACACAGATCAGCCACACAGAGGAGAGAGGGCCGCTACGAGCAACCTTTGCAAGTACCTTAGCAGGTAACTAGTGACACAGGGGACGTTGCCAGTGGCTGGAGAGAAGAGTGCCTGCCTGTGTAGTCCAACACCTTGGCTTTGAAGGCAGAAATGGGAATGGGGTACAAAAATAAATACCATATACACTTTGTGTTTCTGATTTATAAAATCCTCAAACACCCCTCCTTGATTGGACTGGAGGCTTGTAGAACATGCCAAGACAATGATTACTCCCAAGATTTAACATTGTACCGAAGTCCACAGACACTCCAGTTATCATCAGCGTTCATTATACAGGTAGGCAAACACACACACACACACAGTAGGCAAGCACACACAGGTAGTCAAGCACATACACACACAATGACAAGGGCACTGCCGTAACGAGTGCTCAGTCCTCAAAGCTGTCCGCTCATCAGTCCGTTCCAGGATATTGCCCTTTTAAGAAACCAGGACGAGCAGAGTACGTGAGACTGCTACCACATGCACCTGGGTCTGTGCATGAGGAGTTTAAATAACATCCGTTCGAACGGAGTTCAACCGTTTCCCACAGGCCTGTGCTGCGTGATGGTTACCACAGTCCTGTCGCTGAAGCGCGAGTCTCTCCACTCGCTGTGTCATAGGCTCGGTTTAATGTGCACAGGGCCGGTGTGGGCCGGAGCAAGGCAGCGACGTCATCTTCATGGATTCGGTTTGAAAAAAAAGACTTCACAGGGAGTGTTCTGTACTCATTACATTTTCACATGTAAAACTGTAGAAAGAACGTTCTGTTTTCTCAAAGCTTTGCCGTCAGTACACCTGAAAATATATATTTTCAAAACCAAGTTTTGTGCCCATCAAAAGGGTGAGGGATGTTGGTGCTCATTCAGCGGGACACTTGAATTTCAGGTACTCCCAACTGGGGTATCACATGGTTAGATGCAAAGTAAAGCTCCCTCTACTCTGCCCCGACAAGATGTCGCTTACCCCCCCACCCCACGGCCCCGCCCCCCCACCCCACAGTGTCCCATACCAGCCATCCTGTGGCCACGGAATGAGACTGCCAAATTAGGGCCAGTTCGATGCTTAGGGTCCACACTCACTAGCAACTGGGCTGGACGGAGACAAAGTTACCTCATGTCATTGAAAATGATTGAGTGCAGCATAAAGGCAAGAGGGAGAGAGACAGACACAGAGAAAGAGAGCGAGCAACAGACAGACCTAACAGAGGCAGAAACAGAGAAAGTAACAGACATACAATGTCTAGGGGCCAATATTTATCCCTCAATCAACATCACTAAAACAGATTACCTGGTCATCATCACATTCCTGTTTGTGGGAGCTTGCTGTGCGCAAATCAGCTGCCGCGTTTCCTACATTACAACAGTGACTACACTTCAAAAAAAGTACTTCATTGGCTGCAAAGCGCTTTGAGACGCCCTTGAGGTTGTGAAAGGCGCTATAGAAATGCAAGTTCTTTCTTACAAACAGCATCAGAGAGAAAGAGAAACAGACAGCTTGCAGGTTAAAGGTGAAAGGTGAGAGAAGGGTCAACCAGCAGACAAGCTTTTCTTGTATGCCATCCAGGAGTGTGCGAGAGGCATTAGAAGTCCCTCAGATATGGGAGCAGGAAGCTAGTCTTGGATGTACTGGCGGGGGGGGGGGGGGCGGTGTTTTGCATGAAAGAGGAACCAGAGCTCATGAGAAGTGTCGTGGAGTTCACCTCCTTATTGTGTGAACTATGGACCCAGCTCCTTCAAACAACCACTGAAAAATTGACCAAAACCATGGTCCCCCACGGCACCTCAGTGTATTGTAATTCGTGCAAGTGTAGGACTCTTCGGATTACAAATCTATCCCTCGGGATTTTCACCCGTAGAATGACTTGCATTTCTATGGCGCCTTTCACCACCACCGAACGTCCCAAAGCGCTTCACAGCCAATGAAGTACTTTTTGAAGTGTAGTCACTGTTGTAATGCAGCACTTCTCCAGGAATTTCCAATCTGAACCCATCCCAACTTTCTATTCTAGTTGCACATCAAATAAAAGGAACAACAATCCTGTGAACACCAAATTATTATTTACAGGGGCAGCATCCAGTAAATCGACTTTTTGAACTAATTCATTAAAAGGAGACTCAACTCACCCAAAAGTTCATTCTGAAATAGATTTCACGCAGAACATTTAGAAAATCATAATACAATCAAGCAGAGTCAACATGGAAATCGTGTTTGACAAATTTGCTGGAGTTCTTTGAGGATGTAACAAGCAGGGTGGATAAAGGGGAACCAGTAGAGGTGGTGTATTTGGATTTCCAGAAGGCATTCGATAAGGTGCCACATAAAAGGTTACTGCACAAGATAAGAGCACACGGGGTTGATGGGTAATATATTAGCATGGATAGAGGATTGGCTAACTAACAGAAAACAGAGAGTCAGGATAAATGGGTAATTTTCAGGTTGGCAATCAGTAACTAGTGGGATGCCACAAGGATCAGTGCTGGGGCCTCAACTATTTACAATCTATATTAATGACTTGGATGAAGGGACCGAGTGAACTGTTGCCAAATTTGACGATACAAAGATAGGTGGGAAAGCAAGTTGTGAGGAGGACACAAAGAGTCTGCAAAGGGATATAGACAGGTTAAGTGAGTGGGCAAAAATTTGGCAGATGGAGTATAATGTGGGAAAATGTGAGGTTATCCACTTCGGTAGGAAGAATAAAAAAGCAAAATATTGTTTAAATGGAGACTACAGAATGCTGCGGTACAGAGGGATCTGGGGGTCCTCATACATGAAACACAAAAAGTTAGCATGCAGGTACAGCAAGTAATTAGGAAGGCAAATGGAATGTTGGCCTTTATTGCATGGGGGCTGGAGTATAAAAGCAGGGATGTCCTGCTACAACTGTACAGGGTATTGGTGAGACCACACCTGGAGTACTGCGTACAGTTTTGGTCTCCTTATTTAAGGAGGGATATACTTGCATTGGAGGCAGTTCAGAGAAGGTTCACTAGGTTGATTCTGGAGATGAAGGGGTTGTCTTATGAGGAAAGGTTGAGCAGGTTGGGCCTATACTCATTAGAGTTTAGAAGAATGAGAGGTGATCTAATTGAAACATAAGATTCTGAGGGGGCTTGACAGGGTAGATGCCGAGAGGATGTTTTCCCTCGTGGGGGAATCTAGAACTAGGGGGCATAGTTTCAGAATAAGGGGTCGCCCATTTAAAACGGAGATGAGGAGGAATTTCTTCTCTCAGAGGATTGTGAATCTTTGGAATGCTCTACGCCAGAGAGCTGTGGAGGCGGAGTCATTGAATATATTCAAGACGGAGATAGACAGATTTTTGAACGATAAGGGAGTCAAGGGTTATGGGGAACGGGCAGGAAAGTGGAGTTGAGGCCAAGATCAGATCAGCCATGATCTTATTGAATGGCGGAGCAGGCTCGAGGGGCCAAATGTCCTACTCCTGCTCCTGATTCTTATGTTCTTAAGACTCGCCCCGCCCTTCCCATGGGAACATGGTTGCTTCTTTCTACTTCGCTCCTCCTGCACTAGGACGCAGCTAAACCTGGTGAAATTATCCAATAGAGAGCCATGGGGATAAACCCTGGTCACAATGCGAGTCACAGCTGCAGTTCAGTGCACTACTACTCTCTCCGTGAGGAACTTAACCACCATTCCAGATATACAGGAAAGAGGTGACTGGGAGTGGAGTGCGAGGCTGCAACACCCTCCAGGGCATTGGGTGGCGTCACAAAGAGCAAGACCGGTCGACGAGCAACTTCCAAAACGCCACGGGTAGGTTACACCCTTAGGCGCAGCAGTAAACACGCGCAGCCTTTGTGCTGATGATGGGCAGGGAGTGACCGGTAGCTGGAACACTTCCGACGCGTGCACCCTCCATTACTGAACTCTCCGTTTCCAAGTTTTCCCGCTACGAGATCTGGTCTCTGTTATCCAGGCTTCCATTCCTGCCAGGAAGACTTATGTTGTAGGGAGTTCCCGTCACGTGGAAGGACTATCCCTCCTCCCGTCTCTTGTGAAAGTGCTCGCCTGCTATTGGGGTGCGGTTCCGGGTTTGCTCACCCAAGTGGTCATTCTCCGAGTGTGTGGGGGGGGGGGGGGGCTTATTCTAGCGGGGGAAACGAGGGGGAGGGGGCAATCACAGCCCAGCCCAAACACCCACAAGTGCTTTACAGCAAGGGGCCTGGGTGATGATCCGAAGTGATTATAGGGAGACGCTTTCATTGGGATCGGAACAGAGTCATCAAAGCGGCAGCAGCCGGGGAGTCGGTCCCTGCAGAATGATCTATTTGGCGTCAGGGTTCGGGGGCACCTCAATGTATTACACACAAAAATAAACTTATCCACAGGAAGCAAACACTTTGTTCTTCAGACTGCAAAAACATAAATCACTTCTGAAAGAGGAAACGTCTCCTTTTTGCCCTCGGGCTTCAGAAACAAACTCACAACAACGTAAAATTAGTCCTGATCCTTTACATCTCGGGAGCAGGTTTAATATGTCTCTGGCGGCGGGTTTAGTGCTGGCGGCCATGACAAGTGGCCAGCAACACCAACATTACCGTGACAGATTTGTTAAGGCTGACAGTGTCAGTACAGGTGCTGTTAAAAAACTGTACACACGGCCAGTACAAGTACTGTAAAAGCTGTATGTACAGTGTCGGGTGGAGGTACTGTAATAGTATGTGTGCAGTCTACAGGTACTGTGCAGTGTCAGCCGTGGCTCAGTGGGCAGCACTCTCGCCTCTGAGTCGGAAGGTCGTGGGCTCGAGTCCCACTCCAGAGACTTGAGCACAAAATCCAGGCTAACACTCCCAGTGCAGTGCTGAGGGAGCGCTGCACTGTCGGAGGCGCCGTCTTTCAGATGAGACGTTAAACCGAGGCCCCGCCTGCTCTCTCAGGTGGACGTAAAAGATCCCATGGCCACTATTTCGAAGAAGAGCAGGGGAGTTCTCCCCGGTGTCCTGGGCCAATATTCATCCCTCAGTCAACATCACTCAAACAGATTATCTGGTCTTTATCACGTTGGGAGCTTGCTGTGCGCAAATTGGCTGCCGCGTTTCCCTACATTACAACAGTGACTACACTTCAAAAGTACCTCATTGGCTGTAAAGCACTTTGGGATGTCCTGAGGTTGTGAAAGACGCTGTATAAATGCAAGTCTTTCTTTCTGTAATCGTCTTGAAAGGGGTGAGTGGGATCTGCCTTCCACAAGTGAGCACGACATACAGGCCTGGTTCAAGGACTGATTCAGCCCTATGCACAACTTGAAATTGAGCGCCGCTGTGTTCTACTGGCTTCATAGAGTCATAGAGTCATACAGCACAGAAAGAGGCCCTTCGGCCCATCGTGTCCGCGCCGGCCATCAAGCCCTATCTATTCTAATCCCATTTTCCAGCACTTGGTCCGTAGCCTTGTATGCTATGGCGTTTCAAATGCTCATCTAAATACTTCTTGAATGTTGTGAGGGTTCCTGCCTCTACCACCCTTTCAGGCAGTGAGTTCCAGATTCCAACCACCCTCTGGGTAAAAAAGTTTTCCCTCAAATCCCCTCTAAACCTCCTGCCCCTTACCTTAAAACTATGCCCCCTGGTTAATGACCCCTCTACTAAGGGGAAAAGTTCCTTTCTATCTACCCTATCTATGCCCCTCATAATTTTGTACACCTCAATCAGGTCCCCCCCTCAGCCTTCTCTGCTCGAAGGAAAACAACCCCAGCCTGTCCAGTCTTTCTTCATAGCTGAAGCGCTGCAGTCCTGGTCAAACCGTGGGCCCAGAACAAGGTGCCAAAGTGAAGGTTGATTGTACAGGCGAGTAAGTTAGTAGCACAGGAGGGACAGATTCTCCGCGTCATGGGAGCCGGGGATGGCTGGCAAAATCGTCCCGATCTATTTTAATAACTTCTAAAGTCACCAAGAAGCCATTTTGTTTGTACGGAGATGTGTGCAATCACTATTAGCTTCCCTCTGTTACAATCTGTGTTTGAAGATTTAGAAGATCAGAAATACGAATGCAAAAGAAATTGCCCAAGGCATGGTTGGGGCGGGGCGTCCTAGGCTTGACCGATCTTGAGCAGAATAGCCGCAAACCCACCGCCCTTCCCCACACCCACGCAACAGCACTGCCGCTCCACCCCCCCCCGTGCAACAGCACTGCACCCCCCCGTGCAACAGCACTGCAGCTCCACCCCCCGTGCAACAGCACTGCAGCCCCCGCCCCCGCAACAGCACTGCAGCTCCACCCCCCCGTGCAACAGCAGTGCAGCCCCCCCTGCAACAGCAGTGCAGCCCACCCCCTGCAACAGCACTGCAGCCCCCCCCGTGCAACAGCACTGCAGCCCCCCCCCCCGTGCAACAGCACTGCAGCCCCCCGTGCAACAGCACTGCAGCCCCCCCCGTGCAACAGCACTGCAGCCCCCCCCGTGCAACAGCACTGCAGCCCCCCCCCCCGTGCAACAGCACTGCAGCCCCCCCCCGTGCAACAGCACTGCAGCCCCCCCCCGTGCTGCAACAGCACTGCAGCCCCCCCCGTGCAACAGCACTGCAGCCCCCCCCCCGTGCAACAGCAGTGCAGCCCCCCCCCCGTGCAACAGCACTGCAGCCCCCCCCATGCAACAGCACTGCAGCCCCCCCCCGTGCAACAGCACTGCAGCCCCCCCCTCCGTGCAACAGCACTGCAGTCCCCCCCCCCCCCACCCCACCCACCATGCAACAGCACTGCAGCCCCCAAACCCAGGATCATCGCCGCTTTCTGCCTCACTCATTCATATCCAGAAAAAAAAAGTCAGCCTCCCACACACCAGCAAAACTGAAATGTATCCAAATATAAAACAAACAATAAGTGACCTTCAGAGAGTCACATGGCTTTGGATGCACTGACTGGCCTCCCCTGTACTGGTGTTTCTGTGAATGAAAACTCAAAAACCATTCAGCAACTGCTCCAGTCAACTTTTAACACGAGATCATGAGAAACGTGGGCGAATCTCCCCCAAGCAATGACCCCTCATTTTTTTTTTTTGGGAGTGCGGCCCCTTTACCAGCCCTACCCAGGCTGCCCGGAGTGACTGGCCCGAATTGGCTCCAAGGGCCCGTGGTTTAACCGCTGTACTTATGTACCTGTATACTGTACCCCAACACCAAGTGCTAAAGACAGAAGAAAGAAAACCTGCCTTTATATAAGAAAAGAAAGGGCTCGCATTTCTAAAGCGCCTTTCACAACCTCGGGTTGTCCCAAAACGCTTTACAGCCAATGAAGTACTTTTGAAGTGTGGTCACTGTTGTAATAGACCTCAGCCTGTCTGGCAAAAGGTGGGAAGTGGTGCTGCACAGGGCGGTGCAGGGACCACTGTTGATCACCAGTCACAACAATGATTTGGACAAGGAATCGGAATTTGCAGTTGACACCAATTTGGGGGTTGGGGTGGGGGGGGGGGCGGTTTGAAGGAAGACTGCGACAAAAGACGACGACATTAACAATGTTCCCCGTAATGTTTTTTTTTTGGGCGCGCGGCCCATTCACAGTTTCGCGCACGCACAGACTTTAACACCGCGAACACCGGTCCCGGGCTGCGCAGGACCCGCAGAGAGCTCCGCAGCCTTTCGGGAACGTTGGGGCATTAATAAACTTGCAGAATTGGCGTGTAATTGGCAAATGAGATAAGTGTGAGGTGGTGCATTTTGGTAGTAAGAATATGAAGGCCACATCCTGCTTGGAAAATAAGAGTCTAAAAATGGGGCAGAGGAGGCAAAGAGGGAGCTAGGGGAAAAAGCAGAAAAAGTTTCTCTATCCACCCCATCAATTCCTTTCAAAATCCTGAAAACCTCAATCAAATCACCCCCTTAATCTTCTCTATTTCAGGGAATACAAGCCTAGTTTATGTAATCTCTCCTCATAATCCAATCCTTGGAGCCCTGGTAACATTCTGGTGAATCTGCGCTGCCCTCCTTCCAAGGCCAATATATCCTTTCTAAGGTGTGGTGCCCAGAACTGCACACAGTGCTCCAGCTGTGGTCTAACCAGGGCTTTGTAAAGCTGTAGCAAAACGTCCTCCCCTTTTATATTCTGGCCCTCTAGTTATAGTTATAAAAGCTAACACTCCATTAGCCAACTTGATTATTTTTTTTGTGCCTGACCACTACGTTTTAGTGATCTGTGCCTACACTGTACTTACGGATAAGCACACCACTTTATGACTTGTGTGCTCAGCCGGCTTGATGTGTGTTCACTGTGACCAAGATTGCGAGTCAATCTTCCTTCCCCTTTCCTGCCACCACCCAACCTGGCTCAGCGAGCTCCTTCACCCATGAGATGGCCACGCCTAGCAGTCCAGTCAGGGGGGCTGGTGAAACTTCCAAGCGCTCGCAGCCGGCTGATTGCACTGTCAAGAAGACAGCCCTCGGTGGAGCCCGAGTTAGAATCAGCGTGACAGAAAATCTGCTCTAAAAATTCAATTGAATCTCCCTTTAATGAACCGAGCGGCCTTAACTACAGGTGTCACAGCGTCCAAAAAGGTAACGCGTTGTCTCACCCACCGTCTCCTGGACAGTGACTGAAGAGCTCTCAGAAAGCACTGGAGAGGTTTCACCGACAGTCACTGTAGTCTTGGGGAGTAGCTTTTGTGCAAATGAGAGAAGAGAAACGGAGGAAGGAGGAAAGAGTCAATGGGGGGGGTGGGGGGGAAATGGAACTTTACAGAAGGCACCTTGAACTAAAAAGCTGACTTAATGCCAAGATTCTAATCTGTCGTGAAAGGTATTATCCCCTTCAGGTTTACAGTAGCACCTCTGTTACACAGTATCCGAGTCAAGGTTAGCTGAAACTCTCCTTTTTACTTGTGATGTTGTATAAAATGACAGAAGTGGATTTTTTTTTTTCTCCCCAGTCTTTCATTCTCTTCAGCACATTATCAGATGTTCTCTCTCTCAATCCCTTCCTTCCCCAGCCGTCAAAGTGAGCAGCGTGTCTTTGAATGGACAAAACGTCAGCTTATCTCAATGCCATATTGATCCAATAAACAGCCAAAAGTATTTCTTGGCTGCTCAGTTCTCTTTTAATGGATTGCGAGCTGCCCCTCTCCCAAAATGCCTTTCAGCTGCCGAGAGCTCATTTGAATTGATTTTTTTTTTAAAAAAGACACACACGCGCGCATCTGCGCGTCTCTCGGTCGGCTTGCGGAGCGCAGGCCTGCCGAGGTCTCGCTGCTCCTGGGCACGGTGCAAGAAAAGGCATCTCACCTGAACCTTCTCTTTCCTCTGGTCTCCAACCCCTCTCCCCTCGCCGTCCTCCTCTGAGATTTTTATTTTTAATTCGCGCTACTGTTACGAGGCGCCGTTTCGCTGAACTTTCTTCTCTTGCTCCAAGTGCATCGTCCTGCCTGCCTGCTCTTCCCTCCTCATGATCCAGGGCACCCTTCACCACTCCAGCTAATTCTTAACCGGCACTCGATGGGGGGGGGGGGGGGGGGGGGGGGCTGCCCACTTTGTACTCGTGTCTCCTTTTTTTAAATTATTATTATTCGTTCATGGGACGTGGGCGTCGCTGGCAAGGTCAGCATCTATTGCCCATCCCTGGAGAAGGTGGCGGTGGTTACCGCCGAGTGGCTTGCTGGGCCATTTCAGAGGGGCAATCAAGAGTCAACCACATTGCTGCGGGTCTGGAGTCACATATAGGCCAGACCGGGTAAAGGCAGCAGATTTCCTTCCCTCCCTAAAAGGGCATTAGCGAACCAGATGGGTTTTTGCGACAATCCGATAGTTTCACGGTTTTGAACTAAAATATGAGTGAATTATTGAACATATATATGCTTCAACCTTTACTCCTTCCTACAATCTTAAACCCTGGGGTAGAAATTCCTCTCGGGGGGGGGGGCGGTGGCACAAAGCGGGCGGTAACCGATTGGTTGCCCATTACACACAGCGCCTGAAATTCAGTTCCATTGCAGTCACTGAAAATAAATGCCAGGTGCTGCGTATAACGGGCGGCCGATCCGATACCGCGCGTTTTGCCCCACCGCCCCCGAGAGGAATTTCTGCCCCAATTCTGTTTTATCGCCTCTTCTTTCCAACTGCGAGTGGCCTGGGTTGACCCGTTCTTCAAGTTTCCCCGTCCACCTTGTGAAAGGGCAGGCCCCGTCTTCCACTCGGGATTTCTTCCCTCTCTTCCACCACCCCCACCCCCTCCACCTTCGTCTTAGCCAGCCACGCATCCCAAAACTGAAAATGCTGCCCTGTGAGGAAATTGGGGGATGGGAATAATCCTCCCTGGTCATAAGAACATCAGAAATAGGAGCAGGAGTCGGACATTCGGCCCCACCGAGCCTGCCCCGCCATTCAACAAGATCATGGCTAATCATCTACCTCAACTCCACCTTCCCGCACTGTCCCCATATCCCTGGGAGGTCGCTGCCAATTGGTGGCAGAATGCAACACACCGCACTGACCGACAGCCTGAGGGCCCCTTCATTACGTAAGCATACAGAATTAGTCAAAAGTACCTTGGACCTCAAGTCAGTGACACCCCACACAAAACGTCGACCTTGTGATCAATTATTTAAACCAGAGAGACAGCAGGAAAGGTAAAACTGCTCTTGCAGCGTGAAAAATGGCTGCTCTCGGATAATAACCCGGTGAAATCACCTCACAAGATATATTTATTAGCATCTTGTAGACGACATTTACCAGGTCTGGGGGGGGGGGGGAAATTAATATTATTGCGCATTTTTACAGTGAACCCTGAGGTAACTAAGGAACTACACAAAAATAAATCTCAGTGAGTGCACTCGTACATAATTTATTTTCTATGCTTAATTATGTGGAGCCTGGGGATAAGGAAGAAGCACTTTGAGACAAGTTTAGACATGTGCTGTTTTGTCTGAAAGCCAAACCATCCGTGTGAGCTTCTCCAATTCAAAATAAACCCCCCCGCCGACTTAAAAAAAATAAATCACGGTTAAGAATACGCACAACAAAATTAAAAGAAGTAGCGCGGTTCCCAGCTTCCCCCGAAGCTCAGTGGGTTAAACCTACCACACGGAGAAGCACCGGGGCCCTACAGATCTGGAGAGGCCCAGTTCCGATCCCTGCTCTGTGCTGGGATAGCTCACCTCGGTTGCGGGCAATGGTGGGCAGGCTTTAACTGGCCTCGGCGGTTTCTTCCATCCTTGGCTAAGGTGAAGGGCTGTAACTCAACGAATCAGAGATCCCACTCCTGATCCAGTGACCCCCCCCCCCCCCCACGTTGGAAAGTGCCCAAGTGTGGACGATGGCCAGGTACAGGATGAAATTCGGCTGTGATGCCCCATCTGGTCGAATAGTACCCCCCGACACTCACTACCCAGGCTCCCACGTGAAGATGGGTGGAGTACCTGTCGGTGCTGATGGAAATGGTACCCCAGAGAGAGAGAGCGCCAGAGAGAGAGAGAGAGCGCCAGAGAGAGAGAGAGAGCGCCAGAGAGAGAGAGAGAGAGCGCCAGAGAGAGAGAGAGAGCGCCAGAGAGAGAGAGAGAGCGCCAGAGAGAGAGAGAGAGAGCGCCAGAGAGAGAGAGAGAGAGCGCCAGAGAGAGAGAGAGAGAGCGCCAGAGAGAGAGAGAGCGAGAGAGAGAGAGAGAGCGAGAGAGAGAGCGAGAGAGAGAGAGAGCGAGAGAGAGAGCCAGACTTGCATTTATATATTGCCTATCACAACCTCAGGACAGCCCAAAGCGCTTTACTGACAATTAAGTCCTTTTTTTTTTAAGTGTAGTCACTGTTGTAATGTAGGAAACGCAACAGCCAATTTGCGCACAGCAAGCTCCCACAAACAGCACTGTGATAATGACCAGATAATCTGTTTTTGTAATGTTGGTTGAGGGATAAACATTAGCCAGGACACCGAGGGAAACTCCACTGCTGTTCTTCGAAATAGTGGCCGTGGGATCTTTTACATCCACCCGAGAGAGCAGACGGGGGCCTCGGTTTAACGTCTCATCCGAAAGACGGCACCTCCGACAATGCAGCTCTCCCTCAGCACTGCACTGGGAGAGTCAGCCTGGATTTTTGTGCTCGAGTCTCTGGAGTGGGGGCTTGAACCCACGACCTTCCGACTCAGGATCAATCAGTGCCTTCGGCAGTGGAGAAGGAGCGAGAAGGGGGCAGCTCAAGGAGTTGGACACATGTGTGACGATGTCCATGATGGAATTACACCAGAAGAAGCTACCTGAAGGGCTTTAGGACAACTGGATTTGGACGAGTGCAGCCACAATAACATGGCCGCTGGCACAGGACTGCGAAACTTGTTAAGCACTGGCAGTTGCGAGTTGCTGTATTGTTATGGAGCGCGCACACCAAAACAGCAAAAAAAGGCAATTAAAATACAGACATGGGGGTAATTCCAGCGAGGCCGCCCTCCTCCGGAGCGGAGCCTCACTCGATGGAGCACGAGTCAGAGATAGGGCTACAGGCAATGGCAATCTGATCTCCATATTCCAACCCGCACAGCCATCAGCAAGGCTCGGATCTGGAAGCGCAGCCTCACTGAACTTTCCCGAATGAGAGAGGGGGATGGAGACAGAGACAAGAGGGAAACACAGAAAAGAGGGAGAGCGAGAAAACAGAGAGGTGGAATGTCAGAGACAGAAATCGGGTTGCCAACTCCGATTAGACATATCCCTGGAGTCCCACCATCCCACGGCCAATTGGGGACTGAACAGACTGTTACCTGATTGGATGATTCTTGACTGTCAGTCAAACAGCCGTTTCCCCGCCCCCCCCATCTCAAATATTTTTTAGAACTAATGAATGAAAGTGTTGATAGAAACAGAAAAAACACAATGTTTTTCAATGCCCTTATGATTTTTCTCCCAGTTTGCTCCAGTTGGCCCAGTGTCCAGGAGATTAATCTTCAATTCCTGGAGATTCCAGGATAGTCCTGGAGGGTCGGCAACGCTAGGGAGAGAGGGAGAGAGAGAGAGAGAGAGAGAGAGAGAGAGAGAGAGAGAGAGAGCACGCGCGAGAAAGAGAGCGCGCGAGAGATAGAGAGCGCGAAAGAGAGGAAGAGAACCATTGAGAGAAACCAGAAAGGGAAAGAATGAATGAGAGAGAGAAAAAGAGAAAGGCGAGAAAGGGAGAAACAAACAAAGAAAAAGATCAAGAAATAGTAAGAGAGAGGGGAAGAACAAAAAGGAGAAAAAGAAAGAGATAGAGCGAAAGAGAACCTGAGGTGAGAAACATGCCATCTGCAGAAACCACATTAGAAACAACTACACAGGCAAAGGAGACAGAGGCCTCGGAACAAAAAAGAAATCTTGGCCTCCGTTCAAGGATGTAACACACTCGAGAGATTTGGATGACGATCAGAAACCCCTGGAGGGTGTGACAGCCTCTGAACACACTCCCAGCCAGCTGTTCCTCTCCGTCTTAAACACCCATCAATCAATGATTGCTCTGTGTGTGACCCACTTCCAAACTTCCTGATCCAGGAATGCTGCTGGTGAGCTATGCTGGGATCTTACCCAGGCAGGGGGGCTGCCCCACTGTAACTCGGCTCCTAACCGTTTAATCGAGTGGGCATGGCCTGCAGGCCTGAGTTTTTCTGTCAGCAAAGCTATTCACAAACATCCCAATCGCTTGTTGTTTGTTTTGAAGCTTATTACAGGAGCCAGTGTATGCTTAACGTTTTGATAAGGCTTTCCGCCAACAAACTCACCCCCCCCCCCCCCCCCACCCACCACCATCCCCTTACCCCACCCCCCTACCAAAAGAGGCCCATTTACAGCAAGGTCTGACTGACCACTGTTCTGGCAACGGTCTGCCCTCCTGTACATGTTCGTGACGACACAGGGCACTTTTCTTTTCGAACGCTCAGCTCTCTCGCCGCCGGCTGCATTTCAAAAAACATAAACTGGCAGACTTGTCCAGCGGTGGCAGAGAACCCCTCCCCCGCCCCCGCCCTCCCACCACCCCCAAAACCCCCACCTTATTATCTGTTTAGTAGGTTTTCGTGAGCTGCCAGGAGACTGGGACAATGCCACACTCCCAAAAACGGAACCTGCAAAGACTACGGGGCTAGAAAGTGACAATAGTGGAAGAAGAACTCGCATTTCTATCGCGCCATTCACAAAATCAGAACGTCCCAAAGTGCTTTACAGCCAATGAAGTACTTTTTGAAGTGTAGTCACTGTTGTAATGTGGGAAACGCAGCAGCCGATTTGTGCACAGCAAGCTCCCACAAACAGCAATGTGATGATAACCAGATAATCCTGGTTTTCAGTGATGTTGGTTGAGGGATAAATATTGGCCCCAGGACACCGGGGAGAACTCCCCTGCTCTTCTTCAAAATAGTGCCGTGGGATCTTCTCCATCTCCAGCAAAGGTGGTTTAAGATTTTGTTTCATCGGCAACTGCCTCCACAGGGAGGTCTGCAATACTGTATAATTCTGGAAAGACGATAGTTGATTTACCATTGAGAGAGAGAGTCTGGAATATCAGCATCACACTGAATCCGCGCTTTCCGCTTTCAAGCAGCGCTCCTGGAGCTTAAATTTAAAATTCTAGAGTTACATTTCTGGCAACAGTGGCTCAGTGGGCTGCACCCTCGCCTCCGAGTCAGAAGGTTGTGGGTTCAAGTCCCACTCCAGAGACTCGAGCACAAAAATCCAGGCGGACACTCCCAGCGCAGTGCTGAAGGAGTGTTGCACTGTTGGAGGTGCCGCCTTTCAGATGAGACGTTAAACCGAGGCCCCACCTGCTCTCTCAGGTGGACGTAAAAGAGCCCATGGCCACTATTTCGAAGAAGAGCAGGGGAGTTCTCCCCGGTGTCCTGGGCCAATATTTATCCCTCAACCAACATCACGAAGACAGATGATCTGGTCATTATCACATTGCTGTTTGTGGGAGCTTGCTGTGCGCAAATTGGCGGCTGCGTTTCCTACATGACAGCAGTGACTACACTCCGAAAAGTACTTCATTGGCTGTAAAGAGCTTTGGGACGTCCGGTGGTCGTGAAAGGCGCTAGAGAAAATGCAAGTCTTTCTTTTATTCGTCAGTTTGTTTTTACACAGCACCTTGAATATGCTGAAACATCCGGAGGCATTTCATCAGCGACCGCCGACCCATTAAAGAAAGTGGCCGCAATCTCAATGAGGTGGAAGCTTCCGAAGGCAGGGAGAGAGGCGGCGAGGCAGAGGGCCAGCGCAGACAGTGCGTCGCAACGAGCGAGACCATCGAGACAAAAATGACAGGTGGCACAGTGTGCTTCTGACGTTCACCTTCTCCCAACAAAAAAAAATTTGCCAACACGCCTTTTCATGATGCGTGCTGTCCCTTGAAATCTCATGCAAAGAATTTTTAAGTACCGTTGAATTGCGATAAGATAAGAATTTCGCTGTGAAGCGATTGAGAGTTTTTTCTTCGAATATCCATGGCGAATTTTTTCGGCAACTTTCCTCCCTTCTCCGCACCTCAAGGCACAGACTTCCTGCTGGGTGCAGGCCCACAGGTGCCTCACCCAAGAGGTCATGGTTCAGACGGGAGTCTGGCCAGTCTGTGATCGTTGGCCTCGCAGTCAATCCCAATCCTGTCCTACCCTCCCCCCCGATATCCACACACATACACACTTCCAATGGGGTGGGGGGGGGGGGGCGGAGCGGAGGGAAAGAGGGTGGGCGAGAGGGGATAGCGGTCAGGAGCAGAAATCCTGCTCCAATTTTCTTCTTCCTAACTCAGGAGTGCCGAAGCAAAGAATAGGCCCGCCACCGTCAATGGAAAAAATCCTTTGAGCCGACGGGAGCTCCACAAACCCAACAAAGGCCAAGCATCGAACCCGAGACCTTCCCGGCCTTTCCTATTTAGCGTCACGCGGGGTGGTGCATTCACCAACGGAGGCACACCAGGAGACGGCTTGCGAGAGACATGCTCTTTTTTTTTAAAGGCGCCGAGAGGGCCTGTTTTACGGCTCCCAACACTGGAGCCCTGCGGCCTCCGGTTGCTTGGACCTGTCCAGATCCTGGCATTATCCGGCCAGCAGCCAGTCACGAGGCAGCCTGGACTGTGCAACCATCCTGAGAGAGGCCGCTCCCAGCTCCAATGGTGTCTCATGTAGCAGAATATTTAACAACAAAATTTGAACTCGCCTCTCAATAAATGAGAGAGAACATTTATCATAGCCCGAACACAGCTATTGATTGCTTTCTGCAATCTCTGTCAAACAGTAAAAGTTCTTCACAGCTCCTCTATTGAGGAGCATTCCAGCCTTGCAACACCTCTCGCAGGACACTACGCAATAAATCATATTTAATTTGCTCTCTTGCATAGCTATTAATCATCCTGGGCTTATTCATTGGTCTGAATTAGAAGAGCGCCCAACATTATCTTCTTAGGCAGTCCCTCGGAACCGAGGATGACTTGCTTCCACGCTAAGAATGAGTTCTCAGGTGACTGATGAGTCCAATGCGGGACCTACAGTCTCTGTCACGGGTGGGTCAGACGGTGGTTGAAGGGGCGGGCGGGTGGGGTACTTGGGTTGACGTACGCTCGGCTTCCGCTTGCTCCCGGCGAAGAGACTCGAGGTGTTCGGCGCGTTCCCGGATGCTTCTCCTCTACTTTGTGCGGTCTTGGGCCAGGGATCCCCAGGTGGTCGGTGGGGATGTTGCACTTTTTCAAGGAGGCTTTGAGGGTGTCCTTGAAGCGTTTCCTCTGCCCACCTGGGGCTCTCTTGCTGTGTCGGAGCTCCAAGTAGGGCGCTTGTTTTGGGAGTCTCGTATCGGGCATGCGGACGATGTGGCCCGTCCATTGGAGCTGATCGAGCGTGGTCAAAGCTTCGATGCTGGGGATGTTGGCCTGAGCGAGAACACGGACGTTGGTGCGCCTATCCTGCCAATGGGTTTGCAGGATCTTGCGGAGGCAGCGTTGAAGCATAAAGGAGGGCGGGTATCACTACTGCTCTGTAGACCAACATTATGGCAAATTCTTGTTCAACGATTCAGTCGTTCATGTTTCCTCCGGATCGCTGATGGGGGGAGGGATGGGCCTCGGCTCCCCCCCCGACGAGCTGCATTCACTCCTGTCCTAGCCATACAGCTTCAAAGGGCAATTCAACACCAGCTTGCATTTATATAGCGCCGTTAACCAAGTAGAACGTCCCATGGCGCTTCACAGGAGCGTTACCGGGCCAAAGGAGGAGACATTAGGACAGGTGACCAAACGCTTGGTCAAAGAGTGAAGTTTTAAAGGAGCGTCTAAAAAAGATGGGGACAGAGGTAGAGCTTAGGGTCCAGACAGCTGCAGGCACGGCCGACAATGGTGAGGCGAAGGAAGCTGGGGACGCACAAGTGGCCAGAGTTGGAGGAACACAGAGTTCCTCCCGTGGCCTTTTCCTTGATCTTCTACCTTAACGGAAAACGCTGGAGCTTCCCCTCTCCAAGGGCTCAGTGGGTAACAGCGGTGAGTGGCTGGGCCACAGCAGACCAGACGGGTCCCAGGTTAAATTCTGCGCTGGGTCAGCCGATCCCGGTCAGAGCGGCAGCCAGGCTTCCCGCTCCTGATGGCTAGCTGCGCTAGATCACGCGCGCTGGGCGAAGACAGGAGTGGGAACTGGCTGGTGCGACTTCCCTCACAGTCCAACAGCTTGCCCTAAGTGAGAAGAAACGGCCACCTGGCCAAGGTACCAAAAGATGGACAAGTATCTGCGATCCAAACCCCCCAGAAATAACAAGTGCCTTCAGGAGAGAAAGGAAGTCTTGCACTTATCAAACGCCTTTCACAACCTCAGTACGTCCCAAAGCGCTTTACATCAAATGAAGTACTTTTTTTTTTTACTGAAGTGTGGTCACTGTTGTAATGTGGGAAACATGGCAGCCAATTTGCGCACAGCAAGCTCCCACAAACAGCAATGAGGTAGTGACCAGATTTAGTGATATTGGCCCAGGACACCAGGAAGAACTCCCCTGCTCTTCTTCGAAATAGTGGCCGTGGGATCTTTTATGTCCACCTGAGGGGGCACCTTGGTTTAACGTCCCATCGGAAAGACGGCACCTCTGACAGTGCAGCACTCCCTCAGCACTGCACTGGAGTGTCAGCCGAGATTTATGTGCTCAAGTCTCTGGAGTGGGACTTGACCCCACGACCTTCTGACTCAGAGGAGAGGGTGCTAACCACTGAGTCACGGCTAAAAAAAAAAAAGCCATGGAAAAAGGAATTAACAAAACAGGGCGCCAGGGATGATGGCACGAGAAATAAATCCCCTTCTTTTTAAAAACACACAGGACAATGCGACGTTTCAGTGGGATGCACTTCCCCTTTAAGATGATGTCACTCTCAAGGAAGCTTTGCATGAATTCCTCGTTTTGCTGGGTGACCTTCAGACTCCAGTCTGCTCGATGGGATGTCTGCTGCGAGTCGCAGCAAATCCTCACTGGCAAAAAAAAAAGTGAACATTGCTACCAGCGACGGAGCCCTGCATAAACACATCGACAGCAGCCCGTGCCTCAGCTACTCGAACATGTATACGATGTTAAAAAGCCGTCGGAATTTGCGCACAGCAAACACTAACAAGCCAAGGATTTCTTTACACAACTGGGGAGATGGGGAACAGGTCACACTACATGCAAATTTGACTTTAAAAAAAAAATCTACATCTATTCCCAACATTACAGTATCTCATTTCCTCATAGTTCATTCAAAGTGCCCCGTCACATGAAATTGATCACATCAGTTTCCCAGCAATGGATGGGCAAAGTCATCACTTCAGCCTGTCCAGAAGTAATGGCTGTTTCCATCACCTGGTTTTCGTCAGCTTGGGTACACAGACTTCTCAGCGTCAGAAAAGAGCGCCAGAGTGGGTCGCACTCTCGCCTCTGGATCAAAAGCCCGTTGCTTCGAGTCCCACTCCACGGGACTTCAGCACATAATCTAGGCTGACGCTTCAGTGCAGTTCAGAGGGAGCGATGGACGCACTGTCGGAATAGCCTGCTCAGCTGGACTTATAGGATCCCGCGGCACTAATTGAGGACTAGCAGGGAATAGGTTTTGGCCAACATTCATCCCTCAACTAACGCCACCCAAAAACTGATTATCTGGCTGTTACCAGATTGCGGTGTGTGGGATCTTGCTGTGCACAAATTGACTGCCACGTTTCCTTAACCCAACAACAACAACTTTGCATTTATATAGCGTCTTTAACATAGTGAAACGTCCCACGGCGCTTCACAAGAGCGTTATCAAACAAAATTTGACACCGAGCCACAAAAGGAGATAAGAGGACAGATGATCAAAAGCTTGATCAAAGAGTATTAAAGACCGTCTTACAGGAGGAGAGAGAGAGGTGGCGAGATTCAGGGAGGGAATTCCAGAGCTTAGGGCCCAGGCAGTTGAAGACACGGCTGCCAATGGTGGAGCGATTAAAATCGCGGATGCTCGAGGAGGCCAGAATTGGAGGAGCGCAGAGATCCCGGAGGGTTGCAGGGCTGGAGGAGATTACAGAGATAGGGAGGGGCGAGGCGGTGGAGGGATTTGAAAACAAGGATGAGAATTTTTAAAATCGAGGCGTTGCCGAACCGGAAGCCAATGTAGGTCAGTGAGCAGAGGGGTGATGACTGAACGGCAGCAGAGGTTTGTATGAGCTCAGGTTAATGGAGGGTGGAAGATGGAGGCTGGCCCGGAGAGCGTTGGAATAGTCAAGTCTAGAGGTAACAACAGTGACGACACTTCAGAATTAATTGGCTGTAAAGCTCTTTGGGATGTCCTGGGAACATGAAAGGCATCATATAAATGCAAATTCTTCCCTTTTAAATTACAAACCAATTCAACTGACTCTGGATTCTCGTGCACATGATATGCGGACTACAAAAATAGCTCAACATCTGTCACAGACAGAATGTGCCCGTGAGCTTGGTGACTGCGTTTCCTTTCTGTCAACACCTCATGCACGTAAGCAACCAAACACCTCGACACGGCTGACTCGCTCTCAGCCGCACGCAGAGGAAGATCCCGGGTTTGGTCCCTGCTCGGTGCTGAATTGGCCGGTCTCGGGTTGGCGCACTGCAACCAGTGGAGCTGTGGCGTGGGTGGTGGGTGATGCCAGGACCCGATTCAAACATGAAGGCCCCCCCCCCCCCTCCGCTCCATGATGGAATGCTCTGGCTGACACTCGAGCCTCGATGTTTGGTCTTCCTTATCTGAGAAAGGACAGACGCGCCTTAGAGGCGGTGCAACGAAGGTTCACTAGATAGATAGATGCAGTTTTGGTCGCCTTATCTGAGGAAGGATGTTCTTGCCATGGAGGGAGTGCAGCGAAGATTCACCAGACTGATACCTGGGATGGCAGGAATGACGTACGAAGAGAGATTGGGTCGATTAGGCTTATATTCGCTAGAGTTTAGAAGAATGAGAGGGGATCTCATTGAAACTTATAAAATTCTAACAGGACTAGACAGACTAGATGCAGGAAGGATGTTCCCAATGGCGGGGGAGTCCAGAACCAGGGGTCACAGTCTAAGGATAAGGGGTAAGCCATTTAGGACTGAGATGAGGAGGAATTTCTTCACCCAGAGAGTGGTGAACCTGTGGAATTCTCTACCACAGAAGGCAGTTGAGGCCAATTCATTAAATATATTCAAGAAGGAGTTAGATATATTTCTTAAGGCTAAGGGGATCAAGGGATATGGGGAGAAAGCAGGGACAGGGTACTGAATTTGGATGATCAGCCATGATCTTACTGAATGGCGGAGCAGGCTCGAGGGGCCGAATGGCCTACTCCTGCTCCTATGTTTCTATGATCCCTGGGATGAGAGGGCTGTCCTACGGGGAGAGATTGAGTAGAATGGGCCTATACTCTCTGGAGTTTAGAAGAATGAGCGGTGATCTCATTGAAACATACAAGATTCTGAGGGGGATTGACAGGGTAGATGCTGAGAGGTTGTTTCCCCTGGCTGGAGAGTCTGGAACAAAGCGGCACAGTCTCAGGACAAGGGGTCAGCCATTTAAGACAGAGATGAGGAGAAATTTCTTCGCTCAAAGGGTTGTGAATCTTTGAAATTCTCTGCCTCAGAGGGCTGTGGATGCTCAGTTGTTGAGTATATTCAAGGCTGAGATCGATGGATTTTTGGACTCTAGGGGAATCAAGGGATGTGGAGATCGGGCGGGAAAGTGGAGTTGAGGTCGATGATCAGCCATGATCTTATTGAATGGCGGAGCAGGCTCAAGGGGCCATATGGCCTACTCCTGCTCCTAATTCTTATGTTCTTATGTTCACCTCGGTGTGGGGAGTGCGGGGAGGTGGAAGCAGGAGAGACACGCCCACGACGATGCCACCGTGATGTCTCGGCAATTTTTTTTTTTTTACAACCGAGTTTCATTTAAATGTCCCGACACTGACTCCTGCCTGAAGCTGGAGAGCAAATGGACCCAGAAAAGGCTACTGACCAGGGGGGGCAGGGTGGGGAGGGATGGCGAGGAGGGGTTCATAACGACTGCAGTCGAGGGAGGGGGGCTGGGGGAGATGAAGGCCAGGGCAGAGGGGGACCCCAAGGTTTCCTTGTGGGGTGAGGAGAAGCAGACCTTACTGCTCCTGGCCCGCGAGGAAACCTTAAATTAAAAAGTGAAAGAGCCAGAACTAACCTGGGCCTCTTCTGGCCGTGATCCAGGCCGTGGTCCCGTACGCTCACAGGGGCGAGGTACGGGAGAGTTGCTGACACCCGTAGAAACCCACCACATAAAAAGACTTGCATTTATATAGCGCCTTTCGCAAACTCAGGACGCCCCAAAGCGACTCGCAGCCAATGAAGTACGTTTTAATGTGCAGTCACAGTCAAGCAAGGAAAACATTACGACACGAGTTTGTGCCCTCAGGAGAGGAGAGAGAGCGCGCCCAGGGAAAGATTCGAGACGAGATGGTCGAAAGCGGCCTCAGGTTTGATGGCACGCGGCACCTGGTATTACAGTAATACCAGCCATTACAGCAAACTAAAGGCTGTGTCATATATAGTTCTAAGCACACTCTATAATCCACTGCACTTGAGTGGGCATTTTTGAAAAGTGACTTTGAAAATCCATGGACACCCACTGTGTTGACTCCAATCACTAAGTCACTTTCACTACCCACTCCCAATCGACAAATCCTTTGTACAGCATTCAAAACCCGTTTGACACAATCATCCTCTGCGCAACGTGCAATTTTTTATTTTTTAATAAATAGTACACTGAAGCGAATTAAACGGTAATAACCCAAGCCAAACAGCGCAGAGAGTTCGGGCAAGTCCATTTAAAAAAAAACAAATGACTTAATATTGATTAATAATTAAATCGCCCATATTTAAATTCAAGGCCAAAAATTAATATTGAAATTGCCAAGTCGCTTTAAGTAATTGAATAAAATGCTGCATTAAGGGAGGGGCTTCTCGCTGACTGGCAGGTGTTACCAACTCAGCTTCTGCATCAGCCATCAATGACCTCTCCCACATCTGAAGTCTAACACGTGACCACAGCGAGTTTAACAGCAGTAAGACAACGTTGACAGTTTAAGAAAGAAAGTCTTGCATTTATATAGCGCCTTTCATGACCTCAGGACGTCCCAAAGGGCTTTACAGCCAATGAAGTACTTTTTGAAGTTTAGCCACTGTTGTAATTTAGAGAAATGCGGCAGTCAATGTGCACACAGCAAGATCCCACTAACAACAACAACTTTATTTATGTAGCACCTTTAACATAGTAAAACGTCCCAAGGTGCTTCACAGGAGTATTACAAGACAAAAAATTTGGCACCGAGCCACATAGGAGAAATTAGGACAGGTGATCAAACGCTTGGTCAAAGAGGTAGGTTTTAAGGAGCGTCTTAAAAGGAGGGAAGAGAGGCGGAGAGGTTTAGGCAGGGAATTCCAGAGCTTAGGGCCTAGGCAGCTGAAGGCACGGCCACCAATGGTTGAGCGATTATAATCAGGGATGCTCAAGAGGGCAGAATTAGAGGAGCGTAGCTATCTCAGAGGGTGGGTGTCTGAAGGAGATTACAGAGATAGGGAGGGGCGAGGCCATGGGGGGATTTGAAAACAAGGATGAGAATTTTGAAATCGAGGTGTTGCTCAACTGGGAGCCAATGTAGGTCAGCGAGCACGGGGGTGATGGGCGAATGGGACTTGGTGCGAGTTAGGACACGGGCAGCTGAGTTTTGGATCACCGCTCACCTCAAGTTTACATAGGGTAGAACGTGGGAGGTCAGCCAGGAGTGTGTAGGAATAGTCAAGTCTAGAGGTAACAAAGGCATGGATGAGGGTTTCAGCAGCGGATGAGCTGAGGCAAGGGCGGAGACGGGCGATGTTACAGAGGTGGAAATAGGCGGTCTTAGTTATGCTGCGGATATGTGGTCGGAAGCTCATTTCAGGGTCAAATATGACACCAAGGTTGCGAACAGTGTGGTTCAGCTTCAGACAGATGTTAGGGAGAGGGATGGAGTCAGTGGCTAGGCAACGGAGTTTGTGGCGGGGACCGAAAACAATGGCTTCGGTTTTCCCAATATTTAACTGGAGAAAATTTCTGCTCATCCAGAATTGGATGTCGGACAAGCAGCGCGTCAATTTAGAGACCGTGGAGGGGTCGAGAAAAGTGGTAGTGAGGTAGAGCTGGGTGTTGTCAGCATGCTTATGGAAACTGAACCAGGGGGTCACAGTCTCAGAATAAGGGGTCGGCCATTTAGGACTGAGATGAGGAGAAATTTCTTCACTCAGAGGGTGGTGAATCTTTGGAATTCTCTACCCCAGAGGGCTGTGGAGGCTCAGTCGTTGTGTATATACAAGACAGTGATCGATAGATTTTTGAATATTAAGGGAATCAAGGGATATGGGGATAGTGCAGGAAAGTGGAGATGAGGTAGAAGATCAGTCATGATCTTATTGAATGGTGGAACAGGCTCAAATGGCCTACTCCAGCTCCTATTTCATATGTTATGTTATGTAACTGTCGCTGTGTTTTCGGATGATGTCGCCCAGGGGCAACATGTAGATGAGAAATAGGAGGGGGCCAAGGATAGATCCTTGGGGGACACCAGAGGTAACGATGCGTGAGCAGGAACAGAAGCCGTTGCAGGTTATTTGCTGGCTTCGATTTGATAGATAAGAATGGAACCAGGCAAGTGCAGTCCCACCCAGCTGGGCGATGGTGGAGAGGCGTTGGAGAAGGATGAAGTGGTCAACCGTGTCAAAGGCTGCAGACAAGTCAAGAAGGACGAGGAGGGATAGTTTACCTTTGTCACAGTCACAAAGGATGTCATTTGTGACTTTGAGGAGAGGCGTTTCGGTACTGTGGCAAGGGTGGAGGGATTCAAACATGGAGTTGTGGGAAAGATGGGCACGGATTTGGGAGGTGACAACATGTTCAAGGACTTTGGAGAGGAAAGGGAGGTTAGAGATGGGGCGGTAGTTTGCAAGTACGGAGGGGTCAAGGGTTGGTTTTTTGAGGAGAGGGGTGCTGACTGCAGATTTGAGGGAGAGGGGGACAGTACCTGAGGAGAGAGAACCTTTAAAAATGTCAGATAACATGGGAGCCAGAAAAGGAAGTTGGGTGGTCAGCAGTTTGGTGGGAATAGGGTCGAGGGAGCAGGAACTGGGTCTCATGGAAAGATGAGCGCAGAGAGGTCATGAGGGGAGATCGGAGAGAAACTGGAGAAAGATGCAAGTTCAGGGCTAGGGCAGGGGGGAACCTTAGAAGAAGTTTGGCCCGGTGGGCTAGGGGAAAGAAGGGAAGTGGCAGAGGCAGCTGAACAGATGCTCTCAATCTCAGAGACAAAGAAGTCCATGAGCTCCTCACACTTGTTGTCGGAGGTGAGGGTGGAGGAGACAGGGGAGAGGGGTTTAAGAAGATGGTTAGCAATGTGATAATGACCAGATAATCTGTTTTAGTGATGTTGATTTAGGGATAAATATTAGCTCCCCTGTTCTTCTTCAAAATAGTGCCATGGGATCTTTTACGTCCACCCGAGGGGGCAGACGGGGCCTCGGTTTAACGTCTCATCCGAAAGACGGCACCTCTGACAGTGCAGCACTCCCTCAGCACTGCCCTGGAGTGTCAGCCTAGATTTTTGTGCTTAAGTCTCTGGAGTGGGACTTGAACCCACGACCTTCTGACTCAAGAGCGAGAGAGAGAGAGAGAGCGCGCCACCCACTGAGCCACGGCTGACTCCATCACAACTAAAATGCATTGGACTCGGGGAAACAATATTTCAATGGAAACACCTCTGGGGAGGTGAAGGGGATTTTGCTGCAAACAGGAGCTTCACCGAGAGGGGACATCGTAAGTTGTAAAAATAAAAAAAGGGACAAACTCTCTAAGTAGAACACGCAGCCTCTCGCACTGGCCTACTTGCGTTGGATACTGAACCCTTGCTGTATGCAGTGGATCTAGACAGACACCCAATAGCAAGGCAGCTATGCTATTACTATGCAGAGATCAGGACTTAGCAAGGGGCCATCTGTAAATGTCAGAATTTTCATAAGAATACCAGGTGTACTCAGGGGAGCTAGCGCTCCAAGTCCTCGGCTAGAAATGATCAGTTTTCAATGGTTTCTTTTGAACAGAAGGTCTTTGAGAAGTTGATGAGGGAAGGATAAGCAAAAGGGCAATCTTTGCACTCGTGTGAAAAGAATGACAATTGTGCTCGTCCCCTAAGTCAGTCAGTCAGCCCCGTGCCAGGAATCCACTTTCTGCCACAGCTGTTCAAATGGCTCCAACTATATTTCCAAGTGATCAGTAATCTGGAACACGCTGCCTGAAAGGGCGGTGGAAGCAGATTCAATAATAACTTTCCAAAAGGGAATTGGATAAATACTCGAAGAGGGGAAAAATGTGCAGGGCCGTGGGGGAAAGAGCAGGGGGGGGGGAAGCATGGGACTAATCGGATAACTCTTTCAAAGAGCCGGTACAGGCACGATGGGCCGAATGGCCTCCTTCTGTGCGGTCTGATTCTATGGTTGTCTGAACTGGAACATGTGCGGTCACCGCAAGCGCAAAAGTCTTTTTCTTTTAATTTTGGGGAGGGTTGGGGTGAGGGGGTGCTTTCTTCGCACCCCTCTCCTGAAGGGATGGGATCCACGCCCTGCAGGTGGCACTTCACATCCTGAACCTCCATTATAAATGTGAGCGGCAGCAGGCTATTTGACCTTGAAGAGCATCACAGCAGAGCCCACTCGCCTGCCTCCCTCCCTCTGCCGACATCCACACATAGGCATTCCCAACTAGACATTGACAACAACCACCACCACCAGCATTTCTATAGCGCCTTTAACGTAGTAAAACGTCCCAAGGCGCTTCACAGGAACGATTATCAAATAAAATTTGACACCGAGCCACATAAGGAGATATTAGGACAGGTGACCAAAAGCTCGGTCAAAGAGGTAAGGTTTAAGGAACGTCTTAAAAGGAGGAGAGAGGCGGAGAGGTTTAGGGAGGGAATTCCAGAGCTCAGGGCCTGGGCAGCTGAAGGCACGGCCGCCAATAGTGGAGCGATTAAAATCGGGGATGCGCAAGAGGCCAGAATTGGAGAAGCAGCGAGAACCTTGGCTGGCTACTAACCCCACCCCTTAACTAAGGGGCAGTGCACCAATTGTAAGTCCCCCAATTGCTGCCCAGCCAAAAAATCAGCTAACTCAGCACAGACCAGTCAGTGATCAAGCTCAGAGGCCTTCCTGCCCCGTACGGCTCAGAGACGGAGAACCTCACGTCTACATCACTGGGGAAGCTCCAAGTCGGTCAAAGTTGATCCATAATATCTACTCTACAAGAGTCTAATTCAATAAGTGCCGTGTGTACACTCCCTGCTAGCTCCTCGTTAATCCGAACTGGGCTATGAGCAAACACTAGGTGCGGACCGACACCCAGGGCGGTTGCTAAAACCAAACTGCGTTAATTCGCACCTTATCGATTCAAATTAAACTTACGTTTCTCTGGGGAGTGGGGGGGAAATCGGAGGCTATAGATTTCCTACAGATTTGGTTCAATACTAGATGTACTGAAGGCGCGTGCACATAAAATCACATTTACTGTACTGAATGTCTGACAAAATCCCTCCCCCCCCCCGGCAAACCCTGCTATTGGCAGGTGACAGTCGCTACATCAGAACTCCCCAAGTTGGCAGGCGTTAATAGGGATCCAGTCTTCAAAAGGAGTCACTATTCAGAGCTATTGACTAACTGCTGCAAGTTTACGCAAGGCCTGCGCTCCAACATCGAAGGATAAGGACCCCCTTTTGAAGGAGATCCCCGCACAGACCAGCTCCAACTCAACCAGTAACTGTATGCTCTCAACACTTCAGGGCGTATTTGGATTTATACTCCAATCGCCACTATTTCTCCTGTGTTTTTTTTCCAACAGGAGCTATTTTCAAAGTTTGATTAAAGTGGTTACATTATATATTTCTCCTCCACCTCCAGCGTTCCCAAAAGACGCCGACTCTTCGCGGTTACGGTTCGCTCTGGATCCTCGCCCGAGTTGCCAGCTTTTCACATGCAAGTCCGGATGGCGAGAGGTGGCAGGCCATTCCCACTGTGGAGGGCACGAGATCCTGCCCTTAGCCAATGCCTGCACGAAAGGCTCTTTCTAACATGGGTGGGGGTGTTCTTTTTTATTCGTTCCTGGGATGTGGGCGTCGCTGGCAAGGCCAGCTTTCATTGCCTATCCCTAATTGCCCTCGAGAAGGTGGTGGTGGTGAGCCGCCTTCTTGAACCGCTGCAGTCCGTGTGGTGAAGGTACTCCCACAGTGCTGTTAGAGAGTTCCAGGATTTTGACGATGAAGGATCGGCGATATATTTCCAAGTCAGGATGGTGTGTGACTTGGAGGGGAACTTGGAGGTGGTGGTGTTCCAACGCACCTGCTGCCCTTGTCTTTCTAGGTGGTAGAGGCCGTGGGTTTGGGAGGTGCTGCTGATGAAGCCTTGGCGAGTTGCTGCAGTGCATCTTGTAGACTGTGGGCTCTGTGCCTTCACCTTTATATCTCAATTTTTTTTAAAATCTCAAAAAAGGAGTCAAGAGTTGCCGGAGCTCCACCTCAACATTGTGTATCGATCTATAAGGCTTATAGTTTTTTTTTTAATTCGTTCATGGGATGTGGGTGTCGCTGGAAAGGCCAGCTTTCATTGCCTATCCCTAATTGCCCTCGAGAAGGTGGTGGTGGTGAGCCGCCTTCTTGAACCGCTGCAGTCTGTGTGGTGAAGGTGCTCCCACAGTGCTGTTAGGGAGGGAGTGCCAGGATTTCAGGGTGTCTTGAAAACAATCAGGAGCAGCAATCCTGGGTGATTCTTTTTCTCTCTCTCCCACCCCCACCAGCGGAGGACGATGAGGTGAATTGCAGTGCGGCTGCTGCTGCCTCGGAGATCAGTTAACTCGAGCAGAATTAAATCTGGAACCTGCTTGGTCTGCAAGACCCAGGAACATACCAGACAGCGAGTGTACCGACTAACCGAACCACTGGAGCTGTGCATGCATAGGTTTTTCTTTATATAAAATCACACCTAGAGGGTGATGCAATATTCTAAAATCCCTGGCACAGACTGGCAAACACCAAGGCAAAGTAGAGGAATTTTACTGCAATTATATAGGGTCCTGGTGAGACCACACCTGGAGTATTGTGTACAGTTTTGGTCTCCTTACCTAAGGAAGGATATACTTGCCATAGAGGGAGTGCAACGAAGGTTCACCAGACTGGTTCCTGGGATGGGGGGATTGTCCTATGAGGAGAGATTGAGTAGACTAGGCCTATATTCACTAGAGTTTAGAAGAATGAGAGGTGATCTCTCATTCTTACAGGGCTGGACAGGGTAGCTGCAGGGAGGGTGTTTCCCCTGGCTGGGGAGTCTAGAACACGGGGTCACAGTCTCAGAATAAGGGGTCGGCCATTTAGGACTGAGATGAGGAGACATTTCTTCACTCCGGGGGTGGTGAATCTTTGGAATTCTCTATCCCAGAGGGCTGTGGAGGCTCAGTCATTGAGTATATTCAAGACAGAGATCGATAGATTTTTGAATATTAAGGGAATCAAGGGATATGGGGATAGTTCAGGAAAGTGGAGATGAGGTAGAAGATCAGCCGTGATGTTATTGAATGGCAGAGCAGGCTCGAGGGGCCTACTCCTGCTCCTATTTCTTATGTTCTTATCAAGTATATCGGCATCGAAAATTAAGGTTCCTTCGTCGTCGCTGGGTCAAAACCCTGGAACTCCCTCCCTAACAGCACTGTGGGAGTGCCTTCACCACACGGACTGCAGCGGTTCAAGAAGGCGGCCTACCACCAATGTTCCCGTTTAGCTGCGCAGCTGTCCGAGGCTCCCGCGCAGGCCACTTGCCGGTTTCTGCACGCAAAAACCACGCGTGCGCGGAGGTTTAAAAAGGGAACATTGCCCATCACCACCTTCTCGAGAGGGCCACTAAGGATGGGCAACAAATGCCGGCCTTGCCAGCAACACCCAATTCTAAAATGTGATCTAACGGGGATAATTTCTTTTTTTTTTAAAAAGAGAGATATTTACAATGCACTATTCACGAGTGACCAACGCGCTTTTTTTTTTTGGAGTAAAATGAATCACCCCAAGCATAGCGCTACAAGAAGTTCAGTCAGTGCCCGACTCCCACCTCCAGGATAAAGGACGGTGGACGCCTCGTCGCACTGCCAGGTGTGGATCAGCACAACACAAGCTTCCCCCTCACCCCGGCGCCCACTTTGCCTGGCCTGGCCTCCTTGACGTCATTAAATCCACTGCAGCCCAGTCCCATAAGCCGACACGCTGGCATTATGGACGCTTTGTGTTGACACAAGGAGTAAAACTAGTTATCCCTCCGAGTGGCGGATTCTGACGGGAGGTACAATAGAGAGGAGGAAAAATAATAAGCCGGAAATTTAATTTGGCAGAACTGAGCGAGGACTGTGTCTCCCAGAATGTTTAAAGTGGCTCTTTCACGGAACATTTTAAGCTTACCAGTGTAATTCCACTTCAAAACTAGACTAAAAACAGATGAAAAACAAGGCTCGGATCAGTCTCGTGACACACAGCAGCACAATGGAGGAAGCAAAAGAAAAAATGAATTAAATGATCGTACTTGCATATTTATACAGCGCCTTTCACAACCGCAGGACGTCCTAAAGCGCTTCACAGCCATTGAAGTACTTTTTGAAGTGACGTCACTGTTGTAATGTAGGAAACGCAGCAGCCAATTTGCGCACAGCAAGCTCCCACAAACCACAGTGAGATAATAACCAGATCATCTGTTTTAGCGATGTTGGTTAAGGGATAAAATATTGGCCAGGACTCCCCCTGCTCTACTTTGAAATAGTGGCCATGGGATCTTTTACATTCATCTGAAAAGGGCAGACGGGGCCCTCGGTTTAACCCTCGGTACTGCGCTGGGAGTGTCAGCCTGGAATTTTACGCTCAAGTCTCAGAGGATGCGCACTCAGCGTTGCTACACAATCCCGCGCAACACGGTGGAGTTTCGGTGATGTCACGGTTTCATCACATGACCTCCCACCTCCAAACGCCCCCCCCCCCCCCCCGTCAAACACTTTTCCCCCAGCCCGGAGGTATCTGCGCTCCTCTAATTCTGCCCTCTTGAGCATCCCTGATTATAATCACTCAACCACTGGCGGCCGTGCCTTCTGTTGCCTGGGCCCTAAGCTCTAGAATTCCCAGCCTAAACCTCTCCACCTCTCTTTCCTCCTTTTTAAGTCACTCCTTAAAACCTACCTTTGACCAAGCACCTGCCCTAATTTGTGTGGCTCGGTGTCAAATTTTGTGTCTTAAATTACTCCTGTGCAGCGCCTTGGTACACTTTACTACGTCAAAGGCGCTATATAAATACAAGTTGTTGTTGTTGTAGTAGTAAAGTGTTCAAAGAAAATGGTGGGGGGGAGGAGGGGGAAAACCACACAATTTTCTTCTAAATGCCCCTTGGAATTTTTCTCCTGGGTTGCTCGCAGCAGTTTAATCTTTCATTCCTGGAGACCCGACCACTGCGAGTGAATAGAAAACTATTCACTTTCAATCTGACTGAGCTTTATGTTTCCAGAAACTGCCTTGCGGAAAACCCCTCAGTTCGGCCTGTTGTGATCAGAGGCCTTTGTCCTTGTGGTTTCCTTGAGCGCTCAGTGAGAGGAGCTGCTGGCTTTAATCAGTATCTCACCGAGCCATCGATTCCCCTCACCCCCATTACTGATAATCAGGTCTTTCTTTCCTCCCTTCCCCCCCCCCCCTCTCCATTGAAAGCCGTCTTGCTTTGAGCACTTTGACTTAAACCGAGCAGAATTTACAGGGCCCCCGGGTGAGGTAAATTCTGCATTTACCGTTATTAACCATCAGAGCTTGCCAGGATGGGTTTGCAAAGTGGTTGGCACACTTCGAAAAAGTAGGGGCAACTTCCAATGTGTATCGTTGCCCTCCAAAAAATAAAAAAGAGTGCTGCAAACATCAGAGCTCAAGATTGAGGTGGTGGTGTGGGGGAGGATCACAACCATTGTCCCTTCAGAGTGCAATATTGGTCAGTCGTCACGGCAACCACCCCCACCACTTCTGCAGTGTGACCTGGTGTAATTGGGTTTGTGTTTTGTTCCCCTTTGTTCGTAGGCTTGGGTTAGTTGGGAGATATTCTTTTGTCTGCTCAGAACCAATGCAAAAGGGCGTTTGTCATTGGAAGCACTGGGAATGTGGTATTTTCTGTGCTCACCGGAGAGGATTGGCAGTAGATATAATGCCATTTGTCACACAGAATTACATAAATGGCTTGGCAGCAAGAAATAGATTGTTACCTGCTTCAATTCAAGCGCACCTCTTTGTATTATTTATCTTTTTCCAAAGGGATTGGGGCCTCAATTCTCATTCACTTCTTCAAAGGCTTCCCCTCCCTCCCTTCCACCCCCTGCCCAAACAGTTGAGATGTTAGCCACGTTTATCTACACAAAAGTCACTTGAAAGTAATTCATTCCTTGAAGCGCTATGAGACATTGTGGCAATGTGATTAAACTGTATAAAAATTCTCTCCCTTTAACCTTTGCTTTTTTTTTTCAATCGTTATTTCCTTCCTTCATTCCTGCTTCCCTTCCTTTCTTCATTCTTCCCACTCCAGAGACTTGAGCACATAATCTAGGCCAACACATCGGTGCAGTACTGAGGGAAGGTGCCGTCTTTCGGCTCAGACAGTAAACCGAGGCTCCGTCTGCCCTCTCAGGTGGACGTAAAAGATCCCACGGGCACTACTGGAAGAGCAGGGCGAGTTCTCCTGGCCAATAATTATCCCTCAACCAACATCACAAACAAATTATCTGGTCATTATCCCATCGCTGTTTGTGGGATCATGCTGTGCGCAAATTGGCTGCCACGTTTCCCTACGTTACAACAGTGATTACACTTCAAAAAAGTATTTAATTGGCTGTAAAGCGCCTTGGGACATCCTGAGGCACTATAAATGCAAATTCTTTCTTTCAAGATGGTTAAAAAGTCAAGAACCATGGTTAGGATGATTAAGGTGTTTAAGATGATTAATGGAGTTGATAGGGTAGATAAAGAGAAACTATTTGCTCTGGTGGGAAAGTCCAGAACAAGGGAACATATCCTTAAAATTAGAGCCAGGCCGTTCAGGGGTGATGTCAGGAAGCACTTCTTCCCACAAAGGGTAGTGGAAATCTGGAACTCTCTCCCCCAAAAAGCTGTTGAGGCTGGTGGGGGGCCAATAGAAAATTTCAAAACCGAGATTGATAGATTTTTGTTAGAGAAGGGTATTAAGGGTTATGGAACCAGGGCGGGTAGATGGAGTTGAGATACAGATCAGCCATGATCTAATTGGACGGGCCACATTGTCGGCATGCCCGATACGAGACTCCCAAAACAAGCGCTCTACTCGGAGCTCCAACACGGCAAGAGAGCCCCAGGTGGGCAGAGGAAACGCTTCAAGGACACCCTCAAAGCCGCCTTGAAAAAGTGCAACATCCCCACCGACACCTGGGAATCCCTGGCCCAAGACCATACAAAGTGGAGGAGAAGCACCCGGGAAGGCGCTGAATACCTCGAGTCTCTTCGCCGGGAGCAAGCAGAAGCCAAGCGCAAACAGCGGAAGGAGCGCACGTCAACCCAAGCACCCCACCCACCCGCCCCTTCAACCACCGTCTGCCCCACCTGTGACAGAGACTGTAGGTCCCACATTGGACTCATCAGTCACCTGAGAACTCATTTTTAATGTGGAAGCAAGTCATCTTCGGTTCCGAGGGACTGCCTAAGAAGAGGAGCAGTATGGCGGAACAGGCTCGAGGGGCTGAATGGCCTCCTCCTGTTCCTATGTACAGAACACCAGGTATAGGTATAGCGTTCTGTATTAACGCACCCTCACCCAACACCACCCAGGTTTGCCTGATGGTGGGGGGGTAGATTTGGCCGACTTGGCAGGAAGGGGAATGAGCTGGGAACTGTGGAATGGCGACTTGCCTAGAAAGGAGGTCAAGCCGGGATCCAAACAGACTTGCAAGCCAAAGACTGGTGACAGAGGTCCCTAGGAGCACAATGGAAGTGATCGCCCAAAGCTACGTTGGCCGAGGGGGGGGGGGGGGGGACATGACTCCCTCACGCACTAGCACTGCCACTGATCACCTCCCCCTCGGTGCGTTTACTGTCTTTAATTCACTGTAAGCCAGCTATGTAACCAAACGTACAAATGAAAGGGCAACCGCGCGGACTACCAAATGGATCGGTTGGCCTGTCCATCTGGCAGGGCATGTGTAGGTGTTGCCCAACTATCAAAGCTCTCCCTAACTACCAGGCCTTAACCTAAAGGGCCCCGGCAGGTCTTTTAAGCTTTGCCAGGAGGGTCTCAGTAAACCGCCCCATGCGCATGTTCTCCAGAGAATGCAGCCCTCCCAAGCTGTCCAAACCACAGAAGGAACTGGAAAAGTACAGATTTCTGCCACCTTCCCCTAAAACCAAGTGCCCTGCACCAGTAACATCCTGCTGCTCCTAGGGAGAAAACCCCGAGAGCACAGACAAGCTTAAAACGGTGAGGAGCAGCTTAAGAAGGGTTATTGGTTCTCAGGGGTCATCAAGCAAACTGAATACCACTGATCCCCCGCACCCCCTTCCCCCAACGTCCCAATCCCATATATTTTAGATCACTGTTGCCTACAAACAATCTTTTAACATTAACATAATAGGAGCAGGAGTAGGCCATTCGGCCCCTCGAGCCTGCTCCGCCATTCAATAAGATCATGGCTGATCTTCTACATCAACTCCACTTTCCCGCCCTATCCCTTGATTTTCTTAATATCCAAAAATTTGTCTATCTCTGTCTTGAATATACTCAACGACTGCGCCTCCACAGCCCTCTGGGGTAGAGAATTCCAAAGGTTCACTACCTTCTGAGTGAAGAAATTTCTCCTCATCTCAGTCCTTATCCTGAGACTGCGATCCCTAGTTCTAGACTCTCCAGCCAGGGGAAACAGCCTTGTGTATCACAATACATCTGGGCTCAGCACCAACATATTCCAGAAAGAATGAGCCTCATTAAACAAAACAAGGTGCCATGTGAAAGAGAACAAATTCTTCAAATTTACTTGCACCTGCACCAAGCTAGAACTTTTATATTTATGGGTTTTAAAATAAGGTGGTGACTCACATCATACAACGGCCAAACAACGATAGCGAAGGAATCCGGTTGGGATCTAATTAAGAGCCAAGTATCCTTAATGCCAGCTGCCCTGGGACTTGCTGTTCGAATGGACCTTTACTGTTCTGACAAACAGGCTGTGGTAAGAAGTGGCCTGTTCTATTTTAAACTGTTCCGGTGGTTTAAAGAGAGAGAGAGAGAGAGAGAGAGAGAGAGAGAGAGAGAGAGAGAGAGAGAGAGAGAGAGAGAGAGAGAGAGAGGGGGAGGAAATGCTGGACGGGGCAGGGGAGTAAGAACCTGACGGAACACAAAGCTGGCAGCTCAGTGCAGTTTGGTCACGATAGGACCAAAGCGCTGCCCTGTCGCAGTTGTCTATACGCAGCGTGGACATCTGCAAGCAGCGCTTCAACTGAACCGCATATGGCAACTTTGCCTCTCTGACGCAACAACAAAAGCAACTTGCATTTATACGACGCCTTTAACATCGTAAAATGTCCCAAGGTGCTACACAGGAGTGTAATCAGACAAAATTTGGCACCGAGTCACTCAAGGAGATATTAGGACAGGTAAGAGGTAGGTTTCAAGGAGCGTTTTTAAAAGGAGGATAAAGAGGCGGCGAGGTTTAGCGAGGGAATTCCAGAGCTTAACCTGGACGACTGAAGGCACGGCCGCCAATGGTTGGGGGGGGGGGGTACACAAGAAGCGCAGAGTTCTCAAGAGGGTTGTAGGAGGTTACTGAGAAAGGGAGGGATTTGAAAGTGAGAATGAGAATTTTAAATTGGAAGTTGTTGGGGGTCGGGAGCCAATGTAGGTCAGTAGCCAATAGCAATGCGATGGGAGGTGGGACTGCCCCCCCGATTGTTGATCCTCCCCCTACACCCATTCCACACTGTGCCTACCGAGATGGCTCAAAATAAAACCAGCCAGCATTCCTGCTCCAGATCAGTATCCAGTGATCCCAGCTTGTGGCCACTGGACTAGGACAAGATTGGGACTGGCTGCGATACCCCCACGACTGAATGGATATTCACTATCTGAGACTGAGGAACGTTCTCTTGGGTGTGGTAGCAAACAGTGCCTGGGATCCAGGGAAGACCCAGCAGCAGATCCAAAGAGGAGACCAAAAAATTGGAAGGAAATTTTTTTTCCCCCCTCGTCCAAGAAGATACAGAGAAGATTAAGGGGTGACCTAAGAGGTTTTCATGGTGTTTAGAGGTATTGATAGAGTAGAGAGAGTAAAGCTATTCCCTCTGGCGAGTGGGTCAATAACCAGAGTTCACAGATTTAAAATCATTGGCAAAAGATCTAGAGGGGAGATGAGGCAGAAACTTTTCACTCGGAGAGTTGTGGGGATCTGGAACGCTCGACCTGAAAAGGTGATGGAAGCTGATTCCATCAATAATGTGAAAAGGGAGTTGAACGGGTACTCGAGGATGAGGAACTGACAGGGTTACGGACAAAAAGCGGGGGGATGTGGGACTGAGCACGGCTGCTCTTTCAAAGAGCCAGCACAGGCACGACAGGCTGAATGGCCTCCTTCTGTGCTGTAAGCTTTGATGATTCTATGAAAGAAAAAGCGTTTTAAAAAAATAAAAAAATAATAGGCTGTGACCCCGTTAATGCACAAAGTTGAGTTGGGTTCAATCACAGAGTGAATCCAATTCAATTCAGGAGTCAAAGAGTTAAGTTGATGCCAATTACCCCATCGTGGGCGCTAGTCCCCAGAAGCCAACAGATGACATCCTAAGCACAGTTGTGCCAAGTGCGTTTGGCCATCGGGCCTGGCCGTCGGCAGTGAAGGAGTTAAAGCTCTCTGCGAGGCCTCGGGGGGGATGGGGGGGGGGTGTCAGCCAATGCGAGCGCTCCCTCTCCGAATCCTCCCCCTCCCCCCTCCCCCCCCTCACTCTGAAAGGGCCCCGCTGATCTCGCTGCGGCTGACACCTGCCAACCGGCCACTCCACGGCAACCACTCGACGTCAAGCCAGGGCACCGCCTTTTGTTGGGTCGCCATGGTGACCAAAAACTCCTCACGCACGAAAAGAAAAAAAAAAACAGGCATGACTTACGGAGCAATAACCCGAATGGAATGTGCTTATTTAACTTCAAGGAGAGAGAGAGAAAGAAAAAAAACTTAAGACCTCTCATTATACTTTGCTTCTTTTGTCTTGGCCGGGGTTAGACTGGAAGGTAAGCGAGCCTCCCCAGTTTCCTAGGGAGACGGGCCCAGAAATCACTGCAGGCCGAACTTTGTTTGGGAAACACATTATGCAAACGATGTTCGAGCTGTGCTGCGCTTTGGGATACGCATGAATAAACTGCATCAAACTGCGAACTGGCTTCCTTCTTCCTCCCAGCCTCCTCCATACTAAATAGTCAATTCTGTCTGTCTCTCTCTTAAGTCTTCACCACAAAATAGCAAAGATTTTCAACCTGTCCACCTTGCTACAAACTTTGGGGACGGTGTGCACTTTTTTTCTCCTCATTGTGATTCTGGTACAAGTCGTTTTACAGTCAAGCCTCCCTCCCCACCCCCCACCTCCAGCAGCAATTCCTCTGGACGAACGAGCACCTTATGCTGTCGCCAATAAACGGCACATTCTTGTAGCACCTCCTCAACACCACTTCTTAAGCACCATCGGAGAGACGGGCGTAAACAGAGGGACTAGTGACGATAAAAACCGCAGCGGTCACCGTTAAAAAAGGGACTGGCGATAAAATATTATCTACGCTCACACTCAATCATATCAGGAAAGGATGAACAGGCTGGGTCTCTTTTCTCTTGAAAAAAAGGCTGAGGGGTGACTTAATGGAAGTCTTTAAAATTATGAAAGGTTTTGATAGAGTGGATACAGAGAGAATGTTTCCACTTGTGGGGAAGAGAATAACTAGAGGCCATCAATAGAAAATAGTCACCAAGGAATCCAATAGGGAATTCAGGAGAAACTTCTTTACCCAAAGAGTGGTGAGAATGTGGAACTCGCTACCACAGGGAGTGGCTGAAGGCGGTTAAGAAGGCAAATGGTATGTTGGCCTTCATAGCGAGAGGATGCGAGTACAGGAGCAAGAATGTCTTGCTGCGGTTGTACAGGGCCTTGGTGAGACCACACCTTGAGTAGTGTGTGCAGTTTTGGTCGCCTTATCTGAGGAAGGATGTTCTTGCCATGGAGGGAGTGCAGCGAAGATTCACCAAACTGATACCTGGGATGGCAGGAATGACGTATGAGGAGAGAGTGGGTCGATTGGGCTTATATTCGCTGGAGTTTAGAAGAATGAGAGGAGATCTCATTGAAACTTATAAAATTCTAACAGGACTAGACAGACTAGATGCAGGAAGGATGTTCCCGATGGCAGGGGGAGTCCAGAACCAGGGGTCACAGTCTAAAGATAAGGGGTAAGCCATTTAGGACTGAGATGAGGAGGAATTTCTTCACCCAGAGAGTGGTGAACCTGTGGAATTCTCTGCCACAGAAGGCAGTTGAGGCCAATTCATTAAATATATTCAAGAAGGAGTTAGATATATTTCTTAAGGCTAAAGGGATCAAGAGCTATGGGGAGAAAGCAGGGACAGGGTACTGAATTTGGATGATCAGCCATGATCTTACTGAATGGCGGAGCAGGCTCGAGGGGCCGAATGGCCTACTCCTGCTTCTATAGAAACATAGGGCTAAAAATTCAGTATTGCTCCATTTGGGGCGCTAACCTCGCCGGGGCGCGACTTTTAGCGCCCCGAAAAAATTAGCGGCCCCGCGCCGGAACTTCAGTGGTTGCGCCCCAAGAGGGAAGCGGGGCGCAACTGGAAGCACCCCGCATCCCTCTTGGGGCGCTGCGAGTGAATATCCTGGCGCTACGTGCCGCAGCGCCACGCGCTGCGGCACGTCGCGCCGCGGTATTGCAGGCCTTCCTCCCCTTCTTAAAGGGGAGGGGCCTTGCGCAGCGCGAACCGGGGCCCAGCTGGGCTCCCAGGGATCGGGAGTGCCGGCAAAAGAGCCCGGCACTCAAGAGAAGTGCCGGGCTCTTGGAGCGCAGCCCGCACTTCACGGTGGGGGGGCTTCACGGGGGCCGGGGACAGCAACGGGGGCAGGTGCTGGCAGGCGGCCAGCAACAAAAATGGCCGCCTGCCACCTCCCCTTTAAATATCGCCGCCCCGGCCGCACATACGCCCCCCTGAACCCGTCGGACATAGCGTCTGGCGGTAAATCAGGGGGCGCGACTGAAGATCACGGCCGGGGCGCGAGCGGGGCGCTGCGCACGGCGATGACGTCATCGCCGGCGGCGCAGCGCCACAGGGCGCTACCGGCTGCCGCCGCCGCTAACCTCCCACTAAATTTTTCGGGAGGCGTGGGCGGCGCTGCGCCCGGGCGTTAGCTGCTTTACGCCCCATTAGCGCCCATTTAAGGCGCTAACGGGAGGCGCAAGCAGCTGAATTTTTCCCCCATAGAATCTAGGAGCAGGAGTAGGCCATTCGGCCCGTCGAGCCTGCTCCACCATTCAATACGATCATGGCTGATCATTCAAATCCAGTACCCTGTCCCTGCTTTAATCCCCACAGTACACATATCCCATCCTATCCCCATAACCCCACATATTTAATCCCCCCCTAACACTAAGGGTCAATTTATCATAGCCAAATCAACCTAACCCGCACATATCTTCTATGTTTCCATGTTTCTATAGTATAGATGCATTTAAGAGGAGGCTGGACAAGCATAGGAGGGAGAAGGGAATAGAAGGTTACGCTGATAGATTTAGATGAGGAAAGACAGGAGGAGGCTCGAGTGGAGCATAAACTGGTTGGGCTGAATGGCCTGTTTCTGTGCCGTATATCCTAAGTAATGTAAAATCAGCAGCTCCCCTTTGCTCAGCCTGTTTATCGAGTGCGTAGCTGAGCCCTACAGACCACGACCATCCCAGGTTCAATCCCCAATCTATGGTGAGTTGGCTGGTCCCAGGCAGGGAATGTAGGAACAGGAGGAGGCCATTCAGCCCCTCGAGCCTGTTCCTACATTCAATTAGATCATGGCTGATCTGTACCTCAACTCTATTTACCTGCCTTGCGTCCATATCCCTTAATATCCTTACCCCATCAAAAATCTATCTATCTTAGTTTTGAAATTTTCAATTGGCCCCCAGCCTCAACAGCTTTTTGGGGGAGAGTTTTCCAGATTTCTACCACTCTGCGTGCAGAAGTGCTTCCTGACATCACCCCTGAACGGCCTGGCTCTAATTTTAAGGTTATGCCGCCCCCCCCCACCCCGCTTGTTCTGGGCTCCCCCCACCAGAGGAAATAGTTTCTCTCTATCTACCCCATCAAATCCTTTAATGATCTTAAACACCTCAATTAGATCACCCCTTAATCTTCTATACTCAGGGGGGGAATGCAAGTCTAGTCTATGCAACCGGTCCTCATAATTTAACCCTTTTAGCCCCGGTACAGTGGCAGTATGGACATTACATTTGGCCTTCGCACCGCTGGGTTCTCCCTCCCGATTGCTATACCAGCGTGTAAGTGTATGTAGAACGTTGGGTGACTTCAACATCGCATTCTGAATAAATGAAATAATACCCCCAGAGTCAAATATCCCACCTACACTCATCATCAGCGCTCACACCTGAATAATGGCCAATTGGGTGAGATGCATGAGGGTACCCAGCGCCTGTGGCATTGAACCCCAGCAGGGAGTCCATGCCTCCCAGTGAGAAGGGGAAGAATTTGCAAGAAAACAATTCTCCCCTTCTCGGTCACCCTTCACCCGTTCTATAGCAAGAGGCAGGGCCCCGATGTGTCAGGTCTTGGCTCAGTGGGTAGCACTCTCGTCTGAGTCAGAGGATCGTGGGTTCAAGTCCCACTCCAGAGACTTGAGCGCAAAAATCTAGGCCGACACTCCAGTGCAGTGCTGAGGGAGTGCGGCACTGTCCGATGTGCCGTCTTTCGGAAGAGACGTTAAACCCAGGCCCTGTCTGCTTTCTCGGGTGGACATAAAAGATCCCACGGCAATCCCATGAGTTCTCCCCAGCACCCTGGCCACTCACTCGACATAAACCAAAACAGATGATCTGGTCATTATCTCATTGCTGTTTGTGGGATCTTACTGTGCGCAAATTGGCTGCTGCGTTTCCCACATTACAACAGCGACTACACTTCAAAAAGTACTTCATTGGCTGTAAAGCGCTTTGGGATGTCTTAAGGTTGTGAAAGGCGCTATAGAAATGCGAGTTCTTTCTTTCTGTTAAGCTCCCTCGCATCACGTGGAAACCTCCAGCTCCCTCTCCCCAGTGAGTCAGTTGAGATCGGGAAGTCATTACGTGGGGCAATAGAAGGCGAGGTGCCAGGCTCTAGCTCACTGTGCATGGTGCACCAACACATCGCCACAGTACACCTGAAAAACACATTAAACTGAAAACGGCCTCGCAGTGCTGGACCCCCACCGCCCCCCCCCCCCCAAATCCCGGAATCGCAATACATTCCGTCAATGGTTGGCTAGAACATTCAGAAACACTTCACATTAGAGGAGGAGGGGGTTGCAAGCTGACACTCCCAGTGCGGTGCTGAGGGGGTGCTGCACTGTCGGAGGTGCCGTCTTTCGGATGAGACGTTAAACCGAGGCCCCCGTCTGCCCTCTCTCAGGTGGACGTGAAAGATCCCACGGGTAGACTACCCGTCACCCTCACTAAAGAGCCTCGGGGTGAAGGGGGGGTGGCAGAAAGCTAAAACGAGACGCTGCCTTTGCAGTAATTGATTTGCTAATTGCCCTCTCTCCTTTTCTACTTTCTCAAGCATTCGATGCTTTAATCTTTTAAAATGTGTCGTACTGCCACAAGAATTCACTGCTTCACTCAAAAGGCAAATGATCCCAAACCTGATCAGCCCCTTTAAGAGGCCTGTTTTTACTTCTATGTATCTTTAATTAGAGGTATTTATTCAAATAGTTTTAGTTCAAAAACTATTTGAATGAATACCACTAATTAAAAAGATACCATTCTATCTGGACTCCTCATGAAAATGACCTGCCAAAAGGAATAAATTAAAACAAGGCTATATAATAATGCATGCCTCACCCTCATTCACAATCCTCCGTCATACACAACCCACCTTCATTCATAATTCTCCGTCATAAACACTTCAACCTCATTACAACTCTGATATACAACTCACTTACACTATAGCCTTCACCTGACCTCACTACAATCCTCCATTAAAAGCATCTCATCCTGATAACCATCTGTCATACACACGTCATAACAGGCCGCGTTACAATACTCCATTACAACTACACACGTAACCTAATTAACAGCACTCATTTTGTAACACTCTGTTGTAAGGCCATTACATATTTTGCACATCTCCTTTCCCCAAGACCAGTCTGTTGGCGTTGAGTCAGGTACGGTAGTGTAGTGGTTAATGACTAGTAATCCACAATCCTGGACTAATAATCCAGAGAGAGAACCCAAGGTCAAATCCCACCGTGACAGTTTGAGAATTTGAATTCAGTTTTTAAAATAATCTGCAACGCTCAGTAAAAGTAACCGTGAAGCTGTAAAAAAAAAAACTGCTGTTAAAAAACCCAATGGGTTCACTAATGTCCTTTAGGGAAGAAGAAACCTGCCGTCCTTACCCGGTCTAGCCTACAGGTGACTCCAGTCCCAGACCAACATGGCTGGCTCTTAACTGCCCTCTGTAGTGGCCCTGACAAGTCAGTCAGTTGTATCAAACGGTTCAAGATGGCGGTCCATCACCATCTTCTCAGGGCGTGTCTATGAACGGACAATAAATGCCGGCCTTGCCAGTGATGCCTACATCCCGGGACCGAATGAAGAACATCCATTGTAACGGAGGGGACCTCTCTGGTGACAATGGACAATGCTCATGATTTCCACTTATACAGGAGGATAGAGCGATCCCTAGGCATGGGAATGAAGAAATGCACCATGCAGGTAACATGGACTGGAGTCACATATAGGCCAGACTGGGGCAGATTCCCTTCCCTGAAGGACATGAGCGAATCAGTTGGATTTTTATGACAATCCAGCAGATTTACAGGGTCATTTTCTGGTGCTCGTCCCCAAATCAGCAGATTTATTGAATTCACTTTTTTTTTTACAATTTGCCCTGGTTGGGATTTGAACTCACAACCTATAGGCTACTCGTCCACTACCAGAACCACTGCACGACCCTACGTTTGTTCAATGGGCTGGCTTTAAAAATTGGACTGCAGCTGCTCGTCACCAAACGTCACCATGACTCACTCTGCTCAAGTCCAGACCTCCATCTATTAAAGGTCTCACTTACCTCATGCAAACCAATTAGCAGAATGAAACTCCAATTTCCGGCTATTTGTTTGGGCATGTTCCTGGCACTCTCTTGTACGCAAGGAGCCTCACACAACAAATTTCACCAGCGGAGGTCATTTGCAGGCGATATAGATTTATTTTTAATTAAACTCCCTGTACGTCTCTCAAAATGACTATCAAAGGGGCATCTCCTCAAACAGCGAACATCTCTTTCATCATCGCACAGCCTCAGCCTTCCACAAAAATTTCGATGGAAACTTCACCGTGTTACACGGGATTGTGTAGCAATGCCGAGTGCACATTCTCAGAGACTGGAGCAGAAAATCCAAGCCGACACCGCCCGCCTCCCCCCCCCCAACCCTGTGCAGCACTGAAGGAGGTGCTGTCTTTCGGATGAGACGTTAAACCAAGGCCCTCTCGGGTGGACATAAAAGATGCCACGGCACTATGTCAAAGAAGAGCAGGGGGGGCCCAGGCCACTATTTATCCTTCAATCAACATCGCTAAAACAGATTATCTGGTCATTATCTCATTGCTGTTTGTGGGACCTTGCTGTGCACAAATTGGCTGCCGAGTTTCCTACATTACAACAGTGACTAATCGTTAAAAGTACTTCATTGACTGAAAAGCACTTTGGGACGTCCTGAGGATGTGAAAGGCGCTAAACAAATGCAAGTTCTCTCTTTCTGCTTACCTACATAAGAGTATGCTAGACACAAAAGGCATCAAGGGGTATGGGGAGAGAGGGGGAATATGGTATTGAGATAGAGGATCAGCCATGATCCTATTTAATGGCGGAGCAGGCTCGAATGGCCTACTCCTGCTCTATTTTTCTATTCGGTGGTCTATGTTGACTATGGTGACAACACACCTCATAGGCACACAAATCCCTTGGTCATTACCAAAGTCTCCATCCTCCTCCCGGGACCAGGTAAGTAGAATCACACCCCTCTTGTAACGCCACCATCAGTGACAGCAAGGTACTGGTGCCGCCTCGGGCGCCGAGACCCGCCAGGAAGGGGCGAGTTTCTCCATGGCCCCCCCTGGAGGTGGTGGCACGCACCGGCAAATTGCTGGGGGCTGGGCGAGTAGATTTTCCGATTATGTGACACGGCGAGTGCGTCCCGCGTGACGTCGATGAATGGAAAATGGGGACCGGTGCACTGACCTCTTCGGCTCCCATGGTGCAAAGCGGTTTTTGATTTGATAAAGTCTAGCCTCTTGTGTCAGAGGCCACCACTCTTTCTTGGCCACACAGGCAGACACGGTGATTGGAGGAAAAAAAAGTGACCTGCACAATCGCTGGCCTGTATAGATCTACCCAAACGAGTGGGGAAGGCCGAAAGGCCTGGAAATAAAATTGTGAAACAAGGCGTTCAAACAGGGATAGACGCACGGCTGCTTGATGGTGGGGACTTGTCGCACGGTGTCAGCCTCGGCTCAGTGGGTAACACTCCCTCCGTGGAGGCAGAAGGTTGCTGGTTCTATTTTTTTTTTTTTAATGTTGTTTCTGGGATGCAGGTGTGGCTGGCAAGGCCAGCATTTATTACCCATCCCTAGTTGCCCTTGAGAAGGTGGTGGTGAGCCGCCTTCTTGAACCGCTGCAGTCCGTGTGGTGAAGGTACTCCCACAGCGCTGTTAGGGAGGGAGCTCCAGGATTTGGACCCAGCGACGATGAAGGAACGGCCGATATATTTCCAAGTCAGGATGGTGTGTGACTTGGAGGGGGACTTGGAGGTGGTGGTGTTCCCATGTGCCTGCTGCCCTTGTCCTTCTAAGTGGTAGGGGGTCGCGGGTTTGGGAGGTGCTGCCGAGGAAGCCTTGGCGAGTTGCTGCAGTGCATCGTGTAGATGGTACACACTGCAGCCACGGTACGCCGGTGGTGGAGGGAGCGAATGTTTAAGGTGGTGGATGGGGTGCCAATCAAGCGGGCTGCTTTGTCCTGGATGGTGTCGAGCTTCATTATCTGAGTTCGCAGCCCTGCTCCAGGACTTGGGCA